>BSBM01000338.1:21422500-22622500 GCA_027924585.1 Larix kaempferi
AAGCTCCCGGTCCATAGTTTAACTTTCTGCATACATAACCCCGGTATTCTCACGGCTTCCTCAAGCAACTAACACTATGTCATTCACCCCGGGGTTTCCTTTCATGGTTTTCCTAAACTGATCAGACTCACACACAGGGTTTCTATGGAAATCCGCTCTATGATTTTCGGCCTACACGGGGATCGTGATTTTTCACAAATTCTCCCTCACGGCTCGACTCTGGGTGTGTGTGAATGAATGCGTGACCCCCCCCAGCTCTGGGTCAACCATGGGATATTCATTCGGGTCCACGAATTCCCAGGTGGTTAAGTGTCTTAAGGGACAAGTAAACACAGGCCATATCCTGCCATACGGATTCGCAGGTTTCCCATACTCCATCGGGTTTATGAGTCAGGTTTTCTCAACCACCCTCTTACAGTTGCATTAATGGTGGCATGGAGGTCAAACAGCTTCCCAAATGGACATGTGGCAGCATGGGTTCTCATCCGATAACCCCCTCACCTCTCCCTAATGGATACACATGGCCCCTTCTCATTGGTTTCCTCCTTATCCAATTCCTTGGGTATTTTATTGGATGATAGTTAACAATTACATCATTTACAATTCTTCATGGCGAAATAGCTCCTGGATAATTAATTGTCAAATACTTGCCTATGCAATTAACTTGAACATCCACCAATGGGGCCTTGGCCTTGAGCTCCACACTAGAGAAAATACACATTATATTTACACAATATTTACATTAAGGCCAATAAACCTGTTATCACCAATCTTGTAGTTTCCCCCAATGATGGATCCTATATAGGATGGTAGAGGAGATAGGAAACAAAAGAGGTGAACCATGAGAGCTTCGATTCCCAAAAGGATTGGTTGTCATGCCAATCAAGGCACCCTTCACTTTATACTATCAAAGCCACAGATAGTAGGGGGGGAGACCCTGATCTACTCCCGACACGAGAGATCTAACCAGATCACCAGATCAAGCTATGGAAATAGGGTATGTAAGGTGAAAGGTGAAGAACCCTAGATTTAAGGAAACATGGTCACTATGGAGGCTTAAGAAATATGAGATTTGTTTTAAGACAATTAGACACAGTGACTCAATAATTAAAAATGATTCTAGGATTCAGGTGCTAGTACAAATGATTAAAATCAGCTTCCATGGGAAACATGACCCTTGAAATAGGGAAAGTGCCCCAAAGAGTAGATCTGAAGGTTTAGGCTTTCTAGCACAAATTGGATGAAAGATCTGACAGTGTCAAAGTATGCAAGCTCACAAACAAGGATCAAAAGACAGGAAAGCCAGTCAAACAGGGAATGTGCAAGGGTTAAAAGACTAGTGCCTTGGGAGTTGGGCCACATGGAGTCCTCCAATGATGGCGCCTAGGAGAACCCACCTAGGGTTATGCCGAAGACAAAATACCCAGAAATGGTTTTGCGGTAAACCAAGTCATTTGAGCCAGAGAATTTTCCGAATGATTTATGCTTCGGGTTTGAAAGCAAATGACAGATGGGTAGGATAGAAGAATAATTTACATACCTTGCAAGTGTACCTGAGTCATGGAAATTGATGCTAGTATGCCGAGGATTGTTCCCGCAAAGATCAAACGAAGATTTGGTGCTTTATCTTTCCCACACGATTTTTCCCAGTTCCACTAATGCGCCATCCTCCTTCTGCAAAACCAAGGAAACACAATCGATCAGTTGAGCAAGAACGAAGGTAAATACAAGTGATGAAAATGATAACAAAGAGTAAGAGGTACAAAGACAATAATACTCCCTAAACCAGACAAAGAGAAGAGAGAGATAAAAGGAGAGTCTCCTCAGCCAGTGTGCCTTCCCCCCAATTCGACTTCTTCACCTGTAGATAAAAAGTGGAAGATAGATATGCAAAATAATCACCAAGACCCTCAGTGAAATGGAAGAACAGTTTCAATTGACATAACCAACATCCAAAACCAAAGCACAAGTATTTGCAAGAATATATTTTATTCCAGAAGCCAAGAGCCAAAAGTCCCTTTACAATGAGAGGGTATCTCCTTTAAATAGCAATGGGAGAGACCAAAACCCTAACCACCTTTTTAATGAGTGGCTAATATTAAAAGATACATAAGTTCTAATCAACCGTTGAGATGATCTCAACAATAAAGTACAAGGATCAAATCCAAAACATAAGGAAACACACTAGTCAAATCGCCCTAGGGAGGATGTCCCACATAAAGTGACTAGGAAATGTAACATGAAGCTCATGGTGGGTCTAGGGGGTGATATAATTCCTCCCTAGTGTGTCCCCATGGCACAATATCATCAAAGTACAAAAATGTGACCATGTGTCCAAGTCGTGTGCCCTCCAAGACACAATAAAATCATAAAAAATGAGCCTGGGAAGTGTGTGGGCCCCACTAACTACTGGACATTCTCTAGAAGGTGTGGGAGATGTCACACACACCATAAAAATCAATCTCATGCCATTTCCTTGCCTCAGTAGCCCAAATCGAAATCCTCTGTAGCCATTTTACCATTTTTTATGCCTTTGTAAATCACCTATAGAAGATAGAAATGCCTGTAAGTCACTGCCTAGTCACCCGAGGCCAAAACTGACTGCACCAACATGTATGAGAGTATGTATATATAGTAAAAACAAGTGGATGGACCCCATACTCTCTCTATAGCGCCCTAGGTGAAAGGAATAAAAAGTCAAACTGCTCTGCCATGCCATTTTTAATGGCAAATATGCACCAGAATGATAAACTGAAGAATACCTCAATTGAAATTGACCGAAACTGCAATCTGAGTATCCCAACGGCCTCAAAAGATCCAAAAGTACTAAGAATGTGTACTCATACACCATGTGGATAACTGTATAATCATATAATATCATAACCATGCCCAGACAAATTAAAAATAATAATCTGCAAATTATCAAAATCATGAAAATATACCAAATCATCATCTGAAACCTGTAGCTGCTACATGGAACCACCTGGTGGGAAATGTAAGACCATATATCATCAATCTCTAACATCTTTGTTCTAGTACATCACATGTCCTGTGGTTGACTTTGTCAAACTAGGTTTGACCAGGTCAAACTAACCAATAATATGAACCAGGATGAAACATCAAAATGTTGCAAGTGTAACTAGTTATGACATGCTTCATTAATCATTCAAATAGCAAGATTGTAAACATAAAGTAGTACTTGACTGGTGGTTTAAAACAAGATATTCAATGTAAAATTCATTAATAATAATAGCTCAGAATAGAACCTCAAGGACATACTCACTTCATGGCTGTGATCAATTTGCTAGTAATGGGTAAGGGTGGATAAATTCAAGGCTTGGCTAAGGGATGACGTACAAACTTCATACTGTTATACTTTGGATGTATGAAAGGGGATACACACTAAAGCATATGATGGACAAACAATAACACAGGGGATGGCAGTGTCTCACAAATGGTTAAGCTGTTTGGGAAGTGCTTATTCAACCTTGACAGATGTCTACAACTCACATCCAAGATGACTCAGCTCCGTGAGGATCTTTTCTAGAGCCGCCATGCCTAGGTGTCCGACAAACCATAACTTGAGACTCTAGGGGACACTTAGAATTAGTTGTCCCTTACTCCATCTCACATCCCAACGCGTAGGTTCCTTAAGGAATTAATCATTACATATAAGGCCAACAATCATTGGATTTAGCATACATTTAACGATTTATTTTTTAGGCCTTTCGTTTAATTTAGTTCCATGGCCAGCAGTATTTGGATTTCACATTTATTTAACCACTGCTTTCATTTAGGCCTTTAGATATCCCTTCTTTCGGGATTTACATTTCATTCATCTCACATTTCAATAGCCCTTATTTCATTGTGTTTAGCAACATGGTTTTCATTGAGTTTCATTTCAATGGGATTTCATAAATTATACAATAATTTCCAGATATATGTAATGATTGTAGTATTATCTGTTTCATGCTTAGCCAACACAACTTAATCAACTCAGATCCGAGACACAATTTAAACAGGGAAGTTCATCCAACAAAGAGGCTAGCGTGGGGGAGTCCTCCATATCATAGGTTAAGATGTAAGTCAGGATAAAACTAAACTGGAAGGTAGCAGATGGACGGAGATAGTGAAAATGATGCCAAAACTAGCAAGCCATATGATGGTTTGAATGATCACCTCCATTCTCCTAAGGAGGGTGAAACCAATGAGTATGCACAAGAAATTCATAATTCTGAGAAAGCAAGACTATATAGATATAAGTTAACAACCATGTCCATAATATATAAATAGACCGCCAGGTCATGACCACCAAATCATAAATCAAGCTACAAGAATGACCAACAAAGCAATAATAAACCAATACACTACCATATACCCGCCTAGTCATATACCTGTACCAATCACCTGAATCGTCAACTGTCAACTCGAAACTGTTGATGCATCTCTGGGCACTACAAACTGCTTTGTATGGTAAAAATGGCTACATCAATCAACAAATCTAAGTTTCCTGAGACTCAATCATGGCATAAGAATATACTGGATTCTCATAAAATAGAAGTGATATTGAAATAAATGCTCATCTCAAGCATCTCAATGTAAAGGACTAGCTGAAAAAAGGACTGGAATCTTATCTGAAAAATATGGTAGCCTAGCTAATATATATGTGATAACAGATCTCCCCCTTGATCTTGATTCATCTTGATCTAAAGTGAAGGTTGTCTCGGTTGGTGTGACACCCTCTTGCATTGGGAACCGTGGCAATCCTTGGGTCACCTCTTTTATAATGTCCCTAAAATCCGTAAAATTTAAAAAAAAAATCGTAAGGGATATTATCGTCATTCGGATCCCATGTTTAATCAAAATTAACTTCAGCACTGTAAAAACATATTATGAAAGAGGCTTGCATTTTGGTTCTGGATTCCCTTTGGTTGGTTTAAGGTCAAAGGGCTTATTTTCTTATTGTGATGTTATGTTTTTCCATTCATGTAATAAAGTTTCCTAGTGTGTTGTACTGGTGTTTATTTCTCTATTATGTCCAATATTTCTTACTAGTTTAAAATGGACGTTTTGTTTTAACATGTAACCTAGTCTTGGTTTAAGCTATGAGCTATGGTTGTATTTACCTATACTTCTAATGTGAAAGGTGTGGATGGATGATGTCTTTTATACAAGAGGGTATGAGGAACTCTTTGGTCTTGGGCTTACTTAGTTCACTTTGTGAACTAAAACATGAAGAATCTCTTTTTTGCATAAACAATCCTATGCTAAAGTAAACTAAAAGGGATAACTACGACCAAGACTTATGATGGTTTAATCTTGTGCATACCTAAGTTCTAAGGCATAAAGGAATAACAAAACATGAAAATCAAGGTATCTACCACTATGGGGAGTGGGTATTTGATCTATATGCTAGTGGAGGTAGTTGGTGTATTAAATGTGCCATGTGAAGGCCTCGTGATCACCCTCCATGTTGGCTCAAGGTATAAGTGGAAACTAGAGGGTTTCAAAATTCCTCTTTGCAAGCTATTTTGGGGAAGGGGGTCGAGCTCCCTGTTTGGTGCTCTGTGGCAATGGCGAGGGCTAAGTTTTTCATTGCGTTGACAAGGTGCTAGCGCTGTGCCATCAACCAGAAGGTATGTAACTTCTTCACTCTGTCTTTGTATTTCTATTTGTTTTATGTATTTGAAATGTTTCATGTTTTTAATCCCTGGTTTTGTTTTCATGGCAGGAAGGCTTGGTGCTTGGTCGGGGTTGGAGCTAGAGGAGAGAAGAATGCCCTGCGAAACTCGGGTAATCCCAAGTCTAAAAAATGTCCCTCACCTCTGAGTTGGTCGTTCTGGGTTTTGGGAGTGATTTGGGGATGTGCTTGTGGTTTTCCTTGTTCGTCATTCGGGGTGTAGAGATTCGTGGACAGCCTCTCGGCTTCACTGAAATCTTAATGTAATGGTGACAAAGGACTCAGGGTTATTCATAGTGTTTTTAGGGCGTATAAATAAATTTGTAAAAACTAAGTCAGTGGGGAGAAATTACCCAGTCTGTATAATTTTAAAATATCTATTTCTGGAAATGTAAACTTATGAAATCGTTCCCTGTTGGTGCTTAGTAATGGTTTTGATGTTTTTAAACGAGATGAATGTTTTAAACTCTTTGTGGGTTGAAATGTTGTGGTTGTAAGATTTAGTGTAACCTACTCTTCCTGTAGCTAGCGTTGTCAAGGCAATTCGAAAGCATATTTATGCTTGTTCAAATTGATTACAGGGTCTTTCGTTTATGATGGTTCTGTTCTTTTACATTTTTATTTTACGAGTTTGAATATGGGCAGAGCCCTAATGTTGATAATGATTTCTGAAAAGTCTGAGTTTTAAATCTTTACACTTATATAAATATTTTAGGTCGTTTATAACATCTGGGCATTTACTATGTTTGTAAAATGTTTAAAGTTTGAAATGTTGGGTGCGTGAACCAATGCTGTAGCGTGGTTAATATTTCCATAAGATTGGTTGGAATGCTACTCTAGGGACTCGATCCTGAGCATAATCTTGGATAGGATTTGACTGTTGATTAGCGAAGTATCGTGTGCCCTAGTTAAGCTATGTAGTTTATTTGCTTACTTTGATTATGATAGAAATGAAACATTTGACTGTTCCAATGTTTATCGTATGGTTGTTGTGATGGTAAAACTTATCGTGGTCTTTTATTCGTGTTTAATACTGTCGCATCCGTTCTGTTGAATGTTTGATGGTTTAAGCTGGTTGATTCTTACAGTGAAGCGAATCACTTCATACTTACCTGGGCTTGGTTAGGCTCAACATAAATTTTAAATAGCGTAATTTCTATTTTGTAAAAGGCCATGGGGAAAGCCCTGAATTAATTAATTGTGTTTTAAGAATTAGGTTACTCTGCGTTGATTAAATCGTTTTACTATTTGGCATGAAAATTCTTTGGTTTTAGGCTGATCTAATAAAATTGAGCATGTAAACTAGGGTTTATAAAACTAATCTCTAGCATGAGTCTTACTCTGCTAGAGCAATCCTTAGCAGAAAATCGATTTGGTTATGAGTCTTAATTTTGTTTTTAAAATAAAGTTTAAATGTTGTGGTGTGAAGTCCTATGATTCCTGCATTTTTAAGGTCATGTACATAAATGTAGGGTTTAAGAGTTTGGCTTATTTGAAAATTTCGAGTAGTTTTAATGGATTAAATTTCTAGTTTAAGATAAAAGAAAAGGTGAGCAAAAATTTCTAACCTAAAACTATTTTTAAACAATTAAATTAAACCTTCCAAAGCATAGTTTATAAAAGAAAACATCCTAAGTGTAATCCAGGTGCCATGACTAAAAGTTCCATCGATGGACCAGCAGATGTAAAATTCTTAAATAAAATTTATGTAGGGAAATTTATAGCTCTCAAAGGAAATCTTTATTAACTACACAATTTAGGCTATAAACCCATTTGAGGACAGAAAACAACATCTGATATAGAACAGAGGGTAAACCTCTTACATGAAGCTGTGTAGTTTGAATTTTCTTTGTCACCCTGCACACATCAAACACAAGTTAATAGGAAATACTTTGTTTCTGACCTGTAGAATAGTAACTGGATAACCTCAGAACTACCACGTTCCTCCCAACCTTGACCCAGAACCGTTCCTGGTTCTAAATCGGACCCTCCCGAGCTGGTTCCAACATGTAAGAGAATCTGGAAAACATAAACAGAAAGCTGATTGTACTCAATCTTGGTATCTTACTCTTACATAAGTTAGGAAAATTTCTCTCTTCCTACCATAAAGAATGATAATAATATAGATCCCTCTTATTGGAAATTGTCCTTGTATTTATAGGAAATCTTTGGAATGGGCAGTTGAGTTAATATTATTATTTTTAATATTAACTTCCATTTAACTCCCAGTTTGAATTATATAATATAATTAAAAAGTTTATTTTAATTATAAACTTCAATTTATCTAGGACTTTTAATTTGTTCATTTTTTAATTGATTATTGGAAACTTTCCATTCATTTATTTAATTTATAAGAATAATAATAAGGATATGTATAATCCATTTAAGTGGATAAGTATATATACTTATATAATCCATTTGTGTATATAAGTATATATACATATTACTTTTGTACATAAGTGAGGCTCTTATAATTAATCCAAGTATTTACATAGAATTATATCTTTCATGTTTTATTAAATAAGGTAAACTCTTTTGACAAGGCCTAAGGTGGTTTTTGACGGTCGACTAGGTTAGGTATCCCTAGACCCCCTTGCATGTTGGATTACCTCGTATTTCGTGGCAGTGTCTTCAGTCCTTGATGAGAGATGAGTAGTGATTCAATTAGTCAATTCAAATGAGTATGATGACTGGTGGTGCTATTCAAAGTCTTCCCGACTGAACACCATTTAAATAGAGTAACCCCTAGTGCTATTTAGAGCTTATGCTCAACACTCTTAAATGGGCGTTACACTAGTGCAATTACAAATCCTCTCGCTCAACACTAGTACTAGGATGCATTTGTACAATACACCTAGGGATACCATGGCCAAGGATCCGATGCTCCAGAGCTTATGCTGAACATCATGTTGGAGTGCTCTAGGGATTGTGCCCAACATTAAATTATTTATTTGCTGGGGATACCTATGTGCTCCAGAGCTTACTCTCAACACATAGTCTTGTAACCCATGTGCTCCAAGGCTTATGCCCAACACATCATAGAAGTCAATTCTTTAATACCAGAACTTATGCACATTACATAACAAAGGTCATCTTAGTATATTAGGGTTTGTACCCAATCATATAATAATCATCAACTAAGTACATTGGGGCTTATTCCTAGTACATAACAATAATCCATGTCCATCCAGGCCCATGCCCAATATATATAACAAAAGTAAATCATGTGCATTGGGGCTTACGCCCAGTATATATAGCAAAAGCAAAGACACGTGCATTGGGGCTTACTCCCAGTATATGTATATCATCAAAATAATTCATATGCATCAGGGCTTATGCCCAATATATAACATAAACATAATCAACAAAATTTGGCATATTACATCTTTAGTTGTCCAGCACCTCTGCCATCCTAGTTAAGATACCTTTTAGGAACAACTACAAGTTGGGTGATAACAAGTCCTTTCCTTTATGTCCATGAAACTTTAGACAAGAGCATCCTTGTATTCGAATTAGTGGAGGTGCTTGTATATTAAATGTGTCCCATGTGATGGGCAAGCGATTTGAGGAATCGTCACTCTCCATGTAATCTCTTCATTTAACGTTTATGCTTTTGGAGTTAAGTCTTCCCAAGTTTCTTTTGGGAAGGTTCATTTGGTCTTGTCCCAATTCACAGTGGGAGAGAGGGTTTCCCTACCCCAAGATCTTGGTCTGTAATATGATTCAGGAAGATAGATCTATGCTCTGCTCTTCCTATCTATCCTAAACGTTGATCAGAACAGAGAGTAACTTCATACAAAAATCGTAGTCTAATTTTGGCAGCAACGACTTCATGTATGGATTATATTTACTCGTTTTGGCTCTGTGTTTTATATATGATCATCTTTGCATTTATTTCCTGTTGAGGACTGAATATGAGGTTTGGTTTATATGCAGGTAAAATCTTGGGCATTAGATTCTCAATATTTTAATGCACAGTTCATCCATTGCGTAGACGGGTAAGCTCTTGGCCCCTTCTGGACCAACTTCCTACCATGGGAAGATGATTTCGAGAGTGCTTTGACTTGATGTTGGGAAGAGGAGTATCGACTGTCTGTGGTTGAGTCCGCATTTAGTTTCTAAATATGCCCAGTCTAGGCATGACTTTGTTTTGAAGGAGACAACGGTTTAAGGAAATTCTGTGGATTTAATCCATTGTAGCAGGGTTTTCCCTGTTTTGTTTTTATGGTGAAATGTAAAACACTCCGGAGTCTCAACTGAATGTTTCAGGATTTAAATATTTATATCTATTTTGTCTATTTGTTAAATGATTGCATCATACCTATGTAAGATCATTTTCTTTTACTGTTCTGTGTAAGAGACCTTTTTTAAGCCTTGAAGGAGTTTCTAGAGTGGATACTATGTTCTAGTTCTTGCTTAAATCTTTTCCATCCTATGTATATGTGTGAATACGAAAATTTTTAACTCTTGAATGAGGAGCGAATCCTTGTCTTTCCCAGAGGGCGCTAATACTTGGTTTATCTTGACCATTTAAAATCATGTGTATGTCTATTGATCTTATTCTTGAATCGTTGTAACATATGATGGTTAAAATTCCTTATCTCTAGAATGGATGTGAGTGTTGTGTTTATGGTTACATGTCATTCTCAGTCTACTATGTTCATACATGTTCTGGTCTTTAAAGAAAATCGATTTCTGATCTAAGTTGTTTTCTAGGACTATTGTGGTTTAACCTATGACAAGGAAGGCCATGTACATGCTACACTTTTTTTTAAACTTGCTAGTTACGGGATTTGATCCCTGATTGTTATGTCAACCCAGTCGTATTTCTTGGGAAAGCGTAGAGCTTATCCCTAAGAGCTCAGTTACTCAAGCATGAGAATCGTGATCCTTAGTATGAATATAGTTCCTCTGAGATCTCTCTTTGTTGACTTGATTTAATTAGATTATTGGTTGATCAAAAAAATGAGCCTTGATTGTGTTTGAGAATTCTACGAACTATTTATACGCCCAGCCTCTTAAGTGGATGCGATTTGATCTCTATAATGCTGCTTAAATCGATTTAGTTGAGTGAGTGCATGTAAATCATGCATGTCTATGTAAACAGAGTTAAACTATGAGTCGTTGAAAGTTAACATTCATGAGTCTATGCTGCTCATGAGGAGCGCAACTTGCATGTTGTTCAACGTGGCGATATCCAGCCACGATATGAAATCATTGTGAGCTAATGTTTAGATTTGTGCATTGAAACGTGTGTGTGTGTGTGTGTGTGTAATGAGTCTAATGTTTTTGTGTTAAGACATCTATAACATGGTTTTGATGTACATTTCGCTTTCCATATAGAATATGCTATGTTTTAAGTATTTGTTTTATATGATAAGTTTTGTATAAAGTAATTTGTTTAATGCTTAGTTTTATATTTACTATTTATTTCATGGTTTATTTACTATATAAATATATATTAATTAACCTACTTAGGGTTTAAGGGACTTGTCCTCGGATCCTAGTTTGGGATCCTCTCTCTATTTAGGGCTAACGAGAGTTTTCTCTCTAGCCTATAAATCCTATGATATGAATTTATAATTAAAAAGAAATCTATTAGCTCTTCTATATTTATAATTTTGATAACAATAACGATGCAGATGTTAAGCATATAAAACATAAAAATTATTAGCTAAACCCAAGCACCATGAACTAAAGACAGTTCTACTATAAGACATAATCAGATGTAAAACAAATATTATAGCCTATAATATTAATCTGGAGAATATATATAATCAGATTTAAATAATAAGAACAAGCTATATTAATCGGATTCTATATCAAATTGAAACCTACATAAACAAAGCTATAAGCATTCCTTTACTTGCATAAACGAAATCACCATATTCATGAGAAACATCAAATATCACAGCCTATAAAATCTGTATACATAAACAAATTAGGAGTCAAGTAATTACATCAAATCTTTACATTAAATCCATAAAATAAGTCTTTGAAAAATAAAAATAATATAAAAATACTTATCAATCCTTTCCGCTTTTCGACTGAATTCATGTGCAATAAAGAACCCTATGAATTCATGTGCAATAACACAAGAAAAAATAAAGTGAAAAGTGTAAATTACAATTAGAATTCACAGCCTAACTAAGTCCACTGGGAACTTGGGAAATAACACATCCTCATAGAATGTAGATGTATTGGTTTCTTTTTTCAATTTTGACAAAACCTTCAATGGTTACAATAAATTATAAATATTTAAGTGGGTGATCAAATATGACCAAGAATCCAAGACCCATATACAATAAGATAAAAAAATATACATAGCAATCCTTGACTAACATTTCACTGACTATACTGAAGACAATAGAGTTAAACCAAAGGATGAATGTTTGATGTCCTCATAGAATGTAAATGTATTGGTTTCTTTTTTCAATTTTGACAAAACCTTCAAGGGTTACAATTAAATATCAATATTTAGGTGGGTGATCAAATATGACCAAGAATCCAAGACCCATATACAATAAGATAAAAAATATACATAGCAATGCTTGACCAACATTTCAATGACTATATTGAAAGACAATAGAGTCGAACCAAATCCAATGACCATGTAACTTTACACTACAAGACTCCCATCAATTGTGAATCAATCCCAAAATCATGGTACCAGATATGTCTTCCTTAAGACAATCGAAAGGAACATGGATGGAAGAATTCAATGCAATATGAGTAGCATATCTTCTAGGAGGTATACTCACCCTCACAAAATATCTTGGTGCTCTTACCTGACATTAAGCATACTAAAAAATATAAGTTTTATCCAACCTGTAACTGGAATGTACAAGTGCCACAAGTTTAGCAAGCAACCTATAAACAACCCCCTCTCTCACACTTCTATCCAATGTATTCATACTATCTAGACTACATGTATCTACAGTAGATACCCCTCTTTGAACTCCAATGTGAGTTTTCGTTGATTTGTACTGAAAATTTAAGGCGTATGATCCTTCTTCATAGTGAGGCCCCATGTGGACAACTTGAACAACTCTTTGAGTCCTTTAATGGTTTCTTTCCCTAGTGTATAATTTTTTTAGGTTTCTATAGGATGTTTAACATCTTGAATAATGGTTGCTATGATCTAGTGGCCTATGATGTTTATCCTTTTTCCTTTGTCTATTGAGTATGGATTGGGTAGGGGCTTCTTAGCCATTTGGTCATGGAATTGCGATGATGTTTTGTGTTCAAAAGAGAGTACATTATGGGTTGAAATTAGTGTTTTATAGACCTCATCGTCAATTGAAAATGCATGCCTTAATACCTTGTAATTTTCTAATATGAATTATGCATACCCAACAAGGTCCTATTTGAACATTCTAATGAATGATTGGTCTTAAAAGATGTATGGAAACAATCATATCGAACAGTATATTTTACTCTAGTTATGGGACATAAAGATGAGTTTCATGTATGCGAGGTGTCATCAACTAATTAAACATAGTTTATTATAACCCTATAAATCACATTTATAAACACTGCCTTGTATTGTTGAATTTTTATTTAATTTTCACCTCTTTCAACTTTAGCAAAATTAAAACAAAAATTCACTGTGTTAGGGTTTGAAACATAAAATTAACAACTACACTAATAGGTAGAGAAAACAATATATGCCCCAAAATTAACAACTACAATAATAGGTAGAGCAACCAAGATATCCTCCTCTCAAATTCACTTCTTATTTTATTAATAAGTATCATCTTAGTATTAAGAAAGACAATATTGGGGAGAAGTGTTAACTAAAAATTATGAACAATCTCCTCACCTATAGTAGTGATAATGCTTTTATTATAAGAGTATGTCAATATTTCCTAAGTGCTTTAAGTGCTTTGTTTATTGGAGAAACTCTTTTCCCATGGTGCAGGTAGAACCAAACAAGTATTTGTCAGATCTATCTTCAGGTATTTGTCAGATCTGTCTTTCTCAAGAGAGGGAGTTTAGGAAGAATAGAGGAAAGTGAGACATCCAGTAGGTCTACAAGAGTTATATCAACTAGATGTCAAAATATCGGAAGAAAATTCCATGAACGCATGGAAATTTTTCTCACTGAAGGGGGGTCATGTTCCTATGTTGATTAGACCATAGGGGACATCGAGATGCCCTTGAGGTACAAACATCTATTGAAACAATGGGCACCCAATGATCTTCCTTAACTAAACACAGATTTTTGTGTGAACGAGAGGATATATCGAATTGCACCATCATCATTACATGGTTTGGGGTTGTTTTGCAGGGATGGCATAAAGGTCGGTTATGACAGATGTACTAAATTGATGGAATATGTTGGACCCTGTTACAACTACAAATATTGGATGCGAATGGTCCAATATACACAAAGTATGCGCAGATATAGATAGTATGCAAATTATTTGCTGTTGAATGACAATGATCAAAATAAAGGAGCAACGATGTACATTGATGGAAGGCCAAAAGCTACACATAATATTGTAGGGTTTATAAACAGTACACAACCAGGGTCTACAATTAAGTAACCCAATTGCATATTTGAGGGGTGTGAAGGATACCATTTTTTTGTATGTGCCATTAAATTAATAGTTGCAGGGGAAGAGTTGCGTATTAATTACAATTTGAATCAAATAGATACAAACACGGTTACTATGAGAGTGGTACATCTAACAATTTACTCAACCTTTAATTAATGAACCTAACATCTTATGTATTTTCCATTAGTCTATTATTATAATTTCATTAAAAATTTCTATATTTATTTCGCAGGGTAGTGATCGAGGCATCTCCCCGACAGATGGTCAGAGGACAACACCATCCTCGAGGCAGCATGTATACATCTTTGTAATTGTACAAATATAATATGAACAACAAAAAAAATTTGTTATGTTTTTTCATGAGTATATTCGTTTCATTTAGATAATGTTATCTATATATTTGTTGTAGAGTGTTGATTGGGGCAACTACCCGACTGTTAATCAGGCGACAACATCCTCGAGGCAACATGTATACCTAATTGTAATGGTACAATTTAAAAACGATCAATATGTTTTCTTATTATGTTTTTTTTGTGAGTATTTTCGTTTCGTTTAAATAATTGTTTCTATATTTTTGTTGCAGGGTTCTGATCGAGGCACCTCCCTAGCAGTAGATCAGACTAGACCATCCTCGAGGAAGCAGGTATACATCATTGTACTTATACTACTATAATATGCACAATATATTTTTTTATTGTTTACTTTCATGAGTATATTGGTTTCATTTCGATAATGAATTCTATTTTTCGTCACGGGCTAGTGATCGAGGCATCTCCCCGACAACTGATCAAAGGAGTACACCATCCTCAAGGCGGTAGGTATACCTCATTGTAATTGCACAAATATACTTATATGAGCAATATGTTTTTTTTATTTTGTTTTTTTCGTGAGAATACTGGTTCCATTTCTATAATGTTTTATACAATTTTTTTCGGGGAAGTGATCGAGGCAAGTCCCCGACCGTTAATCAGATGAGTACAAGATCCTCGAGGAAACAAGTATACCTCATTGTAATTGTACAAATATAATATGAGAAATGTGTTTTTTTTGTTATGTCTTTTTCTTGTGTATATTGGTTTCATTATGATAATGTTTTCTACATTTTTTTTGCAAGGTAATGATCGGGGCAAGTCCCTAGCTGTGGATTAGATGACACCAGCCTCGATGCATCAGTTACACCTAATTGTAATTTTAGAAATCTAACATGAGAAATATGTTTTTTTCCTCATCCTATTGCTTTCAAGTCAGTAATATTTTATATATTTTTGTTGCAGACTACTGATTCGGTGTTTGATCCAACATCAGGGCAATCTATAAATATTGATGTGGATAAGCTCATGCACGATGCTAACATTGGATCTTCGCTAGACCCAATTAAGATGATAGAGAATACCTTAAAAAAAATTCATGAGGATATCCTTCGCCTGTTATTCATTCAGCCGCAAACAAATGAGAATAGAGAAAAGGTTGATGTTTTGGTAAAGAGATATTAGGCCTTGAAAGTAAGTTGTGGGATCTTGAATTAGAAGATAAATTAATTTAGTATTTTATAATTTTTACTTGTATATGATCATGAACTAAAATATGGTTTGTACTTACAGGATTTTTTGCGCCCACACTCTAGTGGTCAAGGCGGTGTTGGTACTAGTGATGTTTGTGGAGAGTCGTCACATGAGCAAATGACTCCACCTGCATCTCATGTTCCATTATTGTCAAATGAACAGTCAACAACACATTCTGCGACACCCCCAAGGCCAGATGTGAGTGCACCCGCTAGTGGTCGGTGCACGCCAGATCGTATAGAAGAAGGGGTCGATGCAGAGAATTGCTCAAGGAGCATTTCCTAGATCTTCCTATGTCACTAGCACGGGTACACTATAGACCACATTTTTGGTGGACGAAGAGCTCGTTCCCATAAAGATAAAGAAGATCCCGGGTATTTATACATTGTTCAAGTTATTGTTTATAATTTGATTGTAATATACTGATAAAACATTTTTTTCAACTAAGGATGGCATGAACATTTTGCAGGAAATGATGTTTTTTATAAACATCTGAGGGTGAAAACATGAAGTTGGAAAACAATTTTGGCTTCTTTTTTACAAACAAAACTGCTAAATTTTATGTTTTTCAACTTCGACCTCTTCAAACCCATATCTCCCTTAGGAATTCCAACTTGAAGTAAACACAAAGGGTTTTAGAGAATTGAATTAGCTTTCT
Source organism: Larix kaempferi (assembly GCA_027924585.1). Taxonomy (NCBI): domain Eukaryota; kingdom Viridiplantae; phylum Streptophyta; class Pinopsida; order Pinales; family Pinaceae; genus Larix; species Larix kaempferi. The sequence goes on from BSBM01000338.1 coordinate 21,438,962, forward strand.
ACTCGTATTTTTTTTAATTTTTTTTATGGACATATCGTGGGACAAATTTGTTTTCAACCAACGACACATACTTGAAAACTTTAGGTATGGATAATGAGTGACCTGTGTTGATGTCATTTTTTTTAAAGATGGTTATTAATTTTAGGGAAAAAAATTGTAGGCTCATAATCTACACACACTACACTTGATCATGGACTATATTTTGAGGTTTTTAAGACTGGGGAACTATTTTTTATTATTTATCAAAACAACATATGTTCAGAAAATGGTGCATTATCGACACATTTTTTTGTCTTTGCATTTTCTTTCAAATGTGACTCTTATTGGAAAAGCTTAAAGTACCCTTTTGAAGAGGACAATCCAATTATGATCTCTGTGAAATTTCAAATTTTTTCGTGTTGTTTTTGTTATGATATTGAATTTTCATTTTGGGTGATTTTCAGAGTAATAAAATTCTTAAGGTATAAGGTTTAGAAAAAAATTATTAATAAATAGAAATTCAAATCAAAATGAAACAATTATTATATCATTGGAAACTAGATTCAGAGATGAATCCATTGCTACTAAGTCTGACAAATAATACTTAAAATTTGCAAGGGTTTGGGATTGTTGAAGTTGCAAGTTCCAGTAAGATGTCAGATATTTTCGCAGGTTTTGTTCACCATAAACTCTCGGCCGAAAAATACCTTCCAAACTCTCGGCTGAGAGTTTAGTTAAAACTCTCGTCCGAGAGGTTTTTTGAAAATACAACGCGACGATTGGTTCAAACTCTCAGCCTAGAGTTTTTTAAACTCGCGGCCTAGAGTTTGAACTCTCAAAACTCTCGGCCGAGAGTTTGATGTTGACTTTTTTTCCCATGTTCATCCGTGTGCCCTCTTTTTTTTCACTCCGTTGTCACGGAATTGTTTCCCAACTTCGCGTTTTCAACCCTAAATTATTTGTCATTGGAGATCTTTGGGCCCGCCATCCGCCCAAGGTGGGATAAACAAAGTAAAAATTTAAAAGATGAACTCACTAATCACTTGGTTGGCCTGTTCGGAAGCGGAACCTTTAATCGAGCATAGGTCCTAAAGAAGGCTGGCCAACATATGAAGATTGTGAGGGACCAATATAGGGTTCATCTAGAAAGGAACCCTAAGTATGAGCGCCCTCCAATGATTCTAGGAAGAGAGTGAAAAGCCCTACTGGAAGATGGAAAAGAGAGGGGCTTTGAGAAAAGAAGGAAAGCTACCACCGGGCACAGGAAGGTATGCAATACTTTCCACAATGTAATTATAAACCTTATTATTATTAAGTTTTAGATCAAATTTGAAACATATAACGTATTTCAACATTTTCATAGTGATCCGTATGGGAGGCCCACACTCCCCCTTCATGTATTAGGCACTATTTGGGTTCTACGAATGTTTTAATTGATTTAGATTATTAGACATATCTTAGTATTAAATAATGAGCAGCATTTATTGTGCTCCTTTTGTTATTGTTATAAAAAGGCACCCTCCCTCATAATACAATCATTCTTGTTTGTGCGAAGCTTGTCTCTCTTTCATTTTGTTTGTCCTAGTAGCTGTTTAGAGTTCTGAGTTCTTATTGTTTCTTAGCTTGAGAGGTGAGGCTCTCCTAGCCTCACCTTCCATCTTAGTATTCAGGTTTAGTTTTGTATTTCAGATCTGCCTTCCTCCTGAACGTCGGATCAATTGGTATCATCGCAGTTCGCTCCTCTACCTGATCATTTTTTTTTGTAGTTTTCCATTTGTTTTATGTACGAAATAGGTTTTAGGTTTTTTGGTTTTACTTTGAGTAGCTGCCACTCTGGGATCTTCTTGTTGTATGTATTTGATGTTGCTAATATTCTGAAAACAAAAACCCATCACTCACGTTTTCTTCTCAGCCCTTTTTGTGAAAGGTACCATCCATTGCCCATCTTCACACTCTATTTTTTTCTGCAGACATCACTCTTCCACGCTCAACGCTCAACATTCTACTATGTGCCCTAGCTAATCCAGATCTCACACTCTGTCCATTGCACATGCCAAATCCCTCAAATCTCCACGCATTGATTAACCCTGCCATTCCCAGCTCAAGCGCCAATTCTCCAACGTTGTCCCTCATCCATTAACGTTGTCCCTTTGCATTTAATCCACACCCCCTTATTCACGTTGCGCCCACTCCATTATTCACGCAGCCCCCATATTCATGCTACCACCACTCATGCTCCTCAGCCCGGCATTAATCCCCCTCCACTCCCACTGGTAGCCATCACTCCCATTAACACACCCCCATATTTAAGCTGCACTCCCATCTCCCAACGCCAATCTTGCACACGGCCTCTCCACCCATTTCGCATTCACACTCACTACCACGACCTAACCCTAACATCATTACACTCACGCTATCTCATCTCACACTTCTACCATCCAGCTTGCCCTAATCTCCACACATTCATCTCCACAACTCTCCATTCCATTCACTCCTCTCCCCACGTGCATTTATACCCAGCCCCAAACTCCTCAGCTCCACGCACTCCCATCCCTGCTATTATGCACCTGCTCCTCCCTTCATCAGTGCTGCATGCCCCTCCATCGTCACGTTGCACCTTTCCCAACCTGCGCCTCCATTGATACACAGTCACGCATCCATTTGGGGGGCGGTCTCCCTTCACGCACCATTCATGCTACCATAACTCCGCGCCCCCTCCTCCACATCACGCTGCCTCCATTCCCTGCACGCGTTAATTCCTACACGCCCAGCACTCCTACCTCCTCCTACTCACGCTCTACACGTTGCCATCATTCATCAAGCTCTCCAGCTACCATCACTGCCCAGCACTCAAACCTGCACGCTTTTCTCTTTTCCCCTTTCACAGTCTCCCTATCTCTCATCAGCTCCTACGCATCCCTTCACCATTCACACCCAACATGCTCCACCACCCTTCACTCCAATACTCCACGCTGCTACACGCCCAAAGCTCCACGCAGCCCTATCTCCCACTTCTACATTGCTCCCAACTCTCGTGCACTCCACCTAGGCTGCCACTCCTTCCATCTCTCCAATGCTCCCTCCTTGCTAGCCTTCCCTCTCACACAATGTTAATTCAGCCTCGATATCATACCACATTTCCCTTTGGCCCTTTTCCCCATGCTCTCAGCTTGTGCGCCCAGCTGCTCAACACTCACGCCTTTCCCCACATCAACGTTGCCCACTTTCACGCCACCTCCACTGCCATTACAATCTGCTGCTCCACGACCCTATCTTCACGCCATTACGTTCTCCAACCCACACTATCCACTTCTAAACCGTAATCCTTTGCTACTGATCGTTCTCATTTTTCCATTAATCTTGCAATGGCTCTTCCCGGACAGCAGGTAGATTGCCCGAGCTTCAAGCTCGTCATCGTTGGCGATGGTGGCACTGGGAGGACGACTTTTGTCAAACGCCATCTTACAAGAAAATTTGAGAAGAAAAATGAGTCTACCATTTGGGTTGAGGTTAACCCTCTCGATTTTTACACTAATTGCGAGAAGATTCAATTTTACTATTGGGACAAGGCTGGTCAAGAGAAGTTTGGTGGAATGGTTACTACATTCGCCATAGGCCTTTGCATATCAGCCACAGGCCTTTGCACAGCCTGCACCAACAGCTTACACAACGACTCAGCAGCAAGCAACAGCACCCCAATATTATCCTAGCTATTATTGAGGCAGAACACAGAATTATGGATCATTGGTATTGAACATGTTCGTGTGGAAAGAGAAAGATATTTAGAAGTTCATTTGGCATCTTCAACATGCCATATTCAGCAGTATTAAAAAGCACATTTCGCGTTTATCAACAAGTCATCTCCAAGGGCATCTTCAACACAGTTCAGAAGTTCATTTGGCATTCGCCAACGCCATCTTCAACATGGCTCTCATTTCCTTCAGCTTCAACAGCGTTTTCATAGGGACCAAGTCCCTCTCTTAGTCCAAACTCACCACTGGGATCACATTCTTGGTTCAGTTTTACTTTGCAGCAATTTTAGTTCTTTTCCAATATTAGTTCTCTTTCAAAGTTCCATTTTTTTTATTTCCTCCAGCAATACTCTCCAGCACTTCACAAAGTTTTGTTTGCAGAAAAGGCCCTCGGAGGTTTTCGAGATAGATTCAAGCTTTTGTATCAAATCACACCCTTGTCAGGGTCAGTATCAGTTCATTTGCCGGTGGTACACAAATCTACAACACAGATCTACACCATGTAGAGAGGAGGAAACACAGATCTCTCCCTCTAGTTTAATTTTCGTAGGATGACGCACAGCAGCTGCATGGGCACCCCACCTACTCACATCTTACACCAACTCCACATCCCACCCAGAGAGGAGGAACACAGATCTACACACAGATCTCTGCCTCAAGTTTATTTTCACAAGGTGTTCAATAGCAACTGTATGGGCACCCCACCTACTCGCATCTTTCACCATCTACACATCATCAGGATCTTCATCAAGTTGCAACAGCGGCACCTTTTCTACATATGGTTTCTCTTCTTTGTAAACGTGGTTTCAAACCTAGACCGGGAGGAAGGAAAGCAGGGATGCTTTCCACTTAGACCGGGAGGAAGGAAAGCAGGGATGCTTTCCACTTAGACCGGGAGGAATGATCCGTATGGGAGGCCCACACTCCCCCTTCATGTATTAGACACTATTTGGGTTCTACGAATCTATTAGTTGATTTAGATTATTAGACATATCTTAGTATTAAATAATGAGCTCTTAGCTGGTTATTAGACATATCTTAGTATTAAATAATGAGCTCTTAGATTATTAGACATACCTTGTCTCTCTTTCATTTTGTTTGTGCTAGTAGCTGGTTAGAATTCTGAGTTCTTATTGTTCCTTAGCTTGAGAGATGAGGCTCTCCTAGCCTCACCTTCCATCTTAGTATTCAGGTTTCGTTTTGTATTTCAGATCTTCCTTCCTCCTGAACGTTGGATCATATAGGTTGTCAGACACATCAAAGACCACAAAGGCAAGACAAGATAAGAAAATTTTGGTCAGCACAAGCTTGGGCCTAGTGGTTATTTGAATTTGGCGGCATGAATTGTAAGTATCAAAAAACCAATATTGCATCCAAATAATCAATTGCAAATTATTTGCATTTTATTGCACTGTAAAAGGTAAATTCATGACGTTATGCAAATATGCAGGCCTACCAATTCAAGGAAATTCCCAAAGAGGAAGACTTGAAGCTTGGCTTCCAACACAGATTTGGAGTTGTTTTTTAACGCTGAAAAAGCTTGTCTGGGCAAACACAGTCTTCTGGTGATCCATCTTGCGCACAGGTATACAAAATCAGTGAAGTTTAATGAATATTTATTACTTGTGCAATCTATTCGTTATAAATATTTTCCATAAAATATTACTCGGTTTTGAGTAGGAATGCAACAATTACTTAATGTCGAGGATGGAGAAAAACCCATCGAAGATCATGCTTCGAATCCTGGTAATGAATGTATTCATATGCTACAATTTAAAATATTGCATTGCAAATGGTAAATATTAATTGTATTTTTCCATGTTTCAACTTTAGAGCATGTAGACGGTCACACTATATAAGATAAGCCTAGACAGGAATATGAAGTACATGTTGTAACCACATCAAGTAAAAAACACCTTCTATAATGTTTTTTTATTGAAATATTTGTCATTATAATAGCAAAAGATATCAATGTAACATTTTTACATTATTGCAGCAAATCCAGACCCCTTGTAGCAGCATCCACGTCGCGGGTACTCTATTAGGTAGACAGTATGGCAAATTGTAGATGCCACAAGAACTGAACAACAAATTGTAGAAGATGAGTTGCTTGTTGATTTTGTCAAAAACAAAAAACCTAGAAAGAATATACTAAATAAACCCTATGCATACTTCTTTTTGATAATATAATTTCATGCATTATTTTTTGCCTACTGAATGAATGAGTGATTTAATGAATGTTATATTTTAATGGATGTATGGTAAATCTTTCTTTGTGATGAAATCCTCATGTTTGCACATAATGTTTTTTTCAAGTACATGCATTGGGTATGCGGAATTGAGAATGATGTGAGGGGGGGGGGGGGGCATAAGAGCTTCCACCTTCACATGGTTGGCCTTGTTCAGTAGATAATATTAAATTATTCTTGAAACAAAGAGGAGCTCAATGAGGTATTTATACCTACCATCAATGAAGTAGCTTCAGTGCCTATCATAAGTGAGACCACACTATTATGATCACAAGATCAACTAGGTTTCAACCCATCAAATCCTTCACACGTGCAAGTGCTCATCTCAAGCACACAAGGGTTTCATCATTAAACAACCACTTCTAGGTTCACCAACCGAAATATTTGGCCTTCAAAACAGTAAGAATAAAATTTCAGCCCAATAAACTCCCCCTAGCTATAAGAAGTTAATTCCAACCAAAGCTGACCGCTTTGTCATTCGTATCACAGAAGTGAACATCCAAGTACATCATCACATCACATTCCCAAGAAAGGCATCTCTCCAAACTCCCTCAATCATGACATTACATCAAGCTCCAAGTCCTCCAAACAAAGCATCTCACCATGCTCAAGGTCTTCGCATTAGTGCTTCTGTATACAATAGGTCCATTTATCGCGGCTAAAACCTACCCTATACAATATATAGTCTTTCCAAAACTGGATAAGTTTGCCCATACTAGATATTACATTATTATGATGCCTAAAGTTTCCATAATAGAAAATATTTTGTGAACAGGTTGAAGGAATCATGCCTTCAGCGGTTCAAAAACCATCTACATTTGTCATTCTCAAATATACTGATGCACATGCAAAAAGTAGTCATCCATGACATGGAGACTGAATTTGGCACGCCTAGGGTCTATAAAGAAGTCAAAAAAACAAATGTCTCAAAATTGCAAGCAATTCCAGTGCAACCAAACAAAGAAAATAAAAAAACTCATGCCCCAGCAAAGGCTAAACAAAGGCAAATTGTTGTAAGTCTTAAAATATGGGAAAAAACTTGTAAAATCATATGAGAAGTCAGATGCATGGAGGAAGTACGGAGAGGAGAGCACCCAGGTAATTAAATTTGCTCATAACATTATATCATAATTAATAAATGATTTTTATGTTTTATTTGTGCATACTTAAATTAATTTGGTATATGTTTTAGGACAAGGCCTTGTTGTTGCTACAACACCCTCCCCAATATTTGAAAAATTTGGGGACCCTCCTTTACTTTTGAAGAGAAAGTTTGCTTAGGAGCCTAAAGGCCATCAGAACCTTTTCCTTACTTAGTTCTTCTTGAGAAAACCTTTGCTTCATTCCTTTGAGTCCGTTTTTGTGTGTTTTGGCCCATGAAAAACTCATGATTTTAAGCCGGAACAGCAGAAGAACTCATCCAACTCTTCCGAAACGGCGAGAAAATTTGGCTAAGTTAAAGTATCGGCGGAAGAACTCGCCAAGCCCTTCCAAAACAGCAGAAGAACTCGAACAACTTTGCCGCAACAGCGGAGGTTTTACGATAACATTTCTGAAATGGTGGAATAAAGGATCGAGTCAAGTAACGGCGGAAAAAAACTCATCTAAAGCTTCCGAAAAGTGAAATTTTTCGATTAATTGAACCGTCGGCAAAGCAAACTCGCAAAATGTTTCTGCAATGGCGGAAAACTCGCCTAAATCGGCCGCTGCTACGAAAATAAATAAATAAGTTGGGCTCCGGTGGAAAACTTTTTCCAAGTTTTCCGAAACAGCGGAAGAATTTGAGTAACTTATCCGCAACAGCAGATGAGATGGCACTTCTTTCTAGTAGTTCATTCCGCTCGAGATATTGGAACTCGCCTGCAACGCCGGAGTAACTTACGTAACTCTTCCGCAATGGCGGATAAGCTCGGTTAAGCCCTCCGATTCGCAACATAACACCTTTCCCTGACGGGTGAACTCGGATAACTTCTCCGCAACGGCGGGCAAACCAAAAATTTCTTTTTCGCAACTATCGGAGAACTTAGCCAAGTTTTTTCGGTTTTGGCGATCGCAGTTAATGTTGATTTGACCCCGTCCGTACACCCATTAAACCTATTTTATTTTCACATCTACCCTATTAATGGATCGCATGCGTCAAAATCCTTTATATAGGACATAAACCCCGTTGAATTTTTTCATTGTTTCAATTGGTTAGAAGGCTCATTCCCGTTTTCGTTTGAAATTACAAGCACCTACTCCAGGCTCACCAATTCCGCAGTAGCATCGTCCACATAACGATCATATCCTAGCAGGTTAGTACCCTTTCAGACCTCATAGCCTCAATTACAATGGTTATTCTTCATTGAAATGAATGATATGCTCATGGTTCTGTTTGTTTTATCCTAGCCTTTGCCAAATTTTCAGTCTAACCTCGGCTAGAGATGACCCATGCCCATACCCAACTGAACGCACCCAGCTTGATTTCATATCAACATAGAGGTTTTTAGGACCTTGCTTACCCACTGAGTAGTCGTTAAAAGAATCCGCGGCATGCTCCTAACCCATCTCAGAAATCATAAGTAACGTGAAAGTGAAGTCAGTCCCGTCTACCTGTGCGAGAGGGACGTTGGTGCTCCTACCCTGCTATTTTTTGTTATCATGAGAGTGCACTAATATTATGCTCACTGCTATATCTTTAGAGACACTAGTTATTTTCAGATGATAGTCCAGTAAATGTTTTTGCGTTATGAAAATACCTTATATACGTATGCATGATTATTGGACAGGTTCTAAATCAAAATGCCTAAAGGTGGAAAAAGAAAGTCAAAGGCGACCGAAACAGGATCAGTCCACCCGAGAGTAGAAACTCTATATGAAGACACCAAGTGTACCACAGGCATTCCTCCAGAAGTCAAATGGGGAGACATATATCACATGATAAGAGATCAGGACATCCCTGGGGCACTCCTCGAGCAAGAATACCTATACCGGAACATCAGAACCTCCTGGATATCCGAAGCAGCCACACGTCTGGAATTTGTTCCATGCTCGGAAGTAATTGGATGGATTCTGCAGCATGCGAATGTGCAGACAAGGGTTCTTTCGGACAGTAAGGGGGAAGCTTTTGCATCCTTCCATCCATCTTACATCGCTGCAGCTTACAAATTGCCCGGAGGTCATCAGTGACTTGATGATGAATGGCTAGGACAAATCAAAATGGATAATCTAGAGATGGCTAGAAAGTTGTTGATCTCAGGCAAATAGATCAGAAAAAAGAATAGTGAGGAGTACGAGGTTTAGAATCTGAGGCCTCCTTTCAGAATGATTTCCCTTATGCTTAGCAGAATCTTTGGAAGGCCCGATGGCACTGTTTTTATGCTCCAATGGGTTCCCATTATCCACTATGTAGCATTCAGAGGAACAATTTTCAATTGGGTAGATATTCTCTCAGACAGCGTATCATCAGTCATAATTGCTGCACAAGAAGGATTAGGGGCAAAGAAGGCCGAATTCTACATGCCATCCTACTTGATAGACTGCATTGTGGAAAAGCTCCCCTTTCCAAAGCTTGGATGTAACTGGAGAGAAGCCGATACCCCGGTATTCACTGCTTACAAACTATTTTGGGCCCAGAACTACAAGTGGCACTACCAACTCATTTGTGAAGAGTTTATCATACCTTTATATGAGTTAACGTTCAATGAAGAACCTAACTGCTTGTTTGAAAATGCCATGGAAATTCTCGAGAATTATGGTGACTTCTATTTTTCACCGGAAGGCACTTTCATAAGAATGTATGGAGGCTCTAAACCCCCATATATTCTACCTAGATATGCTACTGACTACATAGTCCACAAGGAGGCAGCAAGACAAGTGTTCCTTGATGGGGTTGGTAGCACCTTGTACAAGGAAAAGAAGGCAACTTTCCCGCCTTTACCTTTTTATATTGGGGTGTACAAATTCTCAAGGATTGCAACTATAGAGGAGTTTATTGCAGAACTGAAAAACTTTCACTTCGGGGAAAATATTTTTTGGAGGAACGATCGACGCAGCAAGGCTGCACAAGAAGTATATGATGGGGACGAAGAAGTGTATCGAGGGGTCAGTAACATGACCGAACTACAGATTTGTCGACTAAGTAAAGTCGGAGCCAGTTCTAGCTCCGGTATTGTTAAGGAGGCAAAACAACAGCATGTAAAGGAAACAGCCGAAGCCACTCAAACTCTCTCTAAAGAAGAGCAAGGACTCAAAGAAGAAGCCGAAAGAATCCAAAGAGAAGCTGTTGAGAGAGCAAGCAAGGTGAAAGAGGATGAACTTTGAGAAAAGGAAACTCAAAGGATCCAAGCAGCAGAGGAAGAAGCTCGAAGAGTTCAGGAGGAAGAAAGAATCAGACCAGAAGGGATTTCCAAGCAAGCAGAAGAAGAAGCTCAGAGGAAAGCATCAAAAGAAGAAGCGCAGAGGAAAGAAGAAGAAGAAAAGAAATTGAAGGAGGATGCTGAGCCAAGAAGCCCAAATGTCGAAGACATGGGTATGGACATCCCTATAAGAAACCTCCCGCTTGTCCCTTTTACACCATCAAAAGGTAGCACAGTGTCTCAATGGGACAGGTTCGCTTATAACAAGAAAAGGAAATCTATTATCAAAGAGACAGTGACTAGGATGAAGAGACCATTTCAACCAAACATTGTTACCAGACATGAAACAACAGTCATGCAAGGTACTAAGCGTGCACACAAACTTATGGCATCCATTTCTATGGCTTCTATTCAAGCAACTGCAGACAATGTCGACATATTAGCATATGAGTTAGAATTAGAAAAGGAGAAAACGCTCCATTTGCAGGAAACTCTTGTCAAAGAATAGAATTATTCAAATTTGAAGGTGGAGAAATGTAACACCCTTGTGTCAGAGAAGGAAGAGTTAAACAGAAAATTTCAATACCTAGAAGCAGAAAAGAAATCCTTGGTCATACAAATGAGGGCTCTGGAAGCTAAAAAGCAGGGTCTGGAAAGTAGGAACCTGCAGCTGGAGTCCGAGAAATTTGATACCACTCAGCAGATCGATGACTTAAGAGAAAACATAGAAAAATTAGAAGAAAGCAAGGAATTGCTAGAACAACAATTAGAACTCGCTACTAGCAAGGTTGGTGGTCTGAGTCCTTTTCATGAGCAGGCTTGCGAAATATTGGAGAGGATACACGGGATTCAAGAACTCATAACGGTAGAAGTCTGCAAGTTAAAGGGAGTGGTGGCCAGAATCAAGGAAATAAATGCCGAAGCCACTAGGCGTAGAAGAAAATATGTACGCATTAGTGAAGACATTAAGAGGCAAATGGAATGGAGAGAAGGAAAGTCAGGAATCCTAGAGAATCTCCCTCTTAAATCCATCTCTGGTTTCAAAGCAAATATCCGCCTTTTGGGGTTTTGCAAGGAGTATGGAGTGAAGCTAAACGAAGTGGCCATAGTCACTCTTGAACAGTGTGGGAATGTGTATTCTAAGATACGAACTACCCAAGAAAAGTGACTGATGACAATACCCCGGACTATAGAAGAGTTCCCAGACAAAACCCAACGTTTGTCGGAGCTAAGGGATGGGTTAAGTGTTGAAACAAACTATGTAAGGAAAGTGGATATGTTGACCGCTGAAGATCTTTATCAGTGGATTGGCCGAGATGCTGTTCACACACATCTTCTGAAAGAAAGTCTCCAATTTATGATAGTAGAAATCATTGATCTCGAAGAAGAACTTGCCAAGCATGAAGTTTCTCTGAAAACTATGCTCCCTCTTGATGTGAACAATGTCATAAAAGAAACCAGTCTCTAGGTGAAGCATATAGCAGAAGCAGACAAAGTATTGACAACAGAAGCACCTCAAGTATCAGCAAGAGAAACAGTGGCATCAACCTCGGCGGGATTACCAGCAGCACCAGTGGCTCAAGTTCCAACAGAGATATCAGCTGTGGCAGAGGCGCCAGTTCAGAAATGCTCCACCTTCTATCTTATCTTTTGATTTATAGTCAACATGCCTTTTTTTTTTCAACCTTTGTATGTTTTAATTACTAAAGTAATATTTGGACCTCTTCCCATCAATTTTGGCAATATTATTGACCTTTTATTATTTTTGTAAATTTGGACACTACAAGACAAATTAAAAGAATTTGAACGGTTAAGGTATAGGTGGTAATTCTTGGAGCATTTTTGTAAAGTTATATATAGCTGATTAGAGGGGCATACATACGACTTTTGGCAAGTGAAAGGAATTTCTTCTTCTGTATGAGAACTACTTCAGCTACATGAATAGAAAAACTATTTTGGCCTGTGAAAGCTGGTCCATCATTTTGCTTTGGGTTGTGATGGATGATTGCCGAACTATTTCTACATTTTTCATATACATTCAGTGAGATCTCTCTTAGCTTTTGTGAATTAATTCTATGTTGTGAATGGTCTTATTTCCTTTTGCAAAATTTATGTACCTCATGGGTAATGGAGTGCTTTATTAAAATCAGAGTTATCTTTGATATCATTTACATTCTGCTGAAAATACATCTTTGTAATTTAATGGCTATCTGTTCAATTTTTTAGACGTTTCTTTCTGTTTATTACTCATACTTTAAATTCTGCTCCTTGCAAGGACAAGTTAAAATAGATTAAATAGTTTAGAACAGATTTGTTTATCACATGCATTTAGTTAGGGAACTTGCATCTCATATTTTAATATAAAATACATAAACGGTGGATCGGGACGCAACCGATAAAATAAACAAATCTTTAAAACTCAAACGATAGCCGGACCGTTAACCGGACGGATTCTCCACACCAAACGGTGAGCAATCTAATTGGGCTTACTTACCCGGGAGAATCCCTTGCTGATTGATGCTATGATTTTCGAGGCATCAACAGGCCTCCAAGACTAGGCTTGCCAAACTTCGTGCCACACATCACAAAAGGCCATAAAGCTCTATAGGCCTTGATCTGTACTTTTGTAAGTATATTTAATTTGTGAAACGATATATTTTTTTAATTCCTAGAAAAAAAGTAAATGATTTCATAATAATTAGTTTAACTAGTCAATGTGTCATGTGTTTTACAGAAGGAGAAACATGGTCGGCATCCAACACCATTTGAAAAAAAAAATTAAAGCAAAAAGTGGACTGACTTTGTAATCTGGATGGAGAACGAGGTATCAATCTTTGACTAATAACTCTTGTTCAGACATTTTACTACATTCCCATTCTTTCTTCGGGAATTTATAATCTTCGGTGGTTTATCATGTTTATTAAAGTTGAACTTATGCACAGTACACCCTCCCAAATATAGAATAAGTTGTCCCAAGTCATACCTATCCTCATCCCATTCATAACGAATAAGAAAATGAATGACACATTAGTTCCATCCCTTTGCATTCCTTTTTGTTATAGATGTGAAGAACAACCCTCATCTTTCTCATTACCTTGGTCTTCTAATTTGGTTCAATGGTAATGGAGAATGTTGAATCTCTTTATGGACATTGAAACTTGCCTCGTATTAGAAATTATTGAGTATCAAACACACATACTACAAGAGATTGATAATGAGGGTCGATGCATGGATTTGGTCATACTTTAGAATCCTTAAGAGCTATGGCAGCAGAAAATTATGTTGAGCATAAAGAAGTCTGAGCCTTTTTGTGGAGACATCGTAAATGTGATGGCTTGAGAACATAAATAATTGCATTGGACAAAAGCATACAAATAGTATTCAAGGCTATCATAGGAAAACATAATAAGAGTAAAGCATTTTATATAGGGATGGCTAAAGTTGGCTCTATGCACCCAAATAAAGTTTTGGAACTTCTTGAAGTTGACACATTTTTGGAATCTCAGGGCTCGTAAGATTGAACCTCTTAAAAGAATATCTTGCATAGCCATTAATGAGAAGAGAAAGGGAAGACGCAAGCGGAAGGTTTTATGGAGGGACGTGCAGCGAGTGGTGTCGGGCAGAAGGAAGATCTAGAGGTGTTAACGTGGAGCAGGGGCAGGTGCTAAGTGTGGAGGACGTAGTTAGGAAGGTGGCAACGATTGGAAGGTCGCAGGAGCAGACGGAAGCAAGTGGATCATAGACACGGGTGTGAGGAGCAAGAGAATGGGAAACACGACAGGAGTTGGGGAGAGGGATGAGCCCAGCAGGAAACCCGTGGAGGGAGGAGGCGGACACGGGAGGGAAGGAGGACATGGGAGATTGCAGGAAGAGGGAACGTGGGGAGAGAGGCATGGGGGAGTGACGTGCGAGGGGAGTACACATAGTGGAGGGGTGGAGAGAAGCTGAGCGTAGGCGACCAAGCAGAAGAGAGCTGGGCATGACTATGGAAGGTGCTCCGGTTGTGGGAAGGAGCACTAGCAAGGAGGCGGTGTGGAGGGAAATAGATTGGCGAATGCGATGATCTGAGGTGGGAGGGATGATGTGGAAGGGGGGAGAGCCGAGGTGGGGAATGCTTGGGCGAGATCCGAGGTGGGGAGTGTTAGATTGGAAGAGAGTATGAGCAGGATTTGGGAGAGAGATGGGCGATTGCAGGTGGATGAAAAGCGATGGGACTGGTAATCTGTGCGGTGGATATGGCGTAGAGGAGTGAGGAGCTATTTTGGAGGGCGGTGCAAGTAGAACGAGAGCACTTAGATGGGGAGAGATGAATGGGGTTTTTATTTCAAAATAAATCTAAGTATGGATGGTTAAAATCCCGTGTCATATCGACGATCCGGGTTCAAGGAAACCTTGATAGGATGGCTAAAATCCAGAGATGGCTGGCTCTGATACCAAATGAAGTTCACACAATTAAATTACCAAAAGACCTGGTAAATCAAATAAGCCATAATAAATGATATATAAATTGATGATAGGATAGATAATAGATAATGATGGCCCGCCTTAAATATGGCTTGGGCACTTAATATGAAAGGTCATGTCTTTTAATTAATGTTACTAATGACTATTAATTATTATTTAATTTATATTCATTACACTTTTCCTTGTCAATCACCTCTGTCGACACAAGATTCTCAGTGCTTCCACCATCAACAATGGTCTTGCAACACCACTCGCCGATTCTCATCTTCGTTTGAAAGATGGCCTTTCGCTGTGTCGGGTCTTGCTCGTCACGTTCGTCGTCCAAAACCAGTGTCTTCCTGGCTTTCATGGCCCGACTTTTCTTCTTACCATCCTCATTGCTGTCGGATGTCGATTCTTCCCTCTCGTCGACTTGCTCATCTCTTCGACGTCTGAGTTTCGATTCTTCTGCGGCATGTAGGTTCTCTAGGAATTCATATGCCTTGTGTCTTGCTCCACGACAGTTGTAACGGATTATGGTTTTTCTGTTAGCTCATTTAATGCCGGATGGACCACTTCGACCATACGCACCTCGACCACGAGTCTCACAACTATCGCGTTAGTTCTCCTGCACTTTCTCCCTTGTCAATGTCCCTTCCGTCTTTCAACTTTCTTCAATAGACTCCTTCCTGTAACCACTACTTTGGCCTTTCGCGGAAACAGTCTTCGCACCCCGACCAGTCAACCTGCCTCTGTTCCCTACGGCCAGTCATCCTTCCTCTGGTCACTACGGATTTCCTCGACAGATTCTCTTCTGCCTTCAAAGCTAACGGGTAGGCTTCACCCACTACTCTAAATATTGACATGATCAATTCGTCGTGAATGGCATATTTTAAGCCGTTCACATACCTAGCAACAACTTATTCTCCTTCGTCGGTCTGACCCGATCTTATCGACAATCTGTAGAACTCTTCCGTGTACTCCTTCACGGTCATCTCTTTTTGTCGAAAGTTCTGCAATTTCCGAAACAAGGAAATCATATAGTCCCCCGACAAGAACTTCCCTTTAAACTTGGCAACCATCATATCACAAGACTTGATTTTATCCTTGCCCTTTTTGACTTTTTCAGCCTACACATTGTTCCACCACAATGAGACATGACCTTTTAACCTCAGACATGCAGTCTTAACCCATTTAGGATCCTCGATTTGCTCTATGTCGAAGTATTTCTCCATCTCTCTGAACCAGTCGATCAAGTCTTCTGGATTAACACTCCTCGAGTAGGTACGTACATCTATCTTTGTCTGTCCTCTCATACCTATCAGAATTTTGATCAGTTTTTCTTCTGATTCATCTCCTGCTGCTTCCCGTGGTTCCACTTCTTTGAATTCCTCGTCGCTGTGGTGTAACGCATTACGAATACAACCACGCCTTTGGCTTTCTTTGATCGATGTGACTTCATTTGTCAAAGTTCGCATTGTTCGGATGCACTCGTCGAACATCTCACGATCAATCGTGACTGCTACGCCATGCGCTCTTCATCCTCGGACATTAACGCCTTTGTGAGCCATTTTCAACCTCGACTGAAACTCCCACTTCGTCCAATCACGACTGGACTTCAACAAGTCATGTACAACTCTACCCAACCTCAGCTGGAGCTATAAACACACTTTACGATTTCCTGCTCATAGGATTTTTCCACTCTGATACCAACTAACGCAAGGCAGGTGGTATCATCGCCTTTCTCCTCGACATGATTCTCCTCCGGCTATGATACCAACTCCGCAAGGCGCCTTAGACAAGTAAGGTTCTTGCTTAACAATTACACACAACACACATGTTCACATACACAAGATGCAAACAACATGCCAGAAGCTGGATTATATTACTTCTCTGAATCGGTTACAATGCAACTCCAAGGAATGTAAATAACTAACTAACTGTCGGCCTTAGCTGTTACAATACAGAAGTAACTGTGTGCTATCTCAGTGTGTCGGCCGAACCCTCTCCTGGTTCACTGTGGAACTATGAGCTATGGCTCGATCTTCTCGGCTCTGTAGATGTGAGACTTTCCTCTCCAATCTACCAGACTTCTCTCGCGCTCTTCTCTGCCAAGACCCTCCAAAATGCCAAATCCCTCAATTGATATGCCCTCCTCGGCCTTTTAGTCTGCTGTTGTTGTTCCCGAGATCACCCCGATCCTTGAGACACACATCCTTTGTCTAACGATCTCCCAGATCATGCGGACCTGCAACTGTTAATGCCTCGACCGTGCTGCACAACCTCTGCCTGTGACGACATCTATCATGTCTTAACCCACCTGCAATAACTGTCATTAACTTCCTTAGCAACCCCGAACTGTTGCCAAGTACTCTTCTTGACTCCTACACATCCTTTTGACAGACTACAGTAATCCATCACGTCGGCCATACTGTCTGTCAGCTTCGATTCTTCCGTCGGCTTCCTTCACACTCTTCAGGCTTCACCAGTCCGCCCCTTCCTCCTCGCTTGTCTCATGCCCAAACCTGTCGGAGTCATGCTTCGACACATGTCGACCCTCGACGTCCCTGCTTAATGACTGTCGTCTGTCGACTCTCGACCTTCTGCTTCATCTGTCGATCACATACCCGATTGTTCCTGCTCGACTTATTGATTAGACAAGCCAATCTGCTTTTCCGCACCAGTGGTCGTTGGCACTCCATCTGATCAATCTGAGCCATGTCAATTAACTTCGACCGCTCCGCCTAGGCCCCGATGTTCCTACATCACCTGCTTTTACATACACAGTTACAACTATCGATTCCAGAAACTTTCACAAGTTTCTTCAGGCTACAACCTTCACAAGCTTCATCCACAACCACAATTTTGGCTACAATGCCCTAGATAAACAGCAGCTCACCCACTAAATGGGAGCTCAGGCCTTCCTGCTCGACCAATACAGTATGGGAACAGTGACTTTTACAACAGAAACGGAAACAAGGCCCTAAGGATTCTTCTTACCTTTGGCAGGGCTGGGGTTTCCAATCCACGGGAGACAGAACTCAATCAATGGGTGACTTGGCTTCAAGAATAACTCGGCCTCTTCCATGACGACGATGACACTATCTTCTTCTACGCAGTCTGTGCAGGCTCCTATTTTGAGTTTGCTTAATTCTTCCACCATCTACGAGCCTTCAAATTGCTTTGTCGGATGCACACAACAACCAACAAAACTGTTGCCACCACCTCGCCCTTTAGTGCGTGTGGCTCCCTACTTCAATATTCCACGGCTCCTTCCACTGAGCCACTATGGTCTATGTCTTTTTCATTGGTGGGGTCTCTCTAACTACGACTGCCTATCTGCGGAGGCAGATTTTTTGATGGGAGCTGGTTTCTCAGCACAGTTGTATTCACGTCTCCTCCTCTTGGACGGGGTTTGACTGTTAAAAAGAACACGGAAGCTCCATGGGCTTCCACATTGAGGGAGGAGGCAAGCTACAACTCAAATTAATATATTGTTAGAGAGATGTAAACGTGGAGCGAGGAGCTACCAGGCGCGGGCGGAGGTCTCTCACAAGGGAGCAAGACACGGCTGCAATGAAGGTTGAGCTTCGACACTTAATAATGAACACGGGAGGTCATCTATTCATGCAATTCACAGCCAACTCGGACAACAAAAAGGAGACTAGGGCTAGCACCACTATCGTAGGTGCATGAGCTCAAAAACAGGGGAAGCTGACTCCAAGGGCGGCTCATTCCTTTCACGCCTGCGATAGACCTCTCAAAGCTCACAAACCAACACATAGGCAAGTGGACAGAGCTGAGCTCTGATACCAATTGAAGGGCGCAACTGATATTGAACGAGCCCAATGCCCAGAACCCCCAGTCTATTAGAATTAACCAAATATGATATAATGCCCAGAACCCCTTGTCTATTACAATGAACCAAATATGATATTTATACATGTTGTTGATATCTGGAAAGAACCAAAAGCAGTGGGTTAGAGATCTAGAAAGATCAAAATCTAGAAGGATCAAGTTTCATAATGAAGCTATCTAACATTTACTACACAGTATTTCACTACTGGAGGAGGAGGAGGAGGATGTGGCAATTAGAATTAATTTACAGAACCATTGAAATTGGTAAAATATTTGTTATAGGCATTGTTTTGTTTTCAGGATGTAACCAGCTATTTTGTTGGTAGTTATATAGTCACTTAGTAATGGACGTCTTTTTGGATTTTATGTTTCTTTTGCTGAAAATAATGTTCAATGTTCATAATTTAATTTCATCGATCTCTTTTTATGTCATCTTAAGTTCCTTTAGTTAAAAATAATGTTCAATGTTTATATTTTAATTCCATCTATCTATTTTTATGTCATCTCATGTTACTATATTTCTAGATGATTTGAATCTAATAAATCTTTTACAATTTCTAGATAGTTTGAATCTAATAAATTTGTTACATATTAATATTTGATAAAATATTTTCATTATCATAATTGATGAAATTTAAAGCATAGAACTAAAATAAAAGTAAACTTGCCAATGAGAATAGAAATAAACCAACCATTCAAGCTTGGGGATTTGCTTTCTGTTTTAAGGTTATAGAAGATGCCGACTTCGCCCATATTCCATTAAATGTGGAAGAGGATAGTTTTATTGTTATAGAAGATGCATACTTCGCCAATATTCCATTAAATGTGAAAGAGGATACGTTATCCAACACCCACGGTCTTGTATATTCTTGACTCATGGGATAACTGATCCTAACAACTCCTCTATTGATAGCTTACTCAAGTCCTTAGATTCTCCAATGGCTGTAACAAACTACATCAAACCTTTTGGGCAGAGTTCTAAGAACTTTTTTACCACTTGTTGGTCAACTAGTTCTTCACCATGTATCGTTAATTGGTTTACATTATTCATGACTTGAGTCATATACAGATCTCCCTACTTTAATTTTCAAAATAATTTATTAAATTCTATAATTTTACAATCTTTCAGAGTTTTGCTACTGAGACCCTGGGAAATATATTGTCATCAAAGGCATTTTTGATGAGACAAAGTGCTTTTGCATCCTTCTTATTCCTATCACTTAGCTGGTATTTTTGAGCATTTGTCAAGGCTTGCTCCACTGCCTGATCAGCTTGTTCTGAATACGCATGAACTAACAAAATCTCAGAATCTCAGACATCTGAATACCCATGAACATACAGCTTGTCCTATAAGAGTAGGATATATTGTTGTTTGAGTTATCACTACTTGAAGCCATGATTTTGTTTTAACTAAACACAAAACAAAACTTTTTTCTTTCTCTCTCTCTCTATTGTTTAATAACCCATCTAATATGTATTTTACTGAGAATAAACACCATCACTAGGACTATAATTCGATTCCTCGGATCTTATGATAGGGTTTAATAAATAAATCAAATATTTGATTTCTATCAACACATAACCCACAGTAAACAGATTAGCAGAGCCAATAAAACGTTGAACGAACCTCTCCTACTGTGTCTCCTTCTCTGTCTTATAGCGCCTGCACACTTCACGCGGCCCACCAATTCATACCCGCTCCATTTCTATTTGGTAACTACGGCTTCTTCCACATCTCTGCTCCGACCACTTCTCCGTGGCCTCGGCTACTCAACCCTTATAAATGGCAGCTACAACACCTCTTTCTTAATGAGAGCTCTCCTTTACACCATTACGTAGCTTTGACTTTGTTTTGAAAAACGGCTTACAAAGATTCCTCTCACGCCGGCTTCACAACATGACAGCGGTAGCTCCTTCAAACCACCTGCGGCGGATTTACTTTTCTAACGACGTGCCTCACTTCACAACACAGTGATTCTGCTACTCGAACGTACTCTTCTTCGTAGATTGCAAACTGTGATAGCACTTTGATGAATGGAGGCAGGGAGAGATTCATTATGCATAATACAGCTCAATCAACTTGATGCTTGCATTGCTTTACAAAAGGGATATAAATGCATAACAAAAGGGATATAAATGCATATAGGAACTTGTAGTAGGGAGATGGATATGTCTAGAGAGCAAATCTAACTACTAATTGAAAAAGTCAATTACGAAACACATGACATAGTTCAACAATAAATTTATACAACAACAACATTAAATGATTTCATCAACCAAAATAAGTACCATATTCCAACATGATTGTTGAAGAAATGATTTTAGAAATATTGACTCTTGTAGCTCTTTTTTGGGTGTCCAATTTTCTATATCGTGCATCATTATTTTCCATGCAATCTGTCTTGATTTATCCTAGAACTACAGCTATAGATAGTCTTGTAATGCAGGGAATCTACATTGTTATACTCTTTTCACTTTAGTGTGAAAAGTGAAACCCGGTGAGCTTGGACACTTTAAAACAATTATTTTCTATCATTGAATTGAATTTAGCGGATTAATAGAGTGAGCTTTAAGCCAAAATGAGCAGTAAAATTGAATATCGTGAGAAGACTTCGACTACGGCACATTGTAACTAACATAGGTTGGTTACAGGCAAATGGCCCTTCATCGCAATTGAAATATATATCACTGAATTATATATCAGTGGCTCATGTAATATCTCGATTTTAATCTCATTGTATTAAAATGTAAATGATATAATATTATTATAAAATTATGGTGAGGAGCTCAAGGTCAAGGCGTCATCGATTTAATGATGCATATGGTTTACGTGCTAACCAAGTACAATGGAATTGCAAATATCATGTAAATATGCATTTTAATAAAATACCCACAACTAGCTATGCAATGCAATAAGAGATGGGGGCATGATTTTTACAAGGAATTGAGAGGGAAATATTCAAACCTTTGAGCCAATCAAGTCAAACCAAGTGTCAATGAGAAAAACCATGAAGGTCGTCAACTACCCATGTTGACTTTTGTACTCAATCATTCATTTCTCCCAAGAATTTGTTGAGGTAGTTAATGCCTTGGGGAATGGAGAAGTATGGATGTCCAAATTCGGGTATGGGCAAGTCAACCTTCATGGAAATTCGTGTTGACTCCTTGGGCAAGAAGAGAGCCACGAAATTGCTCCCCAAGCCATTATTCGCCCTTGCCTTTGCTCCCTCACACAGTCTGAGCTTCCTGGGCGTTTGTCCTTTGTTTCCTTGCTTTCTAGCTGGGAAGAGGGCATATTTGGTGTTGCAGAGCTGCTGGGAGGAAGGGAGCTCGATTTGGGGTTTCATTGAGGCCGTTTTGGCCATTGGAATACTCATAATCGTGGGAGAAATCGTTTTTTCTCCCTGTGGTCGAATTCCCTTTTCCACAGTCCATTTTTGGTGTGCCCACGATTTGGGGAAAACCCATGGCCATCTTGTTTGTAAATCCAATTGTTAAAAATGTTTATCCATGCCCAATGATTGTGCTTGATGTGTGTAGAGTATGTTGGGGTAGGGGTTATGGGTATCCATTGCTTTGGGTTGAGCTTGAGTACAAGCATCTGGAAATGAAGAGCGTTCAGATTCAGCCTGATAAACCTAGTTGTGGACTGGCTTGGCTTAGATGTGATGTATGCTTGGGCCATGCTGAGCTTGAGAGTCCCCTTTTCCTTGTAGAAATCATGCCCAGTTCGGGGGTGGTCTCTGAGTGCTGAAAGAATACAGGTCGGGCAGAGACCTATGGTTGGGTGGAACGTTGCAGCGACATAGCTAGTTGCTTGGGGCAACTTTACCATCAAGATAAGTATTCTATTTCTGTGTATTCAATTATGCAATGTATTGGTTGATCTAATTTTGCTGAATGTATGCATGAGGAATGTGTATGGGCAGTTTAATTCCACTGTACATGTTTTCTTTGATTTGCATCTGCACACATTTGTTTTATTTATATGAATCTAATGAAATGGGCTGAGTTTTGTAAAAGCCCCAAAAGTGTAGTCATGTTCGCTTCCTTACATTGGGTCGATGGGAGGGGACGTGACATTTAATGTTTGAAGTTAGAATGTATTCAAAGTTGGAATAAATCTTAGATTCAAGACAAAGATACCAATACTAGTTTTCTTGTGTGAAAAGGCGAGAATCTGTGAGCTTGGACATTAGGAGGCATGATCTGTTATTGCTGTTGAAGCGTTTGATTCGGGTATCTCAAAGCTTTTCAAAAATAAAAAATAAAACATAATTTTGTTAACAAATTGGGATATATGTTCTAAATATGACAGCAAAATCCTCCTTTAAAGTTAGTTATTTAATTTATTAATTTTTCAAATGACATTTAATGTTTGTTTTAAACTGTCATATAACTTAATATGCAAAATCCCACTCACATTCCAACCTTGATATACCTTAATATGCAAAATCCCACTCACATTCCAAGCTTGATATACATTGTATTTTTGCTTCTTTGGCTTACAAAACATAGAGAGAGTGACGCTGCACCTTCTCATGTTTATTTACATTATGAAAATATTGTATTTATACTTGTTTGGTTTACAAAATATAAAAAAGTGAGACTGCACTTCTAATTCTAATGTTTATTTACACAATGAAAATACAAGAAAATTTACATACACAGTAGTAACAATTTTATAAGCTATTCCGAAGACAATTGATAGGAGGGTGCTCTTGTATATTTGGAGGTCTTATAACCAGTTGAGTCTCCACTTCAATGCCTTGGACGCTTCCAAGTTGAATTATAGGTGTTGTCAAATCCGATTCATGTCCATATTGCGAATCAACACACTGGCGAATAAATGAAGTATAAGTAAATAAACGAAAGTTCGTTTATAACTAAATAAAATAAAAAGAACAATTAACTGTTACTGCAATTTTA
This sequence comes from Larix kaempferi, assembly GCA_027924585.1. Lineage (NCBI taxonomy): Eukaryota > Viridiplantae > Streptophyta > Pinopsida > Pinales > Pinaceae > Larix > Larix kaempferi. Next base: position 21,462,509 of record BSBM01000338.1, read on the forward strand.
GAGTAAATGTAATTCAATTTTTTTCTTACCCTTTTACGAAGAAAAACATTCTCCTCGCGTAAGATCCGTTCCTACAATTTTACAAAATTGAGACGAAGTTATAAAGAATTCAATTTATACCATAACTACTACATTCTGGAAAATGTCAAATTTAATAAAACTTGTACACTGTGAACTCGAAGTTAACAATTGATATTGTGTCTACTATCTAGTCTCTCAGTCTCTCTCTTTATATTTGTATATATAAATAATATATTAAAAGAGCCTCATGGCATTGCATCATCATATGTTTGGTGTAATGAAATTGTTTTCATGAGCTTTTGGCTTGTATGCACGCCTTTCCTTTCTCTGTAACTCTTATTTCCCTTTCTGGTTCATTTAAGTAAGATTGATTGGAATCAGATAAAATTCCAGAGATACTGCAGTTTATCTCGATATGATAAAGGTTGAGTGAATTTTTGGGAAGAAACCTTTTTAGGGTGCAATTTTGGTCGGGCCTTGAATGAGTCCGTCATTTGAAACTAGTTTAGGATTTTAGAGCCACACGGTGACATTATATGCTTACCAGTAGTCTCACCAAAGGTTCTTTTTATTTTGAATTTGCTGATCAAGCCTATATCCATGAGACTCTTACACGTGACCATAACCATTTGGCCTGTAAAAAATTTGTGGTGTTTTCGTCACGTGATGAAGGGGTTTCAGATAAGCAAATAAATTAGATGCCTTGTACAATTTGGGTGGAGTTCCATGGCCTTTCCATGCAACACTAGTCATTTCTGGAGTGGCAATTTTACACATACAAGTGGTTTCATTAATCACTGGCCTTCACAGCTTTGTAACTCTGGCCTCAACATTGGGTGTGGCTCATAGTCAACTTGTATGAAGACTCAAAATAACTTGTTCATTAGGGTAGGGAAAAAATAAATAAGCAAGTAGTGCCATACATTAACCTGCACATACCTTTAATTGCAAAATTGCTTCCACCACAAATTTAATGATTTTTCATTGATAACTCAGTCCAAAAATTACAAAAACATAAAAGGTATTTTTAGACAAATGATGATAATAAGGGTAGGTAGGCACAACTGGTTTGAAGGAAAAACCAACACAACAACCAACACAACAATGTGAGTAATCCTCCAAAGGCACTTGTCTACAAATCAATGGCAAAAATGGCCCTAACAAGCACCATGACTAACCTTATCCTAGTCCTTTTTTGCAAGGCGGAAATTGTAAGTCTCACTTCACCTCCCCTACTTAATTCCCTAATGCATGACATGGTTGAATCCCTTCTGAAGAGGTTGAGATCCATTATTTTAGACTAGTGGCTTTTGTTATGGAGAGAGTCAATAGTTCTCAATGGTTGGCAAGTGTTATATGGCCTAAGGAACAATGAGGTAGTGATGGAAGACACTCTAAATGGTTGATCCATAATCATGAGGCCTACAGCCAAAATAATTCACCATTGTCCCCTGCAACCACTTCCACGTTGTGTCTTGGGAACCAATTACAAAACCCATTTAACATTCCAAACAATGCAAAACTCGAGAAGTAACACATCATCATACAAACATGTGGCATTTGTGATTCTGCAGACTATCCATGTGTCACCCTCTCATTGATTACAACTACCATCCTATCCCTTAATGAGCCTTACTCTAGTTTTTAATACTCTAAAATTCTCTTATTTGTTGCATGCACATGGAAGAACTTAAGTAAACTAACCTTTGTTAGCACCTGCTTCGTGCTAAGCAGTTGGAGAGGTTTTGGAGAATGAAAAGGTTCCAAATCCATGGAAGTATCCATCCAAAAGCTCAGTCCTTGACCCTCAAGGCCCAAAAGTCGAAAGCAATCAAAGCTCTGTGCAATGGGCCTGGTCCGAGATAAGAAGCATTTGAGAAAGCTAAGATTTTATTGGTGATCGGAGGGTTAAATACAAAGGAATGCGCCCGCAGTGAGTAATGGCACCCGTGGACGGCATAGATTGAAAGCGATAAGGATATACGGTCATAAGCCTCCTTTGCAAAAAGAGTTGGCAGTCGTTTAGGCGCGGGCTAGATGTTAGCCGGCGGGCAAGTCAAAGATCGATCGACGGTTGATGGCGCATATCGACGGTCAGGACATTGTTCGCATATTGGACGTGCACGAAAAAGGGTAACTCTCAAATTTGCGAACTTTTGTTAAAGCCCCGCACTTTCCAATGGCATGGATCTAACGAGATGGAGATCTACGGCCAGAAAAAAGTTTGCCAATTTGACTTGCACATGAAATCGACATGCCCAAGATCTGCGAACCCGGTAAAAGGCCACGCCTTTGGACGGCCGAGATCTAGGCGGAGATCAAATCGATGGTTGGCAGCGAGCTTGCAAATCAAAGATGTTGTCGAGATGATATGTGGCGGAGTTGGAAGCCACTGAGGATATAGGAAGGTGAAGGTCAAGGAGATCTACGGCTGCAAGTTAATCGCATGAATGGATGGTTGACGTGGCTCCATCACTATCATAGCTATGAGGGTGATATGGCAAGGTTAATATTATACAAAGACTCGCCTGCACGAAGATCCGCATCTTTCTGTCCTGTGTGCATCGGAAAGCGATAGGAGCAGATCATGTAGAACCAACCAGCCAACCAGAATCCCAGAAGCTCCGCCCAGCTGTCAAACAACCAGGTAGGTCGTCCACTTCCACCCTAAACTATTTAAATGGCCGGACTTGTGGAGCCTCCAGGGTTTGAACCTTCCAAGATAAATGACCTGGTAGAAGATAAAGACGACAATGTTTTCGACACCATGCTGATAAATAGCTCCATAGAGGTTGCTAAGGAGAGATTGGAGGCCATGAAGGCCCGGAACGTGGATGTCAATAAGGTTTATCATTCCTTTTTCCACTTATTTACAACCAGTCAAACCCCCAGTTGCCTTGAATTTATACACTGGTGCGTCAGCCACTACTCCCTAGATCGAAGAGAAATCATGAATGCCTCAATCTAAAAAAATTTGTGCTATGTAGATGCCCCCACTGTAAGAAAAGCCCTAGCCATTCCAGAAAAATTCTGTCAGAAATCCCAAAGTTTCAGAATGGAAAACCTGATCCACCATTTCCGACAAGCCCCAGCTGACCTCAAGCAGAGCTTTTACTATGACTCCCAACTGCCAAATACCTCCTTTCAGGGTGCATCTTTTCCTGGTGAAGCCATCCTGTTTAAAGAAGAATCCAAGTGCGTTATTTCCATGATGGCCCAGTTCTTAGGGTTAGACAGTGACCAATATATAACCGAGCCTCTAATCAGTTTATTGTTTGTTGTAAGCACTTGTCCTATTGAGCTAGCAGACCCAAATTTGCCTACCCAGTGTGCATGCCTAAAATTTTATGAAGCCTTGGCAGACAGCATCCGCTCGTGTCACGTCCCCCATTTTGACCCTTGTAATATTTTGTGCTATAATGTAAATAATGTATGCATATTATGTATGATTCCTAGCGTGGAGCTCAAGGCCAAGGCCTCGCTAGTGAACGCTCAACCTTGAAAAGGCAAGCATTTGAAATTATGCTACCCATGTGCTAGTGAACCACGGGAATTGTAAATATGCATCTTAATATAAATGACCACAACTAGCTATGCAATGCAACAAGAGATGGGGGCATGATGTTACAAGGAAATTGGGAGGAAAATATTCAAACCCTTGAGCCAATCAAGTCAAGCCAAGTGTCAATGAGAGAACCCATGAACCCTCAACTACCCATGTTGACTTTTGTACCCAACCATTCATTTCTCCCAAGAGTTGGTTGAAGTAGTTAATGCCTTGGGGAATGGAGAGGTATGGCTGTCCAAATTGAAGTATGGGAAAGCCACCCTTCCCAGAAATTCGTGTTTGGCTTCTTGGGCAAGAAAAGGGCCACAAAATTGCTCCCCAAGCCATTATTCACCTATCAGTTTTCCCCTCTCAAGAGCTGAGAGCTACTTGGGCATTTTCCTCTATGGTTTTACTGTGTTTACCTTCATTTTCCTAGCTGGGAAGGGCGTTTTGTTGTGGCTAACAGTGGTGAAGAAGGGGAAACGATTTGGGGTTTTATTGAGGCCGTTTTGGCCCACTGAATGCTCATACATCTGTGGGAGAAATCGGTTTTCTTCCCTGGGGTTGATTCCCTCTTCCCACAGTCCGTTTTTGGTGTGCCTACGTTTTGGGGAAAAACCATAGACCCTATCCTGTGAAACCCATTGTTAAAATGTGTATCCATGCCCAGTTTTGAGTTGCTGGGTGTAAAAGAATGTTGGGGTTGAGATGGGTATCCATTGCTTTGGGCTGTGCAGAGCTTCAGAGTCTCTTTTTCCTTGTAGATATCATGCCCAGCTCGGGGGTGGTCTCTGAGTGCTGAAAGAATACAGGCTGGGCAGAGACCTATGGTTGGGTGGAACGTTGCAGAGACATAGCTAGTTGCTTGGGAAAGCATTCAATCAAGATGAGTATTTTATGGTGTTTTACTTCTACGATGTTTAATTTGATGGCTATTTTGATATGCTGGATGAATATGAAATATGTGTGGATGTTGGTTCATTCCGCTGTGCATATTTGCTTAATTTACATCTGCACACTATTGATTTTATGTGTATGAACCTAATGAATGGACTGAGTTTATGTAAAAGCCCAGATTTTGGTATCATGTGCCCTTCCTTGAGTTGGGTCCACGGATGGGTACGTGACAACTCCCAGCTCATAGAATTCACTAAGACAAGGGCTTTCAGGTTCCAGTCGTACTTCTTAAAGATGTTCCTGGCAGCAAATGAAGAAAACCTACAAGTGTCAGAGATGCAGCTTACCAAGGAGATGTACTCAGATTACAAAACCTTCATGAATGACCATATGGCAGAAATTTACTTCATTTTCTTCCAGAGAAGGCTTCCCCGAGTGCTTGAAGAAATGAAAGACTTATTGCAGCCATCCATGGAGAAAAGAGTGGGAGACTGGTTCTTGCCGAAGCAGGGCACTGTAATCAGAGTTTATGGTTTCTCCCATGCCCCCTATGTGCTACCTGCCTTCCTGACCCCCAGAGTACTCACCTTAGAATTTATAAGACAAAAATTAAAGGTAGAGTGTGAGCACTTCTTGAATGATAAGAAGTCTTCAGAGATCAGTTTTTCGTGGACACTGGGTTCTTTCATTGTCAAAAGCAAACAAGCCCTCCCAAGTATGGAGAAAATGATGGGTGACATGGGATTCCCATCAAAGGAAGCAATGAATTTTGATCCTCACCATATAATTTCAGAAAGGAGGATGGAGACTAATAGGAAAGGGTACGAGCATTTCGAGCTTACAGGCCTAGCTGAGAGGGCAAACTGGATAGAGTATCTTGACATAGGCTAGATGGATATAGACCCACCAGAATACTCCTCCTCTGTGCAATTCCTTTTTCAAAGAAGCACATCATCAGTGCCTGGTTCTCCTAGTCAAACCACAGCAGTATCAGCAGCCATACCCCTTACCATTCTTCCAAAAAAATCCATCAAGCTGGGGGGTGGTGACCCTATGGATGTGGATAGTGATGCAGAAAGAGCCTCAAAGAGGCAAAAGGTACATGAGGCTGACTAGCAATTAGTAAAGGTACAAGCAAAGCAGCCAAACAAAAAGCAGGTCAGATTCTCGATGCCATCTTTTGAGGTTAAGGAGCATGTGTTTAACAAAGCACCCACTGGACTTACAGCACCAAGCATAAGCAAGGCTGAGTTACTGGAAGAATATGAGGAGAGCCCAGAACAATCTCAAAAGAAGCTAAGTTGTATGCTGATGTGAGAAAAATCTCCAAGAAGGATGTGGCCTTGGTGGCAAGCAGGAACCTTTCCAAGAACACCTTAAGTCTTTCCTTAGCCACCAAAAATAAGGCCACCGAGTTGAAAGTGAATCTGGAAGATATCCCAGTACCAGATGTGATCAATTTGCATAAAGAGACAGGTGAGCTCATCTACAACAAGTTGTTGAGGCCTGCCCTAGAGCTATCAAAGGTGCAGGCCAGCAAAGACAAAGTGCAAAAGAAGTTGGGATTGGAAAAGCTGGAGAACAAGAGCTTGAAAGCACAAGTGAAAAAAATTCAAGCTTCACTATTGGAAACTGAGACCCAAGAGGACAAAAGGGCTAGTATTCAGAAGCTATTAGATGAAAAAGATCAAGAAATTTTGTCACTAAAGAAAAAATTGAAGATTCCAGCTACCCAACTGGTGAATGCACCCGAAATTGTGGAGCTAGAAGAGGAAAAAGAAGAGCTGCAAGGTAAGTTGACTGATTGAAAAGCCATGCTAATAGAGCTTGGAGAAAAAGAAAAGAAATGGTTGATAGACATGTCCATTGTGGTGGCAAGGGAGAAAGTCTTGAAAGCCCAGGTCGAGGAGCTTGAGAATAAATTGAAGGAGAAAGAGAAAGAAGCAGAAGATATGGTCACACCCTCACTAGAATCTAGGGATTTTTCCAATGTAGGGAAAATAGACAAGGCTAGTTTGGATGATGCAGAAGTAGCAAGACTAGAGAAGCAGAATGCCAACCTAAGGACACTGCAAAAAAGGAAAAGGAGGCTTGGGAAACCAAGTACCAGGCGATGCAAGATGACTATGATAAGTTGAAGCAGCAGGTTATAGGGCAAAGTGCATTGCAAGAAGCAAAGAGGATCATTTGGGACGATATTGTTGCACAGGCAGGGGAGCTGAGGCCATATTTGGACTTCATTGTGGATAAGGAAGCTGTAATCAAGCTGGAAAGGTAAGCTGTCACAGTTGCCAATGAGAAGTTAAACAAGAAACCTATGGATTATTCCCAGAATGCAATAGAGTTCTTAAATGGTCTATCTGAAGAGCAGGTTCAAGCAGCCAATATAAAAGACAGAGTGGCCACTATCATCTGCATGAAAAAAGTAATTCACAAGCACCAGCAAGTGAGCATTATCCAAGCAGGGATAGAAATCCTGGCTGGCCAGGTGAAACTTTTCAAAGAAGTGTTTGATCCCTTATAGAAGAAGGGTTTGCCCATGTTTTTGGAAGAAGATGGTACAATGAGAACAGAGGAGGGATACCGAGGCAAGCTCTGGGAATGCAGGTTGGACCAGGGAAATTTTGCAGACATGGATCAGCCGCTGACAGGCAAGATGGTAGTGGACAAATTGACAGAGGACTTCGAGCTAGCTTCGATATTTAAAGAGGATCATACACTCCTCCTAGGCTACTCATATAAGGAGCACACCGAGATGAGGGTACTGCTCAAGGATATTGCCACGTTAGATTTGCCAGCAGCCGAGCAATGGAAGCTCATTGAAATATATGAAAAGGCCAAACTAAAGCTGAGTGCATGAAGAGTCGAGGATCGTGAAGGCATCTATCTGGAGGGAGTCGTTACCAAAGCATTTCGTCTATCTTGTTAGAGTCTGTTGTCATTGAGTAAAAATGCCCAGTAAATTTGTAAAAGACAGTTGAGCCAGTTTAGCCAACTTTGTCATTTTGTTGTAGTGGCGAACCTATTGCATAGGTGTCACTGGTTTTGTAACCATTTTCTGTTGAAGCAAGTCGAGCCTGAGGCTCAGAAGATCAATAAGAACAATGTAAAAGAAGGCCAAAGGGTTGAAATTTTTGGGGAACCCGTGTATTGCTCTGTGTTGAGTATTTTTTAGACTATTTTAATAAAATTTGGCAAGTGCCTTACAGGCATTTTCTCTCAGGGATTCATGTGTTATCGGTCTTACAGTCTGTTCATTTCTCTCCTATGTGAATGTTTTCCTTCTTTGTTTAATCCATATTGTCATGCTGTTCATGCTTGGATAAGTGTAGTATCATAATAGAATTCATAGTTATTATGCTCTGTTCTTTTCATTCCAGACATCGATAACCAGTTTCAACTAAAATTGATATAGAATTCATAACCATATGCTCTATATTGATGGATTGTTCATCTTTTTCTACTAAATCACCAAACTAAAGCACTTCAACTATGAGCTGGTGGATTCCTTGCCTCTGAGTGGGTTTGTTTGCAAAGCATTGTCATGATATTCATTTTCTGTCTGTTTTGACTCCACTTCCCAATGGATACCTATTTCGTTTTCAACCAAATAACAATCTAATCTCAGTTTTAATCATTTATCTGGCCCTGTTAAAACCTATCTGTGAGAGATCCCTCTCTGGAGGATAAGAAACCATCTTTTTCCTCCTCAAGTGGTTATGTGGTTACCCTGATTTGGCCTCTCTGCAACCTAGAGGTACATTTTAGGTGCTAACATATTGGCGTCGTTGTTAGGGAGCGAGTGTTGCATCATCCCTGGGAGAACGACAAAGAATTCTGGTTCTCAAAGAAAGGAGATTTCTGAGGGCAAACAGAGGTTCTGGATTTAAAGAAGGTTGTGCATTTGCCCTGGAAACTCCACGCAGCGAGATTTTTATTCAAAGGAGACTCCACTCGAGAGATGGGCGAGTCCAAGTTCGTTTCTAAAGAAGCTTCAGAAGGCATTCTGGCCCCTAGAAAGATCCACACAAGAGGTAACCCTATCTCTAAGATTTTGCTAGGCATGGAAAATCCAGAAGTTTTGCTTAGGCATAAATGTGACAAAGATAAGGCTAATGCTTGTAATATTGAAAAATCTGCGTCTAAGGAAGAGTTGCATGATTTTCAGGAGTTAGATTTAGAGATAAACATTGAAAGACCCTTGTTAAGATCTAAATCAAAATCAGATCTAAAGTTAGCTAAAGAAAGTCTGAATAACCTTGATTCATATCTGTTAGATCCTGTGTGGTATAAGTTGCAGAATATTGTTAAAGCTGAAAGAGCTAAGCCTCATTCCCAGACCCTTCAGCCTCATATCACTAACCCTTTCCAGAATCCTCCTCAAAATATCCCTCCTATAGCTCAGAACCCACCCAGACCAATGGCAGCCAAGTTTGCCCCCTTAGATCTACCAATTGATTTGCATGCCCTCCCTCAAAACTATTCCTAGAGGATTACCTTATACGATGGTGATGGGGATTTCTCAACAAGGCAGCATGTAGATAGGTTTGAGGATTTTACTGATTTAGAGGAAGTAGACTATGATGATGCTAAGATGAGGCTGTTTGCTCAAAGCTTGTCTGGAGAAGCTAAGAGATGGTTCATAGATTTACCAGATGCATCTATCCCTACCTTTGCAGCCTTCAAGGCACTATTCTTAGATAGATGGGAAGCAGTAAAGAGCCCTTCCCAAATGCTATCCCAATACAACCATTTGAAGAAGGGAAACTTTGAATCTGTCCATGAGTTCTCTAGTAGGTTCATGAGGGTGTACAATTCTATCCCAGCTGATATAAAACCCTTGGTAGGTGCTGCAAAACTCCATTATGAAGATGCCTTTGATGGAGATTTCTCATGCCTGCTGAAAAAAAGGAAATCACCCACCCTGTCTGCTATGTTAAAGGATGCCATAGAAGTAGAAGCAAACATGATGACTTCCGGGAAATTGAAGGGAAAAACAGAAGTAGAAAAGAAGAAAATAGAAATCCATACCTCTGCTTCCACTTCCTGCTCTTCGGCCAGTGATGCAAAGTTTGAGATGATGATGAAGACCATGGAGAAGTTGATGGATAGGCTAGCCTTAGATAACAAACCTCCTAACAGAGAGCACCCCGAGAACCAAGTGAGGAATCCTAACTTTAAAAGACCATTTCCCCAAAGAAATCAAAGGAACCCCGATGACCAACCAATAAGGCCCCCTTTCCCTAAAAATATGGTGGATGAAGAAGGGCAAGAAGACCTAATGAATGAGCAGATTCATCACCTTGATAGCCTGAACCATGAGATATATATGACTAAAAGGGAGCATGATTTCTTCACCAAAGAAGGTTCTAGTTCCATTCCAGAGTTAGACTCGGAGCAGTATCAAATGGGCTACCAGAATGCAGTAGATGACTTCCAAAGAAAGCTGAAGCTAAGAAATCAGGATATAGCAATAAACAAGGGGAAATCTAGTCCAAATCAGACCTCCAATGCTCAGCAAAACTCAAAGAAAGAAAAAGAAAAACAACAGGAGGTTGCTGCACAAAAAAAACTAGTAGATAAAGGGCAGCAGTCCAAGGAAGCTAAACAACCAGAACCAATTGACATCAGCAAGCCAATTTCATCCTTCAGTTTGAAGTCTGAGCTGTCAAAGGTAAAGATATCTATCCCTTTTAATGAGCTGTCAAAGAACAATGAATATAGGGAGCAGATTACCAAAATGGTTAGTGGTCAAGGTGACTGTCAGCAAGATATTTTAGAAGTGACAGATGATGCTCCCACAATAGTTTTTGGGCCCAAGCTTGAAGATGCAGAAGATGAGGATGTTCCACCTTTCTATTTAAGCCTAAATGTTCATGATATGGTTTTGCATAATGCACTAATAGACTCTGGTGCCTCTCACAACTTAATGCCCAAAACAGTGGTGGACGAACTGGGTTTAGAAGTTACCAGGCCTTACAAAGATCTGTACTCCTTCGACTCCAGGAAAGTCAAATGTCTGGGGTTGATAAAGGGCATCGTAGTAACACTGACCTAGCTTCCTGCCAAGAGCATTATGATAGATGTGGTGGTCGCTGTCATTCGTGCAAAATTTGGTATGTTACTGTCAAGATCTTGGGCATCAAAATTAAGAGGAAATATGCAGCTGGATTGGTCATATGCCACCATACCTTTGTTTGGAGGAAACAGGAGATTGTAAAGAGAGAGAAGGTTGGCTTATATGGTCAGTAGCCTAGACAAACCTGAGAACCATCCCATATATGCTATTGATACAGACTTAGGGTCCTCCATATTCTTTAATGATGGACCTCAAATTGATCCTAAGGTTCCTATACACCTGGAAGTGGAGGAAGACAAGGAGTTTGCAGCAAGGCAAGAGGCCTTGGAAAGGAAGCAGAACGAAGAAGGTTTGTGGTCAATGTGTTTTGATGTGTCTTTAAGCAAAAATGGTGCTGGTGCAGGAGTTTGGATCATCCCACCTGACAGAGAATTTAAAGCCCTGTCATATAAGCTGACTTTTGAATGCACTAACAACGTAGCAGAGTATGAGGCCCTGTTGCTGGGATTGCAAGCCTTGAAGGACATGGGAGCCAAAAAGATACAGGTATTTGGAAACTCAAAGTTGGTGATAAACCAGGTAAATGATAGCTACCAAACAAGACATCCCAGGATGCGAGCTTATAGGAATGAAGTATGGGATATGTTGGGTAATTATTTCTCAGAGCATAAGATCAGGGTGATACCCAAGATTGAGAATCAGGTGGCAGATTCCTTGGCCACTACTGCTGGGGGTTTCAAAACCCCAATCTACACCCAAACAAAGTATGAAGTAGAAATAGTGAACAGGCCATCAATTCCAGACAATTCCAAGTATTGGCAGGTATTTGATGATGACATGCAAATTAAGAGGTTCTTAGAATTATCTGATGAATTCACAAATGTATAGGTTGACACAGAAAATGAAAACCTGGAAGGTTTCATTGGTGAAGAGCAGGCCGAAGATGAAAGGGCTAAAGGCAAAGGATGGAAAGGTATGCTAGGGGGGAAGGATATCATCCAAGTGAAGAGTAATTATATCCCCAAAGGCTTCATACCCCTGGAAAAATTATTTGACCAAAATGAGGTGGATAAAAATCCTAAAGTCGAGCCTGCAAACGATGTTGTGGAAGACCAGAACATAGGCACACAAGAGATACCTCGAATTGTGAAACTGTCCAAAAAGTTGCCTGTTAAAGAGAGGGACGAGTATGTGAAGCTAATGAAAAAGTATGCTAATGTTTTTGCTTGGAGCTACGAGGACCTAAAAGAATATGACGCTTCCATTATACAGCATTCAATCCCAATCAAGCCTAGAAAGAAGCCTTTCAGGCAGAAGCTCGAGAGAATAAACCCAAAACCGCTGCCTATAATAGAGAAGGAAATCAGAAAATTGTTTAATGCCAAGATCATTGTCACCCTAAGATTTTCAAAATGGATTGCTAATCTAGTACCTGTCAGAAAAAGGAATGGAGAAATCAAGATTTGTATAGACTTCAAGAATCTTAACAAGGTGTCTTTGAAGGATAATTACTCTTTGCCAAAAATGGAGCATATCCTGCAAAAGGTGGTAGGAGCTGAGAGGGTCTCAACCATGGATGGGTTCTCAGGGTATAATCAAGTCAAAGTATGCCCAGAAGACCAAGAAAAGACTACCTTCACTACTCCCTGGGGCATATTTATGTATGTAAAGATGCCCTTTGGGATAATGACTGCAGGGGCCACCTTCCAGCATGAAATGGACATAGACTTTGCTGAGGAGAAAGACAAGTTTGTGGTGGTTTATATGGATGATATAACAGTCTATTCCAGATCTGACAAAGAACACCTTAAGCATTTGGAGAGGGTCTTCATCAAATGCAGGAAATAGGGTATTTCCCTTAATCCAAAGAAGTCAAATTTTGCATTAGAAGAAGCAAAGCTACTTGGAAATATCATTTCAAAAGATGGTATCAAGATCGACCCAGAGAGAGTTAGTGCAATTCAGAAGGTAGGGGAACCAAAGAGCAAGAAAGAGGTGCAGTCTTTCATTGGGAAAGTGGGATTCCTAAGAAGATTTATCCCCAGTTTTGCATAAATAATGAGAAACATTACAAACATGCTGAGAAAAGAAAATTAGATAAGATTCCCCATCACTGAAGCCCCAGTCCTAGCCAGCCAAGATTTTTTGAAAGATTTCCTGATTTTTTCCTGCATCTGAACATACAGTGGCTAAAGTACTTTTGTAAAAGAATAGCCAGAATGTTGAGCAGCCTATTGCATTTTTTAGCAGAGTGTTGAGAGATGGGGAATTAAAATATGACATAATGGAAAAGAAAGCATATGCTTTGGTGAAGTCCTTAAAATATTTCAAAGTATACATCCCGCATTCACATATTATTGCACATGTCCCCAATAATGCAGTGAGGAGCATCGTTACCCAGCCAGATCCTGAAGGGAAGAGGGCAAAGTGGATCGTTGTTATGTTGGAGTATGATCTGGAGATCATACCTACCAAGCTGATAAAGGGACAGGGACAGGCAAAAATTATGACTGAGGCCAATTGTGAATCTCTGCAAATAAATTTCTTGGAGGACCATTCAAGTCAGCTGGACACAGGAGTACAGGTAATACCAGATTTCTCTATTTCCCCTTGGTATGCTGACATTATATATGTGCTGCAGAATTTGCAAGCCCCTGCAGAGTTGAGCAAAACAAGGGCTAGATCTATAAAATTGAAGGCTACCAAATTCTGTATCATGAACCAATAGTTATACTGGAAAGATCCTGGGAGTATCTTGTTGAACTGCTTGCTAGAAAATGAAGCTCAACAAACCATGAAAGATTTTCATAAGGGAGATTGTGCGGGTCACCATTGATGGAAGGTGACAACCAACAAGATTTTGAGGGCTGGGTTCTATTGGCCTTCTCTGTTCGCTGATGTATACAAAGAGACTGTTACTTGCCACCAATGCCAGATCTTCAATGGAAAAAGGAAGTTGGTTTCACTTCCCCTCAACCCAATTTCCGTGGAAGCACCTTTTCAGCAGTAGGGGCTAGACTTAATTGGGGAGATAAACCCAAACTCTTCTGGTCACCACAAGTGGATCCTGACAACCACAAATTATTTTACTAAATGGATTGAGGCCATACCTACTAGGAGGGCAACCGAGAATGTTATCATGGATTTTCTGGAGGACAACATTTTAGCCAGATTTGGATGCCCCAAGAGGATTGTAACAGACAATGCAACTACTTTTAAGTCCAAAAATTGATAAATTTCTGTCACAAATACCACATAAGCCTAACTCATTCCACTACTTACTATCCACAAGGAAATGGGCTGGCAGAATCCTCTAACAAAAGCTTGGTGAGGATAATTAAGAAGTTGTTGGAGGAAAACAAAAGGGCCTGGAACACAAAATTGAAATATGCTCTATGGGTTGGTAGAATCAGCACTAAAAGGGCCATTGGGATGTCACCTTTTCAGCTGGTATATGGAGCAAAAGTTGTGTTTCCCACCTCATTAGGGCTGCCAGTCATGAAGCTGCTACAAGGGCAGGAGGACGAGCCTAACCATGCAGAGAAGAGTGAACCAGATAATAGAATTAAATGAGTTGAGGGATAAAGCATATCATAAAGTACAGGTACACCAAGAGAAGATGAAGAGTACCTTTGATAAGAAGGTGAAAGAAGAGCAGTTTCAGGTTAATGATTTAGTTTTAAAATAGGATGCTCCTAAAGAGGATAAACATGGAAAGTTTGATCATATGTGGGTGGGCCCATATATCATTACAGCAAACCGAGGGGTGAACTCATTCATCCTGGAGCATGAAGATGGATCTCCACTGACAGGAGGACCAATTAATGAGAGGTTTTTGAAGCATTACCTATCCTAATAGTGACAGGTAACCCTTTGTATTATAATTTGTATATGTTTTGTGTATAGTGTTTTTCAGTTGCAAATAAATACTGATGGTGAACAGAAGGATTTGAAGCCCAAAGTGAAGGCCCTAAGATCTGGAGGGGGTAGCCATAGTTTTTTTTTTCTCTGTGTTCAGAATAAACCAGAGAAGACAGGTGTTTGATTTTCTTGTCTGAGTCGCCCCAAATGGATAAGGCACTGGTCTGCGGGCTTCTTTGCTATCTCACAAAGAGGATAGCATCCCCAATCGGAGCCAATTGTTAGCACTTGTTTTGTGCTAAGCAGTTGGAGAGGTTTTGGAGAATGAAAAGGTTCCAAATCCATGGAAGTAGCCAACCAAAAGCTCAATCCTTGACCCTCAAGCTCAACCCTTGACCCTCAAGTCCCAAAAGTCGAAAGCAATCAAAGCTCTGTGCAATGGGCCTAGTCCTAGACAAGAAGCATTTGAGAAACCTAAGGTTTTAATGGTGATTGGAGGGTTAAATACAAAGGAATGCGCCTACAGCGAGTAATGGAACCTGTGGACGGCATAGATTGAACGCGATAAGGATCTACGGTAATAAGCCTCCTTCGCAAAAAGCGTTGGCGGTCGTTTAGGTACAGGCTAGATGTTAGTCGACGGACAAGTAAAAGATCAATTGACGGTTGATAGCGCAGATCAACGGCCAGGAGATTGTTCGCATACTGGATATGCACTAAAAAGGGTAACTTTCAAATTTGTGAACTTTTGTTAAAGCCCCGCACTTTCCAACGGAGTGGATATAACGAGATGGAGATCTACGGCCAAAAAAAAGTTCGTAGATTTGACTTGCACGTGAAATCGACATGCCCAAAATTTGCGAACCCAGTAAAAGGCCACACCTTTGGATGGTCAGGATCTAGGCAGAGATCAGATCGACGGTTGGCAGCGAGCTTGCAGATCAAAGATGCTGTTGAGATGATATGTGGCAGAGTTGGAAGCCACGGAGGATATAGGAAGGTGAAGGTCAAGGAGATCTACAGCTGCAAGCTAATCACATGAATGGATGGTTGACGTGGCTCCATCACTATCACAGCTGTGAGGGTAGAATGGCAAGGTTAATATTGTAAAAAGACTCGCGTGCACGAAGAGCCGCATCTTTTTGTCCTATGTGCATCGAAAAGCGATAGGAGCGGATCGTGCAGAACCAACCAGCCAACCAGAAGCCCAAAATCTCCGCCCAGCTGTCAAACAACCAGGTAGGCCGTCCACTTCCACCCTAAACTATTTAAATGGCCAGACTTGTGGAGCCTCCAGGGTTTGAACCTTCCAAGATAAATGACCTAGTAGAAGATAGAGACTGCGATGTTTTCGACACCATAATGATAAATAGCTCCATAGAGGTTGCTAAGGAGACATTGGAGGCCATGAAGGCTCGAAACATGGATGTCCATAATGTTTATCATTCCTTTTTCCACTAATTTCCAACCAGTCAAACCCCCAGTTGCCCTGAATTTATAGACTGGTGCGCCAGCCACTACTCCCCAAATCAAAGAGCAATCATGGATGCCTCAAACTCAAAAATTATGTGCTATGTAGATACCCCCACTGTCAGAAAAGCCCTAGCCGTTCCAGAAGAATTCCATCAGAAATCCCAAAGTTTCAGAATGGAAAACCTGATCCAGCATTTCCGACAAGCCCCAGCTGACCTCAAGCAGAGATTTTACTATGATTCCCTACTGCCAAATACCTCCTTTCAGGGCGCATCTTTTCCTAGTGAAGCTAGCCTGTTTAAAGAAGAATCCAAGTGTGTTATTTCCATGATGGCCCTGTTATTAGGGTTAGACAGTGACCAATATATAACAGAGCCTCTAATCAGTTTATTGTTTGTTATAAGCACTTGTCCTGTTGAGCCAACAGACCCAAATTTTCCTACCCAGTGTGCATGCCTAAAATTTGATGAAGCCTTGGCAGACAACATCCACTCCCAGCTCATAGCATTCACTAAGACAAGGGCTTTTAGGTTCCAGTCGTACTTGTTAAAGATGTTCCTAGCAGCAAATGAAGAAAACCTACAAGTTCCAGAGATGCAGCTTACCAAGGAGATGTACTCAGATTACAAAACCTTCATGACAGACCTTATGGCAGAAATTTACTTCATTTTCTTCCAGACAAGGTTGCCCCAGGTGCTACCAGAAATGAATGACTTATTGCATCCATCCATCGAGAAAAGAGTGGGAGACTGGTTCTTGCTGAAGCAGGGAACTGTAATCAGAGTTTATGGTTTCTCCCATGCCCCCTATGTGCTACCTACCTTCCTGACCCCCAGAGTACTCACCTTGGAATTTATAAGACAAAAATTAAAGGTAGAGTGTGAGCACTTCTTGAATGATAAGAAGTCCTCAGAGATCAGTTTTCCATGGACACTGGTTCTTTCGTTGTCAAAAGCAAAGAAGCCCTCCCAAGTATTGAGCAAATGATGGGTGACATGGGATTCCCATCAACAGCAGCAATGAATTATGATCCTCACCATATAATTTCATAAAGGAGGAGGGAGACTAACAGGAAAGGGTACGAGCATTTCGAGCTTACAGGCCTAGCTGATAGGGAAAACTGGCTAGAGTATCTTGACAAAGGCCAGATGGATATAGACCCACCAGAATACTCCTCCTTTATGCAATTCCTTTTTCAAAGAAGCACATCATCAGTGCCTGGTTCGCCTAGTCAAACCACAGCAGTATCAGCAGCCAAACTCCTTACCATTCTTTCAGAAACATCCATCAAGCTGGGGGGCCGTGACAATATGGATGTGGATAGTGATGCAAAAAGATCCTCAAAGAGGCAAATGGTAGATGAGGTTGACCAACAATTAGTAAAGGCACAAGCAAATCAACCCAAGAAAAAGAACGTCATATTCATGGTGCCATCTTTTGAGGTTAAGGAGCATGTGTTTAACAAAACACCCACTAGACTTACAACACCAAGCATAAGCAGGGCTGAGTTACTGGAAGAATATGAAGAGAGCCCAGAAACAATCTCAGCAAAAGCTAAGTTGTATGCTGATGTGAGAAAAATCTCCAAGAAGGATGTGGCCTTGGTGGCAAGCAGGAACCTTGCCCAAAACACCTTAAGTCTTGTCTTAGCCACCAAAAATAAGGCCACCGAGCTGAAAGTGAATCTGGAGGATATCCCAGTAATAGATGTGATCAATTTGCATACAGAGACAAGTGAGCTCATCTACAACAAGTTGTTGAGGTCTTCCCTAGAGCTATCAAAGGTGCAGGCGAGCAAAGCCAAAGTGCAAAAGAAGTTGGGATTGGAAAAGCTGGAAAACAAGAGCCTGAAAGCACAAGTGAAAAAGTTCCAAGCTTCATTATTGGCCACTGAGACCCAAGAGGACAAAAGGGCTAGCATTCAGAAGCTATTAGATGAAAAAGATCAAGAAATCGTGTCACTAAAGAAGAAATTGAAGATTCCAGCTGCCCAACTGGTGAATGCACCCGAAATTGCAGAGCTAGAAGAGGAAAAAGAAGAGCTACAATGTAAGTTGACTGATTGCAAAGCCAAGCTAGTAGAGCTTGGAGAAAAAGAAAAGAAATGGCTGATAGACATGTCCATTGTGGTGGCAAGGGAGAAAGTCTTGAAATCCCAGGTCGAGGAGCTTGAGAATAAATTAAAGGAGAAAGAGAAAGAAGCAGAAGATATGGTCACACCCTCAATAGAATCTGGGGATTTTTCCATTGTAGCGCAAATAGCCAAGGCTAGTTTGGATGATGCAGAAGTAGCAAGACTGGAGAAGCAGAATGCCAACCTAAATACCCTGAAGGACACTGCAAAAAAGGAAAAGGAGGCTTGGGAAACCAAGTACCAAACGATGCAGGATGACTATGATAAGTTGAAGAAGCAGGTTATAGGGCAAAGTGCATTGCAGGAAGCAAAGAGGATCATTTGGGACAATATTGTTGCATAGGCAGGGGAGTTGAGGCCATATTTGGACTTCATTATGGATAAGGAAGCTATAATCAAGCTGGAAAGGCAAGATGTCACAGTTGCCAATGAGAAGCTAAACAAGAAACCTATGGATTATGCCCAGAATGCAATAGAGTTCTTAAGTGGTCTGTTTGAAGAGCAGGTTCAAGCAGCCAATATAAAAGACAGAGTGGCCACTATCATTTGCGCGAAAAAGGTAATTCCCAAGCACCAGCAAGTGAGCATTATCCAAGCAGGGATAGAAATCCTGGCTGGCCAGGTGAAACTTTTCAGAGAAGTGTTTGATCCCTTATTTAAGAAGGGTCTTCCCATGTTTTTGGAAGAGGATGGTACAATGAGAACAGAGGAGGGATACCGAGGTAAGCTCTGGGAATGCAAGTTGGACCAAGGAAGTTTCGCAGACATGGATCAGCCGCTGACAGGCAAGACGGTAGTGGACAAATTGACAAAGGACTTCGAGCTAGCTTCGATACTTAAAGAGGATCGTACACTCCTCCTAGGCTACTCATAGAAGGAGCACACCGAGATGAGGGTACTGCTCAAGGAGATTGCCACGTTAGATTTGCTAGCAGCCGAGCAATGGAAGCTCATTGAAATATATGGAAAGGCCAAACTAAAGTTGAGTGCATGAAGAGTTGAGGATCGTGAAGGCAGCCAGCTGGAGGGAGTCGTTACCAAAGCATTTCGTCTATCTTGTTAGAGTCTATTGTCATTGAGTAAAAATGACCGGTAAATTTGTAAAAGACAGTTAAGCCAGTTTGGCCAACTTTGTCATTTTGTTGTAGTGGCGAACCTATTGCATAGGTGTCACTGGTTTTGTAACCATTTTCTGTTGAAGCAAGTCGAGCCTGAGGCTTAGAAGATTTATAAGAACAACGTAAAAGAAGGCCAAAGGGTTGAAATTTTGGGGGAACCCGTGTATTGCTATGTGTCGAGTATTTTTTAGACTATTTTAATAAAATTTGGCAAGTGCCTTACAGGCATTTTCTCTTAAGGATTCATGTGTTATCGGTCTTATAGTCTGTTCATTTCTCTCCTTCTGTGAATGTTTTCCTTATTTGTTTAATCCATATTGTCATGTTGTTCATGCTTGGATAAGTGTAGTATCAGAATAGAATTCATAGTTATTATGCTCTATTCTTTTCATTCCAGGCATCCATAACATGTTTCTACTAAAATTGATATAGAATTCATAACCATATGCTCTATATTTATGGACTATTCATCTTTTTCTTCTAAATCACCAAACTAAAGCACTTCGACTGTGAGCTGGTGGCTTCCTTGCCTCTGAGTGGGTTTGTTTGCAAAGCATTGTCATGATATTCATTTTCTATTTGTTTTGACTCCACTTCCCAATGGGTACCTATTTCGTTTTCAACCAAATAACAATCTAATATCAGTTTTAATCATTTGTTTGGCCTTGTTAAAACCTATCTGTGAGAGATCCCTCTCTGGAGGATAAGAAGCCAGATTATTCCTCCTCTAGTGGTTATGTGGTTACCTTGATTTGGCCTCTCTGCAACCTAGAGGTACATTTTAGGTTCTAACAACATTAATCCCTTTACTTCCCCTATACTTCATATTAGTGCTAATGTAGAGCATGGTCCTCAAAGATATCTTACCTCTTGCTCCACATCTTATGCTACTACCTAGTTCTACATAGCCAAAGTACTTATTTTTATTCATGACTTCGCCTTCACCTTTAACATGGAGTGCACATTATCGTGATATCACCTCCAACATGTTGAATCACCAGTGCTTCGTAATATGCTTATTAATATCTCTGTACCTTCCTTTCTTTAGCTAATCTTAATATTGTAGGCCTTCTCCATGTGCAAAGAGTGAAGATAGCTCCTCCCTTTGACTCGTCTAACCCTTTATGTGAGCAAAGCTCTGCATATGTGTTTCGTTACCTTATTTTAAGTATTTTCCCACTATTTAAGTGAGGCATAGAGGTGATTCCTATCCATGTCTAGTAACTCCACTTTGTTTTCCTTGGCATGTTTTTAAAGCATTCACAAATTTTGCTAAGGAATTAAAATTGAGCTTTTTCCAAGGCTACAAACTAAAAACATGTATCAATTGAATAATGTATTCCAACGCATAACTGTAATATCCCAAGTTTGACCCCCTTTGCATTAAATCGTAAATGATGTAAATATTGTTATTTAATCATGGTGAGGAGCTCAAGGCCAAGGCCCCACCATTGATTTAGCATTTTATGTATCGACAATTAAAAATAGATGCCTATGGTTCTTGTGCTGGACATGCACAATGTAAATTAAGACATCATGTGAATACGAATTTTAATGAAATACCCACAACTAGCTATGCAATGCAACAAAGAGATGGGGTCATGATTCTACAAGGAATAGGGAGGGAAATTATTCAAACCCTTGAGCCAATGGTGATAAGCCAAATGTCAATGAATGAACCCCAACTACCCATTCTGACTTATGCACCCAATCATTTAATTCTTCCAGGAGTTGGTTGAGGCAGTTAATGCCTTGGGAATGAAGAGGTATGGCTGCCAATTTCATGCATGGGCAAGCCATCAACCTGGAAAAACATACTTTTGCTTTTGGGGCAAGAAAACACCCAGGAAATTGTGCCCAAAGCCATTCTTTACCCATGGTCTTTCCTCTCTCACGCAATCAGCTAGGGGGGTCTGTCTCCTTCACGTTTTCTACCTTTTTCCTGCATTTTCCATGGCTGGGAACTCCTTTTTGGTTGGTACAGTGACTGGGAGAGGAGAACCACGAATTGGGGGTTTGATGGAGGTCGTTTTTGCTCCTGGGTTGTCCATAAACGTTTTCTGAAAACGAATTTGCCTTCCTAGGGGTTTATTCCCCATTTTCCATTTCGTTTATGCTTGCCCACGTTTTTTCTGAAGCTCAAGGAAACCCCATTTTGTGCATCCCACTGTACAAATGTTTCTCTTTATGCCCAACACTTGTGTTTTTGCTGTTATATGCATCCCTGTTTTGGTTTGAACCTGTGAGCAAGAAATTGGAGTGGAAGTGGACATAATTGGCTTGATAAACCTAGTGAGAAAGGTAACCTCTCAAGAAGATCAAAAGGGCTGGCTACTCTTCTATGCACACCTTGAACAACACTGAATTGGAAGGTATGGCCTGAGAGACTGTGTAGTAGTGAAGGGAATACTTCCTTGAGTCAGGTGTGTAGGCATTGTGGGGAACCAAGCTGGATAGATCTTGTAGAGGTATCCATAGCTCTGTGGTTGAACTCACTAGCTTAGCAATTCTTCATTTCCATTGCCTTAGCAGCCTAATAAACCCAACTATGGATTGGCTTGGCTGATGTTGGTGTATTTTGGCTGAGTGAGTTTGATGTTCCTTTTTCCTTGTAGAAATCATGCCCAGCTTGGGGGTGGAAATCGTTCTGAGAGATTTATGAGCATAATTGGCCTATGGTTGGGTGGAACGTTGCAATTGCATAGCTGGTTGCTCGGGACTACTTTGTTTTAAGATAAGTACTCTCATGTGTTAAATTCTGCAATGTATTTATTTAATGTCTGTCATGAAAATGTTTGAATGTATGTTAGATATGTAGATGATTTTAATTCCGTTGTGTTTAATTACTATATGCATATGTACATGTCTTTTATTATCAATGAGTTTTACTTAATGGATATGGGGTTAGATGCTCGGATTTACTGTCACATTCTCTCCCTGGCTCGGTCTGGAGGGAGGGTATGTGACAATAACTTGACAAGGCTTCTTATATATGAGCATATAAGCAGAGAAACTAACTTGGTTGTTTTGATTATTCAAAGATCCTTTTGTATCACACCACAACAAGAGCCTTGTGGTCCCAAAATCTTTGAAGGAAAGGTACGGAGTAGCACACCTATATGTAACTTGGTTTTTCTCAAACTATTTAGCTTTTCCTGGAGTTTGTCTTTTAAGGAAATTTGATAAACTTATTGTTATCCTTTATGAGTTACCTAAACCTTCTTTTTCAAAATTATTTCCTCTAATTCTTCTAGTGCATTCAATGCAAAATCTTCCATTATAGACAGAATTGTTCTTTAGATTCCCCATCTATCAAAAATGTTTAAAACAATCTTAGTCCCTCCACATTAATCACCAAACACATTTTTATATAGGGAGGTAGGTTTAATTTGAAAGCATTACCAGACTTGCTCAATCCTCTCAAAAGTTAGTTACATATCGTAGAGACTTCAACTTTTGGATTGCTCCTTGTAGGCACTCTTTATTGAGACAAAGACACACTTTGTTCCCAATGTATAATATGTGATTTATATTATATTCGCCATCTTTGAGCTTATATTTTTTCTCATTCTTCTTATATTCACCTCATCTTCTATATGAAGCTATATGATTTCTTTGCATCTTGTATTTCCAATATTCCTTCCTTCATCTACTCATAAATAACATCAAAAGGTAAAGGTTCCAAATAACCAAAACATGTCTCAAAAGGATATTCCTAGGTCGAAGAATGAATTGCCATGTTGTAAAAGTGGTGAATGTAAACTACTTATGCATCCAATATCTTTGGATGGTTGTTATATCAACTCGGTGATTGGATTAAAGTTATGTTCAAAACTTCAGTTTGAGGATGAAATCTACTAGAAGGATTTAGTTTTGTGTCCATCCTTTCCCACAATTTTGTCCAAAACATGCCTCTAAAAATCTAGATTCTCAATCGAACATGATAGAACTTAGCAAAGAAAGGCGTACCCATACATTTAAAAAGAAGAAATCAAATGCATGAGATGGTTATGTTACAATGAATAAGCACTCACATCTTGTTGAACCAATATACAACCACAAACATGGAGTCATGGCCTACTCTTACATAGGAAAATATCCCGTAACCATAGAGATACTTTCCCAAGATATACTTGGTACTATAAATTGCATGTGTAACTAAACTTTTTTGTTATTAGGTTTAATAGTGATACAAAAAACACGAACTCTAGTAAACTTGGAAATTTGTTATTGCATCTTATGCGAGTAAACATACTTCTATATATTTGCAATGTTCATTCCAACACAAAATTATCAGCAATTCAATAAGTATGAGCTTCCTTCATCACTTGAATTATACTTCCTTGGGATATACAAAACTTTCCTACTTATAAACTAAACTTTAATTGAACATGATATTCATTTCCCTCTAAATCAACAATTGTTTTCTCCTTTAGTTGTTCAAAGACATCTCCAAAATCAAAATACTCCATGTAATATCCACTCAGCAAATCATGTGTGAAGAGCTCAAGCTACGTGAAGAGCTCGAACTCAAGCTACAAAATAAATACCATGGCAGCAAACTTGTCCATGGTTTGAATTTGCAAGTAGTACAAAATGTTAGTGATCAATGTGGATTATGGTTTCCTTATCCATGGGATAGTGTTTCCATTGCTTGAAACATTGATTCGCTTATTGTAATATGGTTTCCTTACCCATGGGATAGTGTTTCCATTGCTTCAAACATTGTTTGGCTTATTGTAATAGGGAAAAGAGCTATTTTTCATGGGTAGGGTACTCCAACACTTCTCTATGGAACTACGTTGAATGCTAGAAAATTGGTCTTCATATTTAAATAAGGATTGCCTCATGACATACTCACATCTATTTTAATTTCAAAATAATTTTAGAATTTGGGCATGAACAACATTGGAGCAGGGCTCATTTTTCTCTTAAGTGATTATAGGTATTAGAATTTGGGCATGACCAACATTGGAGCATGGTTTATTTTTCTCTTAAGTGTTTCTAAATACCTATATTGCTACTTTTTTTAATAAGAAATATTCAATCTTATTGGTATAGCATGCATTGGTGCAACTAAATGAACTTCATCAAATATTGAGTCTTTTTCATGGAACCTCTTACGTCTTTCACTATGGTTGGAGTAGGCCACTTACTAATGGATTCAATATTTGTTGGATCAACCTTCAACTTTCCTCCACCAATCACATCATAGGTACAACAATGACCCTTTTCGAAGCTCACATTTTTAACAATATCCATCCATTTCTCCATCTTAAGAATATCTTATTATCGTTTCAAGTGTGATATTTCCCTGAGAACTGAATATTAGTATATCATCCCAATACACATTCGCAAAGAATCTATAAATGGATGTCACACATAATTCATCAAATGTATAAACGTTGTAGGTGCATTACATATCCCAAAGGTATAATTGAACATTCATACAAAACCTGCTTTCTCTTCATCTTGTTTTCCAAGTACTTTCACTCTTCCTCAATAAAATTCTAATTTAAGGTTCATATTTTTTATAACCTTAGCTTATCGCAGTTGATCAAACAAGCCAATAATCCTTGGAAAATAATATTTTTTCTTAATGGTTACCTTGTTTAAAGATAACTTCCATCTTCCTTAGGAAGAATGATGATTGATGGCCCAAAAGGTGAATCCTTACACCAACAATTGATGTAATTGTTTCTTTATTTCATATGACTACAAAATACGTTGTTTATACAATCCAATGTTAGGCAATGGAGATTCTAGAAAGAAATAAACCTAATATTCAATCTCCCTCACAAGTGGGAAACCATTATGTTCTTGAAACACTTCCTTGTAGGACTCTACCAATTATTACACTTGTTGTGTTGTCACATCCCTACAAGGATGCACCAATGTCCATCTAACCTTCTTCATGTTGCTTGTGTTCTCTATAAAACTAAAATACAAAATCATTTTATACATCAATAATCCTCCTAGCATTGTGTGCACTTATTAATTAGAGATTTGATGAGCATTAACAACATCTTCGTTCCCATCCTTCACAACATTGTAATGGTTATCCCTTTTTTTAAAGTAATGGTCCTAGCATAGATACCAGGACTCCCAAAATTGCTCCACAAACATCTAATTGAATTACAATTTCTTCTACCCTGTAGTAAAGTGTGTGACAATAAGAAAAGTTAACTTACATTGTTTGAGAATCTCAACTCCATATCTTATCTTACTCATCCCAATGGATATCGATGAAGATAGTCATGCACCTCTAATCCAAGGCTCTTAACTAACTAGATGGAAATCAGATTTCTCTATGATCCAAGGTCAAACCAACAATCTACATTCGCTTTCTTTATATTAATGTGAAAGAGATTGTTCATCTCTCTTTCCTCCTTTGACCAAATACTAATAAAGGATACATATCTTTGAAGAACATTATACTTAACCTTTCCTTCAACGTTTGAACTTCTATTCACCTTTTGATCTCAATCTATTACCACTGAAGTTGTATTCTTCACCTATCTTGTTTGGACCATTTAGGCATCATCTCAATATGTAGTTTCCAATAACTCTTTGATGTGTGGCCATCTATATTACATTTCTTAAAATGTTTGTACTTGGTTTTTTTGTGTATTGCAATTATCGTTATCTCTTACCTTTACCTTTCCCCATCTTCTTTCCAACTTTAGGGTATCTAATATGGATTATTTGCACAATGAAATGAAGGAAACAACATAAATGGAAACACACACACATGTTTTGCAGGAAACACAATAGTACAATAAAACCCAATTTTTATTAATGAACGGAATGGAAAAACACTGTAAACTATAAAGCAATACAAACTAGGTCAGATGGTGGTAGCTTATCTCTGAAGAGAGTTGTGTCAGCTATGTTCATTTGCAAGAGTCTAGTTACAACGAGGCCAAAACAACCTTTTTAACATAAACCATCAATGAGAAAACCCTAAACATCCAAAACCCTAACCCCAAATATGAGACACCAAATTTTTTGTGGGCCCCATTGTGGTTAGTTGATATGTCAACTTCCAAAGGGTGTAAATTTTCCATTTGATCTCCATTTCGAGTGCTTGGTATCCCATCGAAAGGGATAGATGAGAAGTACAGATTTAGAACAACCCAGATAGATGGAGGCTATCTACTGGGCCTTGTGCCAAAAATACATCAATTAGGGCCTCAAAATGGTCCCGAAAGTTCAATACCCGAAAAACAGTAGAAAATTTCCAAGAAGATGGAGAACCATTGCAGCACTATGGGGTGGCCATCAATATCCACCCAAATTAGTATCTTCCCATGATTTTTGTTCTATTTCAATGAATGGTTGTCTCCATGTCTTATCTTACCCATTCTAATCTATATGGAGGAAGATATTCATGTACCTCCAATCCAAGTCTCTCAACTAACTAGGCTAAAATCATATTTAACTATAATTGAAGGCCAAATAAACAATCTACATTAGAGCAAATTTGGGGTCTAAAATGGGCCTCATAAGAATATAAGCCACCTCGTAAGAAAACAAGCCACATCATAAGAAAAAGAACCATTGAATTCAAGAACCAATAGAATTTCAAGAAAAGAGTCAACCATAATGGTTAACATGGCATATTTGACATTAAAAAAAAAATACTTTTTTAATTCATATTTTCAACATATATCCATGTCGTTTTACTCAAATTTCGAGCAGGAGCACTCGTTGGATGCAGAATTTAATTCTGCATCCAATGAGTGCTCCTGATCAAAATTTGAGTAAAACGACAGGAGATATGTTGAAAATACGAAGAAAAAAGGTAGTGTTTTCTCTTTTCCTCCAGAATTCAAAAATATTATTTTATTATTTTCCTTGCTTTCTTTCGCTTGGTTGGAAAGAGCTCGCTCATATCTCTTTCCTTTGTTGGAATGATACTACTAAAGGTTACATATCTTTGAACAATAGTACAGGTCACATTACCTTCAATGTTTGAGATCCTATTCACCTTGATCTCCATATAATACCACCAAAGTTGTCTTATTCTTCTCCCATCTTGTTTGGATCATTTAGGTCTCATCCCAAGATGTAGTTTCCAATAACTCTCTGTTGTGTGGCCATCTACATTACAATTATTATCATGCTTGTAAGGGGATTTTTATGTATCAATTGTGGCGATCTCTTACATTTACCTTTCCCATTCTTCTTTCCACATTTAGGGTATGCTCCGATGATTTTTATTTTGGATCACTGAATGGTTGTATCTTCTTATCTCTTTCAAGGTACTTTTCTTGCACACAAGCTGCATCAACAGTCTTAGGTTCGAATGTTGAGTATATGTAATATTTGTTGCATGTGTGTAGGGGGGGGAGAGTGTTTGACCAGGTAGTGGTCAATCCCCTCCATCTAATGCTCTTCCATATGCGTTGGGCACTGGCTCAAGGAGGTAAGAGAGGGGGGGGGGGGCGTGTCGATGCCCTCCCCCTTCCGCGAAGCGCAACGAGCGGCAATTTTTTAAAACTGTTTTTGGGAATTTTCTAAAAATATATAATTTAATCCCGGTAAAGGGATTGGGGTCTATTTTCTGACCCAGGTTAACGAATTAGGGTTTTGGATGTTGCAGAATACGTATATTGTATTTTGAGTGATTCATAATGACAATGAGAAAAATAGGAGTTGTGGCTCCAAGGTTTACTGGTCTTTCTCAGTCAAGAGTTTCCAAGGTAAATCTATGTGTATTATGCGTGAATGTTGTGATGTAATCTCTATTTTGTCTAAAAGAATGTGTATGCTTTGCTTCTCTACACAGGTTTAAAACCTACATGTGGTATCAGAGCTTGATTATTTGGTTTTAGGGGGACGCCTTTGTTGCTGAGGGTTCGACGTGGTTGATTGATCTTGGGTCTGTGAGAAACATGTTTTCAATGGGAGCTTTGCAGCTTTGATTCGTGTATTGAAAGAGAATAGCGAGCAATTCACGAATTGAGATCGATAAATTTAACGGCCAGAACTTTGAACTATGGAAGCTCATAATGGAGGATCTTCTTGTAGATCAGGAACAGTGGATTGTTGTGGATCCAGGTACACAACCCACTGGAACGTCGAAAGAAGATTGGAAGAAATTAGATAGAAGTGCGAGGAGTACGATCTGATTGTGCTTATCAGACTCTGTGTTGTTGAACGTATATGTAGAAGATACTGTGGTAAAGCTTTGGGCGAAACTAGGGAGTTTGTATCAACCAAAATCCCTTGTAAACAAGTTGTTTCTGCAAAAGAAACTGTATCACCTCATAATGGATGATAATGACACAGTGACGGAACATCTGAATGTCTACAATACTCTGGTAAGTCAAATAACCTCTGTTAGAATTAAAATGGTTGAAGAAGATAAATGTCTTACATTATTGTGTTCTTTGCCAGATTCCTGGGACAACCTAATTGTAGAAATAGGGAGTGCTAATCAAGCGACTTTAAAATTTGATGAAATAGTATCATCCCTGCTATCAGAAGAGATGAGGAGGAAAACCATTGATACTCATAACATGGATGCCTTGTCTGTGAGGGGTCTCCTCCAGGAGAGAAACAAAAATAAGGGATTTGGGGGGAGATCTAAATCTAAGGGTTGATCTAAATCTCCAGGAAAATTTATAAGTGTTGGAAATGCGGTAAATCTAGGCACTATAAAAAGGATTGTAGATCTAAGAATGTTGAGAAAGGAAAGCGATATGAGGATACCTCTACCATAGAGGTAAATACTTCCTCGGAAGAAGGAGGGAATGTGTACTTAGCTTCCACTGGTAATCATTCAGAACGTGATATATGGTTGATTGACTCAGGTGCGTCATGTCATATGACCCCTCATTGGGAGTGGTTCTGTGAATATGAAAAGTACAATGGAGGCGATGCGTTCTTGGGAGATGATTCACTAGCCAGTATCATTGGGCGTGGTAGAGTCGAGTTGAAACTTAAGGATGGAAGGATTAGAACTCTCCCTAGAGTACTACACTTTTCAAATCTAGCGAGAAACTTGATATCTATCGGAAAGATGGATATTGGAGGTGTAAAGACTGTGTGTGGAGATGGTGGTCGCAAACTCGTTCGAGGATCAATGGTATTGATGAGGGGAGTTCAGTATGGAACTCTATACAAACTATTGGGAAGAAACATCATCGGTGAATGTAACTATTATGTTTTTCATGAGGGAGGAGATACAAAAGACAAGAACCCTGACTGCATCAAGAGGAAAGGCAATGCTATGGCATCAAAGATTGGGGCATATCGGAGAAAAGGGCCTTCGAGCATTACAAGGTAAAGGTATGGTTGAAGGTATGACTGATTGCACTCTAGATTTTGATTTCTGTGAACATTGCATATATGGAAAAAAGAATCGAGTAAGATTTGCATCTAGTGCTACAATAGCAAAGGGAATTTTAGAGTTAATACAAGGTGATGTGTTTGGAATTGTGCTTGTTCCATCACTAGGTAGATCTATGTATTATGTTTAATTATAGATGATTTCTCAAGGAACACGTGGATTTATTTCCTTCGAAAGAAATCTGAAGTATTTGCTAAGTTTAAAGAATTTAAGGCTCTTGTAGAGAAACAGACAGAAAAAAATAAAAATAAAGGTGTTGAGGACAGATAATGGTGGAGAGTTCTGCGGGAATGAATTCAAGGAATTATGTTAGAAGTGTGGTATAGCAAGGCAGAAGACTACTACATACACACCTCAAAAGAATGTAGTTATTGAAAGGATGAATAGGACGTTGATGGAAAAGGCAATGAGCATGCTAAGCAATGGCAGGATAAGCCAATACTTTTGGGCAAAGGCAGTGGAGACAACATGTTACTTGGTAAATCAATCACCCACATCAACATTGGTTGACAAAAATACACGAGGTATGGACTGGTAAGAAACCCTCTATTAAGCATCTGAAATTCTTTGGCTATGATGCTTATGTACATGTTCCAAAGGAGAAAATGAGCAAGTTGGATAACAAAGTCGAAAAATGTATCTTTATTGGCTATAAAAATGGTATGAAAGATTTTAAGCTTTGGAATCTTGAAACTAAGAATATTGTTTAGAGTTTAGATGATTTGTTTAGAGAGGTCAAAGAAGTTCCCAGACAGGAAGTGACTCCAATAAAAAGGGAACCAGAGAAAATAGAGTTCAAGTTGGATGATGAAGAATCTGACTCAACGGAAGAAGCAGAATCAAAAGAAGAAGAAGAAGAAGAGACTCATACCCCAGTTTTGAGGAGATCATCTCGAGAAAGAAGGCAACCAGAAAGGTATTCCCCTCCTAATTTTCAGTCTAATTTTTCTTTATCTATTACTGATGATGATCCTAGAAATGCGAAGGAATGTGTAGTCCCCACCCTTCCAAGATGGCCTTCAGAGGCTATGGGAGACCCTCTAATTTTTTTAATTTTTTTTAAATCCACACACAACCGCAATGGGCTCAGATCCGCAATCCGCCTTTCCACATTCCGCAATCTACATTGTGGAACTCGGAATGCGGATGTCCAACCGCAATTCTTCGGAAATCTTTCATTTCCGCAATCTGCATTCTACATTGCGTAACTCGGAAACAAGGAAGTACAAATGTTTTGCTAACTTACCATTCCGCAATCCATAGCGCGAATTGTGGAACTCGGAATTGCGGAAGTCCAATTACTCCGCCAACTTACCCTTCTGCAATCCGCAACCCGCATTGCGTAACTCAGAATTGTGGAAGTCCAAACGCACTAATCCAAGGATGGTTCTTGACACCTGCAACCCACAATCTGCATTGCGGATGCTGAAATGCGGAACCACTTCCCTTATGCCTGAAACTTCCAGATTTGATTCTCCTTCATCCTTAAGCCAAACAAGGCAAGTCCGATACCGTTGGAAATCTCTTGGAGATCTCTATCCACTGGTGCAATCCCCACTCCATGCAAGTACTCCAACCATGCCAATTTTCCGATTGAGAATCTATCCATAATTTCCCACGTAAGTGACTTATCCTCCGCCGAGGATTCTACCTCCTTTCTACATGAATTCTCCATACCACTCTGCCACTCGGAGGGGTTCCGACAATCATTAGGGGTTATCTTATTCCTTTCCAATACTATATGAAGTCAAGGTCTACCCTCTTGAAGGGTGAATGTCATACATAACAACACCTATAATGAACTAAACTAGTTAACATATCCACAACCTAGTCATGCATGTCATTCAAGTAATTAATGGAGTATTCAATAGGAAATCAACTTTATCTTCAAGATCACAAATACCTTCCTATTGATTCAATCCATGTAATCATTCAATCAATATTCTAGATCATGACAAGCATAACATATCAAATAGATATAACACATGCATTCACATCATTTAACAACATGGAACATTTATCTTGGAACTGAAGCTGCCAAAGAAACTGGATAAGTGAGAGAAACGTTCCACCCAACCTTAGGCCTTTTTCTAGCCTATACTCTTTCAGCTGAGAGACCACCCCCGAGTTGGGTTGTGTATCAACTAAGGAGGGCTAAGGACTCTCTCTCTCAGTCAATATCTCATCCCCATGCTAATCGAATCTGTAGTTGGGTTTGTCAAGCATTTCAAGGCACATACCCATTCTAAGCCAACCTACAGTGGGTTTATCAAGCATGCCAAGGAAAGAGGAAGGATATTGCTAATCCAGTGAGCTCAACCACAGAGCTGTAGGAATCTCAACACTCAGCAAAGATGGCACCCACATTACCTACCTCTCTCAACACAAGGAAGGCCCCCATCTCCGTTGCACAGTCCCTCAATGCCCCTTCCCTTCCAGTGCTACTCAGGATAGGCATAGAAAGGTCCAGTTGCTAGTTCTATTAGACTTTCAGCCTTCACTGGGTTTATCAAGCAACCCAAACCCTTAATTGACCCTCTTTCTCTGTTAAAACAAACTAGTTCTTATCCGTGCTACGGTTAAGCTCTCGGTCCATACTTTAACTTTCTGCATACATAACTCCGGTATTCTCATGGCTTTCTCAAGCTACTAACACTTTGTCATTCACCCCAGGGTTTCCTTTCATGGTTTTCCCAAACCAATCAGACTCACACGCAGGGTTTCTATGGCAATCCACTCTGTGATTTTCGGCCTACACAGGGATTGTGAGTTTTCACTAATTCTCCCTCACGGCTCAACTCTGGGTATGCGTGAATGAATGCGTGACTCCCCCCCAGCTCTGGGTCAACCATGGGATATTCATTCGGGTCCGTGAATTCCCAGGTGGTTAAGTGTCTTAAGGGACAAGTAAACACAGGCCATACCCTGCCATATGGATTCGCAAATTTCCCATACTCCATCGGGTTTCAGAGTCTGGTTTTCTCAACCACCCTCTTACGGTTGCATTAATGGTGGCATGGAGGTCAAACGACTTCACAAATGGACATTTGGCATCATGGGTTCTCATCCCATAACCCCCTCACCTCTCCCTAATGGATACACATGGCCCCTTCTCATTGGTTGCCTCCTTACCCAGTTCCTCGGGTATTTTATTGGATGATAATTAACAATTACATCATTCACAATTCTTCATGGATTAACAACTCATGGATAATTAATTGTCAAATACTTGCCTATGCAATTAACTTGAACATCCACCAGTGGGGCCCTGGCCTTGAGCTCCACACTAGAGCAAATACACATTATATTTACACAATATTTACATTAAGGCCAATAAACCTATTATCACCAATCTTGTACTTTCCCCTAATGATGGATCCTATATAGGATGGTAGAGGGGATAGGAAACCAAAGAGGTGAACCACGAGAGCCTCGATTCCCAAAAGGATTGGTTGTCATGCCAATCGAGGCACCCTTCACTTTATACTATCAAAGCCACAGATAGTAAGGGGGGAGACCCTGATCTACTCCCAACAAGAGAGATCTAACCAGATCACCAAATCAAGCTATGGAAATAGGGTACGTAAAGTGATAGGTGAAGAACCCTAGATTTAAGGAAATAGGGTCACTATGGAGGCTTAAGAAATATGAGATTTGTTTTAATATAATTAGACACAATGACTCAATAATTAAAAATGATTCTAGGATTCAGGTGCTAGTCCAAATGATTAAAATCAGTTGCCTTGGGAAACGTGACCCTTAAAATAGGGAAAGTGCCCCAAAGAGTAGATCTGAAGGTTTAAGCTGTCTAGCATAGCTTGGATGAAAGATTTGATAGTGTCAAAGTATGCAAGCTCACAAACAGGGATCAAAAGACAAGAAATCAAGTCAAACAGGGAATGCGCAAGGGTTAAAAGACTAATGCCTTGGGAGTTGGGCCACGTTGAGTCCTCCAATGATGACGCCTAGGAGAACCCACCTAGGGTTATGCCGAAGACAAAATACCCAGAAATGGTTTTGCGGTAAACCAAGTCGTTAGAGCCAGATAATTTTCCAAAATATTATGCTTAGGGTTTGAAAGTAAATGACAGATGGGTATGATAGAAGAATAATTTACATACCTTGCAAGAGTATCTGAGTCATGGAAATTGATGCTAGTATGCCGAGGATTGTTTCCGCAAAGATAAAATGAATATTTGGTGCTTTATCTTGCCCACACGATTTTTCCCAGTTCCACTAATGCGCCATCCTCCTCTTGCAAAACCAAGGAAACACAATCGATCAATTGAGCAAGAATGAAGGTAAATACAAGTGATGAAAATGATAACAAAGAGTAAGAGGTACAAAGACAATAATACTCCCTGAACCAGACGAAGAGAAGAGAGAGATAAAAGGAGAGTCTCCTCAGCCAGTGCGCCTTCCCCCCAATTCGACTTCTTCACCTATAGATAAAAAGTGGAAGATAGATATGTAAAATAATCACCAAGACCCTCAGTGCAATGGAAGAACAGTTTCAATCGACATAACCAACATCCAAAACCAGAGCACAAGTATTTGCAAGAATATATTTTATTTTAGTCCTTTCCAACTGACTTCATGTGCAATAAAGAACCCTATGAATTCATGTGCAATAACACAAGAAAAAATAAAGTGAAAAGTGTAAATTACAATTACAAGCCTGACTAAGTCCACTGGGAACTTCGGAAATAACGCATCCTCATAGAATGTAGATGTATTGGTTTCTTTTTTCAATTTTGACAAAACCTTCAAGGGTTACAATAAAATATAAATATTTAAGTGGGTGATCAAATATGACAAAGAATCCAAGACCCATATACAATAAAATAAAAAATATACATAGCAATCCTTGACTAACATTTCACTTACTATATTGAAGACAATAGAGTTAAACCAAAGGATGAATGTTTGATGTCCTCATATAATGTAAATGTATTGGTTTCTTTTTTCAATTTTGACAAAACCTTCAAGGGTTACAGTAAAATATAAATATTTAGGTGGGTGATCAAATATGACCAAGAATCCAAGACCCGTATACAATAAGATAAAAAATATACATAGCAATGCTTGACCAACATTTCACTGACTATATTGAAAGACAATAGAGTCGAACCAAATCCAATGACCATGCCACTTTACTCTACAAGACTCCCATCAGTTGTGAATCAATCCCAAAATCATGGTACCAGACATGTCTTCCTTAAGACAATTGAAAGGAACATGGATGGAAGAATTCAATGCAATATGAGTAGCATATTTTCTAGGAGGTATACTCACCCTCACAAAAGATCTTGGTGCTCTTACCTGACATTAGGCATACTAAAAAATATAAGTTTTATCCAACCTGTAACTGGAATGTACAAGTGCCACCAGTTTAGCAAGCAACCTATAAACAACCCCCTCTCTCACACATCTATCCAATGTATTCATACTATCTAGACTACATGTGTCTACAGTAGATACCCCTCTTTGAACTCCAATGTGAGTTTTTGTTGATTTGTACTGAAAAGTTAAGGTGTATGATCCTTCTTCATAGTGAGGCCCCATGTGGACAACTTGAACAACTCTTTGAGTCCTTTAATGGCCTCTTTCCCTAGTGTATAATTTTTTGGGGTTTCTATAGGATGTTCAACATCTTGAATAATGGTTGCTATGATCTAGTGGGCCTATGATGTTTATCCTTTTACCTTTGTCTATTGAGTATGGATTGGGTAGGGTCTTCTTAACCATCTGGTCAAGGAATTGCGATGATGTTTTTTGTTCAAAAGAGAGTACATTATGGGTTGAAATTAGTGTTTTATAGACCTCATCGTTAATGGAAAATGCATGCCTTAATACCTTGTAATTTTCTAATATGAATTATGCATAGCCAACAAGGTCCTATTTGAACATTCTAATGAATGATTGGTCTTAAAAGATGTATGGAAACAATCATATCGAATAGTATATTTTGCTCTAGTTATGGGACATAAAGATGAGTTTCATGTATGCGAGGTGTAATCAACTAATTAAACCTAGTTTATTATAACCCTATAAATCACATTTATAAACACTGCCTTGCATTGTTGAATTTTTATTTAATTTTCATCTCGTTCAACTTTAGAAAAATTAAAACAAAAATTCACTGTGTTAGCGTTTGAAACAGAAAATTAACAACTACACTAATAGGTAGAGAAAACAAGATCTGCCCCAAAATTAACAACTACAGTAATAGGTAGAGCAACCAAGATATCCTCCTCTCAAATTCACTTCTTATTTTATTAATAAGTATCATCTTAGTATTAAGAAAGACAATATTGGGGAGAATAAAAATTATGAACAATCTCCTCATCTATAGTAGTGATAATGCTTTTATTATAAGAGTATGTAAATATTTCCTAAGTGCATTAAGTGCTTTGTTTATTGGAGAAACTTTTTTCCCATGGTGCAGGTAGAACCAAACAGGTATTTGTCAGATCTATCTTTAGGTAATTGTCAGATCTGTCTTTCTCGAGAGAGGGAGTTTAGGAAGATTAGAGGAAAGTGAGACATCCAGTAGGTCTACAAGAGTTATATCAACTAGATGTCAAAAGATCAGAAGAAAATTCCATGAACGCATGGAAATTTTTCTCACTGAAGGGGGGTCATGTTCCTATGATGATGAGACCATAGGAGACACCGAGGTGCCCTTGAGGTACAAACATCTAGTGAACGAATGGGCACCCAATGATCTTCCTTAACTAAACACAGATTTTTGTGTGAACGAGAGGATATATCGAATTGCACCATCGTCATTACATGGTTTGGGGTTTTTTTGCAAGGATGGCATAAAGGTCAGTTATGACAGATGTACTGAATTGATGGAATATGTTGGACCCTGTTACAACTACAAATATTGGATTCGAATGGTCCAATATACACGAAGTATGCGTAGATATGGATTGTCTGCAAATTATTTACAGCTGAATGACAAGGATCAAAATAAAGGAGCAACGATATACATTGACGGAAGGCCAAAAGCTACACAGAATATTGTAGGGTTTATAAACAGTACACAACCAGGGTCTCCAATTAAGCAACCCAATTGCATATTTGAGGGGTGTGAAGGAAACCGTGTTTTTGTATGTGCCATTAAATCAATAGTTGCAGGGTAAGAGTTGCGTATTAATTACAATTGTAATCGAATAGATACAAACACGGTTACTATGGGAGAGGTACATCTAACAATTTACTCAACCTTTAATTAATGAACCTAACATCTTATGTATTTTCCATTAGTCTATTATTATAATTTCATTAAAAATTTCTATATTTATTTCGCAGGGTAGTGATAGAGGCATCTCCCCGACAGCTGGTCAGAGGACAACACCATCCTCGAGGCAGTAGGTATACATCTTTCTAATTGTACAAATGTAATATGAACAAAAAAAATTGTTATGTTTTTTCATGAGTATATTCGTTTCGTTTAGATAATCTTATCTATATATTTGTTGTAGAGTGTTTATTGGGGCAACTACCCGACAGTTAATCAGACAACAACATTTTCGAGGCAACGGGTATACCTGATTGTAATGGTACAATTTAAATACGATCAATATGTTTTCTTATTATGTTTTTTTCGTGAGTATCTTGGTTTCCTTTAAATATTTTTTTCTATATTTTTGTTGCAGGGTGTTGATCGGGGCACCTCCCTAGCAGTAGATCAAACCAGACCAGACCATCTGTAATATCCTGAATTTTGGACTGACCACTTTATGATGTTATATTGGGCCACGGCCCCAGCACATGTGATTTATTCTGATTATTGAGCCTTAGCCCTAGTACATATGATTTATTCTTTTGTAGACTGACATATTGAGCATGGACCCTGACTGAATTTCATTATTTGATTATATACTGGGCAAGGAAGCCCCAGTGTTCTAATTATGTTTTGATGCGGGTACAAAACCCTAATATACTAAGATGACCTTTCCTTACATATTGTGCAATGATGTGAATGACATAATTGACTTCTATGGTGTGTTGAGCGTGGACTCAAAAACGCACAAATTACCTACGCACTGGGCAAAAGCCTCGATGTACGTAGAGGAAATATGATGTACTAGGAGTAAGCCTTGATGTACATTGAGTGTTGGGCATAAGCCCTGGAGCACTCCAAGCTTGATAAACGAATAACGGATTCGAGGGAACGTAAATATCCTAGATGTGCCTCACAACCACATTCTAGCACTAGTGTTGAGCAGAGGCTCTGGAATTGCACTAGAGTAACGCCCATGTGAGAGTGTTGAGTTAAAAGGCTCTGAAGAGCACCCAGGGTTACTGAATCTCAAAGTGTTGAGTCAGAAAGACTCTGAATAGCACTTCTATTACACTATTTAAATTGGTTAAATGATTTTCATCTTTTATCTATCATCACCTATTGCGGGAACTACCATGTTAAACGAGGGAATCCGACATGCAAGAGAGAGACTATAGGTGCCTATCCAAGCCACCAAAAGACCGTCCAAAGAAGTGGACCCTATCCCTAAATGGTTAAAACAAAGTATCTTGTAAAGAGACAAGGTTTAATAATATCATTAAGAATTTAATTAAATAATAAAGTGGTTAATTATTTATAAAAGACTTTGTATAAGCTTAATGAGGTGCCACATTAGTATTAGTGGACTGCCACCTTGACAAGAAGTATTAATAGTATATTAATACTTAGGTAGAAATACTATTATGGTAACTATTATCATTATTATTATTTCCATTATTATTTATTTGTTATTATAAATAATGCATCAATAATTAAGTAAACTATAAATATTATTATGGTAATTATTGTTATTATAATTATTATGAAATGTTTAAATTAAAAACACTCATAATAAAACAAAGGAAGAGTCCCAATTCAAGAGGACTAGTTAGTCAGTAAATAACCTCTTTTAAATAAATAGTAATTATTTAATTTAAGGAAATTGTTGCTCCAACAATCCTAAATCAAGACTCCCATACTTAAGAGGGCAGATCCCAAGTTTTGGGATCATCTTCTTCTATTATCATTCTCTTATGGTAAGAGAGTAAGAGTTTTTTGCTTCAAGAAACTGAAGCAACCTCACTTAATAATTCTCAGATCTGAACCAGCAGTGGACCTAGGGTCTCTATCTCTCTCTTTGTAATTTGGAGTCCAGCTCGGGGGGATCCATATAGAACCAGGAACGGTTGTAGGATCATGGTTAGGAGGAACATGGTAGCCCCAAAGTCATCCATCCTAAGGCAATCATACTAACATGTTAGCAAGATACATCCGACTCTGCATTAATTATTGTTGAGTGTGTAGGTTTCCACAAGAAGAAATAAAGTTCCAAGCAGCTAGGTTTTTCTACAGGAAGGGGCCAGGTATTCAAGCTGCCACGTATGGGGTATTTAATGCTTCCAATTTCAGTTATAGTAAAGTCAGTCATTATTATTTCCCTTACCCATATTATCGGATTCGAAGTTCTGCCTAGAAACCAGTGGAAGATCTAGCATGCCTATCTAAGCTAGCCTTTGCTAGACAACCTATACTAGCCTCTAGATTAAGATTTTTAGTCTTTCTATTTAAATTAAATTTAATATCTGTTTGAATAGTTTTTGTCAATAGAGTTTAACTTTTCCTATTCGATTTTTAATTATTTTATCATCCCTTCTATGCTTAAGAAGTATCAATTAGAATGACAACAGTAGTATTTTAGACATCGCCCATTTTAACTATGTCATTCATTCAACCATGGTTTTCAAAACATTAAACAGAAAATAAGTATAGATGTTTTTTCGAAACTAGGGTATCTTTTCCACATCATCAATAAATCCACGATTTCAACCAATTAGTTAAACATTCTATCAAATCAGAACACAGAAGTTTTCTACACAAATCGAGTCTCACTATCAAAACAAGTGCTACTCATACCATTTACATCTCGTTACATTTTTCCATCAAGAAGTGGTCACCAGTTCAAATCTCACGAAGGTCATGTTCAATTAAAAACAGTAGCTAGATAGGAACATTCATTTCTTACCCAGGCGTTTTTGCTACCTTTAGACAACACCCACGACATAAATTACAAGCCAAGGATCGAATCCCTCTTTTCCCCATTTATAGTCAATCTACCAGAAAACGCAGAAAGAGGAACCAGAATACTTATAAGGAAATTCAAGCAAGTGTTCTGACACATTAAGCAACATCTATCAACGAATATAAAAACTGAGAAATTCAAACCTTTCCACTTAAAAGAGCCACGTTAGCTAGGTAAAACGAAAAACAAACCATACATTATTTCAATTAGAGGAAAGAAGCAGAGATTTAGTCCCAGGATTCAACGCCTCGCGGAAAACTAACGCAGAGACTATATCACGACAGAGGCGATAGCAACCCATAACAAACGCAAACCATGATTAAGATCAAGAGGTTATATTACAGGTACAAAATCCTCACACCCCAGAATAGAGGTGACAGTAGCATCAAGAACATCAAACTACAATTGCCATAAGAAAATGCAGAGACCGGGCATTACACAAATCAACCATAGTTTTATACAAAAGACCATTACTCTGTTCCATCAGTCCAAGATCGTTACTTAAACCTCAGCTTGACCTTTGGGCACTTTTAAAATTACAATTTCTACCAGAGTTCCACATTGACTTGTTTGACCAAAACCCTTCAGTGCCATAGAAACAAAAAAAAACACATTTCATAGTGGTCCAGCCAACGGCGACCCAAAGAACCCAACAACTCATGGCAGGAAACCCAAATCGAGCTCACAGGGTCCTTCATAAGCAAATACCAACAGTATACCTCCCACAGAGGCGAAAGAGGGAGCTAAGAGATGGAATTTCTGGACTTACCATTTACAACCTCGCCATTGTCGAGTACTAGCCACACAGGAGATAAACGCCAGTCAATACCTATAACCAACCACGACAAACAAAGTCAGGATCTGAAATTTATATCCCAAATCATCTATTATGCAATAACAATAGTGAAGAATCGAACCTGAGAAGAATTACCTTTAAAATGTTGCAGTCGCCATCGTCACTCCATATAGTGTGCTGACCATGAGCCTCAGCTCAGGTCAACAACGAAACCCTCAATACACCTATAGCAGACCAGTGAAATGAACCACGAAATTGTCCTTCGTTGGTGTAGAACCCTAGGGTAAAACCCCCATCACAGCTAGCAGCAGGCCATGTGCCTTCACATAGGTGCATTCAATACTACTACCTACTACCACCATTTCGATGATGCCCATCGTTCTATAGTTTTAGGACCATTCGAATGTTTGAAAATTCTAATCAAATATTACAACGACCTCAAAGGAGCCATTAAATAATTACAAAGGTGAACAAGTAGTGTAGTTTCACAATTACCATAAACCCCAACCAAGGCTTTAAAAAAAAGTGTCAACCTTCAAAGCTCTCACACTTGAGACTTAAATATTTGCTAGGAGGGTGGAGTAGACATTCTAGTAGATGTCTCATAAGTACACCTGCAAACCACAAACAAGTAAATGCATTAGCGATGACGCTAAGTAAGCCCAGAGTCCCCATTTATTTCACCCTACCTCTAGGAAGCTCTGCCAGGGTACTTTTATCCGTAAAAGACCAAGCATCTCATCATGGGCCTCAACAGTCACCAACAGGGGTCCATCATACCTGAAGTATCAATTAATATATATTCATAAATATGCTCATAAACTCTTGAAACAATAGGAAGGGGATTTGTATTATGTTAAATTTTGAGCATTAATTCACAATACTCTTGGATATTCACTAAGAGAATAACATATACAGTATATCAATGCATAACAATCACAATAAGCATGACAAGCATCACAAGAATCAAAAGCATGAGAGACAAGAGACACAGAGTTTCCGTGGGGAAAACCCTAAGGTGAAAAACCCCACAACTTCCTTAGAGATAGAAAGAGCAATGGCTCAACGAAAGTACAACCAAAATACACTTGAGATAGTCTCCTAATAGCAGATGATCCTCCTCCTCACTAGTGCGCCACTTCCTGAGTGAGAGAAGTGTGACTTTCTGAATGATCAAAATAGAGATCTTCCTATCTCTATTTATACTAACCTGTTTTCCCAGTTACACTATGGGGCCGACTTGTCTATCTAGATACATCCTCAATATAATATATATTTCAGGGCCGACCCCACACATGGTGGTCTAATAACCCATCGGCAATTACACACACTTGCGACACTTGTCAATCCACATGACGACACTTCCTTATAGAGGAATAACACATATCTTATAAGGGTACAATAAGTACATATGAAATACATTCCGAAGTTACATATACATCAACACTCCCTCTTAACTAGGAAGGTATTTCTCAACACAGTTTTGCTAGACAAGTCTTCTTCTTGGGATCATCGTCATCGATGCATCGTCATCATCATCGTCACTGCTGTTGCTATCCCAACTAATCTCTGACTCTACTCGTCATAGGAAGTTCTACAGAGCCAGTCCTTTTTCATACTGAATGTAGGCCCACCACCTACAGGTCTTCATCATCACTGGCCATACTGTAGAATCCTCATGACTTATTACGTGCATCACAAAACCTGGCTGCAACATCCCAGGCTATTACGAGCACACAGCTCTACCTGTCGGATCTCCCAGGAGAACATTACATGTGACCCATCACAAAACCTGGCTGAAGCATCCCAGGCTGTTACGAGCACACAGCTCTACCTGTCGAATCTCCCAAGAGCACATTACATGTGATCTCACAACAAAACCTAGTTGAAGTATCCCAGGATGTTACGAGCACACAGCTCTACCTGTCAGATCTCCCAAGAGCAAATTACATGTGGTCCACCACAAAACCTGGTTGAAGAATCTGAGGCCTTTTTCATCCTGTCCAGATCTCCCAGGAGCAAATTACATGTGGTCATGGCAAAACCTGGCTGAAGCATCTGAGGCCTTTTTCATCCTGTCCAGATCTCCCAGGAGCAAATTACATGCCATAGGACAAAACCTCGTAAGAGCATCTCAGGATGTTACAGTTACACAACTCCAACCTGAAGATCTCCCAGGGCACAAATTACATGTCCTCCCAAAGCAATGTCTCGAAAGAGCATCCCAGGCTATTATGGGTACGCAACTCCGACCTATAGAATCTTCCAGCCATGCTCATCTGCACAACCTGATCCACGACCACAAAGTATCATCTGATACTCACCATACATCATCCTAATGTACACATGATCATCCTGATCATCATCACTACAACATCCTACTGCATGTCATCTGGAGAAGCTCGTCATCCACGATCACCCTGATCATACAATGCATCCATCTGATGCACACCAAGTATCTACCTGATACATATCATCATACATAGTGTATCCACCTGATACATAGATACATGATCCACACAATGTATCCATCAACATACATGATCTACTTGATCATACCTAATACATATCAATATACATGATCTACTTGATCATACAATGTATCCACCTGATACATATACAGATACATGGTCCAAGCATCCAACATGATGCATATACAAAATACATACAAATGATCCAACCGATCATATCCAGCATCCAACATGATGCGTACATACATATAAATGATCCAATTGATCATATCCAGTATCCAACATGATGCGTACATACATATAAATGATCCAACTGATCATATCCAGCATCCAACATGATGCGTACATACATATACATATAAATGATCCAACTTATCATACAAAGCAGAAACTAGAACATCATCCTGATGCTCATCATCCAGCGCTTATATCCACAACCATGTGAAGGATCTTCCTTCCAACATGCTTGGAATGGCTTCAGAAAATGTGTCCATCACTTCTTCCTCGAAGTGTCCTCGATCTGAAGAACACCAAGCCTCTCCCTTAAGTACTCAAACTTCACCCTGGCTAGTGGCTTCGTCAGCACATCTGCAATCTGCTCGTCCGTCGCAACATACAGGAGCTTCACAGCTCCTCTCTGCACCATATCCCTGATATAGAGATATTTGATCTCTATGTGTTTCGATCTGTCATGAAACACTGGGTTCTCAAACAGCTTCACACAACTCTGGTTATCGCAGAAAATACCAATAGCATCCAATGGGAGATCAAATAACTCAGACAGTACCTTCCGTAGCCATACTGCCTCACAACTAGCTGAACAGGCTGCAACATACTCTGCCTCAGCTGTACTTAGTGCTACACAGGACTGCTTCCTGCTAAACCAAGAGATCACACCTGATCCCATACTGAAGCAGCATCCAGATGTGCTCTTCCTATCTGCAGCACTGCCTGCCCAATCTGAATCAACATAACCCTGCAGGTTAAACTTTTCATTCGCTTCATACTTGAGCCCATAATCCACTGTACCCTTCAGGTACCTCAGAAAATGCTTTACTACAACCAGGTGAACACTCCTCGGATCCGTCAAGAACTAGATCAATGTGTTCATAGCAAAGCAAATATCTGGTCTCGTGTTCGTCAAGTACATCAAGGACCCAATCATCTGACGATACATAGAGACATCAATCGGCTCAGATGAAGCATCACATAGAAGCTTCAAATTCGATGCCATAGGTGTGGCCATGGCCTTGCAATCCATCATCCCGAATCTCTTCAGGATATCTACTGTGTACTTCCCTTGACCAAGGAAGATCCCACCTGCACTCTGCCACACCTCCATACCTAGAAAATAATGCATCATTCCCAAATCTTTCATATCGAACTCAAAAGCAAGCTTCCTCTTAGTATCTGAAATCAATCTATCATCTCCTGTTACAAATAAGTCATCCACATATAGGAGTAGAATCACAGGATTCCCTTCTTCAACCTTGTAGTAAAGGTTGGAATCCGCTTTACTCTTGGTAAAGCCCAAACTAGATAGGAAACTGTCCATCCTACCATACCAAGTTCTGGGAGCTTGTTTCAAGCCATACAAGGCTTTCTTCAATCTGCACACATATGACTCCCTGTCATGTATTTCGAAACCAACTGTGGTTGCTCCACATATACTTCTTCTTCAACTACACCATTCAAGAAGGCAATCTTGACATCCATCTGGTGTATTTTCCATTTCATTGCTGCAGCCAGGGCAAGTACTATTCTGATGGAAGTATACCTGGCTATAGGTGCAAAGGTTTCTTCATAATCTATTCCCTCTTTCTGAGAGAAGCCACGAGCTACGAATCTTGCTTTGTATTTCTCTACACTGCCATCTGCAGCATGCTTGATTTTGTAGATCCATTTGGAAGTCACAACAGACTTTTCTTTAGGTATTGGAACAACATCCCAAACATCATTCTTCACTATTGATTGGTATTCCTCAACCATGGCATCCTTCCATTCTTTCTTTTTCGCTGCTTCTTCATTACTGGAAGGTTCTTTGTTCATAATATCAGAGA
This sequence comes from Larix kaempferi, assembly GCA_027924585.1. Taxonomy (NCBI): domain Eukaryota; kingdom Viridiplantae; phylum Streptophyta; class Pinopsida; order Pinales; family Pinaceae; genus Larix; species Larix kaempferi. The sequence continues at coordinate 21,507,420 of BSBM01000338.1, forward strand.
GTAAATCAACATAGCTGGTATGTGATCTGATTCTCTTCTTTACCCTGTGTTCTTCTGGAATGCCAAATCTTTCGACATCTTGAATGAGCTCTCTAGCCCATGCAGGTTTCCTCTTGTGAGAGTTATCCTCACGGGGTAGATCTGCAGGTTCTTGCGTATCTTCAAACTCACGAACAACTTCTGGAATTGCTTCAGTCATGGTAGTGTCTTGAAATCTAGTTTCCTTAGGTTCTTCATAAACTTCGATAGGTGTCTTCCTTGATTTGATGAATGCTGAGTTTTCGTCAAATGTCACATCCCTGCTGACATCAATCTTCTTGAACCCTGGAAAGTATATTCTGTAAGCCTTCGAACTTTCACTGTAACCCACAAAGATACCCTTCTTTCCTGAAGGGTCTACTTTGGTCCTCTTTTCCTTTGGGACATGAGTGAATACTGAACAACCAAATATTCTGAGATGGCTGACTTCAGGTTTCTTACCAGAAAAGACCTATTCTGGTGTCTTGTTGTCCAATATCTTGTGGGGTGTTCTATTCTACACATATACAGTTGTTCTAGCTGCTTCTGCCCATAGATGCATAGGTAGATCCTGGTCATGTAGCATTGCTCTTCCTGCTTCCATGATTATTCTGTTCTTCCTTTCTGCAACTCCATTCTATTGTGGATTGTAAGGAGCAGTCAACTCCCTCTTAATCCCTGAATTACTGCAAAGCTTCTTGAAGTCACCTGAGGTGAATTCTCCACCATTGTCGGATCTGAATGTTTTGATCTTCTTGTCAGTTTGATTCTCCATCAAGGTTTTGAATTCCTTAAACTTATCAAACACCTCATCTTTGTTCTTCAAGAAGTATACCCAAGTCTTCCTGGAGAATTCATCAATAAATAAGACATAGTAAACATACCCACTTAGAGAAATGGATGACATAGGACCACATACATCTGAGTGGATGATTTCCAGGATATCCTTTGCCTTGCTTTCACTGCTTGGGAAAGCATTCTTAATGTTCTTACCTTTTGCACATCCTTTGCAAACACCTTCATGTTTGGTCTTGATTTCAGAAAGACCCTCTACAACCTTGCTTGCAATTGGAAGTGCCCTATAGTGCATATGAGCAAGTCTTCTATGCCAAAGTTCACTTGGCTCCATGGATTCATGCACCATGGCATGTTCAGGTTGTCCTTCCAATTTATACAAACCTCCCTCTTGCTCTCCAATCACTACTGCATCATCTATGGTCTTTCCCTTTGGCCACATTAGGACTTGGCCATCCACAAATGCAACCCTGATACCTTTTCCATCCAATGCAGAAATGGAGAGTAAGTTCTTCTTGAGCCCAGATACATAAAGGACTTCTTTCATCTTCAAATATTTTCCAGAATCTAGGTTGTAGGAGGCTCACCACTTCCTTTGATTGGGTATTCATAATCATCCCCAAGTTTCACCTAATGGCGTGATTCATGTTCATATAGGTTCACAAAAGATTCCTTAAACCCAGTCACGTGTTTGGAAGCCCCATTATCAATTAACCAATCATTACAACCATGGGAGATAGTACCTGTGAGAGCAGAGATCAGAACATACTCTTCTTCACTTGATGAGTCATCATTACTATCATCACTTTCTGCCCTAGCCTTCTTCTTGGGTGGTTCATCATCCTCGGTAGCATGAGCATGAAACCTTCTTTTGCTGCCCTTCTTCTTCTTGTTGAAGTTGTTGTTGTCCTTCTTGTTCTTGGGACAATTTATGGCAATATGTCCTTTCTCATTACAGGTGAAGCATATTCTTCTTTCTTTGAAGTGATGTGAAGATTTCTTGGAGTGAGATGGCTCTCTCTTGGACTTCCCTTTCTTGGTGTGAGCTGTGAGAGCTTGATCTTCATTCCCCATCTTTTCTTCTCGTGCCACAAGCCTTGCTTCTACTTGTGAGCATTCTTCCCGTAGTCTACTGAAGGAAGTCAACTTCTTTCTTGCACAGATTCCTTGAATGAAGGAGTCCCATGACCTAGGTAAGCCATTCAGAGTGGTCATGACAACTTCACCATTCTCCACCATTTCATCCACTGCTTCTAGTTGTTCCTTGATCTGGGAGACCCTTCAAAAAAAAGATTGAATGGTTTCCCCATTCTGAAACTTTACTCCTTTCAATTGGTTCCGCAGGGTCATCTTTCGATTTATGTTCTTCCCTTCAAATAGCTTGGTCAAAGAGTCAAACATCTCTTTGGGTGTCTTTAGAGAAGACACATGGGGTATGAGATGGTCTTTGATAGAATCAGCAATGATTCTCTTTGCCTTGACCAAGTTCTTCTTATGAAATACTTTAGCCTCTTCATCTTCTGGGATAGGGATGTCTTCTTTTATATATGAGTCCAACTCATTCTCTTCCAGGATTAACCCAATCCTATACTTCCAAGCTCAAAAGTTATCAGCCCTTTCAAGCTTATCCTCAAGCTTGGTGTGGTGAGACATTTAAAGAGTACTTCAACTGGAAATAGAAAAGATTTAGGTCTTACCACTTGAAATGCTGAAAACTGGATCTGGTCTTGGATTAGGGTTTGTCGGAAAAACCCTAAAAATTCAAAATATGAATTTCAACTTTCTGAAAGGATAGAAAGATGCGCCATGATGAGCTGATCAGCCTGGTGCATTCAGAATTTGAGATCAGCAAAGTTTTACCCTTCAGATTTGACTTTTTGTCCTCCCGGGTTCACTAGGGAGAGCCCTGAATTAGGGTTTGAGATTCCTGGAGATCTACCCAGCCAAAAATCTCGATCTAAAGCTCTAAACTTCGATTTTTGCAAGGAGCTTCCAGCTATGTCTTCAGATTTCAGAAATTCCTATTTTTGTGGAAACCCTAATTTTTAGGGCCAAATCTGAAAATGCTCAGAATTGAATTCTGATTGGACAGATGGATTCTACTTGATGAGTTGAGTCAATCTACTATATTGCTTTTCCCAGAAATTCCTATTTTTGTGGAAACCCTAATTTTTAGGGCCAAATCTGAAAATGCTCAGAATTGAATTATGATTGGACAGATGGATTGTCCTTGATGAGTAGAGTCAATCTACTATACTGCTTTTCCAAAATCTGTGGAGAGAAACCCAATAAACAAGAAACTCAAGTTTCCGTCACTACAAAATGTCTTCTTCTCAGGTTAGGTTAGCTCTGATACCATGTTAAATTTTGAGCATTAATTCACAATACTCTTGGATCTTCACTGAGAGAATAACATATACAATATATCAATGCATAACAATCACAATAAGCATGACAAGCATCACAAGAATCAAAAGCATGAGAGACAAGAGACACAGAGTTTCCGTGGGGAAAACCCTAAGGTGAAAAACCCCACAACTTCCTCAGAGATAGAGAGAGCAATGGCCCAACCAAATTACAACCAAAATACACTTGAGATAGTCTCCTAGTAGCAGATGATCCTCCTCCTCACTAGTGCACCACTTTCTGAGTGAGAGAAGTGTGACTTTTTGAATGATCAAAATAGAGATCTTCCGATCTCTATTTATACTAACCTGTTTGCCCAGTTACACTATGGGGCCGACTTGTCTATCTAGATACATCCACAATATAACATATATTTCAGGGCCGACCCCACACATGGTGATCTAATAACCCATCGGCAAGTACACACACTTGCGACACTTGTCAATCCACATGACGACACTTCCTTATAGAGGAATAACACATCTCTTATAAGGGTACAATAAGTATATATGAAATACAATCCGAAGTTACATATACATCAACATATTATAATATTCTAAAATATTTGTATTGTTAGCAACAGAGTTTCATTTCTACCTTTTTCATTGCTTCCGCAAAACAGTAGGAATATCAACCAATAGGACCTTGTAATTTAGGAAATTGAGACCCATTAACTGTCGCAACTTATTTCAAGTTTAGTAAGTAGTTATCAGTGTTGAAGTTAATTTGCTTATCATCACTTCTTATCTAGTGTATTACAGTAATATAATTTTTTTTTATTTTTTACTATTTTAAGGACATTACAAGTGGTATCAGAGCCCAGTTACAAAAACTAAGTGACCTATTGGGCTCATTACAAACATCCGCTGCAAATACACAACAGGAATAAACATACATTTACATTCTATTTTGTTTTATGAATAAACTAACATAATTTTCTGTTCTCTATGATTATATAACATTTCAGGTACAAACACTGTCTGGAAAAATGAATGCAGAACAGGGCAACAGCATTCATGGAAATCTGGACTCACCACCCCGAGAGCAAGAGGTGGTGGTCGAACTAAACTCAGATTCGAGACAATCTATGCAAAACCTACAGGCAGAGTTCCGAAGCTTCCAAGATGAAAATATGCAGGAAAGAAGAGAACAGCAGGCCATAAACAAGGCACTACTTCAGACCTTAACAAACGTTATCCCTCTGGGACAGCCCACACTCTCAGTCAACACCTCCAAAAAATGGGACAGTCACACAAAAAGGATTGCCAGCCCTAAGGGAGAGGAGCACGGAGAACACATACCTAAATCAATGGAAAGAGATTGTAAGAGATCTTCCAACGATAAGGGTTCACCACCTCCTTGCAAGAAAAGGAGGAAGAGTGACGACAGTCTGCAAGGAGAGTTTAAGAAGATAAGAGCCCCAACTTATGACGGAGAAATCAACTCTGGGGAGAAGGTTGAAGAGTGGCTGCTAGGAATGAACAAATACTTCAAAGTTCATAATTACTCCAGCGAAATGCAAGCCCGACTCGCCATATACAACCTAAATGGTAAAGCTTCCAGATGGTGGTGAGACTTGAAACACACTAAAGGACAAGAATTAAGGGACATAACCTGGGATACTTTCAGCCGAATATTCCAGGACAAGTATATGTCTGAAAGATTCTTCGACAAGAAAATAAAAGAATTCCATGAGTTAAATATGCGCTCCCTGACTATGGAAGCTTTCATAAACCGATTCTTAGACTTGATACACTATGTTCCTTACATCAAAGATGAAAAGGTCAAAATACAACAGTTCTTGGGAGGGCTACCACCAAACTTTAGAGAAAAGATAAAGTTTGACATGCCCAAAACCCTTGATGTAACCCTACATAAAGCAAGGTTGTGCTACGAGCACGAGTAGTCAAGAAATGAAAACATCAACCGAAACAGAGATAGGTTCAGAACCTTCTCGGACAACCGCAAACCAGGTTTCAGACCTCCACCCTTCCGAAAACACAACAACAGTTTTCCACCTAACAGAGGTTTCAACCGACCTCAAGCACAGCCAAGTGCACCCCCACCACCTGCCAACAGGCCAGCATTCAAAAAAGGGACCAAAACTGTCCCACCAACCATTTATTGCTGGAAATGCCAAGGGCCCCACTACTACAGAGACTGCCCCAGCAAAACAGATGATATTTTACACAACATCCAAACAGAGACTGCTGTAGGAGACATGGCAAAAACACCAAGGATCTATGCCGCTCTCGACGATCGACAGGCAGATCACCAAGCCACCATGGTGGAATTAGAGGGTAAGATCTCTGACACTACAGTTTCAGTTTTAATAAACCTCGGCGCTTGCTAAAGTTATATCTCCACTAAGATAGTGGACACTTGCAAGTTGAACCAAGAACCTCACGAGAAACCGTGGCTGGTACAACTAGCCACCGGTACCAAAAGAAAGATCTCCGAGTTAGTTAAAACTTGCGAGATAAACTTAAACGGATTTCAAACTAGGTTAGATTTAAACATTCTACCCCTAGGGTCGTACGACGTACTTATCGGTATGGATTGGTTGGAAGAGCACCACGTCCTCCTAGATTATTTAAACAAATCCTTACTTTGCAGGGATGACCAAGGGATCCAGAAGACAATTCAGGGTATCCCTAAGAAAGTGTCAGTAAGACAGATCTACGCCTTACAAGTAAATAAATGTATAAGAAAGGGATGCAAACTCTTTGCCATCAACATCCAAAACATAGAAACTGATAAGGAACAGAAGATCGAAGACTTTCCAGTCCTTGTAGAATTCAAGGATGTGTTTCCCGAAGAAATACCAGGATTGCCGCCTAAACGAGACTTAGACTTTTCTATCGAACTAACACCTGGGTAAGTACCAACTTCTAAAGCCCTATAACCGCATGAGCACACCAAAATCAGTGGAGCTCAAACTGCAGTTACAAGAACTAATTGACAAAGGGTACATCCAACCTAGTGTGTCCCCTTGGGGCGCACCGATACTCTTCGTCAAGAAGAAAGACGGCACGATGCGGATGTGCATCGATTACCGCCAACTCAACAAGATGACCATTAAGAACTGCTACCCACTCCCTAGAATCGACGACTTGTTTGACCAAATCGGAGGGGCAAAGATTTTCTCGAAGATCGACTTATGATCCGAATACCATCAGGTAAGGCTCCGTGATGAGGATATCAACAAGACGGCATTTCGAACCTGTTACTGCCACTACGAGTTCATGGTGATGCCCTTTGGGTTGACAAATGCACTGGCCAACTTTATGTGCATGATGAACAGTATCTTTAATAAATACCTCGATAAATTCGTTCTAGTCTTTATTGACGACATTCTAATCTACTACAAGAACGAGATAGAACATGAGAAGCACCTCCAAATTGTTTTACGGATACTAAGAAAACACGAGCTTTACGCCAAGTTTAGTAAGTGCGATTTCTACATACCTCAGATTCAATACCTAGGACATATCATTTCCGGGGGAGGGAATAGCCGTCGACCCCGGAAAGGTCAAAGCTATCGAAGAATGGCCCACATCCACTTGCGTATTCAACATAAGGTCGTTCTTAGGATTAGCCAGCTACTACCAAAATTTCATTGAGAACTTTTCACGAATCGCATGCCCCATGACCACCTTACAGAAAAAAGCAAACAATTTCATCTGGACGGATAAGTGCGAAGAGAACTTTCAAAAGCTGAAACAACTACTGATTAGTGCACCGATTCTGCGTATTGCAGATCCCAATGGGGACTTCGTCGTTTGCACGAATGCAAGCAAGGAACGAATCGGGGGAGTCCTTATGCAAGACAATTGTGCCATATGCTACGAATCGAGGAAACTAAAAGAACATGAGCAGAACTACCCAACCCATGACTTAGAACTAGCCGCCATCATCCATGCTCTGAAAATGTGGAGACATTATCTCATGGCAAAGAAATTCTTATTGATGACTGATAACATGAGCTTGAAATACCTTTTCGAACAACCCGACCTAAATGCCAGGCAGGCCAGGTGGTTAGCCTTCCTTAGTGAGTACCATTTCGAACTAAAGCATATAAAAGGCAAGGAAAACAAGATTGTGGATGCCTTGAGCCATCGAGCACATATGCTTTACGAGGTTACAGTGAGCCAAACCAGACTTACACCACAGAATTCAAACGGCATGTAAGTGTGACCGTTATTATACGGAAATCCTCACAAAGATTCAAGAAGACAGACTCTTTCAACAACAGAAGGAGTATAAGATAGACGAGTCATGACTATTGTGGTCTAAAGACCGACTTTACGTCCCAGAGAATGGAGACATTAAATCAAACATTCTCACTGATTTTCACCAGAAACCCTATTCAGGGCACCCCGGATATCAAAAGATGATATCGATCGTAAAGAAACATTACTTTTGGCCAAAGTTGAAGGCTGACATCGCCATGTTCATCACGAAATGTCAAGAATGCCAACTGGTCAAAGCAGAACACCAACATCCCTCCTGTTTACTACAACCCCTACCCATTCCGAAATGGAAGTGGGAGGTGATAAGCATGGACTTCATTACGGGCTTACCCAAGAGTAAGAAACTGAACGATTCCATTTTTGTAGTGGTGGACAAATTGTCTAAAGCGGCCCATTTCATACCAGTAAAATCCACCTACAAAGTAGTTCACATAGCGGAAATATTCTTGAAAGAGATCTTTCGATTGCACGGGATACCCAAAGCAATCATTTCCGATCGAGACACGAAGTTCACTAGCAACTTCTGGAGAGCATTATTCTCCAGTCTAGAAACCAAGTTACAATTCAGTACCGCGTACCATCCCCAGACCGACGGACAAACAGAACGAGTAAACCATATCCTCGAGGACATGTTGAGGATGTATGTCATTAATAACCCCACCAAGTGAGAAGATTATTTGCACCTAGCAGAGTTCGCATACAACAATGGCTATCAAACCTCGGCCAAAATGAGTCCTTTCGAAGTACTTTACGGCAGAAAATGTCGGACTCCCGTGACTTGGGATAGTCCAGTAGACAGACTTACGTTAGGACCCGACCTACTACAAGACTTGGAACAGCTAGTCTCCAAGGTGCAACTAAATTTAAAAGAAGCACAAAATCGCCAAAAGAGCTATGCGGACAAGAAAACAAAAGAGAAAGATTATCAAGTCGGCGAGCACGTGTTCCTAAAAATAAAAGCTAAACGAAGCTCGTTGAGATTGCAAAGTTGAGGGAAACTAGCCCCAAGATTTTGTGGACCTTTCGAAATACTGGCCAAGAAGGGCCCAGTATCCTATGAGTTAGCCTTACCAGCACATATAAAAGTTCATAATGTTTTTCATGCTTCATTATTAAAGAAATATGTATATGATACTAAACATGTTATTGATTGGTCCTTATTACAGGTGGAGCCCGAAGAGAAGTTCACACCAGAACCTCTCCATATCCTGGACAAGAGAGAGGTTTAGCTTAGGAGAAGGACCATTACTCAGCTAAAAGTGCAATGGAGGCACTTTGGATCAGATGAGGCTACATGGGAGAATGACGCCACCATGAAAGAGGCATACCCCGCCTTGTTTCATGACCTCATTCCTAGTCCCTAGAAACACCGAGACGATGTTGTTCTAAGCGGGAAGGGATGTAATATCCCGAATTTTGGACTGACCACTTTATGATGTTATATTGGGCCACGGCCCCAGCACATGTGATTTATTCTAATTATTGGGCATGAGCCCTAGTACATATGATTTATTCTTTTGTAGACTGACATATTGGGCATGAACTCTGACTGAATTTCATTATTGATTATATACTGGGCAAGGAAGCCCCAATGTTCTAATTATGTTTTGATGTGGGTACAAAACCCTAATATACTGAGATGACCTTTCCTTGCATATTGTGCAGTGATGTGAATGACATAATTGACTTCTATGGTGTGTTGAGCATGGACTCAGAAACGCACAAATTACCTACATACTGGGCAAAAGCCCCGATGTACCTAGAGGAAATATGATGTACTAGGAGTAAGCCCTGATGTACATTGAGTGTTGGGCATAAGCCGTGGAGCACTCCAAGCTTGATAAACGAATCCCGCATCCGAGGGAACGTAAATATCATAGATGTGCCTCACAACCACATTCTAGCACTAGTGTTGAGCAGAGGCTCTGGAATTGCACTAGAGTAATGCCCATGTGAGGGTGTTGAGTTCAAAGGCTCTAAAGAGCACTCGAGGTTACTGAATCTCAAAGTGTTGAGTCGGAAAGACTCTGAATAGCACTTCTATTACACTATTTAAATTGGTTAAATGATTTTCATCTTTTATCTATCATCACCTACTGCGAGAACTACCATGTTAAACGAGGGAATACGACATGCAAGAAAGAGGCCACCAAAAGACTGTCCAAATAAGTGGACCCTATCCCTAAATGGCTAAAACAAAGTATCTTGTGAAGAGACAAGGTTTAATAATATCATTAAGAATTTAATTAAATAATAAAGTGGTTAATTATTTATAAAAGACTTTGTATAAGCTTAATGAGGTGCCACATTAGTATTAGTGGACAGCCACCTTGACAAGAAGTATTAATAGTATATTAATACTTAAGTAGAAATACTATTATGGTAACTATTATCATTATTATTATTTCCATTATTATTTATTTCTTATTATAAATAATGCATCAATAATTAAGTAAAAATAAATATTATTATGGTAATTATTGTTATTATAATTATTATGAAATGTTTAAATTAAAAACACTCATAGTAAAACAAAGGAAGAGTCCCAATTCAAGAGGACTAGTTAGTCAGTAAATAACCTCTTTTAAATAAATAGTAATTATTTAATTTAAAGAAATTGTTGCTCCAACAGTCCTAAATCAAGACTCCCATACTTAAGAGGGCAGATCCCAAGTTTTGGGATCATCTTCTTCTATTATCATTCTCTTATGGTAAGAGAGTAAGAGTTTTCTGCTTCAAGAAACTGAAGCAACCTCACTTAATAATTCTCAGATCTGAACCAGCAGTGGACCTAGGGTCTCTATCTCTCTCTTTGCAATTTGGAGTCCAGCTCGGGGGGATCCATACAGAACCGAGAACGATTGTAGTATCATGGTTGGGAGGAACATGGCAGCCCCAAAGTCATCCAGCCTAAGGCAATCATACTAACAGGTTAGCAAGATACATCCGGCTCTGCATTAATTATTGTCGAGTGTGCAGGTTTCCACAAGAAGAAACAAAGTTCCAAGCAACTAGGTTTTCCTACAGGAAGGGGCAAGGTATTCAAGCTGCCAGGTTTGGGGTATTTAATGCTTCCAATTTCAGTTATAGTAAAGTTAGTCATTATTATTTCCCTTACCCATATTATCAGATTCGAAGTTCTTCCCAAAAACCAGTGGAGGATTTAGCATGCCAAGCTAAGCTAGCCTTTGCTAGACAACCTATACTAGCCTCTAGGTTAAGATCTTTAGTCTTTCTATTAAAATTAACTTTAATATCTGTTTGAATCATTTTTGTCAATAGAGTTTAACTTTTCCTGTTCAATTTTTAATTCTTTTATCATCCCTTCTATGCTTAGGAAGTATCAATTAGAACGACAATAGTAGTATTTTAGACATCGCCCATCTTAACTATGTCATTCATTCAACCATGGTTTTGAAAACATTAAATAGAAAATAAGTATAGATGTTCTTTCGAAACTAGGGTATCTTTTCCACATCATCAATAAATCCACGATTTCAACCAATTAGTTAAACATTCTATCAAATCAAAACACAGAATTTTTCTACACAAATCGAGTCTCACTACCAAAACAAGCGCTACTCATACCATTTACATCTCGTTACATTTTTCCATCAAGAAGTGGTCTCACCAGTTCAAATCTCACGAAGTTCATGTTCAATTAAAAACAGTAGCTAGATAGGAACATTAATTTTCTTACCCAAGCATTTTTGCTACCTTTAGACAACACCCGCGACATAAATTACAAGCCAGGGATCGAATCCCTCTTTTCCCCATTTACAGTCAATCTACCAGAAAATGCAGAAAGAGGAACCAGAATACTTATAAGGAAATTCAAGCAAGTGTTCTGACACATTAAGCAACATCTATCAACGAATATAAAAAATGAGAAATTCAGTCCTTTCCACTTAAAAGAGCCACGTTAGCTAGGTAAAACGAAAAACAAACCATACATTATTTCAATTAGAGGAAAGAAGCAGAGATGTAGTCCCAGGATTCAACGCCTCGCAAAAAGCTAACGCAGAGACTATATCACGATAGAGGCGATAGCAACCCATAACAAATGAAAACCATGATTAAGATCAAGAGGTTATATTACATGTACAAAATCCTCACACCCCATAATAGAGGTGACAGTAGCATCAAGAACATCAAACTACAATTGCCATAAGAAAATGCAGAGACAGGCATTACACAAATCAACCATAGTTTTATACAAAAGACCATTACTCTGTTCCATCAATCCAAGATCGTTACTTAAACCTCAGCTTGACCTTTGGGCACTTTTAAAGTTACAATTTCTACCAGAGTTCCACATTGACTTGTTTGACCAAAACCCTTCAGTGCCATAGAAACCAAAAAAAACACATTTCCAAGTGGTCCAGCCAACGGCGACCCAAAGAACCCAACAACTCATGGCAGGAAACCCAAATCGAGCTCACAGGGTCCTTCATAAGCAAATACCAACAGCATACCCCCCACAGAGATGAAAGAAGGAGCTAAGAGATGGAATTTCTGGACTTACCATTTACAACCTCGCCATTGTAGAGTACTGGCCACGCAGGAGAGAAACGGCAGTCAATACCTATAACCAACCACGACAAACAAATTCAGGCTCTGAAATTTATATCCCAAATCATCTATTATGCAATAATAGTAGTGAAGAATCGAACCTGAGAAGAATTACCTTCAAAATGTTGCAGTCACCATCGTCATTCCATATAGTGTGCTGACCATGAGCCTCAGCTCAGGTCAGCAACGAAACCCTCAATACACCTACAACAGACCAGTGAAATGAACCACGAAATTGTCCTTCGTTGGTGTAGAACCCTAGGGTAAAATCCCCATCACAGCTGGCAGCAGGCCATGTTCCTTCACAGAGGCGCATTCAATACTACTACCTACTACCACTATTTCAATGATGCCCATCGTTCTATAGTTTTAGGACCATTCGAATGTTTGAAAATTCTAATCAAATATTACAACGACCTCAAAGGAGCCATTAAATAATTACAAAGGTGAACAAGTAGTGTAGTTTCACAATTACCATAAACCCCAACCAAGGCTTTAAAAAAAAGTGTCAATCTTCAAAGCTCTCGCACTTGAGACTTAAATATTTGCTAGGAGGGTGGAGTAGACATTCCAGTAGATGTCTCATAGGTACACCCTGCAAACCACAAACAAGTAAATGCATTAGCGATGATGCTAAGTAAGCCCAGAGTCCTCATTTCTTTCACCCTACCTCTCGGCAGCTCTGCCAAGGTACTTTTATCCGTAAAAGACCAAGCATCTCATCATGGGCCTCAACAGTCACCAACAGGGGTCCATCATACCTGAAGTATCAGCTAATATATATTCATAAATATGCTCATAAAGTCTTGAAACAATAGGAAGGGGATTTGTATTATAATATTCTAAAATATTTGTATTGTTAGCAACAGAGTTTCATTTCTACGTTTTTCAGCGGTTCCACAAAACAGTAGGAATAGCAACCAGTAGGACCTTGTAATTTAGGAAATTGAGACCCATTAACTTTCGCAACTTACTTCCAGTTTAGTAAGTAGTTATCAGTGTTGAAGTTAATTTGCTTATCATCACTTCTTATCTAGTGTATTACAGTAATAGAATTTTTTTTTAAATTTTACTATTTTAGGGACATTACACCATCCTCAGGGAAGCAGGTATACATCATTGTACTTGTACTACTATAATATGCACAATATATTTTTTTATTGTTTACTTTCATGAGTATATTGGTTTCATTTCGATAATGAATTCTATATTTTTGTCATGGGCTAGTGATCGAGGCATCTCCCCGACAACTGATCAAAGAAGTACACCATCCTCGGGGCGGCATGTATACCTCATTGTAATTGCACAAATATAATTATATTAGCAATATGTTTTTTTATTATGTTTTTTTCGTGAGAATACTGGTTCCATTTCTATAATGTTTTATACAATTTTTTTCGGGGAAGTGATCAAGGCAAGTCCCTGACCGTTGATCAGATGAGTACACGATCATCGAGGCAACAAGTATACCTCATTGTAATTGTACAAATATAATATGAGAAATATGTTTTTTTTGTTATGTCTTTTTCTTGTGTATATTGGTTTCATTATGATAATGTTTTCTACATTTTTTTGCAAGGTAATGATCGGGGCAAGTCCCCAGCTATGGATCAGATGACACTAGCCTCGATGCATCAGTTACACCTAATTGTAATTTTAGAAATCTGACATGAGCAATATGTTTTTTTATTATGTTTTTTCCTCAATCTATTGCTTTCAAGTCAGTAATATTTTATAAATTTTTGTTGCAGACTACTTATTTGGTGTTTGATCCAGCATCAGGGAAATAAATAAATATTGATGTGGATAAGCTCATGCACGACGCTGACATTGGATCTTCGCTAGACCCAATTAAGATGATAGAGAAGACCTTAAAAAAAATTCATGAGGATATCCTTCGTCTGCTATTCATTAAGCCGCAGACAAATGAGATTAGAGAAAAGGTTGATGTTTTGGTAAAGATATCTTAGGCCTTGAAAGTAAGTTGCGGGATCTTGAATTAGAAGATAAATTAATTTAGTATTTTATAATTTTTACTTGTATATGATCATGAATTAAAATATGGTTTGTATTTACAGGAGTTTTGCGCCCACACACTAGTGGTCAAGGCGGTGTTGGTACTAGTGATGCTCGTGGAGAGTCGTCACATGAGCAAATAACTCCACCTACATCTCATGTTCCATTATTGTCAAATGAATAGTCGGCAACACATTCTACAGCACCCCCAAGGCCAGATGTGAGTGCACCCGCTAATGATCGGCCCATGCCAGATCGTACAGCAGAAGGGGTCGATGCAGAGAATTACTCAAGGAGCATTTCCTAGATCTTCCTGTGTCACTAGCACGGGTACACTATAGACCACATTTTTGGTGGACGAAGAACTCATTCCCATAAAGATAAAAAAAATCCCAGGTATTTATACATTGTTCAAGTTATTGTTTATAATTTGATTGTAATATACTGATAAAACATTGTTTTTCAACTATTGATGGCATGAACATTTTGCAGGAAATGATGTTTTTTATAAATATCTAAATGATTTGTCATTGGAGATCTTTGCGCCCGCCATCCATCCAAGGTGGAATAAATAGAGTAAAAATTTAAAATATGAGCTCACTAATCACTTAGTTGACCTGTTCGGAAGCGGTACCTTTAATCGAGCGGAGGTCCTAAAGAAGGCTGGCCAACATATGAAGATTGTGAGGGACCAATATAGGGTTCATCTAGAAAGGAACCCTAGGTATGAGAGCCCTCCAATGATTCTAGGAAGATAGTGGAAAGCCCTACTGGAAGATGGAAAAGAAAGGGGCTTTGATAAAAGAAGGAAAGCTACCACCGGGCACAAGAAGGTATGTAATACTTTCCACAATGTAATTAGCAACCTTATTATTATTAAGTTTTAGATCAAATTTGAAACATATAACGTATTTCAACATTTTCATAGGCTGTCAGACACATCAAAGGCCACAAAGGCAAGACAAGATAAGAAAAATTTGGTCAGCACAAACTTGGGCCTAGTGGTTATTTGAATTTGGCAGCACGAATTGTAAGTATCAAAAAACCAATATTGCATCCAAATAATCAATTGCAAATTATTTTCATTTTATTGCACTGTAAAAGGTAAATTCATGACGTTATGCAAATATGCAGGCCTACTGATTCAAGGAAATGCCCACAGAGGAAGACTTGAAGCTTGGCTTCCAGCACGGATTTGGAGTTGTTTTTGAACGCTGAAAAAGCTTGTAAGGGAAAACGCAATCTGGTGATCCATCTTGCGTACAGGTATACAAAATCAATGAAGTTTAATGAATATTTATTACTTGTGCAATCTATTCGTTATAAATATTTTCCATAAAATATTGACTCTGTTTTGAGCAGGAAAGCAACAATCACTTAATTTCGAAGATGGGGAACAACCCATCGAAGATCATGCTTCGAATCCTGGTAATGAATGTATTCATATGCTACAATTTAAAATATTGCATTGCAAATGGTGAATATTAATTGTATTTTTTCATGTTTCAACTTCAGAGCATGTAGACAGTCACACTATACAAGATAAGCCTAGACAGGAATATGAAGTACACGATGTAACCCCGTCAGGTAAAAAACACCTTTGTAATGTTTTTTAATGAAATATTTTTCATTATAATAACAAAAGATATCAATGTAACATTTTTACATTATTGCAACAAATCCGGACCCCTTGCAGCAGCATCCACGTCGCGGGTACTCTATTAGGTAGACAGTACGGCAAGTTGTAGATGCCACAAGAACTGAACAACAAGTTGCAGAAGATGAGTTGCTTGTTGATTTTGTCAAAAACAAAAAAACTAGAAAGAAGAGACTAAATAAACACTATGTATACTTCTTTTTGATAATATAATGTCATGCATTATTTTTTGCCAACTGAATGAATGAGTGATTTAATGGATGTTATATTTTAATGGATGTATGGTAAATCTTTCTTTGTGATGAAATCCGCATGTTTGCACATAATGTTTTTTTCAAGTACATGCATTGGGTATGCGGAATTGAGAGTGATGTGAGGGGGAGGGAGGGGCCATAACAGCTTCCACCTTCACGTGGTTGGCCTTGTTCAGTAGATAATATTAAATTATTCTCGAGACAAAGAGGAGCTCAATGAGGTATTTATACCTTCCATCAATGAAGTAGCTTCAGTACCTATCATAAGTGAGACCACACTATTATGATCACAAGTTCAACTAGGTTTCAACCCATCAAATCCTTCACACGTGCAAGTGTTCATCTCAACCACATAAGGGTTTCACCATTAAACAACCACTCCTAGGTTTACCAACCGAAATATTTGGCCTTCAAAACAGCAAGAATGAAATTTCAGCC
Organism: Larix kaempferi; assembly: GCA_027924585.1. Classification (NCBI taxonomy): domain Eukaryota; kingdom Viridiplantae; phylum Streptophyta; class Pinopsida; order Pinales; family Pinaceae; genus Larix; species Larix kaempferi. The sequence goes on from BSBM01000338.1 coordinate 21,523,829, forward strand.
CAATAAACTCCCCTTATCTATAAGAAGTTAATTCCAACCAAAGATGACCGCTTCGTCATTCGTATCACAGAAGTGAACATCCAAGTACATCATCACATCACGTTCCCAAGAAAGGCATCTCTCCAAACTCCATCAATCATGACATCACATCAAGCTCCAAGTCCTCCAAGCAAAGCATCTCACCATGCTCAAGGTCTTCGCATTAGTGCTCTTGTATAGAATAGGTCCATTTATCGCCGCTAAAACCTACCCTATACATGATATAGTCTTTCCAAAACCAGATAAGTTTGCCCATACTAGATATTACATGATTATGATGCCTAAAGTTTCCCATAATAGAAAATATTTTGTGAACAGGTTGAAGGAATCATGCCTTCAACGGTTCAAAAACCATCTATATTTGTCATTCTCAAAGATATTGATGCACATGCAAAAAGTAGTCATCCATGACATGGAGACTAAATTTGGCACGCCTAGGGTCTATAAAGAAGTCAAAATAACAATTGTCTCAAAATTGCAAGCAATTCCACTGCAACCAAACAAAGAAAATAAAAAAAATACTGCCCCAGCAAAGGCTAAACAAAGGCAAATTGTTGTAAGTCTTAAAATATGGGAAAAAACTTGTAAAATCATATGAGAAGTCGGATGCATGGAGGAAGTACGGAGAGAAGAGCACCCAAGTAATTAAATTTGCTCATAACATTATATCATAATTAATAAATGATTTTTATGTTTTATTTTAGCATACTTAAATTAATTTGGTATATGTTTCAGGACAAGGCCTCCAAGGCTAGGCTTGCCAAACTTCGTGCCACGCATCACAAAAGGCCATAAAGGTCTACAGGCCTTGATCTATACTTTTGTAAGTATATTTAATTTGTGAAATGATATTTTTTTTAATTCGAAAAAAGTAAATGATTGCATAATAATTAGTTTAACTAATCCATGTGTCATGTGTTTTAAAGGAGGAGAAACATGGTTGGCATCCAACACCATTTGAAAAAAAAAAATCAAAGCAAAAAGTGGATTGACTTTGTAATCTGGAAGGAGAACGAGGTATCAATCTTTGACTAATAACTCTTGTTCAAACATTTTACTACATTTCCATTCTTTCTTTGGGAATTTATAATCTTAGGTGGTTTATCACATTTATTAAAGTTGAACTTGGGCACAGTACACCCTCCCAAATATAGAATAAGTTGTCCCAAGTCATACCTATCCTCATCCTGTTCATAACCAATAAGAAAATGAATGACACATCAGTTCCATCCCCTTGCATTCATTTTTTCATTCCTTTTTGTTATAGATGTGAAGAACAACCCTCATCTTTCTCAATACCTTGGTCTTCTAATTTGGTTCAATGGCAGTGGAGAATGTTGAATCTCTTTATGAACATTGAAACTTGCCTCCTACTAGAAATTATTGAGTATCAAACACACATACTACAAGAGATTGATAATGAGGGTCGGTGCATGGATTTGGTCATATTTTAGAATCCGTAAGAGCTATGGCAGCAAAAAATTATTTTGAGCATAAAGAAGTCTGAGCCTTTTTGTGGAGACATTGTAAATGTGATGGCTTGAGAACATAAATAATTGCATTAGACAAAAGCATACAAATAGTATTCAAGGCTATCATAGGAAAAGATAATAAGAGTAAAGCATGTTATATAGGGATGGCTAAAGTTGGCTCTATGCACCCAAATAGAGTTTTGGAACTTCTTGAAGTTGACACATTTTTGGAATCTCAAGGCTTGTAAGATTGAACCTCTTAAAAGAATATCTTGCATAGCCATTAATGAGTACTTTTATACCTTGCCAAATTACAGCAAGTCGTATGATGGACCCATATAATGAATTGCCTTGGATTTTCACCCACATGGTCAGATGTCAAAATTTGTACCCAAATGTAGTAGTGAGGAGGGATTAAAGTCCTATATGGCATGTGGTAGCTTGGATTTATGTTATAAGGGTTGGATATGGCTTGGGGACACCTGGGGCTTCAATAGTGTTCTTCTAGGGTGGACCCAATATACTACATTGCTTAGGAGGATCAACAAATTCTTTGGAGGCCTGTGACGAAGGCATGTGGGATTTCCTTTTGTAGCTAAATCATTTTGGAGCCATTATTTTGTATAATATCACATTGGAGCACGACACACGTACTTTAGAGTGGACATCTTACTTTTGTTGGCCTAAGGCTCATGTAGGTTGCTTATAAGGTTGTGTGCTAACTGCTAACATAATATTGTTGGGATCCCATACCTCTCACATAAGTAGAGAAATGACATAGTATTTCCTTTCATATAATAATTTTTACTCTTTTATTTATACATAGCTTCTTAGGAGTCACTAGGGTTTCCTTATGAACCTTAAGAGGAGTTATGAAGTCTAGAGGATATGTCTTTATTGGGGCGTAATTCTTCTGACTAGGGTTTTCTCCTATGGAGAAGATGGTGGAGATGAACATATCACTTGTATGTTCATTCTTATTCACTCTTATGTATAAATGTGACCTAGAAGAGGAATGCACTTGTCCTCTCTCTCTCTCTCTCTCTCTCTCTCTCTCTCTTGGTGTCTTCACTTGTACTTGGTATATCCTTCTCTCTCAAAGAGGCATGGTTTCTTGGTCTTTTGGGAATTTCTTGGAGCATCTTGGAGTTATAGGGATAGGGTTTATCCATTGGAGATTGGAGATTAGGTTTTTGAGGGGAAAACCTAGGGTGGGATGGTGAATAAGAGAAGAGGAGGAGGATGTATTTCCTGGGAGGTTGCATTAGAGAGATTCTAGCACTTTGATATTCTTGGTGGAGGTAGGGCTTGTTTATTTACCCTACCTAGGGATTTTTGGATAGTTGGAGTTTTTGTACTATCCTTGATAAGGATGTGGTATGTACTTTAATTCATCTTGACCTTATATATATAGTTTATATCTTTCATATCTTGAGCAATTTTCAGATATGAATTTTAGATATATATATGTTTTTTATGCATTGTTATTTATAACTATTATGTCTTGTTGATTTCACATAAGTGAAGGGAAAAATTGTTATGTGTTTTGACATGTAATGAAGAATATACGGACATGATTATATATTGTTGTAATTACTGTTATAAGTGTACGTTTTCATATCTAGTGTAATATCCCGAGACTTTGACTTTTATTATGTGCTGGGCATAAGCCCTGATGTACATGGATGACTTTTGTTATGTGTTGGGCATAAGCCCTGATGTACATGGATGACTTTTGTTATGTACTGGGCATAAGCCCTAATGTACATGGATGTTTTGGGAATAAGCCCTGGAGCACATGGGTTACTATATTATGTGTTGAACGTAAGCTCTGGAGCACATAGATAACCCCACAAGATAAATAATAAGTGTTGGGCATAAGCCCTGGAGCACACCAACCATATAGATGTTGAACATAAACTCTGAAGCATCAGACCCTTGATCATTGTATCCCTAGGTGTATCTTGTATGCATCCTAGTACTAGTGTTGAGCACAATCTTTGGAATTGCACTAGTGTAACTCCCACTTAAAAGTGTTGAGCATAAGATCTAAATAGCACTGGAATTACCTCACTTATTAGTGTTGAGCCTGAAAACTCTGAATAACACAAAAAATCATCACATTAGTAATGTTGAGCCAAAAACTCTGGAGCATTAGTAATCATATTTTTTCAATTGATTAAATGAATCATATTTTCTTTCTCATCAAAGACTTACTGGTATTGCCACTCAATGAAGGACCGAGCATGCAAAGGGATTAGAACAACCTATTAGTTGACCGACCAAATCCACTAGAGGATAAGATAAAGAAATCCTATGATTAAATAAAGAGTCAAGAATATATATATATAATATATGTATGTAATAAAAGATAAATAGAAGAGTCACACATATATATAATATATGTATGTAATAAAAGATAAATACAAGAGTCACGCACATATATATATATATAACAGATGTATCTAATAAAAGACAAATAAACTAAAGACTCTAACATATATATGTAAATATATATATATATATTATATGAACTAAATAAATAAACTAAGAGTTCTATTACAATCATAAATATATAAATATAAATAACCAAGAGTTCAGTTATAAGAGAGTAACAACTAAGAGTTATATATATATATATATATATATATTGTTAAATAAAATATAACTAAGAGTTCGATTATAAGAGAGGAATAACTAAAGTTATATTTAGTTATATAAATATATATATATATTGTTAAATAAAATATAACTAAGAGTTAAAAGTATAAAGAAACTAAGAGTCTTTTTAAGACAAAGCTGTCAAGTCAAGTAAACTAAACCATCTCAAATCCAAAACCCTAGGTTGCACCCCTCACCAAATACTTATAAATAGAAGGACGGTACAAAGAGATGGGTATCAAATAATGCGATTAGAGATTCCAAGTCTTGCATCCGGAGAGTATAGATCAAGTCCTCACTAAGAAAAGATAACAACAACGTTTCCCTAGGTCTTCTAGTCTCATTGCATGCTCGATCCAGCTCGAGGGTGATCCGTCAAACAAATCAAGTACGGTTCGAGATCTATGGTTGGGAGGAACGTGGCAGTTCTAAAGTTAGTCAGCCACATCATTACAGGACTAATAAGTATTTTCTATAAATCTTGGTCCGTATTTTGCAGGTTAAAGAGGTAATCCAGGCAACATTTCCAAAAGTAAGTTTTATAAATCTTTTCTATGTCTTGTTTTTCATAAGGAGAGTTATAGGCAGAATTTTTAAATGAAAGTGTTATAGATTTAAATATCATGCTGCAATTCCTTATCAATTAATATTTTCATCAGTTACGTGGTCATTGACATGACTGGTTAGTCATGAGGCACAAGGGTTTATAAAGTTATTATGTTGCTGTAGAATAAAATCTAGGTCTCAAACATAATCGAAAAACCTCTTGCATCAAACAAAACTCCTCATCAAAAATAAACTGTTAAAATAAACTAATTCTGTTATAATCTTTTTATAGATGCATTGCATTTAGAGAAAATCATGCATAAATATTTAAATATAATCCATATAGAAAACAGAGGAAACTTAATTTATGTTTCTTTCACCCAAGCTTATCTTGGCAATCTAAATATTTAAAACCCTAAATCTAACTGTCCACGCAAATCACCAAACAAAAACTACAATTTCATAATTATCCACTCAGATCAAGGTCCGCCCTTTAATTTTAAACATAGGATATTCTTAGACTTTATTTCGCAGTTTATCCACATTCATCCAAACTTGGGATGAATCCCGCATAGGATTCACTCTAGCAGAGCTCGCTATTGCTAGAGCTCAGCGACGCCTTTCCTAAAAACAAAAACGAATTACAAAACCTAGAATTATGCGGAAGCTAACCAAAACCATAATAAAAGAATTGTGCAGAAAATAGAGTAAATAGAGATACACTTTTACCAGTTAGCAAAAACGTTTTCCAGATTCAAATCATAGCGAAGGGTTTATCCCACAATTTGTTCACCATCGATCAACCCAGGATCAAATCCCATTATACCACATACACACATCCAGCATAGAGGTGGCTATTAAGCGCATACCTGGGATCGAATCCCATTGAACTTCGTTGTACCCTTAAGGAAAAAACAAGGTCGCTATTAATGCAGACCCGGGATCAATTCCCAGTAATTGCATAAATAAATAAACCATATAAATAAAAACGGATAAATCGAACCTCTTAACGATGTACACACATCCCTGCTGGGTTAGGAATTAAAAAAAAAACACATGAAAGATAAACAAAACACAATGGTCCATTCCCAAAAACTTAAAGGTCGAATTCAAGAAGCCACAAGTCACTTCATTCTTCAACAAACAGAACGACACATATCTTTGAAACAATAGTAATAGATATCAAGACACACAGCAGGTGAATTTAATTAGAATGCCATACAACCTCAAGGAACCTTAAGCCTGCGCTTCTCTCATTTACAAAGAGATTCTATATAAAAACTCCCAGAAGGCTTACAGAGTAGAACCCTAAATTATGGGTATGAATAAACAGTTACCCAAAAAATAAATAAATAGGGTACGCCTATCAAGGCTCGCCAATAACTCCTTGTGTCTCCAGTGCAGTCGACCAAACTCATATCATGTTAAAATTCCACAAAAGTACAGTGGGATAGGTAATCAGTGGAAGGAAGTGATGCCACAGGGGCCTTGGGCTTACCAGGACTCTATGCAATCGACCCTCCCTTCAATCCACAAGCCAAACTCTAGGTAGCAGTTGAGATCCCTCCTAGTATACAAAGCCAAACAAAGTAGCATGTTAGCAAATAGGCAGAAGCTTCTGCGAAAACTCAAAACAATAGCAACGAAGAAAATGAACGCTTACCTGCGCCTGTGTTCAGCGATGGTGCCCTCTACAATGAGTGTGCACAGACCAAGAGCGAAGCTCTGGTCTTGTGCAGGGATTTCCCAGAAACACCAACCCCAAACATACAAAGGATGCGATTTTTTTCTTCTTAGGAGTAGTTACCAACGATGGAGTAAAAGCACCTATCAACGTGGAACCTCCACACAAGACCTTCACATGGGCTGCATTAAAACGCCCATCCACCTCCACTAAACATCGAATTGTTCATCTAAAGTCTATAGTAGGATTCAGATTGAAATACATACGCCACGTCATATGTTTATGGCTATTGGGGTTACGTCAATAGTTGCATTAGGACTTTGGTCCTTTAATCTCCACTTACCTTGTTAATTGTTTTAGAACAGAGGGATTTTTCCCATTAAAACAAATCTTAGCATAAGCATTCTCTCTAGCACCTGCATAAAAGATCGTTACATGAATTAGCTCACGTATAAGCTAAGTAAGCCCAGACGTGCAATGGACCAAGTTCCCTCCACAACAAGATGTAAAGATCCTCTAAATCAAATACGTTACACGGAGCAACAAATCATGGAATAGGCATGATCATAACAATAGGATTTAGGTCATGAACCAAGTCAGTAGCCAAGTATAAACATTCTAGTAAACAAGTACGAGTAAAATATATGCATGAAGCTACTTTGGCGACAAATAAGATACAAGTCAACCAAATCAAACAGATCAGTACTATAACAAGAATCGACATAATAAACTGTAGCCAAAACCAATACAAACAAGTTAACCATGATTTAATTAAGTGTTGAAGTTAATTTTAAAGAGATAATATGTCTTGTGTCTATTTCGACCCTACACACAAAAAAAAAATTAGTCGCATTTTTAGGGACACTACATCTAGTTATTGGCTAATAAGTTTCCTTAGAAGGGGTGGAAACCTATATCATAATTTGGCATCTATTCTCCTTGAATTGGTGTGAATTGTGGGGGGTTTTGAAGTAATTATTGTGATATTTTTGTTGTTATTTTATAATCTAATTTACATTAGTCATATGGCTGAAAATTCTTGGGATAAGATCCAAGTAACCTTCTTGGAAAAAGGTTTTAGTTTTGCATTAATTTCTCAATTGCACAAAATTTTAACACAAAGTTTTGAAGATGCATTACTCCATTTAAAGGATGGAGAAGAGGACAATGGAGGGAGAGAAACAATGGTGGAGCTCTAGGGCATGAAATACCAATTTGGGAAGGACTATATGGAGGTTTTTTGGAGCGAAGGGTATAACTGTAGGGGCTAGAGTAGATTGTGGTGAGGGTAGAAAGAATAAAATATATGCGTGTATGAGTTATAAAGGAAGAAGTGGAAATGATTTTGGGAGAAGTTACAATGGATGAGGTGATTTTGTTGAGTGAAAATAATTGAGATGAATGTTTTATGGAAGGGCGGGTTTTGAGAAATCTCAATATAGTTGTATTGACAAATTATGGAAAGGTATACTGAGGTACATGCATTTTTTTCACGTATTAACTAAACAGTGGCTAGTATTTGTATTCAAGATTAGGGATGATGCAAAACATATTTTAAAGGTAAAATGGTATTGAATCTTACGATTGTGACACTAAGGAGATGAACTCTATGATTTCACTCTTCATTGGAAAGAAAGACTACTCAATTTGTATGGTAGAAACTCCCTGATCTTCCCTTATAATTTTCAGTTTTTGGAGGAAAATGAAAATACTTAAGGACTTGCATTTATTTGAAAGTTAATACCCCTTTCAAGACTAATAGAGTGGTAGGTACACTACTAGTGGAGATAGGAATCCAAGAGGGGATTCCAAAGTTTGTATAAATTTAATTGGGGAAATGGAAATATTGTTAAGTATTAGACTAATGGAAAATTACTTTAAGATGTATGAAATTTCGTGCTCATGGGAATTTAATAGAGGATTATGTGTACTCTAAAGGAAAACGGAAATGGAAGAAAGTATTAGAGCAATATTTGGAGAAAATGAACATAATAATGGGGAAACATACCACTAGAGATAGTCGTGGATCAATCTTAAAGTGCACATCCAAGGTTTTTTTTTAAATTCCTCAATGTCGTCGCATATCCGATGCCAACTCAACTAGCTCCGACAAGGTTGCTATACCTCCTACGGCAATTGTCGTCGGATGTTGTCGTGTGACTGTGGTCAAATATGTCAGTTAATCGACTAGTTATATGTTGGAAATTCAACATTTACCAGGTCGGTTAATCAACTAAGAATGTGTCGGATATTCGACGTTTTCTTGGTCGGTTATCCGACCTTGTGGTAAGTAAATGTTGTCGGTTAATCGACTAGTTATTTGTTAGAGATTCGAGGTTTACCAGGTCGGTTAACCGACTAAGAATGTGTCATATATTCAACCTTTTCTTGGTCGGTTATCCGACCTTGTGGTAAATACATGTCGGATATTCGACGTTATTGGCATCTATTATGCAACATATTGATTAAAAGAAATGCATCAGTTATTCGACAATGTGTTGTTGATTATTCAACGATATGTTATTATTGTCAGATATCCGTTGAAGTTTTACCGACGTTTAAAAAAAGAATACTTTGTTGGATTTTAGACGGAGTGTTGTCGAAATTCAAACATATATGCCGTCGGATTTTGGGTTCAAATTTACCCATGTGTGGACCCCACTGAAGATGAAGACTATGTCGGAAGGTGTAGAATGCATCACAATAAGTCTCAGATCAAACCCCATGCCATTTCCTTGCCTCACTAACCCAAATCGATTTCTTTGCTACCCATTTCTTCCATTTTTTAACTGCCAGAACATCACCCGAAAAACATAAAAATGCCTATGACTCACTACCAAGTGCTCCGAGAACCTATTTGATTGCACCAATATATCTGGGAATATGGGAATGTGGTAAAAACAAGTTTTTGTATCCCATATCTCCTTTGTAGCGTTCTAGGAGAAATAAAATGATCTCTACAAGTGTTGTATAGGCCATTTTTTAATGCCAATCTGCTACAAAGTAATGAACTGACTACAATGTCAACTAAAAGTGCCCAGAACTAAAAACTGAGTCCAAATCAAGTAGGAATGAGTACTCATACACCAATGGACTCAGAAGTCCAAATCAAGTAGGAATGAGTACTCATACACCATATGACCATCAACAAAATCATATGTAAGCTCATCCATGCCCGGATAAATAAAAATAATGGTCTGTAACTGCTGATAATAATAAAAATCTCACAAACCATCATATGAAACAACCTTTTGATGCAAGGAACCATCTAATGGGAACCAAAGGACCATGAAAAATCAATCTCGAACATCATCGGACCAACTCATCCCGGAGAATGCTGACGACTTGGTCAAACTGGGTTTGACCAAGTCAAGAATGATCAAAATAATGAACCAGGAGGCAAATAACTGATGATGTAAGTACAAATGGATAATATATGGTCCCTTGATTACATTGATAGTGAGACTCAAATATAAAGTGGCATTTAATTGGTGATTTTACATAAAAATCATCAACAATAAGTCCAGATCAAAGTAACCAACTACTCAAAAGAAGAACCTCAAGTGTATACTGATTTATGGGCGTGGTCATTTTGCTAGAAACGAGTGAAGGTGGTAAAGGGTATGACTTAACAACCTCAACGTTGTGCCCTCTTGGATGAATAAATAAGGGAAGACCACCTACACATATGCTAGACAGAGAAACACAAAGGGGATGGCAATGCCTCACAAATGGGTAGAGTGATGAGACTACTTCCAGTAGGATCTAGAAAAGTAACATTTATATCAATTTGATTTATTGTCAGCTTTACACTTTGAGATTTATTTCATTTATAAAGATTTTCACTAGCCAACCTCCAAGAGAAAAAGTCTTGAATAGCATTGCAGGCATCAGATAATGACTCGGTATGACCTCCATTTCCTGCCACCGTCCATAGGTACGATGGAGTGACCACCCTGTTTCCCTATAGCGGCAAACAATCTTACATCGTACAAAGAATGAGTGCTCATCCCCTGGCCACTGACTAGCTATTGTAGATATTCATTTTGCTATAGTGTTTAACAACATTATCTTTGCTGACTTAGCATCCGTTTATGATACGAAACACTTAAGTTTTGATTCTTTAGTGCTTAGCAACACTTTTGTTAATCATACTTGGTTTCGAGGACCAAAGGATAACAATCATTGTGACTAGAATCACACACTCCAGAGGCAAGACACAATGTACACATGGAGTCTATCCAACACAGAGGCATAGGTGGGAGAAGTCCTCGATGTCACTAGTTAAGGTGTAAGTCAGGATGCAATAAAAAATGGATGATAACGGATGGATGGGGAAAGTGACGATATGAATCCATGACTAGAAAAGACCCTATGGGGTAATGGCCAAGTCCATACTACTATGAGGGCATGACCAACGAGTATACACAATAATATCTAATCCAAATTAAGTGAATCATCTCTACTCTAAACAATCAATAAGAACCACATAAAACATTGCCCGATCATGACCACCCTATACCTAGTCAAGCTACAAAGATAAGTAAACGAGCATAATATGGAATATCCAAATGCACAAACAATATACCTAATGGATCATATACCTGTATCCACAATCTGAACCACTGACTCTCACTGGAACACTACTGATGTACAAACCATGGGCACTATCAACATAACTGCTCTGAATGGAAAAGAAGGGCTAACTCAGTCATCAGATATGGGGACATGAGGTTCAATCCTGACATGAGGCTGAATAAATGTATGCTCTAGGTCCATTGAAGATAGCAGTGATCATCAATGAACTGCTCAATAACTGTTGATCCCAAAATATCATAGTAAAAAACTCGCTCAAAAATGTGCTCAAAATTGGTATGAAAACATGGTAGCCCTGGCTACTATGGATGTGATAACAGGATGATATTGCGCAGATTATAAATGAATGGGCTCTGGCATGGCAAGTCCCATTGAAAGAATAAGAAGAATTTGCACAACAGAAGAAGCCTGCACAACATAACACTCTCCCACATATCAAATCCACAAAATAAGGAAGTGTAGAAATATTTTCTGACACTACAAAGCAGACTGCGGAAACAAAGAAAAGGACAGGAAAGGAACAAGTGGAGGAATCATCAAGAAAGAAGAGGAAATCATCCAAATGTAATTCCACTCGGGTCTTGACAGAAGATGATGTGGATCAATTGGTTGGGAAGTCAAGAATGTCACTGAGGATATTATGGATAAGGTGGCCACAAAGCAAGAAATGGAAGATCTTGCGACAAAACAAGAGGAAATCTTCATAAAAGTTGAAGAAGAATTTGCGACAATAAAGGAGCTGTTAATGAAGACTAAGAAAGAAGAGGGACAAAACAACACGTAGACACACTCAGAAACACACATGCTTAGCGCGCAGGCACATTCAGCTACACAGATGAAGGACAGGACAAAGCCACCACAAGGTTTCAAGATTCCGGCAGTAGCACTGGTATTACCCACACAAGAGATGCAAGAATCGGCGTTTACAATAAGTCCAGTGAAATGATCTTGCTGCGGTTACCCATATGAGTTGCATGCATTACATACATCTGTTGCGCAAGAAATTCGAGGGCGACATGACTCCTGAAGAAAAGGTAACCAAGATAGGTGAAGTTATTCAAGGTCTTTGTGTTAAAATTGAGGAGCTTGCAACAAAGCAACAACCAGGGACACCTCCATATGTCAGAGCTGAGTGAGAACACAGACAAGAAAGAATGAATATTGCTATAGGAAACATTAGGACCTTGGGGCTAAAGTGTGAAAAGTTACATGAAAAAGTGCTCAGCTATGGGGAAAGTTGGTTGCAGACGAACAACTCAAGGAAGTGGATCAGAAGCTGCTAATTGTGCAAGAGTCAGAACAAAAGATGCGTGATAGTTTGACCATACTACCAGCCACTGAAAAGATTGCCAAAATGGAAGAATACAAGAAATAGCAGCATGAAATAAGCAAGATCCTCGATGAACATCAGAGGATAGCCAACATGATTGAACCATTACAACATGAAGTCTTTCAGATCACAGAAAAAATTGCGTAGATACAAGGGGAAGTCAAGGAAGCTGCCAATGAATGTACATAAACCCTGAAATTGTCTACGTGTAAGCAGGCGAAGAAAGAATTATTGGGAAAAGAAGCATAAATGAAGGAGAAGGTTGCAACTGCATAGGCAGCTTTGCAGAAGTTCACAACAACACTACAACTAGAAAAAAAACATAAAATACCATTCTTTGATATTTTCTCATACAATGTGACAATAGATACTACGCAGTATAGAAGCTGGAGTGAAGCACACATCCAAGGGGAGAAAATTGCACATGCTGCGTAAGTATAAGATTGCAAATTGGTCGCTAAAAATTGCAGAAGATAAAGATAAAGAAAGATCCCCTTGCCATTGATTTCAAAGGGCGAGAGAATTGTAGAAAAGTATATGATAACAGAGAACCTGAATTTTGATAGGAGAGTACAATTTTGATACAAATCTCACATTCAAGGGGAGATCAGTTTTTTCTTGGTGTTGACATCAATGCCAAAGGGGGGGAGATTGCTAGAATATTGTCATTGATGTCAAAGCATTAAAAGACAAGTGGAACTACAGTCATCACGTTAAGTTGGCTCTGCCATAAAATAAGGAGGAATACAATTAACATGATGAGCTAGCCTTACCATACAATATTTTGTCGTCCTAAGAAGTGACCCAACACTCGTATAGATAGAGGAAGTGATCTATCTATTTAATCATACATCCAAGCAAGTATGGAGTTATGATCGAATGCGCAAACTCCAAGTAGAAGACGAATTTATGGGCCTTAGAGGATGAGTATGGTTTGTGCTAAGTGCGCAAATTTGAGTGTGCAATAAATGCACAGATCTGATTGCGCAGAAGATGATCATAAATGAACATGCAATTGAAGCAGAGCACATAAGTGCACGCAAAACAAAGTGAAACAGTGCACAAAACAAATGTGAAGTTGTGTGCGGAAATCAGAAGGTAGTGCAACAAAATAAAATCTACATCTATCTCAAGGAGGCAAGACGAGGAAAGGACGGGAGATTGTAGTCTCCTCATAGGTTGGTGCTTGTACACAACAAGTTGGTGCTTGCGCAGAGGATTGGTGTCTTCACAAGTTTATGCTTGTACACAGCAAGTTGGTGCTTGCACACAAGATTGGTGTCCTCACAGGTTGCTTCCTATAATCATCAAGTTGGTGCTTGCAAAGATGATTGGTGTCCTGATAGGTTTGTTCCTGTAATCAACGAGTTGGTGCTTGCATGTGCGATTGGTGTCTGAGTGAGTTGGTGCCACATCTTTGGAGATTGGTGTCTCCCATCTATTTATATAATCAAATCTTTCACACACACACACACAAATATATATATATAAATATAGGAATTGGTGCATAATTTGTAAAGTGAAAATTTGTTTAATCTATGCATGATACTAATTCAGCCCCCCCTCTCAGTATCATTAAGAATTCCAACACTCTACCCATATGTCAGATACTTCCATTCCCTAGTGTTATCTATCCTACACATATATGAGGGGATTCATATTTCCATTCTTCCTAAGAGATCACAGTGTCAAGGTTTAACAAGTCAAATCCCCTTATCCTAGCCTTGTTTTGATCATTTCACCCATCATAACAATTTGGTTAAGTTTGTAAGTGAGCATATGTGAAGGGCTTCATGAAGAAAAATGCATTTACTCTAAGCAAGTCTTATCTTTGTTGATTGATTAGTTTAATACCATTGTCATTTACTAATGTGATAGTTGGCTCTTAATATGAATATAAAAGCATTATCTACCCTTACGCATTGCAGGATAATTCAGATTCGAGTTTTGTCATCTGTTTTGCTATTTTTAACTTGGTCAACATACAGGTCTCGAGGAAGATGTGGCTACAGTGGTCGGAGACTATACAGTTGGAAAATACATGTACCTAGTACACCATGCCAAGTTTGGTTTGAAGATTACTAGTCATGACACAAGTTTATTATGGTCTATTATTATTATTATGGCCATATATTATTATTGGACATGGTGTTGGATTCCAAATGCATATCTAAATCGATTCATGTGGTGCTAGTAGTCACTAATGGTGGATTCGAGGTTTCTGATTCCATTGGTGTACTTAGTTTATGGATTTGGGCAAAGGAAATAAAGTTATAAGTAGATTTATCCTTTATCCTCCAGCATAAAATATCATCATTTTATTCATTAAAACGTTACCATGGCTACTCTACGAAAATCAATTTGGCCAATGCTTGGCTAAGAAATTATTTGGGATGATTTGTCATGATATTTTGAGGCTCCATGGATCACGTTGCATGCTTATATGTTGGCAAGAGGTTTAAGAGGTTTATTTTTCACGTGTATGTTCACTTAGGGAGGACGTCCTCCATGGGGCGCTTTTCTTCATGGCATGATTGTATCATCACGTTGTATCTTATGTTATTGTATTAGGGGTGGAACCTAAAGGGATATGTGACCCCTTGGTGACCCCCTCATCATGTATCTCATGTTATATTATGATGTATTTGGTTGGGCCTAGGCGCTAGAAGCAAACGTGCACCCCCTTTCTTGAGATTAATCCATGCATTTTTATAAAAAGTTGATCTCCATCGTTGTTGATATTTATATCTCAACTGTGGGATGAATTTAGTTAGAATTTGGACATCACTCTTCTCCTATTTAAGAGTGATGATCCTCCATTTTAAAGGACTTTCTTGTCTAGAAATTGAAGGTAATAAAAAAAAAATCTTTGTGAGAACACTTGTGTATCTTCTCTTGGAATTTCGAAATTTGTGATTGTACATTGTTTCTCAACGAGAATTGTGGCAAATGTTGTGGTGGTGTATTTCATACAATTAATTGCATGCATGAAGTCGGGTTTGGAGGAGGGTGCAATTGAAGGAAACCCTTTCCCTTCCACAAGCTTGTCTCAAGCAGGGAGTAGATATTGTTCTACGCATTTCTATTCTTTGTTTCTCGCTAGCATTTCTCTTACTTGCTAAGCAAAATTAACTCAGTTATTTCGTTTTGGAAGGCTAGGGTGGATTTGGGCGTAAAGGTTGGCTGGAGGCGCCACGATTTGCCTCAATTGCAAGTGTTGGATTCAAGGATCATCGATTTGATATTCCATGGAAGGACCAAGTAAGTATTATAATCATTTTTTTGTGCTTCTAATCGTTCCATTACAGTCATCATAAAAAAATTGCTAAATCAAAATTTCTCTTTGCATTTTATGTATTAAAGACCAATTTCATTATATGGGCATTTTATTTTCGTTTCTTGGGCAGTAGTCAAACCCTGGGCGTCTTTGTTGAAAGACTCTTCACTGTTGTTCAGTTTAAAACGTTTTCATTTTATACCCTGTGGAGGGCCAAATCTCTACTCCGTAGTTTAAATTTGTTAGTGGAGTTATCTCTCTAAAACTCCCACGATAAACCCCAGCCTCTGCTATATTTATCATCGAGTTCATACATGATGATTACGGTGGTTTAAGAAATTGTTGTTGGGATTTAACATATAAAAAAAATGATTTTACTCTCCTTAAAATTGAATCGAGCCCGTATCTCTCGGAGTTTTCCTTACCCGTGGCCTTAGTTTTGAGAAACATTACGATACAGTTTTGGAACCCGATTTCACTCAATGTAAAGTCGATTTGGCCATATGACAAATTGTAAATCTTTACGTTTCTTGTTCTTAGCTTGAATGAAGCCCAATCTGTCATCCACAAATCTAAATCAAACAAATTTAGGGTCTCATCTCATCATCTAATTACAATAAAAGAATTTCAAGTGGTGAGATCATGTCGATATTGGAGGTTGATTGGCTCTGTGAATATTGTTTTCAATTAATATTTGTAGTCATTGTAATGAGGGTTCATCATATTGCTACAGTTTTGAGGAAAGACATTCTTCTTATAAATACGTATTGAAGTTTCGAGAGCCATCTTGAGAGTTGTTGTAAACTGATTTGGTGTCGTTCTCACTAGAAGGGTTTTGCAATCACTCTTTCATTATTTACAAGTCTAACTCGACCTAAGGCTTCAACCTTTTGTGAATTAAAGTCGATCATTAAGACTTCATGTTTCAAAGTCTTCATCTCATCGTTCATTGAAGTCTTCATATTACTTCTCCATATGTTGGAAGTCGAGTTCATTTGAATAGTTGGCATCAACTGTATGTGACATATTCAGATTTATTAACAAGTGAGCCTAAGGAGATTGGTCTCATCTCTAAGATATAAGCTCAAACCGTGAACCATCATCATTTGATATCTAGGGTAAATATTATATGAGTGTTCAATCCTTTGTTAATCTGAGAACCGAGAAATCTTTTAATGACAATCAATACTAGGATTATGAGTTTAAATTTTGCTAAATCTTAAACATCATTTGTGTATTGTATTTTAAAATCCAAGATCTAATCGATCAACTATAGACTCGATTTGCCCATAACATGCACTGGTATCCTCAAAAGCTAAGTTGCCCTTAAAGTCTTAAGTCCTCTTTGCATGAAATGTATGTTTAGTTGCTCATTTTAAAGGTATCGTCTTTAATCCTTAAGATCTTTTGCCCTAGTATTCCCTTTGCCTAGATCCTGAACCATAATTCCATAACCTTTCTTGATCTAGGGTTTCATCTAGAATTCCTTACGTTAGATAGTTCATCTTGAGATTTGGTTTACTATATAAAGATCTTTCCCACAAGGATTGATCGAGGTCTCTCCCTTTGCCTAGTCTCAATGTGGCTTAAAGTGAAGAGTTTTCTTACTCGGCATGACAATCGATTATATTCCGTTGAAAGTGGTTCTTTAAAGTCACCTCTTTAGCTTCCTATCCCCTCTACCATAATGGATAGGATCTCTTTTTGGGGAAGCTATAAGTTGAGTGATAGCAGTCCCTTTTTGAAACTTCAGATAATTTTCAAAGGCGTGGAGTTGTGGTGTCACTTTCTCCTCCTCTTTGCAAAGTTGTGTAGTTGTGGTACGTTTTTATGTAGCCTTTGCTCCTAATATTATCTCAGTGCGATGTAGGATTTGGGATTTGACAGATTCATCTCTTACTGTATTGGAGTGCACTGTTGGAGGGAATTTAAATTTGGTGTTGCATGAGAGGGATACATGTCGAGGTGTAGGGTAAATGGTTATTGGTTCAAAGAAGCGTTGTTAGTGTCATTACAAAGATACTCTTCAATATTTTATCCTAATCGGAAGCAAAGGGGCTTGGATTATGGTGTTTACTATACTTCATACAACTATTAATAGGGATAGTATAAGTTGTAGGGTGACTAGATTGATTCTATGTGCCACGGGAGTTGATTCAAACAATAGTTTCCATGGGAAAATATATTAATTTGCCCCATTCTTCAATGTTCAAGTTGAATGTCTCAGAATTGGACTTTCAAGCCCTTGTTAAGAGAGTAAGAAACCTTTCTCCTCAGCCAATTGGGACCAATTGGTGGATTGCTTTGTGGGAGCGTACAAAGTTCCATACCATAAAGTTCATCAAAGGTTGGGACAATATGCTAGTCAGGAAGAAGAATGATGATATATAATTGGATCATCAACGTCTTTAGGAATTTCACGCCATTCTTGAACATGATCTCCATGATTTTACTCTTCAAGGGGGCTGCAAAATTGGAGATGGTGGTTTGATAGGTTGAGGAATATTTAGTCAAAGGGGCTCAATTCCATTCCTGTTTTTAGTGGTTCAATAAAGGGACTTCCAAGTTTTATTTTGGCTTTCTCAAGTAGAAGTTCATGGAAGAAAGGTTGCTTGGATTACACTATGATGATGACTCTCTTTCTAAGGATCCTACTGAGCTCAGAGGTATCTTTAGCTACAATTTTCAAAATACCATTTCTCATTATTCCTTAATGAATGGGGTGCTGGCTTCTAAAGATGATTGTTACCATGTAGTCCTCCATAAGATATCTTATGATGATAGAAATAAATTGGACAGATATTATTCCAAGGAAGAGTTGATGCAGAATGGGAAATATTTAAGTATGGATTTTGAATTCTACAAGGTCATGTGGGATACTGTTGGTGATGATTTTTTTTATTTTTCTTCCAAATATTTTTCTATCGGTTAGCTATCTATGTTTATCAACTAGTGGTTTATTAATGTTATCCCAAAAAATGGATCCAAGGATTCCATTGGTGGCCAAAAGCCGATAACTTCCTTTATAGTTGCTTAAAAAATTATGGCCAAGACTTTGGAATCATGAAACCCTTTAGTGAGAAAGTATGAAATTGGTATGGAAAAGTCAAGATTCCTTCAGGATTCAAGAGAGTTACAATCTTGATACCGGATTCTGCATGGGAGACTATGGAGTGGGAAAATAAGACAAGGCAATAGACTCTGATATTGAAAATTTATTTTGACAAAGCATATGGTCATGCTAATTGTTCATTTATTTCTGAGATGTAAATTTGTTTGGGGATCATCCCTCAATATGTGGCCATTGTAAACTATTTGTTCATCAATGCTTCAACTTTCATTTCGGTCAACAAAGCTTTGTCTCTAAGATGTTTTTGCATTTTTCTATTCACTAGGATATGCTTTGGACCCTTATCTATATTTCTTGATTGCAAAGTCTCTCATTCATGGAATAATTGGCATTCTCTTGCTCAAATGTATGGTCTCCTTGTTTCTACTTGTCCTTCAATGACTAGGCTATGAGCACATATCCCATAGGTTCAACTATATAAATTGAACATTGAAAGCCTAGGCCTTTTTGGACAAATTGGAGTTGTACGGTTTTGGTTGGCTTGTTCAACAATATGACTCTTGTCATGTGTATTTTGTAATTCATCAAATGCATCTATTATCCCCAACCGAAATGGTTGTTGAATATTCATGTATTGAGAGGATAAATGGATTCATCTATTGCATAGTATTTGGTAATATCTACTTTTATTATAGGTTGACAGTCCTTGCATGACTAGTGATTTATCATGGGGTTGTGTCCAAGGCCAGGTAGGCTAAGAGCAAGCTTTTTGTTGAACTATCTCATGTTTGTCAATGACCAGAGATAGTGACTCACACATTCGAGCATTGTAAGTATGCTAAAAAGAATTGGACGTTTCTTTAGGTTATCATGAGTGATCCAAAGAAGTGCTCACTGGCAATCTATTTTATTTAGTGATTAGTACACTCAAGTTTTTCCTACATTGACAGTACTTTGGCATTGAGGATCACAACTTTATTAATTATGTCGAAGATTATCTGTAAGGTGTTTTTTGCTCATT
Organism: Larix kaempferi; assembly: GCA_027924585.1. Taxonomy (NCBI): domain Eukaryota; kingdom Viridiplantae; phylum Streptophyta; class Pinopsida; order Pinales; family Pinaceae; genus Larix; species Larix kaempferi. The sequence continues at coordinate 21,543,525 of BSBM01000338.1, forward strand.
AGGATGAAGTTCGTCATCAACATCTAGCTAAAGGAGATCTATTGATTAAAAATGCCTGCTCTTTGGACCCAATTGACTATTATGACATTCTTTCAATGTTTTCTTTTTCTCTGAGGAAGAGGATATGATATCATTTATGTATATCATTCCATCCCTTTTTTTACAATTGACTCTACATTTTTTTTGTTTATATATATATATATAGATAGAAAAGAGGCAAACATGTAGGTCTTCAAATACTTTCTACAAAAAAGAGGCAAGGGACAAATCGTCAAGCCATGAATATTACCTTCCTTTTAAGTTGTGTTATTTGATCTTCTAATATTTCAGTCTGATATGCCAAACAAGAAACAACAATTAAATTAATGTGGAAGTTCTCAACCATGGGAATACTTTTGCATGTTTGGAAAAAGAAATAATGCACGTAATATCAACATAAGTGCAATAATGTTATAACAACCTTTCGTGCTCGTATATGGTTCAATCCTTGTTTAGCTTGGCTCTCCAATTGATTTAATTCCTTCATTGAACATGATCCCAATCCCTCCCCCAACATATTTCTACAACAAATTAGAAGAAATGTGCTAAAAATTTGCATATAAAACTTAACAATTAAATACAATATTTAATTCCATTGCATAAATTGATTTTGAATGTCACACTACCTTTGTGTTGATTCAAGAATACTAATTCTTTCTTCCATATTTGCAATTTCTTGTTTTAAATGCTGCACATAGAAATATAATCATAAAAACTTGTTAGTCAGAAAATATTCAGAGGTAGTCGAAAGCCATATAAATATTAAATATAGTTCTTCGTTACCTTTTTCTATAAAAAAGCTACAAAGATCCCTACATTCCCTTTCTCTTTAGAAAGTAATCGCGGTTTTGTAAAATCAATTATTATGATTTCAATAGAGTAGTTGTCATGTCCCAAATTTGGTATTGGGTCACAATGGCCTAATCACATTGGCTCTATTCATTAGAGTTTGTCAAATTGATGCTAAAGGTCAAATAATTGCCAAGGAGGAAAATTACTAGTTTCCTAGGTTTGGGGTGGAAGCTTTGGGATTTGGAATAATGGGGATAATAAATGATGTTTGAACATTAGAATGGAATAAATATTTAATAAAGGAGATAAATAAATATATACAAGTGAAAATCAAAGTGGCATTTCATGATGAAGACACATGGAGGAAGTGGGACCCACATATGGCTAGATTTCCCCACTACATTTGGCATCATTCTCTCACCAATTCGAATTCAAGGTGAATGGTAACATACTTGGGGGAGTCCAAAAGGTATTATTCATTGCATGACTTATCCAAGGTCGAAATATAGAGGAAGAGTAACTCCCATGGAAGAGGAAGAGGCAATTTGGAGCTAGTGAGACACTTGGGCTAGATTCCCTAGCTCTATGACAACAATGATGAAGATGCTATGACACCTATGACACAAATCAGACCTGAAGGCTGACATATGACATATATGACATGTCAGGGCTAAAAATAGACTCCAATAGGGCGCTCAAGGGTGTTAGGGCAGCTAAGATGCTTCCACATGTGATTTGGTGGAAGTGGGAGACTAGGAATTGTTGTACAAGTGGCGTTCTTTGGAATCTCTTCCCAACTTGAGTTGGCATGAGTCTCTTGGAAGGAATTCGACCCATGGAGGACATTAGAAGTTTATAAATGTCAATAACAAAGAATGAAACCAGCTTTTGATCATTTGTAGAATTTGCAATTGCATTTGTGAAGAGGGAGAGCTAGTGGATGACTAGTTTCTTGCCTTAGCCAATTTCGAGGGTGAAAGATTCCCATCCAAGTTGGTAATTGGAAAGGCCATTCAGACCTTTCATTTGGAGCTTTAATGGAGTCTTTATTTTCAGGTGTAAGCTACAGGGCAGCTCATGGTTTCTTCTATTGCAGCTCACTCCTTCACCCATTTCCGGTTTTGATGGCATATTCTTGATCCTTGAGGGAGGGCGTTTTTGGTGAGCTATTGTACTCTTTGGGGGAGCTTTTAATGCCCCATTTCTTTTGTAATATGAATTAAATACTCTGTTCTTCATCTCCAAAAAGTTTCAGGTCGAAATTCCAAGTAGAAATGTATAAATCTCATTTTTAATGGAAGAACAATGCCATTTCCCCACTACCTTGTTGTGAGCCAATGTATTGATGATGATTTCGAATGGATGGATGATTCTATGATATATTTGTGGTCAATATAATTCCATGGATGTCTTCTACAAGTTTCATGTACTGTACTTGAGCATTTGAAGTATTTTTACTTAGTTTAATTGCACTGGGAGAAGAAATAGTGCCATTTCCCCAAGGGTCGAATTGGTGATTTTTGCAGTTGAATGGGAGAGAGTTGGAACAGATATAATAATCAATTAATGGTGCACATGAGACCTTAATAACATCCTTAATACATTCCCTACCTCTGTTCAGAAATTTGAGTGGCTTTGGAGGCATTTGGGAAGCCATTTTCAATACTTACCCCAGGGGGATTTGAACCCCAAATTACTAGTAAAATTGCATACTTGGTCCAGAATCTTAAGAGAGTTTGCAGAGGTATTTTGGTGGCCATATATCATCCCTGAAAATCATATTCAAGTCTTAATATCATTCATACACCTTCCTTGAATATTTGAAGGCATTTGGAGTCAATTCGAGACATAGAGACCAATACTAGTCAAAGGCAAATTACTAGTAAAGTTCCCTACATTGGCCAGAATTGAAAGAGGATTTGCAGAAGTATTTTAAAGGTCCAAAGGCATCCCTGAAATACATATTTATGTTCTAATATCATTCATACACCTTCTCAGAAGATTTGGGATCATTTGGGGCAAATTTGGGACCTAGAGATCAAAACTAGTCAAAGGTCGAACAAGGGAAAAAAAGTGGAAAATTGCAATTTTAATAAAATTCCTAATAAGGGACATTACAGTGGTATCAGAGCATGGTCTTGGCACCTGATGTGGTAGAACATTAATGAATACCAGGAGTCAAATAAATAAGCCACCACCCTTAGAAACTGAAACTGGATGTACTTTGGTGAAAGGGAAGAAGTAGGAGAAGAAGTGCATTCATTGGTCACCATGAGTAAGGATGAGAAAGGAACCTTAAAGGAGAATGAGGAGTTTAGGAAATTACTTGAACCATCCTTTGAAGACAAGTGGATACAATACTTTCAAGAGTTCAGATTGTTGCTTAGTGGAATTGGAAGCAACTCGGAAAAAGTAATGAGCAATGGTTCTCTTTTCAAGGAAAAGGATGAAACAATTTATGCCACAAAAGAGGAAACTAATGTAATTGTGGAACATGAGGTACATGTTGATATGCAGGTTCTTGAAGATACTACACTAAAACAAGAAGAAGGACAAGCACTTGTCCTTGTTCAAAGGGATTATGAGTTGCCTCATGGAGAGAGTTGCAAAGCCTTGGAAGAGGTACATGATTTCACAATAGTTGGACCAACCAATTATGGAGAAGATGAATTAAATATTTCAATGGGTAAGAGTTGTAAAGAATTAAAGTTGGTTCATAATTCCTCACCCCACACTTCTTTTCCAGCCACATCACTTTGGGATGAAAATTGGGTGAAAGGTTTTTTCCTAGTGGTGCCACATGAGGGGTATGAAACTCCTACCTCTCCTTTTGATGATGACATGAATAGAGCACCTCATTATTTAGAATTGCAGCAGCATATTGCTTTACCTTATGATGATACATATCCTCATGGATGTATGGATGAGACTTCTTTGAGTCCTTTGAATTCTCCTTGTTTTTCCTGCTCATTATTTGGTTCAGATTTTAGTGGAGATTCTTCATTCACTTCTTGGATGAAAGAATGCATGGCTGAATATTTTGATGCATATCACATTCTCTTGGAGAAGCACTATTGGACATGGGATCCTCACCTATGTCATTGGAGCAGATTTGATGGGTCACTTGAAGATTGTATGCACTTGAAAAATGGTGGTCTACATGCTTGGAGGTATAAGCACTTTCATGACTCTTTGATGAAGCATCTCCTTTATGTACATTTTCATTATGTTGTTATGTACTTTGATGATATATATTTTGTACTCATGATGTTTGGAAGAATGCAAACAAGAAAATGGGATCCAGGAATCCTCTTATCTGATGGTATGGGTTGGAGAGCACTTTTAATTGTTGGGGTGCAATACAAGCAATGGGACCCTGGAATAATTTTTATCTCATTGGTTTCATATTTTTTGGGGAAGCAAGCAGTATGGGAGATGGATTCCCCACTTAATAAAGTGATTTTAATCATAGTAGTGCAGCAGCAAGCATGGTGGTTCCTCTCTAAAATCTTCATGGAAACTCAAAGACTCAAGGTTGGGCAATTCAATGGCAACTTCAAAGAATTATACAGAAAGCAGGTTCTTCAACACCCACATTTAAAATTGCTTGAGGACAAGCAATATTGGGAAGGGAGGATTTGTCATGTCCCAAATTTGGTATTGGGTCACAATGGCCTAATCACATTGGCTCTATTCATTAGAGTTTGTCAAATTGATGCTAAAGGTCAAATAATTGCCAAGGAGGAAAATTACTAGTTTCCTAGGTTTGGGGTGGAAGCTTTGGGATTTGGAATAATGGGGATAATAAATGATGTTTGAACATTAGAATGGAATAAATATTTAATAAAGGAGATAAATAAATATATACAAGTGAAAATCAAAGTGGCATTTCATGATGAAGACACATGGAGGAAGTGGGACCCACATATGGCTAGATTTCCCCACTACATTTGGCATCATTCTCTCACCAATTCGAATTCAAGGTGAATGGTAACATACTTGGGGGAGTCCAAAAGGTATTATTCATTGCATGACTTATCCAAGGTCGAAATATAGAGGAAGAGTAACTCCCATGGAAGAGGAAGAGGCAATTTGGAGCTAGTGAGACACTTGGGCTAGATTCCCTAGCTCTATGACAACAATGATGAAGATGCTATGACACCTATGACACAAATCAGACCTGAAGGCTGACATATGACATATATGACATGTCAGGGCTAAAAATAGACTCCAATAGGGCGCTCAAGGGTGTTAGGGCAGCTAAGATGCTTCCACATGTGATTTGGTGGAAGTGGGAGACTAGGAATTGTTGTACAAGTGGCGTTCTTTGGAATCTCTTCCCAACTTGAGTTGGCATGAGTCTCTTGGAAGGAATTCGACCCATGGAGGACATTAGAAGTTTATAAATGTCAATAACAAAGAATGAAACCAGCTTTTGATCATTTGTAGAATTTGCAATTGCATTTGTGAAGAGGGAGAGCTAGTGGATGACTAGTTTCTTGCCTTAGCCAATTTCGAGGGTGAAAGATTCCCATCCAAGTTGGTAATTGGAAAGGCCATTCAGACCTTTCATTTGGAGCTTTAATGGAGTCTTTATTTTCAGGTGTAAGCTACAGGGCAGCTCATGGTTTCTTCTATTGCAGCTCACTCCTTCACCCATTTCCGGTTTTGATGGCATATTCTTGATCCTTGAGGGAGGGCGTTTTTGGTGAGCTATTGTACTCTTTGGGGGAGATTTTAATGCCCCATTTCTTTTGTAATATGAATTAAATACTCTGTTCTTCATCTCCAAAAAGTTTCAGGTCGAAATTCCAAGTAGAAATGTATAAATCTCATTTTTAATGGAAGAACAATGCCATTTCCCCACTACCTTGTTGTGAGCCAATGTATTGATGATGATTTCGAATGGATGGATGATTCTATGATATATTTGTGGTCAATATAATTCCATGGATGTCTTCTACAAGTTTCATGTACTGTACTTGAGCATTTGAAGTATTTTTACTTAGTTTAATTGCACTGGGAGAAGAAATAGTGCCATTTCCCCAAGGGTCGAATTGGTGATTTTTGCAGTTGAATGGGAGAGAGTTGGAACAGATATAATAATCAATTAATGGTGCACATGAGACCTTAATAACATCCTTAATACATTCCCTACCTCTGTTCAGAAATTTGAGTGGCTTTGGAGGCATTTGGGAAGCCATTTTCAATACTTACCCCAGGGGGATTTGAACCCCAAATTACTAGTAAAATTGCATACTTGGTCCAGAATCTTAAGAGAGTTTGCAGAGGTATTTTGGTGGCCATATATCATCCCTGAAAATCATATTCAAGTCTTAATATCATTCATACACCTTCCTTGAATATTTGAAGGCATTTGGAGTCAATTCGAGACATAGAGACCAATACTAGTCAAAGGCAAATTACTAGTAAAGTTCCCTACATTGGCCAGAATTGAAAGAGGATTTGCAGAAGTATTTTAAAGGTCCAAAGGCATCCCTGAAATACATATTTATGTTCTAATATCATTCATACACCTTCTCAGAAGATTTGGGATCATTTGGGGCAAATTTGGGACCTAGAGATCAAAACTAGTCAAAGGTCGAACAAGGGAAAAAAAGTGGAAAATTGCAATTTTAATAAAATTCCTAATAAGGGACATTACAGTAGTAGTCCTACGAAGACTTATGGTTGAACGAAACTTTGGCAATTAGACTTCCATATGTTTTAAGCGTGTTATTAAGACAGGTATTAATATAAATTTATAGTCCAAATGTCACGTTTCTTATGCTAGTAGCATTTCCATAGTACACATCATTTTGAATATTGTGGGAGATAAAAATTATCAATTTAAGAAGAGAGAAAAAGGGATCTACCATCTATCTCATTTGTTATGTTTGTTTGGTATGTTCTGATTTCTTTGTAGGTAGACAATGCATCCCTACATGTTTTTCTTGCACCAAGAGACAAGACCTAGGCTATGGAGGTTTGGGTGTTAAAGCCACAAGGAATTTGGGTCAATATGGGCGGTCTATAGCCATGTTATTATAAACACATCATATCATAATACATTGTAGTTAATTAGGGTTATGCAAAGTCACTGTTAGTACCTGAATTTTCTGATATGAAAAATATCATGTGAAGCTGTCTTACAGGGCAGTTATGATTTGTTTTAGCTCTCGTTAGCTAAACAACTCGAAAAGCAGTAGAGGAAGTTAAAAAGGAACCAATAGTTAAAGACCGTGGGCCAAAGAATAAGAGCTAAGATGTAAAGGGCGACCAACCATTGGATCTAGATCCAGATTAATGGCCTAGAGATTGAGCATTCCCATAAAATGAAACGAAGATAAAGGTTAAGAGCGGCCATGCAAGTTCATCACATCTCGATCAAGATCGATGACTCAGATTGACACCACACCAATAAGTTGTGCCCACCAAAAAATGACAAACGTTCGGGGCCATTTTGATGCCCTAAACGACGGTTTTTTGCAATTTTGGGGGGAAACTGGTTGCCAACGGAAAACATTTTCCCCCAATCGAAAGTTGTAAATCTCAGATAGAACTTTCCAATGATCTATCGAGCGCCCCAAATAGAGATCGTATGCAAAAGTTATGACCCCGGGAAATTGATTGTTCAACTAACCACCTTGGGGCCGCAAACTTTATGACGGTTCATCTTCTAGGGTTAGGTTTTTGAATGTTTGGGACTCTTTCCCTCATGCTTATTATAATTAGGCGCTTTTGGCCTCTTTTGTATTCAACTTGACACGAATGAGCGTAGTGGCCGCATCTCTTCTCAAAGATTGCTACCACCATTCTAGCTGTTTTATTTTACAATCTGTTATATTTCCACTATTTAATAGATTATGTGTTTGTTGTATCACTGTGGTCTTTGCAATATATCTGTGTATGTGAATATATACATGCTCTTTAATTTTGTTCTCACATATATCTGTGGTATCAAAGCAATCTGCTCTTTGATATTTTCTCGGTGCATGTCCTCGACGAGGTCAGGATATAGAGAATCGGGTCTCGAACTAGTTTCACTTGGGGAAGATCACTCTCGCCTCCCTTAACGACCTCCCATGGCGGAATAAAAGAGAGACGATGGAGCAGGAGATCCTATTAAGTTTTTGCTCGAGGAAGCCCTTATGCGACAAAGAAACAAGATGATGGATAATTTCGCCGAGATCCTTCGACGCATGTCGACGACGGCAGATACACCTTCAACGAGCAGCTGTTTTGGAGATGCGACACCTTTCAAGATATAAGTTAACTTTGGTATCCCTTTATTTGAAGGCCAGATCAATGCTGATGCCCTAAATAAATGGTTGAATCTACTAGAAGGTTATTTCTCTATCCACAATTTTTCCGACCGAGAAAATATCACCTTTGTGCTCCTCAAGGTTGTCCCCCATGTCAAAAATTCGTGGGAAACGTATTGTGAGAAAAACTCATCAGACGAGTCTGGAATGTTTAAGGCCAATCCCACTTGGGTCTATTTTATAGATGTCGTTAATAAATAATATTACACTTTGGGAAACTATGATGACCAGTGCACAAAATGGACCATTATGTGTCAAGAGAGGGACCAAACGGTGTCGGAGTACACCAACAACTTCCATACCTTGCGCACAAAGCTGGGTATCAAGGACTCCGAGCGGAACCTAGTACTGAAATATCGCAGTGGCCTACACCGGTACATACAAACAGAGATGGAATTCCTGGACATCTTTTCACTCGGATCTTCCTATCGGTATGCTGTCAAAATTGAACAGAAATTTCAGCAAAAGAACAAGCGCGACTTTGGACCTAGGGAGAAGCAAGGAAAGGGAAACTCTAGCTCGCAGAACACGGGATAGGGAAAGGACAACCAATCCCAACCACAAACAAAGAAGGGTAACAGAAAGATAAAGAAGAACACCGGGAAGTGGTGCGAGTTCCACAAAAGTCCCTGGCACAACACTAATGAATGTCGCTCAAAACAATCATTAGTGGTCGAGATCAAAGCTTCAGAATCAAATCCCAGTTTTGATTATGATTCAAAACCCAATGTCACAGTCGCAGACAAAGGGAAGCAGATCATTGATGCAGAAGCCAGTGTCATTGTTGCTACCACATAGATTCAACTAGAGGAACCTAAAGAGTCGGAGGCAGAGGAACGACTCTTCCACTCACATATGTGGGTTGTAATATCTCTTGTTAGGAATTTTATTAAAATGGTAATTTTTCACTTTTTTCCCTAGTTTGACCTTTGACTAGTTTTGAGCTCTAGGTCCCCAAATTGCTCCAATTGCTCCCAAATCTTCTGAGAAGGTATATGGATGATGTTAGAACATAAAGATGTATTTCAGGGATGCTTTTGGACTAAGTAGCCAGGGTACTCGGGTACTGAGACGGGTACCGGTACGGATACAGGTACGAGTACGCCTTTTTTTGAAATACGGTACTTGGGTATGTCAGGGTACTGTAGACATATATATATATATATATATATATATATATTTCAAGTTTATATTATATTAATATATTAAATTTTCTATATATAATATAGAATTTTCAAGTTTATATACATTAAGTTTTCAACAAGTAACACACATTTGACATTGGCATTGCACATTAATTCAAATTACATATATAATATTGATATTGATATGAATCATCAGCATGATATATGTCCATGACTCCATGACTCCATTGTCATACTACATCCAAAATTTGACAAATGGCATTTGCCATATTTCTGAACACTAAATCAAAAATACAAAATAGTAAAATGAAAATAATCAAATACTAAACATAAAACAACTAGAAGTAAACATCATAGCTGATCAGGATTGCAATTCGATTTCAAGGACCCGTCGTGTGTTTTCATGAAGTGAAATGATGAAAATGAGTACCATCATGCATCAGATAGAGGAGACTCTGTGGTTTGGAATCTCAAAGAATAAGATCAGTCACAATTTATCAAATAGGTTTCTGATCCTTGCCATGAGAAGTGGACTGACTAGGATCTTGGAGAACTTCTTAGCAGATTATACATCCATAATTCCTGTAGTATATTTCTATACTTAAAAGTTAAAAACTGAAAAGTTAAAAGATTTTTCAAGTAGCTTGTTTTCAGCAGTAAGGGACCATATGCATCACTACTTTCAGACCTGTTCATCACTGTTATGGTAGCAGTGTGTCACAGAACTGGTTGGCACTAGTCAAGCTTCAAGAAACTCCACCTAAAAGAGGGAGGATTATGAGTATGAGGAGTCTTCCAAGCCAGTAATTTCTATGCTTCTAGATTTTGATGCAAACAACCCAAATCAGCATTTGGATGATAGTGTAATGACCAAACTAAATCTGGTCAGATTTTTGTGCCAACTGTTGGTATATTCTGGTTTGAGACTTTCGTCAAACACTTTGGATACAACTGCTGCAATACCCCTGTGCTAGACCAAATCTGTTGTAACTATTTTTTTTTGGTTGATGTGTACGTTTGGTTTAATAGTTTATTTCAGATTGCATATATCATAGTGTTCATCCCATGAATGTGATCATATAAAGGAATACCCGTCAGCGTTTAATAATCATAGCATACTTCAGAATCAAATGAATCTTTTACAACTAGAACAGCAGTATTCAAGACACAAAATCAGCTTTTAAGCAATACCTTTAAGATCTGTAATAACTGTAAATTATAATTATTAAGAATAAATATGAAATAGAAAACTGAACTGTGAAAATGAAACAGAAAAGAATTAAGTACGCGGCCCTTTTGAAGTACAAGTACCCAAATTTATTTTACCAAGTACCCAGTACTCGGGTGTGTTAGATTTTCTGAATTTACTTCAATATGATCTAGGATCTTAACTGAGAGAACAACATGTACAGCATATCTACAGCATATCAATCATGGAGACAATAATGCAAGCACACAAGAGACACAAAGATTTACTTGGGGAAAACCATAAAGGTGAAAAACCCCAATAACTTCCTCAGAGATAGATAGAGCAATGATACAACCAACCAAGACAGATAGCCATAACCTAGTAGCAGATCCTCCTCCTCCATAAGTGCGCCACTCCTCCTTGAGTGCATGTGTGAGAAGTGAATGAGCAAATAGAGTGCCTCCCGCACTCTATTTATACTTGACTTGACTTGCCTTTTTACCTAACTCATGTAGGCTCGAACTTAACCACATAATATAATGCTGACTGGGCCGACCCCCAATAGGGTGGTCTAATAACCCTTTGACCCACATGGCCGACCCCCAATAGGGTGGTCTAATAACCCTTCGACCCACATGACTTATACAGGGCCGACCCCAACAAGGTGGTCTAATAACCCATCAAGTATAAGTTATGACACTTACAATATAAATGACGACACTTCCTTATAGAGGAATAATACCATCTCTATAGGAATACAATATACATATATGTGAAATACATTCCGAAGTTACATATACATCAACACTCCCTCTTAACTAGGAAGGTATTTCTCAGCACAGTTCTTCTAGCACAAGTCATCTTCTCTGGATCATCGTCACTGGATAATCGTCATCGAGTCATCATCATCGTCACTGCTGCTGCTATCTCAATCAATCTCTGAATCTACTCGTCATAGGAAGTTCTACAGAGCCAGTCCTTTTTCATACTGGATGTAGGCCCACCACCTGCAAGTCTTCATCATCACTGGCCATACTGTGGAATCCTCAGGACTTATTACGTGTGTCACAAAACCTGGCTGCAGCATCCCAGGCTATTACGAGCACACAGCTCTACCTGTAGGATCTCCCAAGAGCACATTACATGTGACCCATCACAAAACCTGGCTGAAGCATCCCAGGCTGTTACGAGCACGCGGCTCTACCTGTCGGATCTCCCAGGAGCACATTACATGTGATCTCACCACAAAACCTGGCTGAAGCATCTGAGGCCTTTTTCATCCTGTCCAGATCTCCCAGGAGCAAATTACATGTGGTACACCACAAAACCTGGCTGAAGCATCTGAGGCCTTTTTCATCCTGTCCAGATCTCCCAGGAGCAAATTACATGTGGTCATGGCAAAACCTGGCTGAAGCATCTGAGGCCTTTTTCATCCTGTCCAGATCTCCCAGGAGCAAATTACATGCCATAGGACAAAACCTCGCAAGAGCATCTGCCAGATATCCCAGGGCAACGAATTACATGCCATAGGCAAAACCTCGCAAGACTATCTGCAGATCTCCCAGGGCAACGAATTACATGTCCTCCCAGAGCAAAACCTCGAAAGAGCATTTGCCAGATGTCCCAGGGCAACGAATTACATGCCATAGGCAAAACCTCGCAAGACCATCTGCAAATCTCCCAGGGCAACGAATTACATGCTCATCTGCACAACCTGATCCACGGCCATAGAGTATCAACCTGATACTCATCAAACATCATCCTGATGTACACATGATCGTCCTGATCATCATCACGGCAACATCCTGCTGCATGTCGTCTGGAGAAGCTCGTCATCCACGATCATCCTGATCATACAATGCATCCATCTGATGCACACCAAGTATCCATCTGATACATACATAGATACATGATCCACACAATGTATCCATCAATCATACATGATCTACCTGATCATACAAAGATACATGATCCACACAATGTATCCATCAGCATACATGATCTACCTGATCATACAAAGATACATGATCCACACAATGTATCTATCAACATACATGATCCAACCGATCATATCCAACATCCAACATGATGCGTATATACATATAAATGATCCAACTGATCATATCCAAGCAGAAACCAGAACATCATCCTGATGCTCATCATCCAGCGCTTACATCCACAGCCATGTGTAGGATACCCCTTCCAACATGCTTGGAATGGCTTCAGCAAATGTGTCCATCACTTCTTCCTCGAAGTGTCCTCGACCTGAAGCACGCCAAGCTTCTCTCTGAAGTACTCGAACTTCACCCTGGCTAGTGGCTTCGTCAGCATATCTGCAATCTGCTCGTCCGTCGCAACATACAGGAGCTTCACAGCTCCTCTCTGCACCATATCCCTGATATAGTGATATTTGATCTCTATGTGTTTCGACCTGTCATGAAACACTGGGTTCTCGAACAGCTTCACACAACTCTGGTTATCACAGAAGATACCAGTAGCCTCCAACGGGAGATCAAATAACTCAGACAGTAGCTTCCGTAGCCATACTGCTTCACAACTAGCTGAACAGGCTGCAACATACTCTGCCTCAGCTGTACTCAGTGCTACGCAGGACTGCTTCCTGCTAAACCAAGAGATCACACCTGATCCCATACTGAAGCAGCATCCAGATGTGCTCTTCCTATCTGCAGCACTGCCAGCCCAATCTGAATCAACATAACCCTGTAGGTTAAACTTTTGATTTGCTTCATATTTGAGCCCATAATCCACTGTACCCTTCAGGTACCTCAGAACGTGCTTTACAGCAACCAGGTGAACACTCCTCGGATCCGTCAGAAACTGGCTTAATGTGTTCACAGCAAAGCAAATATCCGGTCTCGTGTTCGTCAGGTACATCAAGGACCCAATCATCTGACGATACAAAGAGACATCAACCGGCTCAGATGAAGCATCACATAGAAGCTTTAGATTCGATGCCATCGGTGTGGCCATGGCCTTGCAATCCATCATCCCAAATCTCTTCAGGATATCTACTGTGTACTTCCCTTGACCAAGGAAGATCCCATCTGCACTCTGCCACACCTCCATACCTAGGAAATAGTGCATCATTCCCAAATCTTTCATCTCGAACTTGGCAGCAAGCTTCTGCTGCGTGTTGGGAATCAATCTATCTTCACCAAGTTCTGCACACATATAAGACTGCACCATGCTGTCTTGAAATCCATCTGGTGCATCTTCTATTTCATCATTTTTATATTTCTTAATGCTGCCATCTGCAACATGCTTGATCTGATAGTTCCATTTGGAAGTCATAACAAACTTCCCTTCACATCTTGGGACTACATCCCAAACATCATTCTTCATGATCGACGGATCATGGCATTTCATTTCTTCATCCCAGATCCTGGGAACTTCAATATCTTCAATATCTTCAATAGATATCTTTGTTGCTGGAACAAAAAGTTGTAGTTCTTCTTTTGTAGGAGATGGCATACGATCTTTCCTACATAACAAGTTAAGTTGCATGATTAGAAAACATCTCATAGTTTTTCAGAACAAATTCTTACACATAAAGAAATATGCCATACAGTCATGCAATTATCTTAGCCAATGCTTCAATACAACATTTATCCATATTCCGTAACTTTCTAGATGCCTTCCAATCTCTACCAGAACATTGTTAAGAGTGTGCACAACTCCCAACATGTCAGCAAAGAGGTTTCATACTAGATAAGTAGCAATGGAATGTTGTACAGTGCCATAGGCCACTTACCCATGCATATTAGGAGTATACTGTTCATTAATGCAATTATTCTAATATGCATAATACACAACCTAATTCTAGGAACATCAGTATATACATTATTGAACAGTATTATTTAAGAAATGACAATTCAAATACTTATCTTTGTTTGTTCGTTGGGTGGACTCCCTCTGAGTCTTCGCTTCCTTGCAGGAGCTGCTGGAGTCCTAATCTGAAGTAGCTTCTTCTACACCTTTCTATTGTGGGATGTAGAGAGATGGTCAACTCTCTCTGAATATCTGCATCCTTGCATAAACCACTGGAGTGTACTCCCTCTTGATCTTTGCTTCCTGGATTACCTGTTCTTGAATCTCATATTCATCCTTGGTCCCTATGCATGCTTATTAGTATCATGAATGTGTTATCCTTGTGATCTCATATAAAATCATACATTCATTAGTATACTATTAAAACACAATAATCTCAAGCATGTATAGTCATGATCATTTCAAACAGAAATAATAAGCATTAGCATTCAAGGTTTATGTAGGATTCTTATGGTTAGTCAAATCATAAGAAACATAACATGTCTAAACCTGTAATTACTCAAACCTATGACTCTTCAGATTAGTTGAATCATCAATCAAGATAAGAGATATAAAATGCATAAAACCTGTGATTATTCAAAGCTATACCATCATGATTCTTCTGGTTAGTCATATCATCAATTATGGTAAGAAACATAATATGCATACAATCATGATTATTCAAACCTATGACTTCATGAATAATCATAATCAACAACGCGATAGTATAAGATCCTAACCCAAGGTAGGAATCTAGCTTGATATAGGAAAAACATACCTGGATTATCATGTTAGCTAGTTATGTCTAACATACCCGTATAATGTCTTTTGGTTCTCTTCAGTGACTTGTGCTAGTAACCTGCATGTCTCATAAGTTAACCATTATAAAACCAAGTTATACATACCTCGTGAATGGATCTTGTATGAGATCCATGACAATGGATGAATCTTTGTCCTCATGTTATCATGATCATATGTTCTTGGACCAGAACATGATCTGTCTTTCTTGGTGTACCTTTCATGTTAGTAGACAACATAAACCTCATACAACACCATAATGCACATTAGTACAATCATAAGTGTCAATACCCTAACCAATGAATATCTTCTATCATGCATTCATAATTTTGTTAAGGTGAAACGACAAATCTAAAATCAAAATTGTACTAACCGTAATAACATGAAGACAAACATACCATAAACTTAATCATGGACAAATATCGAAACATACCTCGATGAGACATACCTGTCGAGATTGCTTGTAATCTTCTTATGTAAGACCTTAGCCTCATCTCCCTCTGAAACAGGAACTTCTTCACTCATGCAGATGATCAATCCATCTTCTTCTAGGATTAACCCAATCCACTTGATTTGCAAGAACTGGACCTGGAGCTGGATATGGGTTTGTCAGAGAAACCCCAAAAATTCAAACTTTGAATTTCAAACTTTCGAAAGGATAGAAATATGCGCCTTGATGAGCTGATCAAACTGGTATATTCAGAATTTGAAAACTGCAAAGTTTCACTCCTCAATTTTGCCTTTGAAACTCCCGGATTCACTAGACGTGATCCTGAACTGGGGTTTGATGAAGCCCACTCTTTTGCCCCATCAAAATGTTTGATCCAAAGCTCTAAGCTTCTATTTTTCTAAGGAGCTTCCAGCCGTGGTCACAGATTTCAAAAATTCCCATTTTTACAGAAGCCCTAATTTTCCACTTTTCTGATCAAAGTCCCGAACTAGGGTCTAATCAAGCCCGGCCTTCTGCCCAAGCACAAATTCTGATCTTGGTCTCTAAATTTCTATTTTGATGAGTAGCATCCAGCCGAGATCTCCGATTACAAAAATTCCAACTTTCTCCAAAGCCCTAAATTCCGGAAGCCATGAATGAAGGTACCAAAAAATAATTCTGTTTTGACAGAAATATGTACCTGATTGTTTCTGGTGTAACTCCAAAATTTTTGATCCACAGGGTCTGAAAAAGTTTCCTGAGATAGCCTGACCTGTTATCTTTCCATCCTGACAGGTCTGACCCCAATTGGATTCTCTGAGAGAGAGTTATGCCAAATGTCGCAACGTGACCTGTTTTGGGATAAAACAAGAGAACGAACTTGTACGGCGTGCCACGTGTCACTGTTTTAACTTCGGCCTCTGAAAAAGTTTTCTGAGATAGCTCGGCCTGTTACCTTTCCATCCCGACAGGTCTGACCTCAATTGGACTCTCTGAGAGAGAGTTATGCCAAATGTCGCAACGTGACCTGTTTATGGGATAATACAGGAGAGCGAACTTGTACGGCGTGCCACGTGTCACTGGTTCAACTTCGGCCTCTGAAAAAGTTTTCTGAGATAGTACAGACTGTGTACTACCTGTCACTTTTTACGAAATTTCATTTGGAGCTTCCTAGCCCAAGATATGACCTTTTTCCCAAGGTGACCTGATTTTGACTCAGATCTGGAAGAGGCAGAAACCCTATATTGTACAGATCATAAATCACAAAGTACAACGAATTAGAGGTTTTCCTTTGGACACAAGATACCTGGAGAGTTAATCTTCGTCCTGTAACAATTTCAGATCCGAAAACTTCGCCAAAACGGATTTATAGCGAAAGTGCTACGATGACTGGTTTTTGCTATATCAAGCCCTAGCATCGTAAGTGCAACAAGTGTCATACATGCCATATCATGCCTTCTTTCAGGCTAGCTCTGATACCATGTTAGATTTTCTGAATTTACTTCAATATGATCTAGGATCTTAACTGAGAGAACAACATGTACAGCATATCTACAGCATATCAATCATGGAGACAATAATGCAAGCACACAAGAGACACAAAGATTTACTTGGGGAAAACCATAAAGGTGAAAAACCCCAATAACTTCCTCAGAGATAGATAGAGCAATGATACAACCAACCAAGACAGATAGCCATAACCTAGTAGCAGATCCTCCTCCTCCATAAGTGCGCCACTCCTCCTTGAGTGCATGTGTGAGAAGTGAATGAGCAAATAGAGTGCCTCCCGCACTCTATTTATACTTGACTTGACTTGCCTTTTTACCTAACTCATGTAGGCTCGAACTTAACCACATAATATAATGCTGACTGGGCCGACCCCCAATAGGGTGGTCTAATAACCCTTTGACCCACATGGCCGACCCCCAATAGGGTGGTCTAATAACCCTTCGACCCACATGACTTATACAGGGCCGACCCCAACAAGGTGGTCTAATAACCCATCAAGTATAAGTTACGACACTTACAATATAAATGACGACACTTCCTTATAGAGGAATAATACCATCTCTATAGGAATACAATATACATATATGTGAAATACATTCCGAATTTACATATACATCAACAGGGTGAAGTACCCGGTACTTTCACGGTACTCCCAGAGGTACCAATCCCGGTACCCGGTACGGCGGTACGGGTGCCCAACCCCCCGGTACAGGTACCCTGGCAACTTAGCTTTTGGACCTTTAAAACCAGCTTTTGATCATTTGTAGAATTTGCAATTGCATTTGTGAAGAGGGAGAGCTAGTGGATGACTAGTTGCAGAAGTATTTTAAAGGTCTAAAAGCATCCCTGAAATACATCTTTATGTTCTAACATCATCCATATACCTTCTAGGACATCCATATATGTGGAAGGGCCATTCTGAATATGAATCACGACCTCGTAGTGTCATTGTCACTTTGGAAGGACAACTCTATCGGATACCAAAGATAGTTGCAGTCTCGTGGACCCCAACCAAGCAGTGCAGGAAGATAATATCCCACACTAGGAAATTTTCCCTATTTGTAATCGCCACTAAAGGAGAACATCATATCGCAGAGACATCCACAACCTCTGCACATGATACCTCTACTTAGCAAAAACAAGAAGAACAAAAAGTCATTGCAGCATCATCTATCCGGGTACCTCTACAGTGCAAGGCCATGCATTCAAGGTGCTCTTCCAAAAAGAAATCAACCACGACGGTGCAAACCAAGGATAACACAACCACCAAAATTGTTGAACAGCTCCAACGCATCCCTCAAAAACAATTACAACCCTCTGAAGATGTCAAAGAAAGGCAACCTTTTCACTTTAGCAACTGTCACACCAGGAGCTCAACTCAACACACAATTCGAAATATGATAAGGGATTTGACGCAATAGAGACCATTGCTTCCTAAGGAGGGAGGATTGATCCAAACGGATATCGGTGGCCACCCACCCATTTCACTGGCTCAAAACAATTTACAATTTTCGTAGTTTTCTAGTAATTTTTCTATAATTTTTCGGGGGTCCCAAACTTCCGGAGCTGTTTTGAGGTCCTAAACGACGTTTTTTGGCGATTCCAAGGGAAAAATGTCATCCATTGACATCCATTAGCCCCTATTTTCAAGTTCTAAATCTCGGATAGACCTTTCCAACGGGCTATCAAGCACTCGAAACGGAGATTGTATGCAAACGTTATGATCCCGCGAAGTTGATTGTTCAACTAACCACCTTGGAGCCACAAACTTTATGACAATTCGTCTTCTAGGTTAAGTTTTTGAATATTTGGGAATCTTTCCTTCATGCTTATGATAAATAGGCCCTTTCAGCCTCTTTTGTATTCAACTTGGCACGAATGGGCATAGCGACCGCATCTCTTCTCAGAGATAGCTACCACCATTCTAGTTGTTTTATTTTACAGTCTGTTCTATTTCCGCTATTTAATAGAATATGTGTTTATTGTATCGTCGTGTTCTTTGCAATATATCTGTGTATGTGAATATATGTATGATCTTTAATTTTGTTCTCACATAAATCCGGATCAACTAGACATCTAAAAAGCTTGTTATTTTCCACTTGTAAAAAAATGATTCCGTGTTGTTTTCCTAAGATATAAGGGTGCTCCCACAAAGTTGGTATATAATTCCGTTGCAATAGCAACACACGAACATTAAAATTGTAAAATGTGTGTGCATTCCTTTTTGTGGAGGTTCGACAATTGTCAATCCTCCATGCAAGAATGGACAACATGGACAAGAACATGTGCGCATTATAGAAACATGTGCATGCGTTCATTTTTGCGAAGGTTCGGCAATAGCCAAACCTCCACGCACAATGGATAGCATGGACAAGAGCATGCGCTTGTTATAACGTGTGTGCATTTCTATAACATGTGTACATTCTAAAATGTCAAACCATTAATAACACGTGCGCATTATTTTTAACATAAAAAACTGCTCTACTATTGGACGTAACTTTCTATCCATGCATCAATTTTTGGAGTTCTTTAACTGGTTGGAAAGGCCTTGAAGATATCTACATCATTACGATATGATAATTTTATATTTCTACATATATAATTTTTCTCATTTTTAAAATAATATAAACTAAATGTTCACAAGCGTCATTTTCCTTATTCTTCATTTGTTGTCATATTCATCTATTGTGGCAATGCGAGCACGTCTTGCTCACGACCACAACCTCCCCAAAGCCATCAGACATTGTCTCCAAGAGAGAGGATGTTAGAGAAAGAGAGAGAGATTGGGGGAGCGGAGGTGGTTAGTGGTAGTCAGAGGGGGATTAGGAGAGACAAAGATGGAGGGGGGTTAAGGTAAGAGGAGAGAGAGAGGGGGGGGGTGTGGGGAGGTGGTTAGTGGTAGTAGTAGTAAGAGGGGGTTTGGGTTAGGTGTAGGGGGGGTAGAAGGGGGTTAGGGAGAGAGCAAATGGGTGTTAGGTGGTTGAAGGAGAGAGGGGGGGCGGTTAGTGTTAGGGGGAGGAGTATGGTGGGGTGTGTGTGTGTGTGTGTGGCTGAGAGAGAGAGAGAGAGTTGAGGGGGGTTATTAGGGGTTGGGGGGAGGATACGGTTTGGGAGTTTGGGGAGGAGGAATGAAGTTACATAGAAGGGGGGGTATAGAGAGAGAGAGAGGGAGAGAGATTTGGTGGGTGATTACAGGTATTCCGCCTACTCATAATTATCAGTGGTACATTATGTTCCTTAGAGAAAAAGAAATGATTGTGTTCTCCCTAGTATAGGTTAACCCTTCCCCCATACAAAATATTCCAGAGTGCTAGCGCGAAAGTAAATTTTAGTCAATCCTTGTCATAGTTTGTATAGGAGACATTGTCTCTAATAATGCACAGGGGAGGAGGGGGTCTTATTGTTAGGGGAGATAGAGGGGGAGGTTAGGGATTTAAGGGTGGGAGAGAGAGAGAGAGAGTAAAGGGGTGGTTAGTGGTAGGAGTATAAGAGAGAGAGAGAGAGAGAGAGAGAGAGAGAGAGAGAGAGAGGTGGTGGTTACAAGTAGTTGGAGGAGTAAGGGAGAGAGGGAGAGTGAAAGAGGGGGTTACTAAGGGTTATGGGGAGGAGGGGAGAGAGAGAGAGAGGGAGTAGAGAGAGAGAGAGAGAGAGAGAGAGAGAGGGGGGTGATTAGGTGTTTTAGGAGCAGAGAGAGGGGTGGAGGCTAGGGGTAGGTGGAGGAGAAGGGGTTAGAGAGAGAGAGAGAGAGCTTGGGAGGATGATTAGGGGTTGGGGGAGAGAAAGGGATAGAGATTAGGAGGGTTAGGGGTTTGGGGAGGAGTAGGGTGGTTAGAGAGAAGGGGGGGTATAATTGAGGATTGGGGGGTTGTGGGTAGTAAGATCATGAGCCAGAGAGAGAGAGATGGGGGGTGGTTGGTGGTAAGGGGGAGGGGGAGTAGGAGAGAGAGAGATAGAGGGGTTAGGGGTAGGGGGAGTAGGAAGTGGGTTAGGGGGACAAAGAGAGGGGGGTTATGCATAGAGAGAGAGAGAGAGCGGCTAGGGGTACAATGAGTAGGAGAGAGAGAGAGAGAGAGAGAGATGGGGGCATAGGGTTAGGGGGGGTAAGAAATAGGGGGTTGGGGGTAGAGAGAGAAAGAGAGAGGAGTTGGGGGGGGTGATTATTTGTAGGGAGAGGAGGGAGGTTGCGAGAGAGAGAGGGGGGGTTAGGGATTTGTGGAGGAGGGAAGTTACAAAGAAGGGGGAGGAGTATAGAGGGACATAGAGTGAGAGGGGGGGTAGGGAGTTAAGGGCAGAAAGAGAGAGGGGGGGTTAGGGGTACAAGGGAGAGGGATTAAGTGAGACAAAGACAGAAGGAGGGGTTAGGGGTAAGGGGAGTAGCAGAGAGAGAGGGGGGTAGAGATAAGGGGATGAGGAGTGGAGGAATTAGTGGTAGAAATATATAGAGAGAGAAAGAGGGGTGGGGGTAATTAGGTGTAGGGGAAAGGAGAGGGGTTGTTGGAGAGAGAGAGAGATCAGGGGGTTAGGGGTTTGGGGAGGAGGAGGGAATTTAGATAGAAGGGGGGTTATAGGTGAGAAGTGGAGGGGTTGGGGTTAGAGAGAGAGGGATATGGGGGTTTAATGGTAGGGGGAGTAGGAGGGTGAGAGAGAGTGAGAGATATCCAAGGGGTGATTAGGGGGAGGCGGAGGGGGATTAGGAGAGACAAAGATAGTGGGAGGTTTAAGCGTAGGGAGAGAGAGAGAGAGAGAGAGAGAGAGAGAGAGGGTGGGGGTGTTGGGAGGGGGAAGGGTGGGGGTGTTGGGAGGGACGAAGATAGTGGGAGGTTTAAGCGTAGGGAGAGAGGGAGAGAGAGAGAGAGAGAGAGAGAGAGGGTGGGGGTGTTGGGAAGGACGAAGTAGGGGGGTGTTAGGGTGTTAGGGGAGAGAGATACAGGTGGGGGTTATGGGTAGGTGTAGTAGAGAGAGAGAGAGAGAGAGAGTTACTAAGGATTAGGAGGAGGAGGGGAGAGAGAGAGGGGGGTTAGTTGTAAGGGGAGGAGTAAGAGGGTGAGAGAGAGAGAGAGAGAGAGACGAGCGGCAATTAGGGGTAGGGTGGGAGTGGGCTTGGGGGAGAGATAGAGATATAGATCGAAAGGTTGGGGGTTTAGGGAGGAGTGGAGTGATTATAGAGAAAGGGGCGTATAGGTGAGAAGTGGGGATTTGGGGTTAGAGACAGAGAGAGAGAGATGGGGGGTGGCATAGTGGTAGGGTAAGTGGGATTAGGAAAGACAGATATAAAGGGGTGTTTAGGGGCAGGGGGAGTAGGAGAGTGAGAGGGGTGGGGGGAGTTAGGTGTAAGGGGTGTAGGAGGGGGTTTAGGGAGAGAGAGAGATGGTGGGGAGTGAGGGGTTGGAGAGAGAGAGAGAGAGAGAAGGGGGGAGGGGGATAAGGAGAGATAGAGAGAGGGGTGGGGGATTAGGGGAGGTGGGAGTAGGAGATAGAACAGGGGAGGGGAGGGGTAGCGGGATGAGGAGTTGGTGGGTTGGGGGTATAGAGAGAGAGAGAGAGAGAGTAAGATGATTAGAGAGAACGGGGGTATAGTTTGTGTGTGTGTGTGTGTGTGTGTGTGTGTGTGTGAGAGAGAGAGAGAGAGAGAGAGAGAGAGTTGGGGGGTAGGGTAGAGTGGGGAGAGAGAGAAAGGGAAGGGAGATAGTGGTAGGAGGAAGGGAGAGAGAGAGAGACGAGGGTGTCATTAGTGGTGGGGGGAGGAGAGGGTTTAGAGAGAGAGAGAGGCAGGTTAGAGAGGTGGGGTGTTAGGGAAAAAGGGATAGAAAGGGGAGATTAGAGAGAGATATGTGGGTAGGGAGAGAGGGGAGGTAGTGTGGGGTTATAGATTGGGAGAGGCAGAGATATAAGGGGTAGGGTGGGAGGGATGGATGGAGAGATTGTGGGAGGGATATATACAAGTAAATGGTGGGAGGGAGAGAGATGGATTGTGAGAGAGAGAGAGAGAGTGGGGTGGGGGGGGGTGATTAGGGGTAAGGGGAGGAGAAGGGATGCGGAAGAGAGAGAGAGAGAGAGAGATCAGGGGTGTTAGGGGTTTGGGAAAGAGGAGGGCGGTTAGAGAGAAGGGGGGGGTATAGAGTCTGTGTGTGTGTGTGTGTGTGAAAGAGAGAGAGAGAGAGAGAGGAGGGGAGAGAGAGGGATAGAGGGGGGGTATTATTGGTGCGGAGAGGATAGGGTTTGTCACATCCCCACCCATCAATCCAGCCAACAATCAGAGGGGACATGAATGATCCAAAGGGGGTTTCTAAATTTCACGTCATGTCCATATTACGAAATTCATAAACATTTAAATGCACGTGCAGGTACATATTAAAAATACACAGCGGAATTTATAAATGATACCACACACGCACAACATGCATATACTAGCATACTCATCACAAGCATAATAATAATAATAATAATAATTCCTGCACATTTCAACACAACAGTAAATTAATAAGTAAACACTTATCTTTTAATTGAAGTTGTCCAAACAACTGGATATGTAAGAGCAATGTTCCACCAAGCCATAAGCACTCTATCCAACACTTTATCTCTATGTTGAGAGGGCACCCCCAAGCTGGACTAGGTATCCACTAAGAAGGAACTACACGGGCTCACTCACAGCCATAGGAGCACACACTCATGCTAAGCCAACACACAATTAGGTTTATCAAGCATGCAGAAAGGTAAGGGAGGTGAATGTTAAGCAAGTGAGCTCAACCACAGAGCTACGGGCATCTCAATTGGTCTCATCCCTCCCTGAGCACCCACAATACCTACCACACCCAACACAAGAAAGGTCTCCTTCTCTCCTACACAATCCCTCAAGCACCCCTTTCCCTTGAGTGCTATTCAGGGTGGGCATAGAAAGGTCAAAGTTGATAGAATTTTAGAGATTTCTTGCCTTCATTGGGTTTATCAAGCAATTCTAGCCTTTGATCACTCTCAAGCTTCAATTGTGTCTTGGATTCTTTGTTTTTGCCACACTAATTTGCAGCCACGAAATCCAATTTTCATGCTTCTCAATCTGGGTTCGCCAACGGATTTTTGAGCTTTTAACACTCTCGAATTCACCCCAGGGTTCAGGTCTATGGGTCCCTTACCAGATTTCACACCCCATAGGAATTTTTGGGCGTTTTTAACGCTCTAAAACATGGCTTTCTCTCACGCTACGATTTTTGCTATTTTTTTCGTGCTAGAAATGCATAGCTTGCAGCAAATTGGTGTCTGTTTGCCCCACAATGGAATAGGGATGAAGGGAAACGAATTCCCATGAGGGGAATTGACTTATGGGTACCAAAAATTAATCTCATACTCAGCCATATGAATTTTTGGGTTGTGCCCATGCTCCATTAAATTCATGAGCTACATTTTCAGTTGCCTATTACAACAGAAATAAATATCAACAAGGAAGTCAACTTGGGTAGTTGCTTATCCTTTATGGCACATGGGTTCTCAGGATGACACTTTGAAACAAAGTATTTGATCCCACAACCCCTCTCCTCTCCTAGTGGATAAACACAGCCCCTTCATTTTAGTTGCTTCCATAGCCATCTCTTGGACTTTTATTTGCATGGTTTTTACATTTTCCATGGATGACTAGTACATTTCCACAAAATATAAAATGCTTTCCTTTATAATCCAAGCATTCACTAGTGGGGCTTTGGCCTTGATCCCCACGCTAGGAATTATATATCGCATATTTACAATATTTACATATCG
This sequence comes from Larix kaempferi, assembly GCA_027924585.1. Lineage (NCBI taxonomy): Eukaryota > Viridiplantae > Streptophyta > Pinopsida > Pinales > Pinaceae > Larix > Larix kaempferi. The sequence continues at coordinate 21,568,329 of BSBM01000338.1, forward strand.
ATCCAATAATGTCAAGGGTCAAAATGGGGGTATTACAGGGTTTAAAGAGAGAGAGAGAGAGAGAGAGAGAGATGTTTTTAGAGATAGAGAGAGAGGTGGGGTTTTACGTACAGATGGATAGAAAGTGGCAATTAGAGATAGAGATATAGGAAAGGAGAGGGTGGAGGTAGTGTGGGGAGGATAGATTGGGAGAGGAAGAGATATAATGAGAAGGGTGGGATGGATGGACGAGGAGATTGTGAGAGGGATATAGTAGAAAATGGTGGAAGGGAAAGAGATGAGTAGGGTCAGTGCTATCAAAACTAGACCATTCATCCAATCAGTCAAGCCCAAAAAACTAAATCGGATTGTAACCAAAAAAAGAAACAAACCAGGTCAAAAAAATCGATCGACCAAAAAATACATAAAATAATCAAATTTTGAAAAAATATATATATACTTATGTGCATCCATAAGAATCCATACCATTATACACAAATATGCACATTTTCTGAAGCATATAGAAAGTAAGGGTAAATATAACTAAAATCGCATTTAGTGCAATCCGTATGTGACCCTAAATACAAAAACAAAGAGGTTTTAAATGGTCTCTAGTGTCCAAAAAACCTCATGCTATAGCAAATAACTACATATCATCAAAATCATTGCCTATATTATAATCCTCTTAGTCAATAACACCCCGTCCCCTGACCTGTAGGCTCTATCCCTTGTTTCTATCTCGAATCTCAAAGTTGCTCCAAGGACAATAGTTGACATCGTACAATTTTGATGAAACCACGTAACCCAACTATTAAAAAAAGGTATAAAAAACTTCCCATGACTAATAAGTAATTTTGCTCGAATGAAGAGTACATTTTTACTAAGATCGTGACAAAGGAGTTAAACAAAAAACACCACCAACATTGAAGTACATAGAAGGTTTGATGCACTTGATTAAATGCCAATCACATACCCGCAAACATGATAGAGTCTAGCGGAAACGTTGCAATCTTGAAACCCTGAACACTATCATGTCTATTGAATTCAAAATGGGATCTAAAATTCTACTTTTTGTGTATGAAGTTCGATGAGATTGGAACCACTCTCAAACATCATGAAACAATTAATGGTAAAATTACAAATTCAAGTAAAATGATAGAAAATGAAATACAAGGAGAATGTAACTTTTACTTTAAGAATTTAATATTTCCATTTAATGTTACAGGTGATTACTACGATTTACCTTCATTTCGTTTCAAAAATTGAAAGTTATATTTTAAAAAATATAACAAGTGTGAGTTTTTGTTTTAGAAATGCATGTGTTATTAACACACGCGTTTTTATTTTAGAAGCACGTGTGCGTTATCATTAACACACACACATTATTAACATGTGAGTGTTAATAATAATGCGCACACATTTTTAACATATGCTCTACGTGTTAGAGATAGTGGTATCTCGGGATGTCCTCCATGATTCAGATGCCTCGCATGGAGGTAGATCAGCAGTATATGCATCAGGATGGAGTAGAGGGTGATATGCACTATACTCAGTGGCATGAATCCATTGGCGGATGCATGCCGACCTTCCGAGGTGTTTTGCCTCATGCATGCATGAGATTTGCATATATAGTTAATTATTAAAAGATGCATGCAAAAGTGTCTTTTTGCATACACAGATGTTAGGTTTTTGGTAAACCTAATTGATCATTGAGATTATATATAGAGGCATGAGGTCCTCGAATGAGGTTGCTCAGTTGACTTATTAGAGAGTGATCTGTCAAGACTGAGGATGGCGCATTAGTGCATGCAGGGCGACTTTCTGAGAGAGAGAGAGAGAAGCTTCTGTAGGAGGGAGAGTGGGGTGATCTGAGCTGGATCAATCACAACTTGACCAAAGGCACTTGGCACCCAGTTCTGTGGACTGAGATAGTTCATCAGAGTGGTTTTTGCAGAGATTGAGGAAGGACGTCTTTCAGAGAGGGAGAAGGGCGCATTACTTGAGGAGAGAGGAGCTCATCCTGGATCCGATTGATCGATTGAGCAACTGGGACTTTTGAAGTATCCTTGCCTCAGTGTTTGAGGAAGGAATGTGACGATCAGAGCTCAGATCTGTTGAGATCTAATTCAGTACGTGTAAGGAACCTACAACAATTAATTAATGAAAATGCACGAGATAGCATAAATAACAGAACTCAGAATAGATTTATTGATCACGAGCCACTTCGAGGGGGCAACCTCCTTTCAGAAAGCTCAATACAAATAACTTCACGGTGCCTTCATTGGCCTCAACACAAAATTATATACTAAGTCTAGGCACCAATACTATGGATAATCCCATGGAACATATAATACTACAGGAGGACTTACAAAGAATATGCGTACAATACTATGTATCAATACTATGGGCTAATACAAACTATGAATCAACATATAATACTACGGGATGACTTACAAAGCATATGCGTCCAACAACAATATACTAACAAAGTAAAGAGAAGAGTTGACATGGGTTCCTAACATCCCCTCCCCCTTAGAAAAATATTTGTCCTCAAAGCTTTAGATGTGGAAATTGTTGTTGAACCTGAAGGAGTGGTTCCCATGTAGCATCCTCTGGTTGCATTCCGTACCACTGAATTAAAACCTCTATGATAGAGCGAGAGCGAAGCTGACAAGTGCGCCTATTGAGGACGGCCTCCGACTCCAAAAGGATGGATCCTTCATTATACAATTCTGGTAAAATAGTTTGTCCTTTGATGTTGGTGCCAAGAAATTTCTTCAGACAAAAGACACGAAATACTGGATGAATGCGGGAAGGAGGAAGGTCCAATTTATAAGCAATGGACAAAATCTTGTAAAGAATCCTATATGGCCCATAGAACTTTGGAGCGAGCTTATGACGCCCTTCGACTTTCAGGTAGGATTGCTTGTAAGGCTGTAGACAAAGAAAAACCATGTCACCTGCTTGAATAAGTGTGCTCAGAACAGTGTTGATCGGCTTGTTGCTTCATTCGATTTATTGCCAAGTGAAGATTGTCCCGCAAAATGGGAAGAATATGATCACGATTTCGAAGGACTGTGTCAACTGCCTGAACTGGTGAATTGCTGGGGGTGTATGGAAGAAGAACTGGCGGTGCCTGACCATACACTGCTTCATATGGAGCCATTTTAGAGGCAGTGTGGTAAGAGGTATTGTACCACCATTCAGCGAGAGGGAGCCACTTTGCCCACTAATATTGTTGTTCAGAGGTGAAGCAACGAAGATAAGTTTCCAAGCATTTATTGATAATTTCAGTCTAACCATCTATTTGTGGGTGATGCCCTGAACTCATCTTAAGTTTGGTGCAAGTGGGGCGAAATAGTTATGTCCAAAAATGACTGGTGAAAGTTGCATCGCGATCCGAGACAATGGAAGAAGGGATTCCATGAAGACAAAAGATCTGGTCAAGGAAAATTTGTGCGACTGAGGAGGCTGTATAGGGTTGGCTGAGGGCACGAAAATGACTATATTTGGAGAGGCGATCAACCACAACCAAAATCACTGTCTTCCCTCGAGATTTAGGGAGCCCTTCAATGAAATCCATAGAAATATCTGTCCAAATCCGTGTAGGGATGGGAAAGGGTTTGAGCAATCCCGAAAGAAGTGTTGTTTCACCCTTATTGCACTGGCAGATATCACATTCAACCACCATCTGTTGAATTGTCCTTTTCATTCCCTGCGAAAAGAAGTTACGTCGTGCCCGCTCATACGTTGTGAGGAGTCGAGAGTGCCCTACCGATGGAGAAGCATGGAGTTCATAAAAGACAACATGTTGAAGATCTGTGCTCTGGGGAATCACCGGACGACCCTTGTATTTTAGGGAAGAACCATCCCAAGAGTAATGTGGTACACCAGAAGGGTTGTTGGCCAAGCATTGGATGATTTGTTGAATAGATTGCAACCAATTTGGAAGAGGCATAGAAATAGCTGAAAGAGAAACTTGGTCATCAAATGTGCGAGAAAGAGCATCCGCCACAATATTGTCCTTACCCTTCTTGTAAGTGATCTCATAGTCATAACCAATGAGTTTGCTAACCCATTTTTGTTGTGCTGGGGAGAATACACGTTGTTCCAGAAAATATTTCAGATGCTGGTGATCAGTCTTGATGCAGAAATGATTCCCTAATAGGTATGGTCTCCACTTCTGTACTGCATGCAAAATAGTCATCATTTCCTTCTCATATGTAGAGGCAACTAAATTCTTACCGAAAAGGGCTTTGCTGATGAATGCAATGGGATGTTCATCTTGAAGGAGAACAACACCAAGTCCATTGCCGCAAGCATCACTCTCAATAGTGAAGGGCTTGGAAAAATCGAACATAGCTAGAACAGGTGTAGTACACATAGCTTGTTTCAGTTTGTCAAATGCACACTCAGTAGCATGTGTCCATGTAAAAGCATCATTTTTCAATAGAGCAGTTAATGGAGCTACAATCTTCCTATATTCCTTGACAAACTTGCGGTAGTATCCAGTCAATCCCAAAAAACCATGAAGGCTCTTCAATGTCCGAAGATGTGGCCAATTGTTCATGGCAACTATTTTGGCAGGATCTACACAAACCCCTTGTGCTGAAATAATGTGCCCGAAATACTCTACTTCCTTTTGTCCAAAAACACATTTAGACTGTTTGGCGTGGAGATGATGGTCAGAGAAAAGTTGCATTACAAGATCCAGATGGTGGAAATGCTCAGCCCATGTTTTACTATAGATGAGGATATCATCAAAGAAGACCAGAATGAATTTCCGCCATTAGGGCCGGAATATTTTATTCATCAGTGCCTGGAATGTGGAAGGAGCATTAGTGAGGCCAAAGGGCATGACCACAAACTCATAGTTGCCATCATGTGTGCGGAAAGCAATTTTATGGATATCATCCTCATGAACCCGAATTGGATGATACCCAGAACGGAGATCCAACTTGAAGAAAAATTGAGCACCATGAATCTCATCAAGAAGCTCATCAACAACAGGAATTGGAAACTTATTCTTGATTGTGAGGTGATTAAGTGAGAAAAAGTCAATGCAGAGGCGCCATGACCCATATTTTTTTCAGACAAGAAGAACTAGTGAAGAAAAGGAACTAGTACTAGGGTGAATTACCTTGCTTCAATAAGTCCCGAACGAGCATTTCAATCTCTGTTTTTTGGTGAAATGGGTAGCGATAGGGCCTGATGTTGGGAGGAACGCTTCCCGAAAGGAGCTAAATACGATGGTCCTCAGGCCTTGAAGGTGACAATCCCACTGGTTCATCAAAGACACCTATATATCTATCCAGAATTTGTTGTAGATCCAAAGGAGTAGTGGAGGCCCCTGATTGTTACATCTAAATGGAATGGATTTGAGCGATGACACCATGTGAATTCATCTTAAGGAGATTTTCCATACGATGTGAACTGATGATGCTGAGAGATCTTGGTTGTAAACTTGTCAATGTGTGTTTTTGTCCATTGGTTGAAAACTGCATCCAAATTTCAACAAAATCCCATAAGATGGAGCCAAGTGTGCATAGCCATTGAGTGCCCAAAACCACATAACATCCACCTATGGCCAAGGCAAACATGTAAAAGCGCAGGTTATAATCTCCCATAAAGATACGCACATTGCGACACTTCACCTTGCAAGGTAAAGTGCCCCCATTGGCAATCATGACTTCAAAGTTGGAGCAAGGATGGACAAAACAATCAGCTTATTTGGCAATTCGAGGGTCAATGAAGTTATGAGTGCTACCAGAATCAATGAGTATTGTAAAATGAAGCTTCTTGAGGTAACCCCTGACCTGCATTGTTTGGGGGGTGGTGACTCCGACTAAAGCATGGAGGGATATCTCTGGGTGGTCATCCTGAGCAGAGGGTCAATAGGTGGCTCCTGAATGTCGACCTAATCATCTATGGTATCTGGAGCTTCTTCACCAATTTCAAAGGTAGGCAGAGAATCCACATCCAAGAGATAGAGATTTTGCTCAACACATCTATGTCCCCAAGTGAATTTCTCATCACAATTATAACAAAGCCCTTTTTCTCTGCGTGCACGCATTTCTGCTTTAGACAAATGCTTGATAGGAGTTGGTCGAGGAGCTGGCGTGATGGGAGGTCGTTGGGAACCCATATTTCTGAAGGGAAAAAAAGTGGGTTTGGAGCGTTCTTGGGTTGCGATATTTTCCTCTGCAAACTTAGCCAACCCCAGGGCTTCCATCATTGTGTTGGGACAAAACATTTTGACCTCAGATCGGATTGCAACCTTTAGACCACCGATAAAACAACTCTTGTAGAAGTGATCAAGCAATCCTTCTTTGTGATTGGCTAGTTTCTCAGATTTTGTTTGATACTCCCTCACAGTGCCAATTTGGCGAAGTTTAGTGAGTGCTCTTGTGAAGTCATCAAAATCACTAGGACCAAATCGTTGCAAAAGGAGCTAGCAAAAATTTGGCCATTTGGGCTCTTCATGAGCCTTGATGTACAAACGGTACCATTGAAGGGCTTCATATTCCAAATGAAATGATGCAAGTGGAACTTTGTTGACATCAAAAGTATTATGCAGACTGAAATACTGTTATGCCCAATAGATCCATCCAGTCAAATCATTACCATTGAAGCAAGGAAAATCAACCTTCGACCCACGAAAATTGTTGGAAGAAGAGAACCTACTGTCGGCAGAAGACTCTGACTGTTGTTTATTGCTCATGGCTGAATGCTCAAGATGGAGGCCGAGAAATTTTTCATCTAGAGCTTGGAGTTTGGTTTTGAGGGCTGCAAGTTCTTCCTCCATGGTTTTTGCTCCTACGCGGGTGACAACCATAACCAGGAGTTTTTTTTTGAATGGGTAGAAAAACAAAAACAAAAACTGTTTTAGTAAAGGAAAATTTGGATTTGGGAAAAACTCTAATGGGTAATTGGGGTTTGACTAGATTTTGGAGACTTTCGAATGGATAGAGAAGCAGAAAATGAGGATTTCAGAAGCGGGATAAAGGAATAGGAAAATTTGTTAGATAGGGACAAAGAAGCAGAAATAGGAAATGAACATTGTGGCAAAATTTGAAGGCAATTGGGTGAAAATCGAAGAAGTTATGGCAAACCCTAAAAATAAACAAATGTGGGATTTCTCGATTTGGGAAGTGGAATTTGGGATAGGGTCCTTAGGAATAAAATATGCAGAATGGGATTTCAAGGGTGTCAGTGATTTTCTTTTCGGAATGGATCTGCAACGGCGCGAAAGTGATTGGGAACAATTTTTGACAGATGTAATCTACGATTTATCAACTGGAAATAGATATGGACCCCCGGTATGCGCAGTTTCCTAAAGGTTTAGGGGATTCACTCAACCACAATTGTTGTCTGACGGCTTGCGTATTGGGGCATGACCCCTCACTCCACAGCTCAGGTAAAACTAATAACCGCTTTGCCACAAACGACAGCTCTTGGTTTACCTCACGGGTGGGAACTAGTCAATCAGGGAGGGGTCGTTGCCCTTTTCGCTGGAAAGTCCTCTCAATGGGTCAGCTACTTCGAGGTTCCTATGGTACTCCTCACAATGAGTTTTAGGGTTTATGCCCAAGTACTTCCCACAGTTAAGCGGATAGGGATTATTCCTAGATCCGAGCCTGCAACAGATGCGAAAAAAAAAAAATGACAGAATTTCCACCCAACAAACGCAAGAAAGTGCTCTGATACGAGATGTGAGGAACCTGCAACAATTAATTAATGACAATGCACGAGATAGCAAAAATAACAGAACTCGGAATAGATTTATTGATCGCGGGCCACTTCGAGGGGGAAACCTCCTTTGAGCAAACTCAATACAAATAACTTTACAGTGCCTTTATTGGCCTCAACACAAACTTATATACTAAGTTTAGGCATCAATACTATGGATCAATACCATGGAACATATAATACTATGGGACGACTTACAGAGCATATGCATCCAATATTATGGATCAATACTATGGGCTAATACAAACTATGGATCAACATATAATACTACGGGACGACTTACAAAGCATATGCGTCCAACAACAATATACTAACAAAGTAAAGAGAAGGGCTGACATGGGTTCCTAACAGTACGAGTATTTGACATCCAGAGGGAGGGTGCATGTTTCCATGCAGAGGAAGGGCGCATTCACCTAATTGATCAGTTGGTCTTCTTCCATAGCAGAGCAGATAAGAGCAGTGCAGTAGGAGACATAGTACATAGAGAGTTACCTACAAACAGATCCAGATCCAGTTGACAGCTAAGGCACATTTCCTCTATGCAAAAATCAGTCGTTGCTTGCAGATCTAGGGTTTTGACCCAGTCAAGTTTGGTTGACATTTCTGAGGTAACATTGTATGTACTTATTTTCATCTTATATTGCTCTAGGCTCGAGATAGAAGAAAGCCCCACAGATAGATAGTTTCCCCGTTTGGGGTTTTCAAGGTACATCCAGTGTTGTGTGATTGATTGAGTTTTCATTATCTAAGTGTTAAGAGATCTATAGCATTTCATTCTTAAATCATTATTGTATTATTGATTTATATAGACTCAAACCGCTTGAGATCACAAGGCTATCCAGAGGGAGTAGTGATCTCTAGATAAGATTAACACTATGTGTTTGTTGCTAATGAAATTGCACACCCTTATAGAGCTCTATGTGCAGATTCCAATTTTTTTTACAAAGAGAATATTGTTTTATATTTTTTATTTATTTTTATTTCGTCACATGTCAAATTGCTGAACGCATAGGTTTCTTATTTTCTTTGTAAGTTTTTATGGGTTCACCTATTTTAAAAACAAAAAAGAACTTGCACAAGCACCGACAAAGACATACATTCTATAAAAAAAAAGTTTATTGATAGTGTTAAGACCCTCATAGCGAGGTATAACGCTCCACCTTCTCATTCTAGGGCTTCACTAACTTTCCTAGTTTAAAATTATGTATATTTATATATATATAGTTAAAATTAAAAACTATGTAAAAATAACACGACACAAGAATCACCTAAAATTGCATTGTTTACATACAAAACCCAAGGCCTATCGCAAACATATGCATTATGTTTTAGAAGAAAAATAAAAATATCAATATTAGGAAAACAACATTTTCTTAGTGTTATACTAACTTTCCATAAATAAAAGTTATATTTTGGAAGGTAACTCAATTGTCAACGTGTAGCATTACCTTGCACCATCTCGTAACAACACTCATTTTAACCAAATTATTCTTCTTATTTGATTTAGTACCTTTTTAGGATTGTTTAATTATCTTCTTAATTGGTCTCAATGAATGCGTATGACTATCTTTCTTAGCAAGGGAATAATCAAAACTATCCTTTTAGTTACTGTAAAATTAGTCACAGTAAATCTAATGAACAAGTAAATCAATCACAACAGATGAACATAGAAAATATGGTGTAAAACTGTGCAAAACATGCATCAGTGCTCAATATCCTAGTAAGGGTGAATGATTACAATAGAATACAGTGACAATAACTGAGCAATTCGAATTGTCTAAGGAGGTCATTCGAATCACTGAATGGAGTAGCTTGACTCCAACTAGGAGTCCTCATCATCAATCAGTAGTGGTCATCAATGCACAAGAACCAGTCATCCAGGTGTCAATCTGAGTCTAACTGAGTGTAACATGTGTAACTGAAGTGTGTAGCACTGATTAAGGGAAGGAGGCTCAGTGAAGGGCGCATGGGAGGCTAACTGAAGTCAGAACAACTCATCTAGTCAATCTGGAGGTCCAACGAAAGTGAAACAGTCAGTCGGGAGTGAAACTAGCCTCAAATCAGGGAGAATCGGAGCTAACTGAGTGTAACTGAAGTGGAACTGCAGTGGTAGGTGAAGAAGTGCGCCCTTCTCTGGCAATAGGTGAGAAGTGGGCGCCTTTCAAACTAGGTGGGCTAAAACTCTGAAGTAAGTGGCTCTCGGGCGCTAGAATAAGGTGGCTAAGGTGCTGGAGGCATCAACCTAGTCACTGAGATGCATGCAAACCCTAATTGCATGCAAGATCCTGAAAAAGATGATGTGGATATCCGAACACCCCCCCTCAAGCTAGACTATGATGTGCAAAAAATAATGTGGGGCCCTGGTAACTAAGACCAAAGGTCACCCCAATACAATAATCCAAAAAATGTTGAAAATAAACTAAGTGAGGAAAGAGGGAAAACCCAGTGGGAAGAAAGCCCCCCCTCAAGCTAAAGCATAATAATGAATCAATCTGTCTCCACCATGATGGAACTCACCCCCAACAGTGAACGGAGGTAAGCGAACTTCTTCTCAGTGAAGCTCTTGGTGAAGATGTCTGCAATTTGCTCATCAGTAGGGCAATATTGCAGAATGATGGTGCGATCATGCACCAATTGTCGAATGTAATGCATATGAATCTCAATGTGTTTGGTCCTCTGCCGCTAAACTGGATCTGTGGAGATCTTGATAGCACTTTGATTGTCACAAAATAGGACAGTCGAAGTAGTGCCACCAAAACCAAACTCGGAAAGAATACCCTGCAACCAAACTGCCTGAATGCAGGCATTGACTGCCCCTCGATACTCTGCCTCTGCTGAAGAAAGTGCAATGGCTGCTTGCTTTTTGCTAGACCAGCAAATAGCACCATGACCAATCATGAAAACATAACCGGAAGTGGACTTCCAATCAATGCTATCACCTGCCCAATCTGAATCAGTAAAACCAATGAAATCAAGCTCAGAATCTACAGCATAATGTATGCCAAACTATCTCGTACCTTGCACATACTGCAAGATCCGCTTGGCTGCTCGCCAATGAAGCTCATGTGGCTACTGCATATACCTTGACACGGCACTCACGGCATATGAGATATCAGGCCTTGAGTGTGTCAAATAAAGTAGTGAACCAATCAACTGTCGATACATACTGCAATCTGCAAGCGGTGTGGAATCTCCCTCCTCAAGACTGATTCCTGAGGGGAATGGGAATGGGGCTGCTTTACATTCAGCCATATTAAACTTCAATAACAAGTCAGAAGCATATTTTTGCTGAGATATAGTGATCCCATCAAAATTTTGAGCTATCTCCAAACCCAAAAAGTGACTCAGCAAGCCCAAATCGCTCATGTCAAAAGCTAGATTTAAGGCAGTTTTTAGCTTGTTTATTGAAGTAAGAGTGCTACCAGTAATGAGAAGATCATCAACATAAAGTACAATAACCAAAAAATTACCTTTAACTCGCTGAAGATACACATTCGGATCAGATTTGCATCTTTGGAAATTCTGAGAAAAAAGGAAGGAGTCCATCTTTGCGTACCAAGCTCTTGGTGCCTGTTTTAACCCGTACAAAGATTTCTTCAATCTGCAAACTAATGATGGATCTGATGTATAGCCCTCTGGCTGCTGCATATATACCTCTTCAGTAAGGTCTCCATGTAGAAATGCACTCTTCACATCCATGTGGTGCACTTCCCAGTGCTTGGATGCGGAAATAGCCAAAACAAGGCGGATGGAATCCATCTTTGCAACTGGTGCAAAGGTCTTAGTGTAGTCCACTCCTTGGACTTGGGAGAAACCTTTTTCCACCAACCTTGCTTTGTATTTGCTGATAGAGCCATCAGCAGCAACTTTAGTGCGGTAGACCCATTTACACTTCACTAATTTTCTTCCAGGTGGAAGAGAAACTAGCTCCCATGTGTTGTTCTTTTGAAGAGAACTGTACTCTTCATCCATGGCACTTTGCCATCTCAAATCTCGGTGGGAAAAATAGTATGATCTGGGATATGAACCAGCCATCAAATAAAAAATCTCAGGAAGTAATGGATCAACAATAGAAAGAGCCATACCTGCTCTTTGAAAGTCTGCTCTTGTTCGTCTCGGATCAGCAGGATTTCCAAGGTTCGAACCAGCAGATTGAAGAGTGTTTTGGGCCCACTTTGGTAACTGAGGAGGATCATAATGGTCGGATTCCGAACCTGATATGTCATGATCATCATATGCTGCTACAATATCAGAAATATCAGAACTCATACCTTCATTATCGCTGCACGGATCTTCTTCTGGTGAAGGCGGTGAATCGGCAGTCTCTTCCTCGACTAGTTGCAATTCTTGAAGCGGTTCTTCAAATTGCACACTGCGCTCTATGAATATCTTTTTAGATCTGATATCCATGAGTTTATATGCTTTTGATTCTTCCCCATATCCTATCAGTATGCACTCAATACTTTGTGGATCCAAAGCTCGTCTCTTCTTGGAAGGAATTCTAGCCCATGCAGTAGAGCCAAAAACTCTCAAATTTGACACATCCGGTTTGTGACCAAAGAATGCTTCGAAAGGAGTCATACCTTTCACGGATGAATGTGGAACACGGTTCTGTATGTATGCAGCAACATTGATTGCTTCAGCCCAAAGATTTGCAGCCAAACCTTTTGATTCAATCATGCATGTAGCCATCTCTTTCAGTGACCGATATTTCCTTTCCGCTACACCGTTCTGCTGGGGTGTGTAGGGAACTATATGTTGGATCTGAATTCCGCTTTGGGCACAAAGTTGCAGCAACTCGAACTTAATATATTCTCCACCATTATCAAATCTAAGATCTTTGATCTTGCTCTCAGTGGCGGTCTCAACAGAAGCCTTAAAATCCTTGAATTTTCCAAGCACTTCTGACTTGTTTTTGAGAAAGAATACCCATGTAAAGCGGGAAAAATCATCAATAAATGTCAAAACATACCTTGAACCATTTAATGACATATGGGGCAGTGGACCACTGATATCATAATGGATCAACCCCAAAACTGTAGAAGCTCTGCTAGCTTTGCCGCGGTCGAATCTGTGCTCGGGGTGCTTCCCAATGATGCAACCAGTGCATATTCCCTTCGAGGAACGAAGTTGTGGAAGACCATCTACCATGGATTTGTTTGATAACAGCAGCAAATACTTATAAATAAGATGTCCAAATCTTTCATGCCAAAGCCTACTAACCTCATTACCATGTGTGCGAAGAGCAGTGGGCTTTGCAAGCGGAATAAAGTATGAAAACTCGTAGCATTTTGCAGTGTGGTTTGCCTTTCCGACTGCAACAAGTCTTCCACTTTTGATATTAGAAATTTCAACTGTATTAGGGCTGAATGTAACTTGCTTCAGTTCACCAGTGTGTGTCATTTGATACACAGAAAGAAGATTTGAAGCCAAGGAAGGCACATAGAGAACATTCTGAAAGCTTCCATGATCTACATGAATCGTACCTTTGCCCCTTGAAGAAATTTTTGAGTCATCTCCCAAATGGATGGGGATGGAGCTGTTTGGATCAAATGAGGAAAAAGAATCAATATTTGCAACCATATGATTCGATGCACCCGAATCTATCAAGAGAGTAGTGGGCTTCGAAACCGTTGCCATGAGTGCTTGTCCTCTTTCATGATCATCATTCTTATCCTTCTTCCTTGCACCATCAGGAAGAGTTATGTTGTTCTTTTCCAAAAGGAGGGCCATTTGATCTATAGTCTTCTTCATACATGAACTTTCGGGATGAAAGCCACAGTTACAATAGGTACATTTAGATTTTTGGTTACCTTCTTTGCCCTTTTGCTTGAACTTTGAACTAGATGGTGCATCCATCTGTTTGCCTTTCTCTCTTTGCTTGTGAGGCTCGAATTTGGGCTTCTCCTTCTTTTGCTTTCCTTTGCCATTCGAGATCTTGGGTCCTTGAACATATAGGGCTGAATCTTTGGAGCTTATGGAACCCATTTGAATCAACTTGTCATGCTCTTTTGTGACGGACTCAATGAAGGCATTCAAGGTAGGCATCTTCCAATTCGGGGTAGTTAGACGACCGGAATTGAAAGTAGAGACAAATACCAAATAATCTTTACCAAGCTTGCTGAGAATTGAGAGGATCAATTGTTTATCCTCTTTGATAACTCCACTGTTCTTCAACTGCAAGTTCAAGTTCTTGAATTTTGTGAAGAATTCATTAATGGTCTCGAAATTCTCAGGACTAAGGGCAATCAATTCATTCTCTAATTGAAAAGCCCTAAGCTCGTCCTGCTTGCCAAATAGTGTTTCAAGTTGCTCCCATATAGATTTCGGAGTCTTCAGTCCGCTGAGATGGAAGTGAAGATCTTTGGAGATGGAGAGACAAAGAAGACCATAAGCTTCATCAAGCTTGTTGTAGTGTTTGGTTCTATTTGACAGATTGTTTGGCTCCAATTCAAGACCAAGAGTGACTCGGTAGTAACTTTTTGAACGTAATATGATCTCCATATCATCTTTCCAATCAAAATAATTGAATGGGGTGAGGATAGGCTTTGAAGAAGAGTATTCCATTGCTAGGAGCGAGTGCACACTGATGTAGAGGAGCTTGCAAGGGCAATGTAGCGAATGCAAATGATGGATACAATAACCTGCAAATCACAATAAACCAAGAACAATGAGGTCGAACAATCCACCCTTTTAGAGTTGCATCACACCTGGGATTGGAGATCAAACAATGTTGAATGGGTCCAATGTATCAGATCCAGGAATTATGTGGAAACTCAAGCTTCTGGAGTGGTATTGGATGTATTTTCAAGCTTTGCATGCACAGGAACGAATGCCCTTGAGATATTTCATGCCAAAACTTTGCAATTTTTGAGCAATTCACTCAAATCTTCTTGTAGAACCACTTGTATAAAAGAGATCTTGTCCCTGCAATGGCTCTGATACCATGTAAAATTAGTCACAGCAGATCTAATGAACAAGTAAATCAATCACAACAGATGAACATAGAAAATATGGTGTAAAACTGTGCAAAACATGCATCAGTGCTCAATATCCCAGTAAGCGTGAATGATTACAATAGAATACAGTGACAATAACTGAGCAATTCGAATTGCCTAAGGAGGTCATTCGAATCACTGAATGGAGTAGCTTGACTCCAACTAGGAGTCCTCATCATCAATCAGTAGTGGTCATCAATGCACAAGAACCAGTCATCCAGGTGTCAATCTGAGTCTAACTGAGTGTAACATGTGTAACTGAAGTGTGTAGCACTGATTAAGGGAAGGAGGCTCAGTGGGGGGCGCATGGGAGGCTAACTGAAGTCAGAACAAGTCATCTAGTCAATCTGGAGGTCCAACAGAAGTGAAACAGTCAGTCGGGAGTGAAACTAGCCTCAAATCAGGGAGAATCGGAGCTAACTGACTGTAACTGAAGTGGAACTGCAGTGGTAGGTGAAGAAGTGCGCCCTTCTCTGGCAATAGGTGAGAAGTGGGCGCCTTTCAGACTATGAGGGCTAAAAATCTAAAGTAAGTGGCTCCCGGGTGCTAGAATAAGGTGGCTAAGGTGCTGGAGGCATCAACCTAGTGACTGGGATGCATGCAAAGTGCATGCAAACCCTAGAATTTGCATGCAAGATCCTGAAAAAGATGATGTGGATATCCGAACAGTTACTATTTTCCAAATTTCATAAACTCCAATGTTTGCATTTCCCTTGTTCTTTGCATCCCATATATTACAAATCTCTCCTAAAAAGTTGTCAAAAATCATTTAGAAATATCATTAAATTGGCCAAAATTTTGATCATGGCCTTCTCCGTTGAAAAACATTTTTTGCTAATTAAGTAAAGTTAGAAAATCAATAAAACAAAAACCCCTTTCTCCCTAGGCATGGTGCAAACATCCCAGGGCACTAAGGAAAAACCATAATCTCCACCATGGACCACATATAATCTCTTAAAATCTTCTTAAGTAACTAAAAATAAGAAACCAACAAGACACATCATAAGCATGATACACCTAAAGAAACAACCAATGACATTTAACTTCCCTTCAAATCAAAAGTCCTTATGATGCCAAACATGAAACTTGCTTTGCAACCTTTGAAAACATTGATCCCACATAGCAACTAACAAAAACCCAACTCCAAAGGGAATCACCAAAATTCATTCAATCAACCCAGGCTGAATATAAGAATAGGCAAGAAGGATTAATCTTGGGGATATCCAAACTCACTAATTGAAAGTCAGTTTTATGAGCACTGGCTATGGAACCCAAGGTAGAGCAAAATGTGTTTAGACAAGTAGGGTCCTATCAACATACTTTTTTTGCTCTAACTGAGAGAAGAGGGTCATCTATAAATTGTATGTTAACCAAGTCGAAACCATCTAGGAGAAGACTACCATAAATCTAACGAATGATATGGGTGGCCTCCAACAAATAACCCTATGCATCCAAAACCAAGACATATAAATAAGAAACCAAAGGACATCCCTAGAAAATAAAACGATGCAAATAAATCCGAGAAGAAAAACTCTTGTTGACCAAAACAAACACCAAAATATTGATGAATGTATAATATTCACCATGGAAAAACACATAGAGTAAAACACCAAACAAATAAACATCGCAAAAATAAAAGACCAATCAACCCAATCATATTCTTTGTCAAAATAAATTTCAAGATTCGAAACTACTACACAATCTTCCTTTCCCACTCCTACCAAGAATGAATCACCTTTGAACAAACTTAAAATGCTTTTGATGAACCACATACTTTACCATTGAGCAGACTTGCAATGCCAAAGCTTTGGCCATAATTTTATAAGCAATTTTGAGCAATGTAATAGGAAACACAAATTTAAGATTATGCGTAAAAGAGAATGCAAGAAAAACCTCTTCTTTGAAAAATTCTATGCCTAACATATCCCTATCACCACAAGAAACCTTACAATGACTACATAGCAGCAAGCATCACTAGTAACCATCGCCTCATCCATCGATGGATAATGAGAAAAATATTTCGAAAATAAAAACTAAACATACCTCTAACCTCAACAACAAAACTATCAATTCCATGAAAACATGCACCTTTTCTACAACAACCTTCGATTTGAGAAAGTCAAAACAAAATTTGAAACCCTCCTCCTCTTCCTCACTAAATGTCTTTAATTTAAGACATTTTTTAAGACTTTAATGCCCTCAATAACCATTATTTTCTCATAATAAAACAATAAAAAATAATTTAATTATTAAACAAAAAATAAATATCGTTTGCATGAAAAAATCATTTGTATCATTTTTATTTTCAAAAATTCAATTAAAAAGCAATCATGTAAAAACTTCGACACATATTAAAAGGGAAATACCTCAATATCGTCTCTTTTGGTATAATGACTTGTGTCGCTTTCTTGTGAATATTTTTGATATCTCTCCAACATCTTTTGCATACTATACATAGACAAAAAAATATATATATAATGTATTATTAGTTTGAATAAGATGTTATAAATATTTTTTTAAACTAAATTAAAATTATATAAAAATTTAAAAATAGTTTAAAAAATAAAATATTATGATCGTGATAATGTTGATGATTATTAATATTCATTATAACCAATTTTAATTTATCAAATCTTATTTAAATAATATAAATTTTTAAAATATATTCAATTATTAAAAATAAAATTTATTATTTAATTCTAAAAATAATTTAAATTTAAAAATAATTATTCATCTACTTATTTTAATAAATTATAATAAAAATAAATCATATTAATAAACTTAATACTAAATAAATCAACAATAATATAACCAAATCTTATTCACTAGCCTTCAAAACTTAATATTTTATCTTTAAGAAACATCGATTACATAAATACATTTAAATAAAATGTACATTAAATATTAAATATACCAATAGAGAAAAGAAGCATTATACATTAATGGTACACGAAAAACCAAAAATTATTCATATCCATAAAATATAAAAAAAAAAAAAATATTTATACATTAATGGTACACAAAAAAAAACCAAAATTATTCAAATCCATAAAAAATAAAAAATAAAATAAAATTTTGTTTTTATTAAAAGTGAACTAACCTAATTTTTTTATTAAAAAAGCTTTATATAAGTTAACATTTATCAACTCCAATAAAACCTAAAATCTATTTATTTATTAATATTTTTTGTGTAAAGATTTTTTGAATTTCACTTTGTAGAAGTTTAGAAACACTGACGCGTTTGAGTGGACACTCCACCCATCTTCAGGATCCAACAAGAAGATGTAGTAAATAGAAAAGAGAATGACGGAATAAATAGAATTAGAGAGAGTTAGTCGTTCGAGAAATTAATCGTTAGGGAAACCTAGGATGGAAAAACAAGGGTTTTGGTCAGGATTAATAAATTTGAAAACTATAATAAAATGAGAAATTTATGTAGATTTTAAAAAGTATAAAGATGGGTAGAATGATCCAAAAATAAGTCTGAGAATCGATAATGGATAATAAAACAAAAGGTTTTTAGTTTAAAAATGATGATGATGATGATGATGGTTAACATCCACTGAGACAAACTTTGGTCTATTGGACCTGTTGCCAACTAAGTTGCACTTGGTCAGATTAGCAAGCGAGCCTGAGAACATTTTGGCGCCGTTGCCGGGGATAAGTCTTTCTATTCCCGGAATACGACTTTTGAGTTTTCCTTTTTGTTTTCGCTTTGTTTGATGTATGTAGTGAATTTTTTAAATTGACTAAGAACATCTGGCGACTCCACTGTCAACAAATCTACCAAGGCGTTTTACCAGAAGGAATCCTCAGAATTTGCTTCAGTTCCTTCCTGAGCCTGAAAAGGTCTATCATAGAAGGAAAAGCAAGTTATCTTCTCGAAAAACCCTTGAGGATCTTGGTTCTCAGTCAATTTCTGATATTCACCTTTTATTCACAGAAAATAATTTGAATAATCTTATTGTTGAAATGGCTGAGTTTGGTCCTTATGATTTTACTGCTATAGTTGGTTACCCTCATGATATCCCTGAAAAAGCCATTGATAAGTTGCCATCTTTTCAAGGAAATAATGCTATTAGTGCTAAATCCCATATAACTCGTTTTTGCCATTGTTTTGACAAGTGGTGCTTGGGTGCCAAGCATGAAGATGTAAAAATGAAGTTGTTTGCTTTATCTTTGGAAGAAAATGCTTATGAATGGTTTAACAAGTTGGAAGCTGACAAGTACAAGACCTACAAAGAAATTGAAACTGCTTTCTTGGCCAAATGGGGGGACATCAAAGAAGACCGCTACCTTCTAGCTGCCTTGACCAATACTAAGAAAAATGAAAATGAGACAATGGAAGAATTCAACAACAAATTCAATGAAATTGTGGGTAGACTTCATGCTGATATCAAGCCACCTGATAATTCCATCCTCATTTACTACATGGAAGCTTTTAGTGGGGAGTTAAAATATCAATTAGCTGATAAAGAACCTGCAGATCTAAAGAAGGCCATGGAATTGGCCGAGAAAATTGATAAGAACATGTTAAATTGTGGCAAGTCTCATCTTCCTGGTTTCACAAGGGCCAATGTTCCTATGAAGCAAAGCGAGAGTAAAGATAAAACCATTAGCACTGAAATCAAGGATCTTTCAAAGGAACCTTTGAAAGAAATTGCCCAACTCTTGAAGGAAGCTGTTTCAAATCAAGCCTCCAACATGACTGCCATACAGAACAGGTTGATCTCCATTGAAAGATCTCAAAACCACCAAGTCTCAAATCAGTATGTGCCTAAGCCCCAATATGCTCCTAGGCCTCAATATCAGAGAAAAGTTCCATTCCAAGATCAGAGGACCCCAAATCCTTTGGAAACTGTAAATACTCTTTCAGAAGAAATTCCTCCCTTTTGTAGGGCATGTGATAGTTTCCATGAAGAGTCTACTTGTGCTATATTTAAATGGTCAATGGAACAGAATCCGTCAGAAGCCAGTAGCAGTGTCAGATTAGCAAGCGAGCCTGAGAACCAGCCTGAATATATCAATATTGTGGGTCAAACTCACCCTGTCTCTAAAGAAACTTGGGAACAAGCTAGATGTTACAGCCAGGACTTGAAAGATAAAGCTACCCTTAGATTTGGTGAGATGCCTCCACCAGAGAAGATTCTTGAGATGTCAAAATTCAAAGGCCTAACATATCAAAGAAAGAACCATGTTGGGACCTCAAACTCAAATCAGAATATCCCTAAGGTAACACTTTCTTCCAACTCTGAAAGTCTTCATGTCGATTTGGCTCAATGGTTATCTTCTGCAAAGATTCCTGTTCTTGTTACTGACCTTATCAAAATCCCAAGCTTGAAAGAAAATCTTATGAAAGTGATAGATCATCCTCAACATGAAAAGGGCAAGGCTCCTATGGACTCAGAGATAGTTAATCTTAACCAGACTAGAGAAGAACCTAACCATAAAGATGACCCAATTATTTTGCATAGTGTGGATCCCCATAAGGAAGACCACCCTCCTTTCTATGTCTCCTTGCTAGTCAATGATATGCTTGTGCACAATTGCATGTTGGATTCTGGTGCTTCCTCAAATGTTATGACCAAAAGAGTTATGGATCAATTGGGATTAAAAACAACTAGACCCTATCACAATGTGTGTGCCATGGATTCAAGGGAAGTTGATACTATTGGTATAATTATAAATCTACCTGTTAGGTTGGCCAAGTATCCTGATGTCCATTTAACCATGGATGTCGTGGTAATTGATGTACCAGACATTTGGGGAATGCTTTTATCTAGAAAGTGGGCTGCATCTTTAGGGGGAGACATAAGGATGGATTGGTCATATGCTACTATCCCTGCATCAGAACATACAACTGTTAATCTATACAATGAACAACTTAGAAAACTCCATGTTGAAGACCCACAGAATCTGGCCAATGAATTTGTGCATCAAACTGACAACTTTGGAAACTATTCTATATGTTCAAATTTCATAGCACCTTTTAAAGAAGCATCCAAAGATGAAAAGAAGGATGGGGTATGGAGGATGAGTTTTGATGGGGCATCTTCAAGATATGGAAAAGGAGCTGGAATTGTCATAACTTCTCCTTCTAAACAAACCTTCAAATTTGCTTTCAGACTTGAGTTTGATGCATCAAATAATGTGGCTGAGTATGAAGCCCTTTTGCAAGGGTTAGAAATTGCCAAAGATATGGGAATTAAGATTTTATCTATTAAAGGTGATTCTGACTTAGTGGTTTCCCAAGTTAAAAATGTATTTGCTTGCAAAAGTCGAAGATTGAAACAGTATAGGAATGCTGTCTGGGATACTATGGAGTGGTTTGATGCTTTAAATATCATGGCAATTCCTAGAGAAGAAAACATTGAGGCAGATGAACTAGCTGTGGCAGCTTCTACACTTCAACCAACTGAGGAAATATTAAAGGGGAATGGAAAATTTGAAATCAACTTTAGACCTTTAATCCCTGACAACGTAGATCATTGGCAAGTGTTTGATAGTGACAAGCAAATTCTCAACTTCATCCATAACCTTCAAGAATTTTCTGATTGTAAAATCACCTATAAGGAAGAAGGGAAAGAGTATCCAGAAGAAGAGGACCAACCTAGGAACAAAATTCCCAAGGGCATCACCCGGTTAGAGCAACTTTTTGACAGACAAGATGGCCATAAAAGGAAAAAGGGTTCAATAAAACCAGGGGAGTATATTGAAGTAAACATAGGAACTGAGAAGGAACCAAAGATGATAAAAATTGGAAAGGGAATATCTCAAGAAGAAAGAAAAGCCTTGATTGACTTAATCTATGAATATAGGGATATATTTGCTTTCAGCTATGATGAACTTAAGGCTTATCGTGATGATATTTTTCAACATACAATCCCTTTTAAACCAGGTATCAAGCCTTTTCGCCAAAAACTGAGACGAATAAACCCCAAGTTGGCTCCTATGATTTACAAAGAACTCCAAAAGATGTTAGCAGCAGGAATCATCACTCCAACAAGACACTCTTCTTGGTGTTCTAACTTGGTGGTTGTTAGAAAAAAGAATGGGGATATCAGATTGTGCATTGATTTCCGAAACTTGAACTGGGCATGCCTAAAAGATAACTATCCTTTGCCAAGCATGGACACTTTACTTCAGAAGGTGACTGGATCAGGCTTGATGTCTTTTCTTGATGGGTTTTCAGGATATAACCAAGTGCTAGTCAACAAAGAGGATCAACACAAAACTACTTTTACCACACCTTGGGGCACTTTCATGTACCTTAGAATGCCTTTTGGTCTTACTAATGCTGGTGCTACCTTTCAACGTGCTATGGATGTTGCTTTTAATGGATTGATTGGTAAAATTATTGAAATATATCAGGATGATTTAACAGTATATAGTAAGAAAAGATCGGATCATGTTGGCCATCTTAGAAAAGTTTTTGAGAGATGCAGAAAGTATGGCATATCTTTAAATCCAGCTAAATCTGTGCTTTGTGTTGATGAGGGCAAACTGTTAGGGCATGTTATCACTAAGGATGGTGTAAAAATTGATCCTGAAAGAGTTGAGGCCATTAAAAGGGTTCCTATCCCCACCAATGTCAAAGCTCTCCAATCCTTCAATGGCCAGATTAATTTCATTAGAAGATTTATTCCAAATCTAGCTGAGCTAATGAAACCTTTACAACTCTTACTTAAAAAAGATGCTAAGTTTGAATGGAGTAAGCAAGGAAGAGAAGCTTTTGCAGGTATCAAGGATGCCATATCTAAAGCCCCTGTGTTGATAAGCCCTAATTATTCAAAAGAATTCCAAATTTTTTCCTTTGCTTCAGAGCATACTATTGCCGGAGTCCTGCTTCAGAAGAATGACCAAGGCCAAGAGCAACCCATAGCATTCTTTAGTAAAGCTTTACAAAATTCAGAGCTTAAATATACTATAATGGAGAAACAAGCTTATGCCCTTGTTAAGTCTTTGAAACATTTCAGGATATATATTGGGTATTCGAAGGTTGTGGGTTATGTTCCTCATACTGCTGTCAAAGATATATTAGCTCAACAGGATTGCCTTGGTATAAGGGGAAAATGGGTGTCCAAAATACAAGAGTATGACTTGGAGATAAAACCTACCAAGTTAATCAAAGGTCAAGGTCTTGCACGCATGATGACAGAAAGTAATGAGAAAGCTGTAGGAATGATTTGTCAAAATAATGAGTCAGCACCTATCATATCTGAAGAGCTTCAAAGATTAAGTCAAACTCAATGGTATTCTGACATTATCTATCTTCTTAACAATTTTACTTGTCCTGAGCATCTTGTTGGTCATAAAAGAAGGTCTCTAAGACTTAAAGCCACTAAATATTGCATAACTCAAAATGGATTAGGTTGGAGAAATCCTGATGGCTTAGTTCTTAGATGTGTTGATGAACCAGATTCCAAAAAACTTCTGGTTGAGTTTCATAATGGATTTTGTGGTGGGCATTATGCAGCAGACACCACAGCCCACAAGATCCTTAGATCAGGTTACTATTGGCCCACTTTATTTGCTGATGTGCACAAGTTTGTCAGATCTTGTCCCCAATGTCAGTTGTTCACTGGGAAACAGAAATTGGCAACTTTACCTCTTGAGCCAGTAGTTGTTCAAGCCCCTTTCCAACAATGGGGTCTTGATTTTATCGGTCAGTTTAAGGAAAACTCAAGCAATGGATATACCTGGATCCTAACTGCCACCGATTATTTCACCAAGTGGGTGGAAGCAATCCCTGCTAAGTATGCCACTGATAAAGTAGTTATGGATTTTCTTGAAAATCATATTATAACTAGATTTGGGGTGCCATCCAAGATAACAACTGACAATGGTCCTAGTTTTAGTTCCATGGCCTTTTCAGCATTCTGCTTCAAGTATGGTATAATCCTTTCTCACTCATCCAACTATTATCCCCAAGGGAATGGATTGGCTGAATCAACCAACAAGACCTTAATGAACATTTTAAAGAAAACTGTGGGTGATAACAAAAGGTCTTGGGATTCTAAGATAAAATTTGCCATATGGGCCGACAGAATAACACAGAAACGTGCTACTGGGAAAACCCCTTTTCAGTTGGTTTATGGTTTGGAAGTTTCTGTTCCCATTCATATTCAGTTGCCAGTGTATCAGATGTTGCATGATTATGAGTCAAATGATGATGGTATGCAGAACAGAATTGAGCAAATTATGAAATTAGATGAGACTAGAAGAAAGGCTTTAGACCAAAGTATCAGAAATCAGGACAGGGTTAAAAGAACTTTTGACAGGACAGCCAAGCCAAAAGATTTTCAGCCAGGGGATTGGGTTCTTCTATGGGACAAGCGAAGGGATAAGCCAGGAAAGCATGGAAAGTTTGATAGCCTATGGTTGGGACCATATATTATATCTGAACCAGCAGGGGTTAATTCTTTTTTCCTTTGCACTATGGATGGAGAAAGGTTGACTCTCCCAGTCAATGGGCAACATCTCAAGCTGTTTTTCAAAGAAGATTTCCTGATGCCCACGGGGGCAGATTGATAGCAGGGCCATCTCTAAACCTTTGCCTTGCATTTTTGTACATTATGTTTTGTATATTATTGATGTATATTAGTTTCATTTACTTACTTTAGTTTTGCTTTGAAATAAATGTTGCAACTTATGTTTCATTTGGCAAAAATATGGGACTGATGCATTTTAATTTTGTGACAGGAACCAGAGATTCTTGGATTCTCGCATACTCTATTTGATTGAATCAGATCGAGCACACGTCCCGCAGTTGGAGCCAGATGTTGCCAACTAAGTTGCACTTGGTTGGATTATCAAGCGAGCGGGCAAAGTAGAACATGACACATGTTCAATTTTGGTGATTTGATGTCCAGCTGGCCTTTTAAGGCCCCCGTTTTTATCTTTTCTTTTCACATGTCCATGGCCCTGCGGGGTTTGTAACAAAACGTGCTAGCATGGTGTTTGTAAAAGACTCGGTTCCTTAGGACTTTTTGGCCAAGTCAGGTATTCCAAGGAGTTTTTTCACCTATCTATTATGTTTTGCATCACTGCATTGCATAATTAATTGGTTTTTCTCCTGCTCCTCCAAAGCTGGAATGCCTGGGGAGGCTGACGGGCCTTAGGGAATTATTAGAGTCTATGGGTCAATGTATATGAACATGCTAGGCGTTAATTTTGAGTCATATGGACATGTCTAAGTCCCCCTAGGTGTTTTTTTTAATTTTCGGCAAGTTTTTATTTTTCCGTAAATTGGGCCATTTTTTAATGGTTCAATTAAAAAATTTGTAATTGGCCTATCTGGGGCGTCTGGAGGTATTTTTTGCCTTAGGGGTGCTCGTTTTCTAACTCAGAGCACCCCCTAAACCCCTAAACCCACTTTTCCTAATGTTTGGGTACTTCTACCTTGGTCAAAATCAAAAAAAATCAAAAAATCCCAAAAAAGTCATAAAAAAATCAAAAAAGTGAAAAATGACTTAAAAAAATTATTAATTTTTGGAGAGATTTTGGGCTCTGATTTGGATCAGCATATGTTTAGGAGTACATTGGGCTGATTTTATGCCATTTTGGCAGCCCCAAACAAGGAGGAACTAATACTTATGAGAGGGGCGCATTTCACCTTATGAGGAGGGGCGCATTCACTCAATGGGCAGCCCACGAGTTAAGGAGGAGCAGCACTATTTGTGCTGATGTAGTAGCATGTTTTGGGGCTGCCATGGGCAGCTAGAGACATGGGGATGGCAGCCCCATTCCCTCCACCATCTATGCCACGCTTTTCCACCCTTTTTGGCAAGTGCGCCCTCCCTCCTTAGCCATTTTTTTCCTATAAATTGAGGAGTGCTCTCCATTGTTTACTAGTGAGACTTGGAGCAGCTAACTTATGATTGTAATAGTTTTATCATTTTGAATAATAGAAGACTTTGGAGGTCAACTTGTGGTGTCTTGGTTACATGTGGATGAAGTATCTTGATCTTTTTTCCAAGGTGACTTGTGCATAAGTCTTATTTTTCAATGATGTGGTTTGCTCATCCATGAGATAAGTTGTTTGTCAAATTTGTTTATTTGTAGCAGCTTAGTTTCTTATGAGCATGTATATCTACATTTAATCTTTGTTTGGTGAGATTTGTGATGTGCAGGTGTCTTCTTGAGTTGGCGAAAAGTAGGATCTTGTTTGTTTCCACTTTTTACTAACAATTATTTGCAGATATAGTCCCTTCAAACATCACTGAACCGTCTTCAAGGCTTCTATTTTCAACAAGGATTTGTTCCATCTCTCTCTCTCTCATTTATAAAAAATTCAAATTTTTTGATTTACTAGTACTTTCTTTATAAAAAACTAGTTTAAAGTTGTCGTAAATCTTTCAAAATTTTATAAAGAAGTATTAGATCTGATTGCAAAGTGTTATCTGGCTGCCATAGAGCTGATAATTTGCAGCCATTAAAGGGCTAGCAAAGATCCCAAGTAGACAAGCTCCATAGCTTGTTTTACTTGGTTATTTTTGTCATTTTTTACTTAGTTTTTAACTTAGAAAATTTTGGGTTTCTTAGGAGGTGTTCCAAAGACACTCTTAAAGTGTTTTTGGGCATCTTGTTCTAATTATTGCTTGCTGGTTTGCAGCAGAAGATGAGCAGGTAGGAGGAGGTGCTGGCAAAATTTCGAGCATCCAGGCGATCCGGAACACAAATTTCCATATTTTCCAAAACCGGGCATATTTTTCTATAATTTTGTAAGCTACCAAGTCACATTAAGTAGACTTGGGGCACTTCTCCGTTATCATTGTAAACATTTTAAACGAGAGCAAGTGGGCTAGCCAGCGCCCATACCCCATCCCCCCAGGGGTGGCCTGTGTCGTCTCATTGTCATGGCGTGAATGATAGAGTAGTTTTATTTCTTGTTTTTCGGCATTAATAAAATCAATTAGGATTAAAATAAACCTTGTTGGTCCGTTTCACTAGCGGGCCACAAGTTCACTCACAACCTAGCTTTTCACATTTTTTTTACAATTTCATAACGCCCCCCTTGCTTTCCCGAAGTAGGGTTGTGTATGAGGGCTTGCCCGAAATGCATGCCTGAAAAGAGACTCTTGGGGTTATAAAAGATAAAATTTGGGTTCTTAAAATTTTTTTATAAAATATACCAAGGTCTTCTCCCGTATGCTCTGTGGCCAACTTGCAGCTTAGTCTGATCCAGTTGGTACACACCAGAAAGGAGTTGATGACTAGTAATAGGACTTAACACCACCCCAATAAAAAAACCCTTTGTGAAAATCCGGCACAGCTCGCAATTTGTTGTCGTGGGCAAATTTCCCAGAAGGCTTGGGATAAAACTGGATAGCGACCTCTTGGAAACCGTTAGGCTTGCCCTCGTTGGTATAGCATCTGAACACCTCCTCGAGACTCCGATCCAGCCTAAAGCCTGAGAGGGAAGCCACACTTCAAATTTCCGGACATGTTCCCCCGTACCTTGCGTATATCGGGAACCCACATGCCTTAATAAAAAAGATCACCATCACATTAAATTTTAAAATAAACCAAGAACACTCCACAACATTTACTTTTCTGTCTATGCATTTGTTATTTGACTCCATAGCAAGGCACTGGTCCTGATGCAAATTTCATTTTATTGTTGACTAGTATGCAGTTGAAATGATGATTATTCTAAATGGGAGAAAATGATAAATGATGTTCTTTATTTGAAAAGGGTATATGTTGTCTGTCTTGGTTGCAAAAGTATTTTTTCTAATTCCTAGATTAGAGGCTTTAGTTTCTTTTAATTTTAGGGTCTACCCCCCTTGGCTTCGCTAGGAAAGCCTAGACGGAGGAGTCGAGTCCCAAGTGACAGCACTTGACTCTGACTTGCCCCCAAGGCCACACCAGCAGCTTGAAGACTTCTGCTGCGTTTTCCCAGGTGTGGAACCAGGCGGCAACAGGACCTTAAGAAATTACTTGATTTTCTGTAACAATTTATTGCTATGATCAAAAAGCTTAAAAAGAAGCATACCAAGGTCACCATAGTTTTGACTAGTTAGAAGATAAGGGAGGTTCGAAAGTGTGGATGTACGTAGGGCACTCTAAGAGAAAGTGACTTTCATCCTCAACGCTCTTAGACTCACAGAGATGGAAAATCCCTTCCTTCCATAGTGTTTTAGGAATTGTCCAGCACCATGTTTCACTTCAAAGTTCGTGAGAGTTCGTTCTTATTTTGTCTATGTAAGTTTTCTTCTTTGAGCTAGTTAGAATAGAGAAATATGTTTGGTCTTCTAGATTAGGTTTAGTGACCACCTTGTAGTATCTTAACTTCCTTTTACCCTCTAAATCCTCGTGACCCCACATTTTCTCATTAAAATTAGTTGTAATAGCACTTTTAATGTAGTCAATATTTTGCAAAGTTGCATTTTCGTCTATCTCCCAATGGTTTAACCAAACCATGTTATCTTTATGCTAACCCCTCTTGAGTTGCACGTAGACTTGATTGGACTTAAAAGCAATTTTAGGGAGTTTCTGGTCTCCCATGTCATTTATCTTGCACATGTACATCAAGTACCTTGTCATAGCGATGCTCTCAAGGGGGGGGAATTCCGCTTCCATAAGAAGAATAGGATAATGCGTATTGCTTTTAATTTTGAGATTATAAGTTATAAAACGCTTTTGGATTTGCTCGATATTTCTCTAGGATTCTTTAGAGATGCTACAATGTCAAGATTCACACCCATATAAGATAACGGGAATGACAAGAGTGACAAATAGGAACTTCTTTTTATCCCACATCACAAGGTTTCTTGATTTACAATTGTTTTCAAGACCAAAATAAACTTTCCACCCTCCTTTTATCATTTTCTCAATGCTATAGTTCCAATTGAGCTTGTGGTGAATATCAATCCCAAGATACTTATAGGAGGAATGTCATGTCCCCAAAATTTTACTATGACCACTCTATTGGACTAGGGGGTGCATGGCCTACGCCACTTGGTAAAGTCATGAGAAAGTATTAATATGGTGAGATGGGTCATAAATTTGTATAGGATGATATCCAATATTTGGGAATAAGGTGACATTAGACAAATCGACCAAGGAGAGTGCATAGTGGAGGAAGGGGTCAAATATGAGGTGTAACTCCTATCGAAAGTGGAATGAATCCTATCATGGAGGCATCTCATGGGTTGTAACTCCTTGGGCTAAAAATAACAAATCTATGACAATATATGACATCTATGACAATTTATGATAGCTATGACAACCTATGACAAATTCTATGACAATTTATGACAATCCAAGTCCTAAATTTAGCCATTGAGGGCGCATGAGGGAAGAGTGGGCCCAAAAGGTAGTAGTAACTCCCCCAAATCAAGGGAGGCATCTCTAATTTTGAATTCTAAGGAAGACGAATGTATCCATGAGGCCAACTAACATTAGAAGGAAGTTAATGTGTCCCCAAAAGAATCATTCTCTCGTGAAAATAATATTTATTGATATTTTTAAGAGAGAAAACTCTAGAAGGAAGGAAAATGTAAATGAAGAGTTATAAAATAAGGGTGACGGTTCACGTGAGAGAAATTTTGGCATTTTGTAATTTTGAATTGAATAGCTCTTGTAGCTTTCAATCTTGGGAGATGTGCCCCTTGGATTTGTGATTGGTTTCAGTGGTGAAAGATTCCACCCTAACTAGTGTGAGAGGAGAGATCATCCAGATCTCTTCATTTGAGCTTCATTGCAGTTGTTGAGAAAGGTCATCCATATATTTCTCCTGAGCTTCATTGATCAGAGTACATTGTGAGTTTTATTTCAGATCTAAATATTCATTATTATTCCAGTTTTTCCAATGTGTTGGTTTTCCAGTCTTTCCGGTGTAGAGGGCGCACTTGCTCTCACATAGTGTTAGTTGCCATTGTTTTCAGAGATTGGAGGGCGCACCAGTGGATCCCATTTTTATTGCAAACATCTCCCTTGGGCTAGATATCATGTACATATGACTGAGGGTACGATTTGGGAGGAAGATCTATAATTTCGAGTTGTTTTCTATTGATTTAGAGCTTTGACCAGTGTAGATGGGCCAAGAATGAACTTTTGGTTCTGGTAGTTCCATGCATTTATGGGTTATGAAACCTATTCCATTTCGTT
This sequence comes from Larix kaempferi, assembly GCA_027924585.1. Taxonomy (NCBI): domain Eukaryota; kingdom Viridiplantae; phylum Streptophyta; class Pinopsida; order Pinales; family Pinaceae; genus Larix; species Larix kaempferi. The sequence goes on from BSBM01000338.1 coordinate 21,598,169, forward strand.
CGAAGCACCGTTTCCAGTAAAGACCACCTTTTTTTCACCAAAAAATGTTTTTGTATGCCTGAGAAATCGCCATTTTACCAGATCTACTCTATTCGGCATCTCTTCTGGTGAAGGAGCACACCTCTACATTTCCATCTCTGTAATTCTTGGGTTTCGAGCTGCTATAAGAGACATTAAACTTTGAATGTTGTCCATATGAGTATATTTTTTAATGCTCCCATCCTTTCATAATAAAGATTCACAGTGTTTTTATCATATTATGCTTCAATATTGGTGTTGTTGGTTGAACTATGCATAGATCTGATTTTATAGTTGTGCAATCTTTGTGTAACGTGTATTAAAATTTCATATCAATTCCTTCAAGTTGGTTGGTGGGATATTTAGTTTGATTTGGGAGTGTTAGGGTCAAGTTGGGGCTGTTAGGAAAGATTTGGGCTGATTACAAGGTTTTTGGGTAAAGTTGGAAATTAGCTAGTCCTTGTGGTGAAATTCGAGCTATTCCTCCTAGATTCGAATTGATTCTTCTGGAGTTGTTCATTGTTAGCAACCCATGTCAACCCTTCTCTTTACATTGTTAGTATATTGTTGTTTGACACATAGCTTTGTAAGTCGCCCCGTAGTATTTGTTCATCCATAGTTTGTATTATTGTCGCTGGACACATATGCTCTGTAAGTCGTCCCATAGTATTTGTTGATCCATAGTTTGTATTGGCCCATGGTTTTGACCCATAGTATTCACGCCTAGACTTAGTATATAAGTTTGTGTTGAGGCCAATGAAGGCACGATAAAGATATTTGTATTGAGCTTGCTCAAAGGAGGTTTCCCCCTCAAAGTGGCCTGCGATCAATAAAATATTCTGTGATCCCATATATTGTGCATTCTATCAATTAATTGTTGCAGGTTCCTCACATTCATGCTTGACTAAAACAGAAATATATACATCGTTCTTGTTGTTCATTAATTCAAAAACTTCTCCTTTTAATCTGGTGATGTGGTTTGTACTTTCCATGCTTCAATATTCATGATAAAGAGGTTGCATACAAAGTGTTTAAAGAAGCTTCGAACCAAACTTAATAACCAACTACCAAAACTATATATATCAGATCTGATTGGGGAACATTATAGTGATTTCAAAGTACATTTAATGGACTGCACATCATTATTCAAATCAAAAAATTATATATAAACTAGATTGTTATTAAAGCAAATACCTCCACTGGGAAAAAATGGAAATCAGTACATTTTCTGTTGAAAAATTGGGGGTTAATATTCCTAATTTTTAATTGGGGATATTACAAGGAAACTTCCTCCAAATAGTTACTAACATAAACAAAATTATCATATGTGACCTTCTTGGAATTTATAATCATTACTTTTGTTTTATCAGTGTTAACAGTCATACCCATGTTACAACAAAAGTCCTTGAGATTTTTTAATTGCTTATCAAGGTGAGAGGGACATCTTGCTATAAGAACAATATCATCAACATAAATAAGAAGGATGACAACAATAACAACTAAGTTCGTGCCAATGCAACCGGCTTCCTCTAAAAAACCTTCTAGGTTATTGATGTATATGCCGAAACGGGTAGGAGAGAGGGGGCAGCCTTGCTTAACTCCAATAATACAATTAATATCTTTTGACCACCCCTCAGTGTCTTGAAATCTAAAATGACATTCTCATATAATCTTATCACAACAACTCTCAACCCAAGAGGAACTTTTAGCTCTTCTAACCTCTTCCACAGGTTGTTTATAGGAACTGTATCAAAGGCGTTCCTAAAGTCCAAAAAGTAGCATAAGAGATTGGATTTATTATTACGACACTCCTCTGCAATGATCCTTAGCATAACAAGGTGGTCCATGGTTGAGTGATGTCCTCTGAACCCCACCTGACCTTTAGCTTGCTTTTCCTCACTTTCCAATCATATGTTAATCTTCTTTTTCATAATAATGCCAGAAAGCTTTGATAAGAGGGGGCTAATCATAATGGTACGATAATTAGAAGGGTTCTTTTTATCGGCACTTTTTAAAATATGGATAATGAGGCTCTGAGTCCAAGGGTGACAAAAACCTTGCTTAATTGGTAAATTAAAGATATTGTGGATGTGAGGGATGAGGATATGCCCTCCAATTTTTAAGATTTCTTATTGATAACCTTCAATGCCCTTAGCTTTTCCATTTGTAAGGCATCTAACAACAAAATCTATGTCATCTAGCGAGAAGACTTCTTCTACTGCAAGAAGGGTTTGAATGTTATCCTTAACATTCAGGGATTCATAAATCTTTTTAAGATTGGATTTCCAATCATTTAAAATAATCTTATTATTCTCTTTGGTTTTGCTAGTTAGAATTTTCCTCCAAAATTTCTTAGGAACAACCTTAGAAAGATGCAAAAAGTTTTCTTGTTTTTTATTTGTGCAATGCCTCTTTTTCATTTTAATTAGGGCTTTATACCTCTTTATTTTGCCATTTTTTGTGACCTTCCCTAACTTCCTTTATTTCTCTTCTTGAGTTTTTACACTCTTTTTCAAACCAATGGTTATTTTTACCTAAGACTTCCATTGATTATAATAAGAAGAAGATTATAAAGAGGAAAAAGTGATGTGAAAATACATTAAAAGAAATTGAAAATAATATTATTAAAAGAGGGTTCAAAGGTAAATCATATTTATTTACGTAGAAACAAATGAGAAAAATAATAATAAATGGAAGGATTGAAACTTGTAATATAATATTAAAATATTAAAAAATATTTTTAATTAATAAACAATTTTTAAAGTTTGAACCTAATGTAAGGTAAAATCAAATAAGTGAGAACTAGAATATAATGTTAAATGGAAAAATTAAAACTATATTATAATAATATTAAAAAGAATAAATAAATTTTTAATTAATAAACAATGTTCATGAACACATTTAGAAATAAACTTAGAGTGATGTCAAGAAGAATGAAAGGTAAATGCTAAATCAAAAAGGGGATAAAGTAATGTCATGAAGAATGAACGGTAAATGCTAAATCAAAAAGGGGATAATAAAAGTTAAAAAGAGGAATGAATTAAATAAAAAAATTCCGGAGAGTGATGTGAATGTTTGAATCAATTAAAGCGTAATTAAATTAATTATAAAAAAGAAAGTAATACTATATAATTAATTATAGAGTTAAAGTAGTTGAGAAAAAGGAGTGAAATAAAAGATCAAATAATCAAAGAAGATTCAAAGCATGAAAAAGATGGATCGAGGGTTTTTAAGTTTTGATGAGTTTATAGCCATCTTCTCAATTGAAGTTATTAGGATGTCTTTCAATTTCAAGAGCTCCTTTAATTAGCTGAGAAGAGTATTGACCAGTGGAAACTAGAATTTTAGTTTGATCAAAGCAGATGTGATGTTTGGTGTTTAATAAATGTTATGCTATAGCATATTGCTAAGATGATTGTGACTAGTATCCGCGATGTGTTCTTTAAGACAGATGTGGATGGATCTACATGTTTGTCCAATGTAAGTTTTCCCACACGAAGAAGGAATTTCATAGACACCTTGGGAAAAAATGGTTTGGATTTGTCTTTAACGCCTCTAAATAATTGTTTAAGAGTCTTGTGTGGTTTAAAGATAGTTTTGATGTTCTTTTTAATTATAAGTTTAGAAATCCAACCTGTGACGCCATGGATATAAGGGAGAGAGATGAAGGATTGGGAAGTGGATCGAGGTTAGGGGTGAAAGACTTGATGAAAAAAATATAATGAAGTAACATGGGTATCCATTGACCAAGAGGGATTTGGTAAGGTGGAGTTTTTCTTTGGGAAGATGCTCGGGCACAACAATAGAAATAGCTCTCGTGATCATAGTTTTAAGGACGACATATTTTTGGGAAGGATGGAGGTGGGATTTGGCACAAAGGCATATGTTTGAGTGGGTCTTTTTCTAGTACACTTGATGACAAAGGGAGCCATCTTGTCGATGGGTGATTAGGACGTCAAGGAAAGGGAGAGAGTCATTTTGTTAGATTTCCATGGTAAATTGAATGTGAGGAGTGATATTGTTTAGATGATTGAGAAAGTTATCAAGAGAGGTGCATCCATGCTGCCAAATGGCATAGGTGTCATCCACAAACCGAAACCAACATTTAGGTTTGAGGGTAGATTTGTTAAGAGCGAGGGTTTTGAAATGTTCGATGAATATATTGGTAACGACTAGGGATAGACATGATCCCATGGAAATTCCTTCAGTTTGTTTACAGAACTTATCTTTAAAACAACAAAAAAACTGGATGTGAGGCAGATCTTTATAAGATGAAGGGTCTTATTGTTTACTAATTGAGAGATAATTTCGAGGGCTTCAGGGACCAGGATTTTGGTGAAGAGAAAAACAACATCGAAGCTGACCATTAAATCATGATCTTGGAGGTGGAGGTTACAAATTTTGTTAATAAATCCAGAGGAGTCTTTAATAAAAGATTGAGTATGACTAGTGAAGGGTTGGAGCTTATCGACTAGGAACCGAGATAGGGCATGGGTAGGGGTTCCAATGGTGCTTATAATGGGCCTAAGAGGGATGTCTTCCTTATGGATTTTGGGATGGCCATAAATTTTTGGAGGTTAGGGATTGTGGGGAAGAATACATTTCTTGATTAAGGGGTCGAGAGATGAAGTTTTACTAGCTTTAGAGACCAAATTAGTGATTTTGTGAGGGGATTAGAGGAGAGGGGTTTATAAGATGAAGAAGAATGGTGATCAAGTAGCTTGGATTCATAATCAGAGGAATTCATAACCATGGTGGCATTGCTATTATCAATCTTCAACATTACAATATATGGGTTGGAATTTAATCTTTTGGGGGCCAAAAATTTCTTTGAGGAGATTAGGTTTGTGAAGCTTGGCAAATTTTAGAATTCTAGAACAATCTTGTCGGATTTCTTTTGTTTCATGAGGGGGGAGGGAAGGTAAAATATTCGACAGAGCATAGAATGTCTTCAAATGGAAGGTGGCAGGGTGAAATTGCATAATTAAAACATTTTTTGAATAAATATAAGGAAGGAAAATACAGATTAAAAGATCAAATATTTACCATGGTGGAAGAGGAGAATAACAGAGGATGAGGAAGCGAGGGGATAGAGATTTTATAAGAAGAGTGTGAATTTGAAATATTACAAGAGAGATATAATTTCAAGTGAGGATCACGATCGAAAGAAGGAGAGAGCGGGGAGTTTGGGTGGCGAGAGGAGCGTGAGGTAAAATGATTTGAAATAACAAATAAGAGTTGGGCGGAATGGTGGCAGGGGGATGCATTGTGGATGAGGGATAACGACATTGAATATTAGAGGTGAGGGAAGAAGGGGGGAGAGAGGCTAGAGGATTGATAATCAAAGGCGTAGTAGGAGGGTTGGGATCTAGATGCAACGCATTAGGAGGGGAGGAGGGTGTGTTAGGATGACAGGAGGGGGAGGAAGACGTTAGGGAGGTGGGCATGAAGGTGATTCTGGATAAGGCGTTTCTAGGAGGGATGACAGGAGCGCGCAGAGATGAGGGAAAATCAGACAATAATCGAGGTGAAAAGAGGGAGTGAACTGAGGGAAAGAAAGAAGAGTGCAATCCAACGAAGGGGAGTGTAGCGTTTTTAGGGTTAGAAGTGGAGGAATATGTATGTAGATAGCTGTCGGGAGAGGGAGAAGAGGATGAGAGAGGGAGAAAACTGGAAGAAGGAGAAAGGACGGAGGATAACGTAGGGACCGAGGATGGCACAATGCGCTATCATGTCCCTTTCCAAATGACGACCGAAGGCTGACTTTCTAGCCTATCTAGTTCCTGTAGGCTATAGTCGGTGAGTAGAGAATTATTAATTGTTTATCGTCACCTAAGCCCAAAAGTGCATTATAAAGTGACATTTAATAATTAATTCATAAAGTGACTTTATAAAAGACACTTTAGTTAAAAGTGAAAAAAAGGTAAAATTGGACCAAAATTGTTAAATGAAATTAAAATATGAAAAAGTCACTTACTCATTAAAAGTCATTTCATATTTATTAAATGAAAAAAGGGATAAAGGAAGTGGAAGGGTCATAAGGGTGGAACAAATAATTATAAAAAGCAGAAAGAGCTTATTCTCTTATTCATTTATATATTTTGCATTTTCAAAATCTTAGAAAGCTCTTGAGCTTGCTTTCTCTTGGACGAAACCGAAAGGGAAAGGAAAATAGTTTTAGTGGTGAAACCATTCACTCTAGCTATCTTATGAGGAGAGATCAATCAGATTTCTTGTATGAACTTCATTTTCGTGGATTGGAATTGCTTCTTCATCTCCAGATCTTAAGGAATACAGTGGGTTTTCAAAGGTTGAGAGGTGGTTAAAAAGGACACACTTATTTCTTAGAGTTCTTGCTGCTAGAGAGGGCGCACTTGTACATATGCTATTACCACTATAGGAGGGCACATCACTAGGAAATATTACCATCCTCATCTACCATCAAAGTCTGAGCTAGCAAGGGGGGTGTATTCACTGTGTGTTGGTCAAATCGTGGGGATTAAACGATATCCTACTACTGCTGAATATTATGGTGAAGGGCGACTATTTTGTGGAGAAGGGTGACTTCTTTCAGCTGTGCACCGCCCCCCTTTCTCCTTGAAATCTTCTACAACACTCTTAGAGTTCGTTCATGGTAAACCAAAGGGATATTCTATTGTTTCTACAACACTCTTAGAGTTCGTTCATGGTAAACCAAAGGGATATTCTATTGTTGTTGGGAACCTTTTTGGCAGAATTACAACTGGTTACAAGCATTTCAGGCTAAATACAGTCAAATCGTGAGGGTTGGAGAGCTGCTCTCTTTGGTTTATTCCCTGTTGCCATGAATTAACAGTTTATTTGGACATCTACAACACTTTAAGAGTGAAGGTACTTTTGTTGTTGATTTCCTGTGTTAGTTTGTCATTTGTAAATTGTCACCTACAAGATCTTAAAGATTGCATTCAAACCTAAATATTTGAATATTTGAATGGTTATTATATGTCTGAGAACTCTGCACACTATGATACGAAATTGAGTAAATTGTGTTAACGTTATGAATGTTAATCATGTGTGTTGTAATAAGAACTAAGGAATAAATCTTTGAGTCAGTCCATATCCAAATAATAAAATCCGACTCAGGAATTTTTTAAGACACCTACAGGAAGTCTACAGCAGTAAGTAAACAAAGTGTTTGATGAAACATCAAGCTCGGATCTTCCCATACAGTGCATTCCCAAACATTGACTCATACATACGATAGAGTAGTAAGTAAGCAAAGTGTTTAACGAAAGAACTTACCAAGGTACAAGGCAGTTGGGGAATATTTTTAGCTTAGTTTGGGTTGGGGGCATTTCACGCGTAGAGGGGAAAGAGAATTGGTAGGGGATATAACAGAATAGCAATTAACAGATAGAGCAAAAAAAAATCATTTTTGAATTGCAGTTACGGTGTGGAAGTGATGTTCAATTGAGAGGAAAGATCTAGAATCTACTTTATTTCACATATAAGAAGATAAAATAGATGAGAGTTTAAAGTGAAGAGAAAAAACCTGTGATGATAGTCGAGATCTCAAAGCGTGAATTTTGGCTCTGAGAATAGCTTCACCAGCTCTGTACATGATTCAATTGTGATCTGGATTACGAAGATGATTCTTGATGTTCGAGAAGGATGGAAGAATAGATGAGTCTCTGCAATGCTTAAGAAATGTGAGACCAACCATTATTTTTCTCAATTTCAATCTAAGCTTCTCAAAGTCCTGAGTCTCTTTGAGACAATCTTCTCCATGAAAATAAAAAATCTGAGCATGAATGTTTCCACAATCTTTTGTCAATATATTAACATTTCTGGAATTTCACTGTGTAGAAGTTTTTGCGCTCTCTGATCCTCTTCTCCCTCTTCTGACAACTATCTGCATACTTATCCCTCGACTTATAACGCTAAACATGTTGCATTTCCCTTGCAAGGATCGCACCCTCCTTTCTCTCCCTCTGTTCACTCCCTCTTTTCACCTCGATTATTCTTTGATTCTCCCTCGTTCATGCGCTCTCCCATCATCCCTCCTAGAAATGCCTTATCTCGCATCACCCTCATGCCCACCTCCCTAACTCGTTCCTCCACGTCTTCTCATTCTAACACACCCTCCTCCCCTCCTAACTCGTTGAGTCTATATCCCAGCATTCCTACGCCTCTAATTATCACTCCTCTAGCCTCTCACCCCCCTGATTCCCTCACCTCTAATCTTTGACGTCGTTCTCGATCATCCACAATGCATCTCCCTTGCCACCTTTCCACCCAACTCTTATCCCTTGTTTCAAACCATTATTCCTCACGCTCCTCTCACCACCCAAACTTCCCTCTCGCTCCTTTATTTCGTGATCCTCACCCGAATAGGTGGATCAATCAGTGCATGCACAAGACTGTAGATCTCAAGTTGAAAATAGGTGGTGCATGGTTTTTCTTCTAATAGAGCTGATGACGACTTTTCATCATGGAGGTCCCCAATGCCTTAATACAAGGGAGCTGAAGACCAGTTAGCTTTTGAATCACAGTAGACAGATTTTGACGTATGAATGAATGATGATTAAATAGTTACATATGGTCAAGGATGATGTTGATTTTGGTTCTGGTAAGATATGCGAGTATATCTTTTTGTCTTTTCTAAGTCTTACATCGTCAAATCTGTATTTCATTTGGTTCCAACGAGATTTTCTGCACTGGGTTTTAAGTGTTTGGTTGTTTTAGTGTGTAGACGGGATTCTATTTTAGTGCTTTGAATGTTGAATAGCCTATAGTGAAGGGCGTACTAGTCCACGACATTTTACCCTAAGTTTCTACAAGACTTACACTTCCATCAGGGGGGTTTTCCATACGAAATAAGAAAGCCCTTTTATCTGCCTATAAAAGCTCATATGGTTATGTATTACAATAATTTGTGGGCTTGGCAATGAGAATGAAATATATATATATATATATATATAAAGAAATAAAAAGTGAGTTTTATAATCCATGTGAAGGAGAGTATGCTAACAATTTTGTAACAAAGTTTTTGGATATTGTTAGCATGAATTTTAATAAAGTTATAGTTGATTCCTCGTGTAACAAAGTTTTTGGATATTGTTAGCATGACTTTTAATAAAGTTATAGTTAATTCCTCATGGATGGAAGTGTTGTAATAATATGTATGACTTCTAATTCTTTTATGAAGGAATGTTTTTATTTTTTCTAATTATTTGGTCATTTAATTGCTAATATGGTTTTGGAATTAGGATTAAATTAAATTCTTTATAGTGAACTTGTAGTTTTAATTGATTCTCAGATGTTGTACTGATTTAGGTATTATTGTGTAGCATGTTCTTAGTTTATGGTTTTTATAATACATTCTTATGTAATGAAACCTCAAATTTGATTTTGTTTCTGTATTTTCTGATGAATTTTATGGAACAAGCTGCTCCTTTTCTATTCACATAAAACTTTATAATTACAATGGAGTAATGGACCTTTAAGAGTGTATTTAAACACTTATTGACTCAAAGGAAGAAATGATGAGGACTCAAGAGACGGAGTTCTCAGTGAGCCTCAACAGAAGGCAAATACACAAGTAGATAACCTCTTATCAGCAGAGGATGAATCACTCGGACTAGAGTATGATGGTGAAAACCTTTCTTATTTTCAAAAAAAAAAAATCTAACACTCTCCCTTAATTACGACCACTAAACATACGATCTAATTGCTTCTAAAACATATTTCCTCTAAAGACTTTCATCAAAAAAGAATGTATGCTCGTCTATGTCTAAGTTAGGCTTACAAAACAACTTCATCTTGACCTTCTTTGCTGCTATGTGTTGATGCAGCTTTTTCTTGTACTTTATGCTCCAAACTTTGAAGTTTTCAATGCTTTTCTTCTTCTTTGTGCCCTAGACTTTAAATTTTGGATATATCTTCTTTTTATTACTACATGGATTTTGTCATTCCTTCTTGCAACTAGGATGTTCAAAGTTGCTCTGCTCTTTTCCATGATTCTGGTTGTAAAACTAGTGATCTACACCATCTTTAATGTTGCCTTTAAAACCTACAAAATAATTGTTGCAGATTTCTTCCTCGAGCTCACTTGCATACTCAAAAAATTGTCAAGATTACAAAGAATCTCATACTCATAATCATGTTGGTTCTTTTCATTTTTCTCTTCTTGGAGAGCTTCCTCATGTAGGCAGTCATCTTCAGTTTCTTTTGGCTTTGCAAGCCAATCCTCAATAAATGCCAAATATTCCTCGAAATTCGCTTATTCAGCTTCATCTCCCTCAATTGTTGCTTCTGTAAAGACATCATCCACTTGATCTTTATTTTCAAGTAGGGTTACCATTCCAAACAACAATTCATCAATGAGTTGCTTTTGTTGTAGCACACTCACCCTTTCTTCATAAGAAAGGTGTTCACCATTATACTCAGGTTCAAGTGCTTCATCCTCTGCTGCTAAGAGGTTATCTAGTTGTGTATCTTCCTTCTGTCGAGGCTTACTGAGGACTATGGACTCCTTCTCTTGAGTCCTCATCATTTCTTCCTTATCACCCCCTAAAAAAATATAGGGTTTGCTTCAAGCCCCCTTAATGCAAGATCTTCCTGGGATCTCAACTCTATCTCTTCAATCTGAGGGATTGAGCTCTTTCTTAAACACCACACATAATTGGTTTATCTTCACGATTTTTCTTCGGATCTACAGATCTAAATGATTTCTCGGATCGCTTCTGACTGGAACCAGGATCTCTTTCTATCCAACTTCTTGGATCAATTCTCTCTCACCTGACTGGTGAAAGATCTTGGCTTCAATCGAATGATCTTGCACTTCTTCGGAAGATTATTTCTCTACCGTAGTATTCTCCGTAGATTGCAGGTTGCGACTAGACAATCTATGACGGAGGCTCTCCTCTCCTTTAATGGATTTGCTCTTGGATCAATTAGCTCTCCAAGAGACTTAATCTTGCTCTGATACAATGATGAATTTTATGGAACAAGTTGTTGCTTTTCTATTCACATAAAACTTCATAATTACAATGGACCTTTAAGAGTGTGTTTAAACACTTATTGGCTACTAAAACCCTAACCTAGCTCATGCATGCAACTTTATGCTTTATGTGCAAGCTTTATGCTTTATGATGAACTTAGCTTTACTTCTAATAATAGAACTGACAAAAGCCGGAGTTAGTTACTTTTTCTAACATTTTTAATGAAGTGAAGCTTCAAACCACTATGATATCACACACACAAAGACAATTTATTCACAAATGCTAGAAACAACCACCATAGTCCACAATTTAATTGAAAAAAAAATCATAATCTCTCAATAGAAATAACCACACAATTATGCAACCTCTTTATTGAATTAATGGCCAATGTGCTAGAGCATCTTTACATTCAAAAAGCCTATGCAAATATCAATAGATCACACAACGATCTACACTACACAAACAATATCAAAGGAGATCCCTTTATGCAATCATAAACATCATGTTTATACTTGCGCTCCCTAGCCTTTGGCCTTACAACTACCCTCACTATTCAAAATTTCAAATACGATGATCCATACTCCTATGGTCGATTTTTTTTATGCAAGGATGATAATTGATAAGCATTCACTAAATTGCAATATATATATATAACAAAAGGTGCAAAATAGCTACAGGGCCTAAGATGCTCCTTCATGAGACTCTCAGTAGTCGGAAAATAATAGCATCTTGCTCATAGGATTGTTGGTAAATCAACAATCATTTAATGGCTTCTTTTTCTTTCTATTCTTCTTTCACCTCATCCACACTTTGAACTAATCATCATTCCACACTCTCCATCAAACATCCTTCTCCTTCCTCTTTGTAATCTACATATTTGCACTTTACAATTGTAGGAAACTCATATCCATATTGAACTTTGTCATCTTCTTTGCTTGATTCACCTTCACTATATTTAACATCATCTCTTTTACCACTTGTTGCAACTTGTCCACCTCTATAACTACTACAAATATCATGCAATGCAGCTTACTTCCTCAAACCACTTTGTCAAATGGTGCTTATTAACTCCCCATCCTCCTCCTCTTGCACCCTTACCATCGTCTCAATACAAACCACCAACATTTGCTGCAAAAGCATCTCCTCCCTTCAATTTATTGCAATCACTCCTCTACTAACAATCATATCCATCTTCACTCTCTTGCATCAACTCTTCAAATTGCAACTACTACATCTTTTCTTTGGTCCAATCTACTCTTTTGTTGCAAATTCCTTTTCCTCGTATAAAACATTATGTGAATCAAGCATTCCCATTAGTGTCTCTTCCACTATTATATTGGCAACAACATCATCTCCTTACAACTCCACTACTGCAAGGCAACTCTCTTCTACAATACCACCTTCTGCTACTACAACACCACTCATTGATGCAACATCTCTCCCATACAACTCTATTGTCATTTCTTGAGTATGCTACAAAACGTCCTTTACCTCAATATTTTCCTTGCAATCTTCTAATACAAGTCTTTCTTCAATACTCTACTATGGCCTACTAGCCACAACATGCACTTAACACACACACACACACTTTCCTAATCAATTTCCTCAACACATGCACCCCACTTTCACAATCAAAACTCTCTACAATCACATTCAAGAGAATTTCTTTCTTTTTCCTCTCATTGTTTTCTCTGCATCTGCACCTTCTTAATTCTTAAGGCCAAATGATAAGCCTCTTCTACTGACCACATCTTCTCTGTAATTATCTTCTATTTAGAGTCCAACCATATCAAGCAAAAGTTCATTGTATGATCAATAACCGCATCACCAAACACTAAGCCAAAAACATCAAAACAAGCATGGGAACCATCAAGAAAACCCAACTCAACCTACACAAAAAGAAAAGTCAACCACAAAGTGATTGTTAACCATATCTAACCCATAAGGATGCAATATGCCCTCTCTTAGTATTAGCATCCTCCAATAGATACCACAAGGCATCCACAATCAAAACATATAAGCGGTAGTGGCCAAGGGCCAACCTTGTCAAATAGAGCAATGCAACAAAAATTGAGGAGACAATGAGTCATTAACTAAAACAAAAGTGGACGCATTGGAAAACAATCTTGACCATGGCCACACATAGTGGTCCAAATGTTAAGGTCCTACCATAACCTCCTTAGTTTAGGTTACTTAAGAGTTAATAAGGAGGTTATATTTAATAAAGATAACCTCCTTATTTAGATTATCTTTATTAAATAAGGTCCACTAAGTAGTTGGTACTCATTAATGATGGGACTATAAATAAGAGTTTTTTATTAAGAATCTATTTAAAGATATAGAAAACTCTCCAATGTTTTATGGAGTATGATTATATTTGAAAAAAAATTCTATTATTCTTTTTTTTCTTCTTCTGAAAATTAATAATATAAGGGTATATTTCTCATATCTCATCTTAATTTTCTCTTGTATCTAGTTTTTTGCATTTATAATCTTTGTATACATGATTTATGCTTTGAATTTAAGGAAAACTACACCATACCCCAAGAAAGTCAACATCTCCATAACTTTTATGCTCTTGACTAAGTACCTTTTGTGCAAATCAAATAGATTAGGGAACACTACACCATACCTCAAGAAAGTCAACATCTCCATAACTTTTATGCCCTTGACTAAGTACCTTTTGTGGAATCGAATGGATGCTTTATATAAAACCATTACTTTTGCCATAATTTTGTAGGCAACACACCTTCACTGCCAATAATGTCCCTAGTTGCGTTCTTTGGAATGAGGTTATTAAGATCTTAATTGAGAGATTCAAACAACATTCCAAAAAAAGGCCTTAGTTGCAAAGCAACAAAAATCATCCCCTATGATTTCCACACAACTCATAAATAATACCTTTTTTTATTTTTCAAGAAAATAAATACAAATTCCTAAATCATTAAAACAAAATTGGTCATGGAAGTGTGCTCTAATCACCATCAGTTAAGTGATAGGTTTTGCACTAACATAGAGATACAAATTCAAATCCTTTCGAACAACTAAGTAACTAAATTCGTTCAAATTCCTCTATAGCCATTTTCACATTATAATTTATAAATTTGAAGTTACATTGTGACTCGTTGCTAGTGCATCACTCCAATTCCGCCGACATGAAAATTTAAAATAAGTAATAAGGACATGGGTACATTGTCACTTGGTGCTGTTGCATCAATCCAATTCCATCAGCATGAAAATTTGAAATAAGTAATAATCACATGGGTACTTGGTTTAATGTTTTGGTTTTTAAGAATTTCAGAAAACAGATGAAGAAGGAAGAGTGTCGTTTGAAAAATAAGAAAAGAGAAGTGAATATGAAGTTAAGAAATTTTCTTTCAAAAGTTTAAGCTTAGGTTTAGGGTTTAATGCTTTGGTTTTTAAGAATCTAAGAAAATGGTTAAGGTTGTCCTGATAAAAATAAGAAAGAAAAGTGAATGTGAAGTCCAGAAATTTTCTATCAAAGTTTGCCAATGGATGTCAACTTACAGGAACATTTCCAAATGAAACAAAGCCGGAGCATACAATGCACTAGTTTCTGGAAATTTGAAAAAAATGAATTGGAATCTAACCCTTCGAAGTTACCAAATCTTTGGACTAAATAGAGTTTGGCCCTAAATAATCTATAATGATCGACTACCAACTGTTTCTTTCGAGGAAGGAAGCATTACTCAGAAACCCTAAACGTCTAAAATCCAAAAAGAGGGCCGGGTTATGGCTGACGATTCAGCGGTCAACAACCAGACAAATATTCTAAAAAAAGGGCCTGGCTTATGGCCTGAGGAATCAGCGGTCAACAACAAAACAATTATTCCAAAACGTTTGATTGAAAATTTCTTATGAAGCAAGGAAAAACCGTTTACAGAATAAGCCAACTAACCTGTGAATTTGAACAAGATAGCAATCAAACATTTAAAGGCAGATAAACATTAACCATACATACCAGCGACTTGAAAATTCATAAAGCTTCCCTCGTGGGGAGAAGACAATAAGTCCCACTTCGGCATCGCAGAGCACTGAGAGCTCGTAAGCTTTCTTCATCAATCCATTCCTTCGCTTAGAAAACGTAACCTGCCTGCTCGTAACGTTCTCAATCTTCTTCAGCTGTGTCTTTCCCCTCACCATTCTCCAGACTCCTCTCCTCTCTCTTGCTTTCCCTATTGCTCTCAGAGCACTGAATCACACTCTCGGATAAGGGAACTACACAATCTCCAACCGAAAATGGGAAGCAAAAATTTTAAATGCAATAATAACTTTCAAAACCAACCCAAGTGATTCCTGGAATGAGAATCCAGAAACAGAAAGGGCAGAAAATAGAAATTACAGAAGGATCCCCAGGTCTTGTTAGAAAAACCGAATAAGTAATCGATCTGCCTCTATCACATCAAAATACGCGCCGTCGGGCTTAATTTAGCTAAATTCCAAGTACAGTTTCTCACCTACACCATAGCCCCTCCTGTTCTTCAAAGATAAATATAAGCCAGCGCTATTTGTATATGCCGTGCAATTATACTTATATGTGTGGCAGTAAAGTGTTTCTAAGAATGTAGATACTTAGACCATGCAGTACGAAATACATGGCAAACAACTATAATTTGGTCTAATTTCGGACGTTTCTGTACTGATTTCTACTTCGCTCACCTTTAAAAAATACATATCTCTTAAAATGGAAAATGGAGAGAATAAATTATATTTTTCCATGTGCATGTTACAATTTACAGGATATTTTTACATAAAGTGTTCAATATTATAACATGGACATAATGGATTACTCGTGCTGTGCATCAGAGTAGGTGACTGCATTATTATTGTGCTCAATATATATATATTAAGTTTCAAACAAGGGAGTTTTTTTATTATGAATTAAAAAATATAATTTGTATTATTATTGTGCTCAAAATATATATATTAAGTTTCAAACAAGGGAGTTTTTTTAATTGTGAATTAAAAAATATAATTTGTTGACTTGATCCTCATTTCTACATCTGACTTCGCCTAAGTGAAAGCAAAGGGAGTGGTCCCATCTAGATTTTGAGGCGGCATAAGGGATAACTTTGGTGATGCGATTACACACTTTTTGAGTTTTGTTTTATTATATGGTTGGCTGGTTTTATGCTGGTTGTTTAATCGCAAAGGTCCTATATAGTTTTGAATATGTTTTGGGTATCATGTAACAAAATATGAAAACTTATAGCCTCCATCATATGTGTATTATCCATGTTGATATTATCCATGTTGATATTATCCATGTTGTTATCAAGACTTTTATTTTTTGCAAGGTAAGTGGTTCAAGATATTATTTAACTTGAATAATAATAATAATTAAAGAGTACTTGAGTGGGCTTAATGGTTAAGAACATGTGTTATTTATGTGGAGATCACAGGTTCAAAACCGGTGGGGGTAGGGTTGCTCATTGGTCCTTTGTGACAATGCTTGAAGGGAGGCTCACATCAAGACATCTCTGCCCCTGCTGAATCACAAGTTACTGGTATATTTGGCTTGCAGTATAGATCCATATTAACTTTGGATCTAACATCTCGGCCCTTGCTGAATCACAAGTTACAGGTATATTTGGCTTGCGGGCTATTGGATATACCCTTGGGAGGTTGTTGTTCCTGTGGTTAAAAAAAAAAACTAAATCACCTCTAAAGGTGATGTACTACTCTAATTAAAATATATCAGTATAGATCCATCTTAACTTTGGATCTACAAGGCTTCGAGTGGGAACAAATCTCTTGAGGTGCAAACCTTTTTTAAAGTGCAACATTTGAGGAAAAGCTTGCACTTTAAGGGATTTAACCTCTAGGAACTTGGTAGATCCGGAGTTAAGATGAATATGTACTTGTTTAATATGTAAATCTCTTGCATGTGCTCAAATCCCTTGTACGTAAATCCTAGTCTAATAGTGGCTCAACTCCAGATCATATAGCAAGAAGTATCCAAGTTTATTTTAATTTATTAGTATTAATAAATTTGAATATATAACTAGTTGGTTTTGAATTTTAGTTTAGGGCTCACATTGAAAAAATTATTTGCTTGTTATTTTATTATTTTATTAAAGTGTCACATGTCACCTCCGCCACATTGAGCATGAAATTGCACTTGTCCTTCATACAAGTATAATTGAACTTTAGGTTAGGGTCGACATTGTAGAATTTCTATTTACTTAATATTTTATTATTTTATTAAAGTGCTACATGTGACTCCAAGTTGAGCATAGAATTACACTTCTCGCTCATACTGAACTGTAGAAAGTGCTACCTCAAAAACTAGCACTCTTCCACAATCGGAGATAAGTGGACCCGGCTGTGATATGTGGACCCAGTACTACGATCGGAAACTCTTCAAGGAAATACCCATTGTCACCTCGATGTAACCCCGTTCCTCTTTAGATCTTGCTTGTCCAAAACCTGCATGATTCTCTGAGACACATTGCTAAGAATGATGACAAAAAGCCATTGTATGAGAAGGGAAATTCAACTGCTTAACATCAACAACAGATATCCCCATGTGTAGCCCCTTATTATTATCAACGTTGAGAAAGCATGATTGAACTGCATCCTAAGAAATCTCACCTGATATTGATCTTCCAAGGTCTTCAAAATTTTCACTTTCCTCATTGGAATAATCATAAGTGGGCTCTTCGGAAATTTCCAAGAATCCATGCCCACATCATGCTCATCAAGAAAATGTACAAAATCAAATCCATGGCAATGATCATAACCAAACAAAAAATCCCCATATCTTTCATCCTCAAGAGAACAAATAGATGCACCCACCCTGTAATCGTGAATCTTTTTAATAAAGGATGGCTTTTTAAGAGTTTCTTGATTTTGTTCCACATCTGCAATAAGAAACTGCTTTGGATGAGCCAAACAAACAATATTTTTACTTTCGAACTGCAGGAAAAGGTCATGGTCATCTTCTTCAAAACATTTGTGGCTCGAAACATTAAGTACAACACTTCCGACCCTCAAAGAATCATATATGGGAGGGTCAAGAAAGCTCCAATAATCATCATTTCTTAATCACACAAAGCAATCCTACCATTTTCTTCTAGAAGGCCCGAGACATTATAAGAATCCTCGAAACAATGGTAAGGAGAACTCACCATTTCTTCATATTCTTCAATTAAGGCTTGTTGATATTCATATGTTTCTTCTTCAAAGTATTTCTCTTGACCTTAATTGGGGACATTCTAAAGTTGAAATTCACTTTCCAAAACACCTTCATATTTATTTTCAACAGTACTTCCTTCTTGGATCATAGGACTCGAGATGTGGTTGTCTTCAACTTCTTCAAAAAAATCTTGAGCGGAAAGCTCTTCATAGTGGCTTCTTCATGAGAGCCTTCTAGGGGTTAATCATCGTCAATGTCTTCATCTAATGAGCTAAAAGTGTCATCCTCCATGATATATCCAATATCGCCTTTGAAATAAGGATCCCATCTCTCACAAAATATATTGATAAATTCTTCAAGCAAGTGAACTCCTTTCTTTGGAAGCCCTTCATACCATTTGTATACATCATCGTTGATCAAGTCAAGAGATAACATGAACATCTTCATCTTGATATCTTCATGAACCACTTCTAAGTCTGAAATAACCTCCATAAACCATACAACATGCTAGTTAGCTAAATCGCTCTCTGGATGAAATTTAAGGATGCTCTTCTCCCAATCTTCGTGATTTGGATCGTAACCATGGAGTTGATTGGGAATATCTTGGGATTCTTGAGAAATCCAATGTATCAAACCCATCGTGTACACATGTTATATCATTTTTTAACAATAGACTAGAATGGTTCTCTTCCTTCAAGGGTGTTAAGACCTCCTTGAACAATCTTTTGTATCTCATAGATCTTCTTGAACCCTTGAATAGTAGGTATTCATTGGTCAATGTCATTGGGCCACCAACATTTACAAAATTCTTTTAAAGATACTGCAAAAGGTGTGATTGTTCCTTTTCCAAGAGATCCATACCAACTCAAGGCATACCATTTGAAGCTAGCTGGGAGGAAAACCATCATGTCATCTTCGTACAGGATTCCCTTTTCTCCTGTAAATTTGAAAAAGGTGATAAGGTAAGTTGAATCTGAATTCTCCTCGCCACAAAACGTCTGGATTTCCCATGGAGCTATGTTTGGTTCTTCATGAGTGGGAGCCCAAACATTTGAAAAATCCAAGGGGACATCAAGATCAAGAATCCAATGAGACTTATAAATGTTATCCATGTCATTTAAACTTCTTCAGTGGAGTCGCCAAGATGATCTTTCTTTCTTCTCAAATGATGGGTGTGTTCACCTCTTACACTCAACAATTGTCGTCACTAGTTGAGGGCAATATTCTTGAATTGTACTTATTTGATTTGTTTTTACTTTAGTGGAATCACTAGATAAGACTTGTCAAGTTAGTACTCAACAATAATCTTATAAAAGTACAAAACACAAATCTTACCTCAACCTACTTACCAGAATTGTCGTTTTTTTCCAAAGAGATAAGACTTCGAACCAACAACTTCAAGATGTCCCCAACAATGACGCCAAAAAATGTTACCTCAAAAGCTAGCACTCTCATGTGATCAAAGATAAGCGAACCCAAATATGGTTGGTGTACCCAGTGGACCTAGTGCTATGATCAACAACTCTTCAAAGAAGTACACCCACTATCACCTTGATGTAATCTCCTTCCTTTTTAAACCCTGCTCCTTGGGCCATGGGAAGCTACCCAAAGTGAGTTAAGGATAAACCTATAAGAGACAAGATAACAAGTACTTGTATCCTTGTAACACCTTTCCAATGTTAGTAGATCAGTGCCTAATGGAGTCAATGATATATGTCTATATTAAACCCTTTAACTCGGAAAGCTAGGAGCAATTATGAAGATGTACCTTACTGCTACAATTTTCTGCAATAAAACCCATTGAGAATAAACTCAGGATATCTCCCAATCAAATCGTCGAAAACACACAAAATTTACCTCTTGATGACCAGCAATGAGGGGCGCACCTATCCCCCCTAGGATGCACTTTCTTTGCTGGATGAAAGGCATGATTTGACGTTGATTTATGCTTCAAGTCTATGTTTTTCTACAATAAAAACCAACAATAGAAAACTAGAGATATCTCTCAAACCAACCATTTGAATTGCGTGAAAATTTAAATTGCCCTCTTGGCGCTATATTGTTGGGAACGAGGAGCGGCAGCAGAGTGAAAATAAAAATTTTCAAAAGCTCTCATTTTGGAAGTGTTTTTTATATAGTATATTTTAATATTTTTTGTTGGATTTAAATCTAGAAAACATGTAGGATGCTGAATTAGCTATAGAAAATATGGATTAAACCAAATAAGTTTATAACATCAATCATCTAGTAGTTATAACTTATAACATTGTCATCAAATGATCAACCATAATATCTTTTATAGGAGCTTGGCAAAGAGGGGAGGTACCATAACATTATCATCAAATGATCAACCTAGTATAGGATATTTTAGTATATGATAGCTAGGGAGTGCCTTGAGAGAACCTTGTAAGCGTGCTCCCAAAACTAGGAACATTTTGGGAGCGATCTCCTCAAGGGAGAGAACTTTGGGAGCGGGAGAGGGGGGTGTTCTCTCGTAGCATAGTCCTAGTAACTAACAATGAGGGGCACACTTATTCCTCCTAGGGTGCACTTGTTTTACTTGATAAAATATTTGATTTGACATTGATTTACACTTCAGGTCTGCATCTTTTCCGAGTCAAGGTGAACTAGAAAAATTCTTGGCCTCAAGTCCCCCCAATGTCCTCCTAGTTAACCCATAGTGGATTCACCTTGTTGACCAATATCTTATCACGTTCATTCATAAAGGGGGGTTTTTAGATTGTGAAAAATAAGGTCAATATATTATAGCTATTGTGGGGTGGGGAGTAGGATATGGGGGGTTTATAAGTATTGAGTGTCTATAAAAAAGGGTATCTAGTAAAAATAAGGGTTTTTTAATTGCAAATATGTATAGGGAGGGGGGGTTAACAAAAGGAATTTGGTAAGTATTTATCAATATCTAGTGAAATTAGGGGAATTCTTTAATATCCCATGAATGAAGGTACTATGGCATAGTTTCATTAAGTGAAGACCCAGTGAGGTAACCTTGGATTTGACCCAAACTATCCCAAACCCACAAGGTTTGAGTTCTTTGATGAAATGCACCTGTAATAACTCAATAACTAGATCTAAAACAACCCTTTAGTGCTGACGTCACCCAACCCTAGGATAAGATCACCTCCTTTGTGGCACTTTTAGGGCATAAAATTGACTTTTTTGAAAGATTTTCTAAATTTTTCGATGTTTATGATATTTAATCAAGATCTTAAATATACTACTGCAACTAACTAATTCATAGAATAACCATTAAAATAACTAGGGAGAAAAATAAATATTTTTTGATTTTTACGAAAATATAATTTTTTAGGGTATTTTCCAATTTTTTTTTATTTTTTTTTGTATTTTATCAATATTTTAGTACAAAATTTTGATAAAAAGATTCCAAGTGAAAATGAGGGAAATAAAGTCTTAGGGTATTTTCCAATATTTGTTTTTTTTTGTATTTTTTCAATAATATAGTACAAAATTTTGATAAAAAGATTCCAAGTGAAAATGAGGGAAATAAAGTCTAAGTCTTTTCCCTTCAAGGCCACTGAGGAATCATGATTAGCGTTCCTCTCAAGAATTGACAACCCTATTTTGATGAATTAGGGAAAAACCAAGAAACCCTAGGTTATGTTGGTCTTGACCTAATTAGAGCAAAAAGAGGCGCCAAAGGCCTAACAAGAGAGACCCGCATAGAGGGATCATACTCACTTACAAGATAGAGCTTTTATGCATAAAAACCCCTAATTTACTCTTAGTACCTTGGATGTCTCTGATAGTGCAATAGAAAGAGAATAAGAGATCTTACCACAAACGAAGAAAAAGGGAGAAAAGATTAACCTCCTAGTTATCCCTTTCCTTAAACAATCCTTGCAAGATTAAGTATCAACCTCAAACATCTAGAAAATACCACATTGAAGCTTCAAGATTGCCAAAAAGAGGGTGTGCACCACTATACCAAGTAGACAAGAAGAAATAAGAAAATAAATTTATTTGATCCCATGATCTTGAGTTAAAATTAGGAGTTGCCTTATTTATATGTGACTGGGGCCAACTTAACCTCCTTTACAAGCCGACCAACCTAAAATGTCTAAAATAACTTAAAATTATTTTTCAATGAGTTTTTTAGGGTTTGTCACCCACAAGTCGGGGACTAAACCTCATACAACATAAAATAATGATAAAATATGATGAATTACTGCAACTTTGATGAAATGTTGAACATGGGAGGAGGGTGTCATGCCCCATCTAACCACAACATTGTACTTTTTCCCTAAACACCCTCCTTTAGGTGGTATGACCTCTTCAAAGGATGGAATTTTCATCTATTTGGCTTGTTTGAGGCAAGAGGAGGGTCAATACATAATAAAAATATGTCCAAGTGGGCATAGTGAGATGTGCTAAGATGGGTATAACAACCCGTACACATGCAATCACCTTTTACAAAGCATAAACATGAGTGTTATTGGGAGCCCATAAGTCATGTGTCCAAATGGAGTCATCCCAAGAAGCACCAAACACCAACCCAAGGAACAAATGGCCCAATATGATGGAGGACTTCCACCAATTAAGGGGCAGTCGGTACTGCCACTAAGCCAACACTTCCTAGAATGAAAACCAAGAGGACCTGCCATGACCAGACCACGAGTTTTGAGCCCCACCAAACAAGCACTTTACATAAATCAAGCCTAAATTTGGACTTTATATAGAAAAAGAGGACCCCTCCTCTATGGAAATCTTGTATGGCACACTGTAGAACATATCAAGGGTAACAGAAAGCACCTTTCAGTGCAACAATTATGGATCTAAGTGCCTTGATTACAAGTGATGCTATTCCAACATAGTAAGTGACACAAAAACTTTAGAATGCATGTGATTTACTAGGCCGAGTCTCGTCAAACATTGATATTGTGTTGTGATATTGCATTCCATGAAATGGATGGAAGTTATGGTTTACGATTCATGAACAATGTATCGGCGAGGTATGTATCATGTCCACTCTAATACAGTCCCTAGGTATGCTTTATTTGAAAGAATGTAGTTTTATGTTTATCGTACGTGGGATATGATTACGATTTTAATGCCTCCAAGTTGCATTAGGTTATATATTATAGTGACTTAAATAATGGTCTTGGACATTGAAGGTTGTAACGCTGCCAAGGTTGTCATTTGGATTTAGTATTGATTTGCTCCAAATATGAAGAGCCAGCATGGATGGTTATCCACTTGGATGCACACCACCCTAGACCCTATCATATTGCACTCTGGTAACATTTAACTAGATAATTAAGGGTTTTACTTGAAGTTAATTTCGACCGTCCATCTAAGACCTTGGGAAGTTACGAACAGGAATTACCATTTTTTTGGCTCGCAAAGCCATTTCCTCCGCTCCATTTTTCCCTTCTTATGCCTCTGCAACTATTAAACGACCCATGTTACGTAGTTGTTACCATTCCTTTTACTATTTAGAACACCATTGTTGGTGGCGCAAACACCAACGAAGCTAAGGAAAAGAGTTTCAGAACAATGATTTCGGGGCTTGCATAGTATAGAAACTTTGTGGAAGCTCGACTGAGTGCATGCAAGGTAACTCAACACCTTTACTCTTGTTGTTGCAAGTTTACTGTGCATTAAATATGTCATGGAATTCCTTGTAATTTGAGCGTGTCAATTGACCTTCATATTTTTTCCATTTTCCCTTTGAACCCAAGTCGTATCTTGTTAATATGTTAAATTTTTAATATAGTCTAAGTATGTTCACTCGCTAAAGAAACATTCTTATGCCTAAAATTCAACTCATGACCGAGTTTGCAATAGAATCATATGTGTGTGCGCTCTACACACATTCCTTCATGACTTTTCCTCTTCCATTGGCTTGCATGTGGAACCTGATTGGCGCATACTTGTTATAGGGTATTGGTCTCATTATTCCTACTTAACACATGTTATACGCGATGAGGAACCAAATTCATATACAAAGAATATAGTTGTTTGATGGGTAAAGGGTCGTTGTTCAACAAGAATCAAAGAATCAAAGACTTGGGTTCTCTTATACATATTTATGGCCTTCATGCAAAATGTTCTCACCATGCAAACTCACTCCAAAAACATGTATGCAGTTATATTCTCGTCCCCTTTCATCTTAAGAATATTTTAAAAAATGCAAGTTTAATCATTCCTTTGTTTTATTGAAAAGAAAAAGAAAGAAAAGGAAAGTAAAAAGTGAATGTAATTCTATTTCTCGTTAAGAAGACTGGTTAAAAGAAAATGAGGTTGTGACAAGGCCTTTCCTCATTCTATAACACCACTAGCCTTAGTTACTCACCTAGTTAGTTGAAATGTTTAATTGGCATAGGATGAAATGTTGTGTGATGCAGGGGCATCGGCGCTTAGGCAAATCAGTCGAAGTTGATCGACAGAAAGGAGACCAACCAGAGGGATTGCCAACGACCACTGGTGCGGAAGAACAGATTGGCTGTCAAACTCAAGAAGTCGAGCAGAAGTTGTCGAAGTAGGTCGACGGGGGATGAAGGTCGAGAGTCGATAGAAGCACAGCGGAGTCGCCGATGCTCAACGTGTTATTGAACCGCGACACCAGCAAGTTTTGAGGCGAAGGCCAAGAGGTGAGGAAGGGGCGGACTAGCAGTCGTATGAGCAAAAGGAAGCCGATGGGTTATGTCGAAGGCTAATGGAAGATAGTATGGTCGAGGCAGTGATAAGACCGACTGCTGTAGCAGTGTCAGAAGGACGCGTAGAGGTCAAGGAGAGTACTTGGCAACAGTTCGAGGTTGCTAAGGAAGTTAATGGCAGTTATTGAAGGTGGTTGAGATCGCGACAGATGTCAACACAGGTAGGGATTGTATAGCACGACAAGGGCGCTGACATTTGCAGGTCTGCAAGATCATGGAAGGATCGACTGACATAGGAAGCGTGTCTCGGGGGTCAGATTGATCTCGGGAACAGCAACAACAACATAGTAGAAGGATTGTGCACAGGCATAGGAAGAGGTTAGTTCGATCAGCAGAGGATCGATAGTGAGAGAGCTCAAAAGAAGTTTTGTAGATTGGAGAGGAAAGTCACACATCTATAGAGCACATAGAAGATCAAGCCATAGCTCAGAGTTCCACATCTATAGAGCGCAAAGAAGATCAAGCCATAGCTCAGAGTTCCACAGTGAACTAAGAGAGGGTGACGGTCGACACACCGAGATAGCAAACAGTTACTTATGTATTGTAAAGGCTAAGGCCGACAGTTAGTTAGTTATTTACATTCTTACAGTTTGCATTATAACTGCTTCGGTAGAAGTAATATAAGCTAGCTTATGGCATGTTGTTTGCATCTTGTCTATGTAAATGAGTGTGTGGTGTGTAATTGTTAAGCAAGAACCTTATTGCACTAAGGCGCCTTGCGTCAGTTGGTATTGGAGCAGGAAGAGAATCTTGCGAAAAGAAAGACAGTGATATCAACTTGACTTGCGTCAATTGGTATCAGAGCTCGGAAGTGAGTCCGGTAGAGTTGAAGCAAAATCTTGTGGATAGGAGAGACTGCGAGTGTGTTTATAGCTCCAGCTGCGGTTGGGTAGAGTTGTGCACGACTTGTTGAAGTTCGGTTGCGATTGGACGGAGTGGGAGTTTCAGCCGACGTTGAAAATGGCTCACAGAGGCGTTAATGTCTGAGGAGTTGGACGAAGAGCGCGTGGCGCAGTAGTCACAGTTGATCGTGAGATGTTCGACGAGTGCGTCAGAACAATGCGAACTTTGACAAATGAAGTCGCATCGATCAAAAAAAGCCACAAAGGAGTGGTTGTATTCCTGATGCGCAAGACCAGAGCGAAGAGGAGGTCGAAGAAGTGGAAGCACGAGAAGCAGCAGGAGAAGAACCAAAAGGCAAACTAATCAAACTTCTGATGGATATGAGAGGTCGGACAAAGATAGATGTACGCACCTACTCGGGAAGTCTAGATCCAGAATACTTGATCGACTGGTTCAGAGAGATGGAGAAATACTTCGACATAAAGTAGATTAAGGATCCTAAACGGGTTAAGACTACATGTCTGAGGTTGAAGGGTCATGCCTCATTGTGGTGGCACAATGTGCAGGCTGACAGAGTCAAGAAAGGCAAGGAGAAAATCAAATCTTGGGATAGGATGGTCGCCAAGCTAAAGGGAAAGTTCTTACCAAATGACTATGTGATTTCCTTGTTCCGGAAGTTGCAGAACTTCCGACAAAAAGAGATGACCGTGAAGTAGTACACATAAGAGTTCTATAGATTGTTGATAAGGTCACGTCAAATCGACGAAGGAAAAGAAGCTATCGCAAGATATGTCAACGGCTTGAAATATGCTATTTAAGACGAGTTGAGCATGTCAAGATTCAGAGCGGTCGGTGAAGCCTACCAGTTAGCTCTGAAGGCAGAAGAGAAACTGTCGAGGAAATCCGCAGCAACCAGGGGAAGGATGACTGGTCGGGGTGCGAAGACTGTTTCCGTGAAAGGCCAAAGTAGTGGTTACAGGAGAGAAGTTGTCGAAGATAATCGACATGCGGAAGGGACATCGACAAGGGAGAAAATGCAAGAAACCTGACGCGATAGTCGAGGAACACGCAGTCGAGGTGCGTATGGTTGAAGTGGTCCACCCGACAGAAAGGGAGCTGACAGACCAGCCATAATATTTTATAAGTATCGAGGATCCGGACACAAGGCATATGAATTCCCAGAGAACCTGTATGCTGCAGAGGAGTTGAAGCCCAGATGTCGAAGAGATGGGAAAGTCGGCAAGAGGACAGAATCGGCTTCCGAAAGCAATGAGGATGAGAGGAAGAAAAATAGAAACCTGACGGTCAGAAGAACATTGGTTCAGGAAGAGCAACGCGACGAGCAAGAGCCGGCACAACGAAAAGCTATCTTTCGGATCAAGGTGTGAATCGGCGAATGGCGTTGCAAGAACATAGTTGAAGGTGGAAGCACTCAGAATCTTGTGTCGACAGCGGTCATCAACAGGACAGGGTTGAAATGTCGAGAACATCCACACCCATACAAGGTCTCATGGTTGCAGAAGGGACACCATGTGAAGGTGACCAGACAGTGCCTGATTAACTTCAGAGTCGAAGGATTTGAAGATAATGTACTGTGCGACGTAATCCCAATGGATGCATGCCATCTGTTGTTAGGGAGACCATGGCAATATGATCGGAATATGATCTATGATGGTCGAGCCAACACAGTCACAGTGTGGAAAAATGGCGTGCAAGGGACTCTTAAGCCGAATCCGGAGGAGCCAGCCGACGGTAAGTGGGGCGAGAGCAACTTTTGGGAGAAGCGAGTGCTGATGTGCTTAGCGAAAGAATTCCTCGCGGAAGAGGAAAAGCAGTTGAGATGTTTTGCTATCATTCCAAAAGGACCATGTGTCGAGAGGTTGACAATGAAGAAAATTATGGTCGAAGTCGGAAAGATGCTTGAAGAATTTCAGAGCATAATGGTTGATGAGACACCGACGAGATTGCTGCCGAAGAGAAGCATATCCCGTAAGATCGACTTGATTCCAGGGTCGAGTCTGCCAAACAAAGCACCGAATAGGATGAGTCCGATAGAAGGTCAAGAACTCAATCGACAGGACCAGGAGTTATTGGACAGAGGATTGATCAGAGAAAGTATGAGTTCGTGCGCGGTACCAGCAGTATTAGCGCCGAAGAAAGGTGGAGAATGGAGAATGTGTACAGACTCCAGAGCCATCAATAGGATCACAATCAAGTACCAGTTTCCATTACAGAGAATGGACAACTTGATGGATTGCCTGAGTGGAGCAAAGTACTTCACAAAGATAGACCTGAAGAGCGGTTATCACCATATTCGGGTTAGAGAAGGAGATGAATGGAAAACAACATTCAAGATGAAATAAGGGCTGTATGAGTGGTTAGTCATGCCATTTGGATTGACTAATGCACCTAGTACATTCACGAGGTTGATGAATGAGGTACTGAAATCATTCTTGGGAAAGTTTGTCGTAGTGTACCGAGACGACATCCTGATATTTAGTCGAACCAAGACGGAACACTTGGGGCACATTCGACAAGTATTGCAGAAGTTGCAGGAAGAGAAGATGATGGTGAACCTGCAAAAGTGTTTCTTCATGAAAGAAGAACTGGTGTACTTGAGATTCATAATCTCGGGTAAAGGGTTGGTGATGGACCCAGAAAAGGTGAAGGCAATAGTGGATTGGCCGGAACCGACAAGTACGACAGGAGTAAGGAGTTTCCATGGACTTGTGAGTTTCTACAGGAAGTTCATTCGGGGATTCAATCGGATTTGTGCACCTTTGACAAAGTGCATGAAAAAAGGGGAATTCAAGTGGATGGAAGTAGCCCAACGAGCGTTCGACAAGTTGAAGGAAAAGGTCACTGAGAGCCCAGTGTTAGCGCTCCCAGATTTTGACAAAGTTCGACTGGGACGCAAGCGGAATGACAATTGGAGCAGTGTTGAGCCAGGAGGGCCGACCAATTGCATTCTTTAGTTAGAAGTTAGATGATGCGAAGCGAAAATATTCGGTGTATGACCAGGAGTTTTATGCTATTGTCTAGGATTTGAATAAGTGGAGGCATTATTTGTTGCCCAAGGAATTTGTGTTGTACACAGACGACCAAGCACTGAGGTATCTGAATACTCAGTCGAAGTTGAATCAGCGGCACATGAAATGGGTTGAATTCTTGCAAGGATATACATGCATGTTGCGACATAGGTCGGGCAAGTCAAACAAGGTTGTCGACACGCTGAGTCAAAGAGTTGCATTACTGAACACGATGACAGTTCAGGCAACAGGAATAGAGTCGGTGAAAGCAGAGTATGCGACCAACAATGATTTTTTTAAAGCATGGGAGGCTTGTCGTGAACCGTGGAGTGTCGACAGGACTCCATACTTGGATTATTTTATCCAAGAGGGATACTTATTCAAGGGACAACAGTTGTGTATTCCGAGAGGATCCGTAGGGGAGAACTTAATCCGAGAGTTGCATAGCGGTGGATTAGTAGGTCATTTTGGCATCGACAAGACTAAGGTATTGGTCGAAGAAAAGTATTACTGGCCAGGAATGACCACAGATGTCGGGAAGTGGGTTCGACATTGTAGAGTTTGCGAGTTGGCAAAAGGGAGAAGTCAGAACACGGGGTTGTATACACCATTACCTATACCAGATACCTCATGGGAGCACCTGAGCATGGATTTTGTGCTAGGATTGCCAAAGACACAACAAGGAAGGGACTCAATATTTGTTGTAGTCGACAGATTTTTGAAAATGGCACACTTTATTCCGTGTTGGAAGACAAGTGACGCCACAGGAATTGCTGTACTATTCTTCAAGGAAGTAGTCAGGTTGCATGGGCTACCGAAGAGTATCACATCGGACAAAGATACCAAGTTTATGGGACATTTCTGGAGAACCCTATGGAAGAAACTGAACACGAGGTTACAGTTTAGCTCGGCATATCATCCGCAGACAGACGGACAAACCGAGGTGGTGAATAGAAGTTTGGGAAATCTTCTAAGATGTTTGACGGCCGACAGACCCAAGCAGTGGGAAAATGTGTTGGGGCAAGTAGAGTTTGCATATAACAATTCTGTGAATCGATCGACAGGTTTGAGCCCATTCCAGATTGTTCAAGGAAGAAGCCCGCATTGAGTGGTGGATTTGGTCGAGTTACCGACAGAAACCAGGAAAGCGCGGATGCAGAATCATTCGCAGATCATATGAAAGAAGTGCATGAAGATGTGCGAAAGCGCATAGAAAAGAGTAACGCGGCATACAAGTTGAGCGCCGACAGAAAGAAGAGGCTACAGTCGTTCAGTGAAGGAGACTTAGTCTATGCACATTTGCAGAAGGAGAGATTTCCGACAGGAACATATAACAAGTTGAAGCTGAAGAATATTGGACCATGTAAAATTCTGAAGAAGATTTCTGACAACGCTTATGTGTTGGAGCTGCCGAAGGACTTGAGAATTTCACCAACATTCAATGTCTCAAATCTGTACAAGTTTGAACAAGGTTCAAGTAGTGGAAGCGCAGAAGTGTCGAACATGGACTGGACAGTGCATGTTCCAGATCGACATAAGGAATGAATACTTAGTACAATGGAAAGATGATGAGTTGCAGTAGGCGACATGGATTTCCGAAGAAGAGTTCAGTAGACTGACGGAGCAGTCGAGTTCTTTTTCACCTGGGGAGTCTGATGCAGGGACATAGGGGCCTAGGCAGATTAGTCGAAGTTGATCGACAAAAAGGAGGTCGACCAGAGGGATTGTCGACGACCACTGCTGCAAAAGAACAGATTGGATGTCGAAGTCAATAAGTCGAGCAGAATCTGTCGAAGTAGGTCGACAGGGGATGAAGGTCGAGAGTCGACATGTCAAGGGTCGACAGACGACAGAAGTGCAGTGGAGTCGCCGATGGTCGACGTGTTGTCGAACCGCGACACCGACAGGTTTAGAGGCGAAGACCAAGAGGTGAGGAAGGGGCGGACTGGAAATCGCATGAGCAAAAGGAAGCCGATGAGTTATGTTGAAGGTTGACGGAAGATAGTATGGTCGAGGCAGTGATAAGACCGACTACTGTAGCAGTGTCAGAAGGACGCGTAGAAGTCAAGGAGAGTACTTGCCAACAGTTCGGGGTTGCTAAGGAAGTTAATGGCAGTTATTGAAGGTGGTTGAGATTGTGACAGATATCAACATAGGCAGGGATTGTGTAGCACGACAGGGGCGTTGACAGTTGCAGGTATGCAGGATCATGGAAGGATCGACTGACAGAGGAAGCATGTCTCAGGGGTCGGATTGATCTCGGGAACAACAACAGCAGCAGAGTAGAAGGATTGTGCGCAAGAACAGGAAGAGTTCAGTTCGATCAGCAGAGGATCGACAGTGAGAGAGATGAAGAGAATTTTTGTAGATTGGAGAGGAAAGTCACACATCTACAGAGCCCAGAGAAGATCGAGCCATAGCTCAGAGTTCCACAATGAACCAGAAGAGGGTGACGGTCGACACACTGAGATAGCACACAGTTACTTTTGTATTGTTAAGGCTAAGGCCGACAATTAGTTAGTTATTTACATTCTTGCAGTTTTCATTATAACTGCTTCGGTAGAAGTAATATAAGCTAGCTTATGGCATGTTGTTTGCATCTTGTCTATGTAAATGAGTGTGTGGTGTGTAATTGTTAAGCAAGAACCTTATTGCACTAAGGCGCCTTGCGTCATTGGGTTTGATCATGATTATGCTTGTGTAGTCTATTAGAGATGATTCTCCATTCTGAATAAAATTCGATATGTGCATCTGTTTGTTAGATGAGTTTTTTTAGGATGAGTTTTTTCAGCAAGGGATCTAGGGGTTCGCTAATGGGATCGAGGAAAAGAGTCACCACAATAATATGGAAAGAAGGGAACTTAAATAAAATATGTTTCTCGGTGCATTTCGATGCTGGTTCTAAGGATTTTAATCAGTTGGCCCAAACAATTCATCTATTCGTGAGTGGGCAAGCAATCTGACAATGTTTGATGCCTCCCCCACCACTGTTGTACCCGCACCCTATCATAGTCAATAATCGTGAGCTATCCAATGATGGTTAGGAGATAAACTCCAATCCACCTTATTAAGGAGTTGCAGGTTGGGTGGTGCATGAGCTCGATAAACTAACCCCTGTTCCATAGTCTACTACTGCATCTGTTAATTCCTCTTTGCATTCTAAAAATCATGATGATCATGTGCACTCTCTAACTGAATGACCCTAAAAGAAAAAGGGAAACATATCGTCATTCCTCCTTATTCTAAAAAAACAATTGAAGTTCCTTCTACCTCTTCCCACCAAGAAAAGAAAGATTAAAAGTCAAAGACATACGACGGAGGTGACATTACTTATTTGGATATGTTCCCTGAACTTTATTCTTGTTGAGACTATGGTGGTTTATTCATTTTATGTTTTTTTAAAGTTATTTACCTTTGACTGAGCACCACATTTTTTACATTCAATGAACAGTTATCAATTATTTAGTAAATAATTAAACTTTAGGATTGGTATAAGTGTCGTGTTTTGAGTTGACTTACTTTTTTAATGGACTTTTATCTAAAACATTACCACTGCAATTTTGATGGCATGTGAATGCAATAATACATGCTTTACTTGTATTTAGATCGTCATGTGTGGTTTATTTGAAATACTTATGTTTGGAAGTTACAAGTAGAGATATATTGTGATGAAGGATATATGTTTATTGCTTTGATGATGTATTGCATGTGTTATGAGTATATGGTAATGTGTGTGGCAAAGTTAATGGTTATGAATTTTTTCGTATATATGATAATGATACCATATGACAAGCATAAGATCACTTGGGCCTTGGGATTGCATCCCCCTTGATGGTTGGTCATTGATGACTTGTGGTGACAATGTGAGATGGGGTCCCATCCTTTTTCCTCTTTCTTTTTCATGATGGTCATTTGCTTGATCATTGATTGTGAGAAACTCAAATGTAAAATATTTCTTCTTTGGTTGGGTTCATGGACCGTTCCCCTCTTTGATAATTTTAAAATGTTGATCTGTGATCCATTTGTGTGAGTGGTTGTTAAAGGTGTTCAATCTTCTGGAAATATCTCATGTTATCATGGTCCATAACTATGTAAGCGATTGTGAGCAAAGTGATACATATCCAACCACCAATGGAATCCATAGCCACATCTTCTAGATAAGCTTCATTAGCCCCTAATTGAGAAACTTTGACAACATGCCAATAGCAAAAAAATTAGAGGAAAAAGAACAAAAGCCATCACCAATAGTATCCCACATGACCTTGTAGAAATCATAAGACAATTCATCCATGCCTCGAGATTTTTTGTTGTAAAGCGTCTTAGTTTTACATAAAAACATTTTTTTTAAATGATAGAAGGGTATATACAAATGATATCATATACTCTTCCTTAGAGCAATAAGAAATGAAAGAAATTCAAAATAATAAACTTGGTTCAAAGAGCCTCATGCCAAGAGATTTACCATTTTCCATAAAAAGAGAATGCAACAAAGAGCTCTTCCTTGGAAAATGTTTTGTCTAACCTATTCTTATCACCACAAGGAACCTTACAAGGGACCACATGGAAACAAGTGTCTCTCGCAACCACCACCCCATTTAGAAAGTCATAAAGAGAAAACAATATTATGAAAATTGAATCTAAACATAACTCTGACCATATCAAGATCCTCATCAAGAGCCATCTGTGCATGGAAACCTAAGAAACTTTTATGTTCCAACCTTCTACTTGAGAAAGTCAAATAAAACTTAGAACCCTTATCCCCTTCCATAATTCACTTAATATAGGAGCGAATCGGAGAACCCCTAGTTAAATAATCTTTAGCATGACCAACTATCAACTCCAATTCCGCAACCTCCTACTAAAGAGCCACATTGTGGAGATCCTCTTCAAGAAAGATGCTAACTTCCTGAAGACACTAACAAACCAACCACAAATTCTTGTTCCACTTCCTAGCTAGAATCCTTCCCCAACCTCTAATGAACTTAAAATAGTATGACACACTATATCCTCCCACCAAATAATCCACTCCCAATCTCTAGTTGTTCGAGGGGGAATTTTCCTTACACTCTGATAAAGTGCCTAGAAGTCCCCTGACTCTAAATGAGAGAAATTCAGGTTCAACAATGAAGAAGGGGATGAATTAACATATTCTCCTAAGGAAACCATAGTTGAGTCAACAAATGATCTAAACCAATCACATAAATAAGAAGAATCTAGCCAAAGAAAATCAAATCCTCCTGTGGCCCATAGAAAAATTCCAATTTATCCCGCACACTATCTTCTCCCCACCAATAGTTAGGCCAAGTAAATCAACCACCATAATCCAACTCCTTTTCTTCCAACTATTGTCGATAATATTAAGTGTATCTTTGCAACAACACCAAGCATGATTCTTTGAAACATTAGTTGCTATCACTACACTCTCACATCCATCCCCTATTTTTGTTGTAGCTGAAGATTTTTTATAAAAATCACAAAAATTCTTATTGGACTTTTATCAAACACTTTGATTGTAAATCTGATTTATAACTTTTATGAACTATGATTCATACAATGAAATTTTTGATAGTTTAAGCAGAAATACCATATAACCAAACTATTGAACTAAAGATTAATGCAACACATAAATTTAGAGCCAAGCCCAGGGCAAAACCTCACAAGAGGAAAACCCAGAGAGATGTCTTTTTATTAAACGAGAACAAAACTGGAATTTCTCACAACCCATAAATTCATCTTTCCTTCAGCAAGAAAAATCATAAATGCATATAAACCAACTTATCTATGCAAATATTAGACTGTTGTACGGACATGGTACGTATTGCCTCAAAAATTGTGCCAACAGTTTACTGTACGGATTGTACAATCTCTAACTGTTGTCCGGACTTCCTCGATTTCTTTTTAAACAACTGCCTCGAAATCTGTGCCAGCAGAGGTGTATGTACTCTACAAACTGCCTCGGTTTCTGTGCTAGCAGATTGCCTCGAAAAATGTTCCAGCATAGGAGTACGGATAGTACAGACTACCTCGATTTTTGTGCCAACGAAGGATGTACAGACTGTACGGATTGTTTGCAGAAACTGCCTTGGGAACTATGCTCTCAGAAATAAAAAATGACTTCTCTTTCTTTCACTCTCTTCTTCTCTCTTGATGTCTTCTCTTCTTCTTTCAAATTGTTTAAATAGTCACTTAAACCCCTAAAAAACCCTAACTACCTTTAATAACCCTAACTTCCTCAATGAATGGATAGGATTAAAAGATCTAAAGGGTCATCATTAATTGCACATTTAATTCCTTTTAATAATAAATAAATGCACATTTACATAAGGGACCCACATTACTTAAGTGAAACTCACTTTTAAAATATAAAAGTCACTTTATTATATTTACAAAGTAACACTAGGAAAGACAACTTTGTCCCCCCCATGTGACATCAAAAACATGGGGAAGGACCTTCCTCATTACAAATTTCAACAATAGCTACGTGAGGTATCCTCACTAGTTAAAGTCGACCTACAAAATAAATAAATAAAATTTATTTTTATATTTACAAAAGAGACAAGTCTGACCTACAAAAAACAATGGGTAAATTGTCCCAAATAATGGGAAACACTGCCCAGTAAAGAAGACAAGTCAACCCAATTGGAAAAATCACTCAAAAGTACTGTATAAATAGAGGATTCACCCTCCTCATTTGTGACTCACCTCAAGCAAGTTCGCTCAAGCAAAAGGAGGATTGTTTTCGAGTTGCAGAAGACTTTTGGAGTTGTTTTCTTTGGCATCTATTCTTCTTATGATTTTATCTTTATTGTACGGAATCTCTGAGTAAAAAAGGCTTGTTGGGTTTTTCCCAAGATAAACTATTGTGTCTCTATTGTTTATGTGCATGGTTGTTCTTTCAGTGATCCTATATTGTTTATAAGTTGAAAGAGATGAAAATTATTTTGCTATAATTAAAAAATCTAACATGGATTCAGAGCAGTACTGAACGAGACTATTTCCGGAAACTAGGGTTTCTTGTTTCCTCAACTTTCATCCATGGGTATGGCTCGCCCTAGTAAGGTGAACTTTCGTGTGGAAGTAGGTTTTCATTCTAAATTTTTTCAATTTTGACATAATTACTACAGGAGGTCAAGAATTAGGGTTTTTTGTTTCTCATTGTTCTAACCACAGACCAGGAAGTAAAGGAGGTTAGTTCAACTTGCCTTGAGAGGGCGAATTCATCTGTGGAAGTAGTTTTCCGAAAATCCAAAGTTCATTTCTGATCTACCTTCTGCTATGGTTTCTGAATGAGGCTACACTTCTGCTTCATAGTCAAAATGTCAAGCATCAATGTTGAATATAGCCTTGATGGTGCTTCAAATTTCTACTCATGGAAGTCTAGAGTGCTCATTGCTTTAGAAGAAAATGATCTACAAAATTTTGTTGTGAAAGGAGAACCAGAACGTGAAGAAGAAGCAAAAAAGACTCAGTGGAAGAAGAATGATTCCAAGACAAGAAGAATCCTAAAAGATTCAGACAAGGATCATTTGATACCTCAAATTTCTCAGAAGAAGAAAACTAAAGAAATGTTTGACACCTTGAAGAAATTGTTTGAGAACACAAATGTCAATAATGCCGTTGCCCTGAGACATCAACTCTCAAATGTCAAGATGTCCATATCCGATTCTATTGCATCATATTTCATGAAGATCACAGAGACCAAGGATCAATTGGGCACTATCAATGAAATCAGCCAAATCCAAATAAACGACCGACAAGCTAATGGCTTGACCATTCGCCCTTGGACACAGACGATTATAAATCACAAAGCCAAATACAATTTCCAACTAGTTATGCTTTTTGTTGAATATTATAAATTAGGAGACTCATTTAACTTGTTAAGTGGGTTACTTAACTTGTTAAGTGGTTGTTTGTCACTAATTATTTATTATCTATGCATGAATTAAGAGGTTTTTTTTTGTTTCACCATGGGATGTACCGTCATTGAATCTTTGTTGGATGAGACCCACACCTTAACCGAATGAGCTAGCGATATTTTACTATGCATGAACTAAGAGTTATCCATGCATCAACCACGAGTTATTTTTGATATATTTTTTCTTTTATAATTATTATTTATTTTGAATATGAAAAGACTACATAAAATCAATCTTTACAGTACACTTATCTTATAACCATATAATCTAGGATAAACATAATTATTAATACATCTATCAATGTAATTATGAAATAATCAACCCGCAAGAAACATATGAAAAAAAATTACAAATCATTTACAACGGTTACGAAACCATCAACCAGCCCGAACCATTTATGAAAAAAGGTTACAAATCATTTACAACTGGGGTTGAGAAAATACGTACACAACCATAGACACCTGGGCGTGAGCATCCCTCTACGGGAAGAAATAAGCCCCACTCCGGCATCGCAGACCATCCAGAGAGCGCAAGTTTTCTTCCACAGCGCGATCCTGCGTTTAGCAAACGTAACCTGCCCCTCACCATTCTCCTCTCTTATCAGAAAAAAAACTATCACCCGGTAGAAAACCGGAGGCACAAAAATTTAGATCCATAAATGGTAACCAGTTCTTAAACCTAGATGTGGAGAATACGATAATTAAAGCCAGAAAATTAGAGATTGCAGAAATATCTCCGACACCTATTTGAAAATAAAATGATAGACAGATTGACCATCTGCCTGTAACCCAACCCGTCCGAATATGGCTTGTTTGTCAATTATCAGTACAACTTTTCTGACCTTTGCTATCACATCCATGCTCCTCACTGTCCTACAAAGACGGAAGCCAATTGCGCTTCACTAAAATATAAGAATCTGTAAACCACAGTACAACTCCACAAGATACCGTGGCCAGCCAACATTACTGAATGTACACATAAATCTAATGAAACTCCGACTTCTCACGTGACCACGAGTACTTATCGTTTAAATGAGCTTAAAAAATTGTTCGAATGTCCATGTCTGACAATTTACTCGATGCGTTTCCATAACCAGTACGCTATATATATATATATACGCACATACCTCACTTAATCACTTTTGCACAAAGGCATAGGATAGGCAACATGATAAATGAAGGTCAAAATCTAATGAAACTCCGACATCATTTCCAGTTCGTTCACGTGACAGAGAGTACGCAACATTATTGAATGTGGCGTAACATCGATGCAGCCAGTCGCGCTGATTGATGTGAGCAATTATTTAGTAAAAATGGAAAGCTGGAGAAACGGATCTGATATTGTATTGACGACGTGAGGGGTTTGACGGATAGATCGATATCTAGGGGACACGGATCGAGAGACCACGTAGTTATTTATCTATTTATTTAAATATATAATTTTCTCTACACAGGCCTGCGTGGAGATGGCCGCTGGCCAGCCTCATTCGTCACGGGAAAGGTCAGAGCGATAACTTAGTGGGCTCCTTTCAAATGCAGACAAAGGGCATTTACCCATACGAACAGTTGAAGATGAAGGTTGGGTGTTCTCTAAATGATTGATAATTTCTCAATAGAATTCTTGCAGCTGGGGATGTAACACATTTTGGACGAATGCGGCTTAGTCTTAAAATGCAAAGTTTGCAGTTTGATAGAGTTGCAGCTTAGCCTTCAAATTGCAAAAATAGTGACTTCCTCTCTTAAAAAATTTCAGATTTCAGAGTTGTTGTTGACACCTGTTTAGATACAAGGCACAAAAAAACAGGACCAACAATAACTTCATGAAAATCTACATATTCAATGTTCATTTAATGATAACTTCTCACCCTAGACTCTTATAAGAATTAATGGAACAACATATAGTTCATACTTTCATGAAGAACATATTAACCTAATGCTCACAACCAATCCACATTCAACACACAAGGTCTTAAAACACAATTAAGGAAAGCAGCCCAATTTCTTTATTCTACATATACCAACAAAGATGTAATGTCCCAAAAATAGCATAAAATTAAAAAATTTCCTGTCTACTTTATTTGCTAAATAAAGGAGAAAGATTCATACGCTACTACTAAC
Organism: Larix kaempferi; assembly: GCA_027924585.1. Classification (NCBI taxonomy): domain Eukaryota; kingdom Viridiplantae; phylum Streptophyta; class Pinopsida; order Pinales; family Pinaceae; genus Larix; species Larix kaempferi. The sequence goes on from BSBM01000338.1 coordinate 21,636,928, forward strand.
ACAGTTAATACATTTATGTTTGCACCACACTTAAAGTAAGAATCTAAGACTTTCATGTAACATGGTCTCTTTAATGTTTGAGTTCTGAAATCTGCTGAACTGAGATGAAAACACAGTGATAGTATGTTTTTAAGTACAGTCGTAATTGCTAATGCAAGAGTAGAATTAATGTTCTTACTGTTTCAAGAATCATATGATTGAATGGTGAATGTCTAATGACACCTTCAGGTGATGTACCTTCATTGATGATACATAGTTCTTAGGCTGATGGCTGTAACACTCCAGGAGAGGTAATTACATACCTCGGCAGGGTTGCCGAGGGGTACGGGTACGCTTGGGTGATTTTGGGCTTACTTAGCATCCTGCTAATACTATTCTCACGTGTTTGTTTACAGGAAAATTACTAGGGTTTGGTCTATCCTAATGAGTGGGTTCATACTTCCGCGGCACATAAGATTTACTAGGGGAATCCTGTGGGTGATAATCAACCCAAAGGATGAACCATAGAAAGGAATAGGACTTGTAATATAAACAAGGGGAAGGGGGGGGGTGTTCCACTATGGCGATGTGACTCTAATCTCTTTTAACAAAGAGTGGAGTGTTTTATGTGATACTCTATAGTTTATGTACCAAGAAATCGCATCCCCACTAGTGCAGAGTAGGTATGAAATTTAATGCACTTGAATGTGAAGTGGGTGACATACTTGTAAAGAGGGATTTGTAAGAGAATTGGGGGTTTGGCCTATCATTCATGTTTCGACTTATTGCTCACTCTTCTGGCTCTGTACCTCGTTCATATGGTAGCTATGAGGGTGCCCTGACCCGAGCAAGGCTCATGGTCAGTGCACTTAGTGTTTTATTGAGCTTCAACTACGGCGTGGACTGTGCATTTCTAACAGGTAAGGAAAGCTTACCAAAATTGTAATTTGAGTTTTCTTCTTCTGGAATCGAAATTTCAGGGTGTAATAACTAGTTTAACTTGCTGCAAATGACAGGTGCCAACAATCTTTGGGTGAATACTGTGATGGTTCAAAGTTCTACTTGCGTGGCTAGGGAAAATGGTAAGTCCATCTTACCCACTCGTTATCCTGCCTCTCGCATCACTAGAAATGTATGTATGCGTCTCGTTTTGGTTTGGGAAAGGGGCTCCCGTAAGCCCTTGGTTTACTGACTCAACTTGGGAAGCATGTCAGCTGCCTAAGGGCTAGACTAGAGAAACTGTGGGGGTTTTCAAATGTAATGTAAGAGTTTAAGCTGTGCAGCTGGGACTGCGTTGTGACAAGGATTGATTGTGAAGTTGGTCTATGTAATAGACGTTTTCCCCTTCCTGTACACTGTGATTTTATGTTTTAAAAAGGAGGACACGACCTCTAACTGAGATGTTTGATTTACCCTGTCTCAAATGATAGATTGCTATCTTTTTTTTTTCCTATGTGAAATGAGAACTAAGCCTGCACTGTTGGATTTCGATACAATGAGATTCTATGTATGTTTAGAAAATGATGTATAAGAACATTTAAATGATGCTGTGTCTTTGGCGTCTCCTATTTGGTAACGTAGCTAGGGTATGAAGTGATGTCGATTGAAATGCTGTCTGTGTTGGTAAAATGAACATTTGTATGGGAACAATTTGAATGTTGTACACTACGTTTTTCTTTGTTTTGTCTAGAGATGTGAATCCTGTAGGAAACACTTATGAATTTTGGCTTTGAGAAGACCATGGGATTCGACCCTTGTCTTCTGCTTTCAATTGTCATCTGCTTTTTAAAATGTGCAGGGCGTCTTGCCTCTGTTTGTGGTTTTAACTATGGGACTCAAATTTCGTGGATGATATATGTGGTTTGTTTTGCTATAATATCTGTCTATTGATTAACATAGAGTTTATTTATAAAGCGCAAAAGGTGCCCTAGCTGGAAGAATCGTGACAAATAGACTTTCTGTTTAAAGTTTGGAATCCATGGTTTTTAAAAGGGAAAGCTATCTTGAAAAGAAGCAGATCTATCGTACTATGTGTTTGATAGTAGAAATAGCTATGTAAATAAATAAGAAAATGATGACTGGGGTATTGATTTTTCTTGCTATTTGTGGTGGAAAGACTTTCTTATTTTGCTGTAGCACCTGATCTAGACTTACAGCCTGTAGGTACTCTCGTTGGTGTTGAGTTATGGATCGAAAATGAAAAGAATGCGTGGGTGCATGTTTAGGCCCTACATAATCGTTTTACTAGATTTCTGTAGATGCGATGTTTTGCTAAGCTTGTGTAATGGGTTTCTAAACCGTCTTAACAAAGTGATCAACATTTTCTGCTAAAAGAGAAAACAATTCGATTTCAATGGTTAGATCAACATGTTACTTTTAAACAAGAAAGAAATCTATTGACACATAAGAAAAATTATTAAAAACAAAAGAAATAGATTTCTATGGATTTAAACATTGCTTGATGATTTCCATACTTTGAAAGTTTAAGAAAAACGATTGCCTAGCAAAGGCTAGAGGACTAGACCTGCTAGGCAATGGCAACAGATTTGGGATGAATCTTGAGTTCAAACTGACATAAAGGTCTATACTATTTTAATAATTTGTTTACACATAAAATATAATTAATGGAGAATTTCTTTAAGAATTGCATACCTGTTAATTCCTGGAGCTTGTTCCAGTTGATAATGACCTGCACACTCAGCCAACTAGTTAATGAAAATCTATTGAACTCTTAGCTGACCTGATGATTTGATCTTGGAATAGATGACTTTGGGACTACCACGTTCCTCCCAACCATGATTCTACAACCATTCCTGGTAGGGCTAACTCATATGCCATTAGACCCTTCTTGCCCAGTATTTCAAAAGGTCCACAAAATCTTGGGGCTAGTTTACCTCAACGTCCCAAACTTAACGAGCTTTGTTTTGCTTTTATTCTTAGGAAGACATGTTCACCGATTTGGTAGTCCTTTTCCTTTCTTTTCTTGTCTGCGTAACTCTTTTGGCGGTCTTGCGTTTCTTTTAAATTTAGTTGCACTTTGGAGACTAGTTGTTTCAAGTCTTTTAGTAAGTCTGGCCCTAGCATAATCCTGTCCACCGGGCTATCCTAGGTGACGGGGGTTCGACACTTTCGACCGTAGAGTAACGGAAAGGACTCATTTTGGCCGAGGTTTGATACCCGTTGTTGTATGCAAACTCCGCGAGGTGTAAGTAGTCTTCCCACTTAGTGCGATTGTTCGTGACATACATTCTCAACATGTCTTCTAATATTTGGTTTACTCGTTCCGTCTGTCCGTCGATTTGGGGGTGGTATGCGGTACTAAACTGTGGTTGTGTTTCTAATCTGGAGAACAATGCTCTCCAAAAGTTACTAGTGAACTTTGTGTCTCGATCCGAGATAATTGCTTTTGGTATCCCGTGTAATCGGAAAATCTCCTTTCGGAAGATTTCCGTAATGTGAACTGCCTTGTAGGTCGATTTTACTGGTATAAAATGTGCGGCTTTCGATAGCTTGTCTACTACTACGAAGATGGGGTCATTTTGTTTCATACTCTTGGGTAGACCCGTAATGAAATCCATACTTATTACCTCCCACTTCCATTCCGGAATGGGTAACGGTTGAAGTAGACCGGAGGGATGTTGGTGTTCTGCCTTGACCAACTGGCATTCCTGACATTTCGCGATGAACAATGCTATGTCAGCTTTCAGTTTAGGCCAAAAGTAGTGTTTCTTTACGACTGAAATCATCTTTTGATATCCGGGGTGTCCCGAATAGGGACTCCGATGGAATTCGGTGAGTATGTTAGGTCTAATGTCTCCCCCCTCGGGAACATAAAGTCTCTCTTTTGACCATAACAATCCTGATTCATCTATCTTGTACTCTTTCTGTTGCTGAAACAGCCTATCGTCCTGAATCTTTTTAAGGATCTCGACATAGAACCTATCATTTTGGCATGCCGTTCTAATTCAGTCATGTAAGTCGGAGTCCGTCCGACTTTCGGTTACCTCATATAACATATGAGCTCGTCGACTTAAGGCATCGGCGATCTTGTTTTCTTTTCCCTTGATTTGTTTTAGTTCAAAGTGATACTTACTAAGAAAGGATAACCACCTAGCCTGTCTAGCGTTCAGGTCTGGTTGATCGAATAGATACTTTAGACTCATGTTGTCCGTCTCTAACAGGAATTTCTTGCCCATGAGGTAATGTCTCCACATTTTAAGAGTGTGGATGATGGTGGCCAATTTGAGATAATGAGTAGGATAGTTTTTCTCATGTTCCTTTAGCTTTCTTGACTCGTAGCAGATGGCAAAGTCATTTTGCATAAGGACTCCACCGAGTCCTTCCTTGCTTGCATCGGTGCAACCTAAGAAGTCCCCATTGGGGTCGGCAATTCATAGTATTGGTGCGCTAATCAGAAGTTGTTTTAACTTCTGAAAACTTTCTTTGCACTTGTCTGTCTAGGTGAACTTACTGGTTTTCTTTTGTAATGCGGTCATGGGGCAAGCGATCTGAGACAAGTTCTCAATGAATTTTTGATAATAACTGGCTAAACCAGGAATGATCGTATGTCGAAAACACACGTAGGTGTGGGCCATTCTTCGATAGACTTGATCTTTTCGGGGTCAACCGCTATTCCCTTCTCAGAAATGATATGCCCTAAGTACTCTATCTGAGGTCTATAGAAATCACACTTGCTAAATTTTGCGTATAGTTGATGTTCTCGCAATATTCGTAGGACTATTCGGAGGTGTTCTTCATGATCTTCTTCATTCCTGGAATAGATTAGGATATCGTCTATGAAGACTAGAACAAATTTCTCTAGGTACTTACTAAAAATGTTGTTCATCATGCACATGAAGTTGGCGAGTGCATTCGTCAGACCAAACGACATTACTACAAACTCGTAGTGGCCATATCGAGTGCGAAACGCGGTCTTACTAATGTCCTCGTCACGGATTCTCACCTGGTGATATCTGGATCGCAGGTCAATCTTCGAGAAGATCTTTGTTCCTCCGACTTGGTCAAACAAGTCATCGATCCTAGGGAGTGGATAACGGTTCTTGATGGTTAACTTGTTGAGTGGGCAGTAATCGATGCACATACACATCGTGTCGTCCTTCTTTTTAACAAAGAGGATTGGTGCTCCCCAGGGAGACACACTTGGTCGAATGTAACCCTTGTCTATTAGTTCTTGTAACTGTATTTTGATCTCTACCAGTTCGGGTGTACTCATACGGTACGGAGTCCTAGAGACGGGTATGGATACGGGGGCTAGTTCTATGGAAAATTCTAAGTCCCGCTTGGGTGGTAACCCTGGTATCTCCTCGGGAAATATGTCTCTGAATTCTACTAGTATCGGGAAATCCTTGATCTTTTGATCTCTATCGGCTTCTACCGATTGAAGGTGGATTGCAAATAGTTTACAACCCTTTCTTAAGCATTTCTTTGCTTGTAATGCCAATATCTGTTGTACTGATACTTCCTTAGGTATACCTTGGATGGTTCTTTGGTTCCCTTGACCATCGGTGCATAGGATTGACTTATTCAAGCAATCCAACAAAGCATGATGTCCTTCCAACCAATCCATGCCTATTATTACGTCATAAGTTCCTAGCGGTAAGATGTTCAAATCTATCTTAGTTAAAAAGCCGTTCAAATCTATCTCACAACTCTTAACTAGTTCGGAGACCTTCCGTTTGGTACCTGCGGCCAATTGTACCAACCATGGTGCTTTTGACTCTCTCGGTTTAATTTGCAAGACTCTACTTTCCTAGGAGAGATGTAGCTCCGACAAGCACCGGGGTCTATTAAAACTGAAATGAGATTGTTAGATATCTTACCCTCAATTTCTACCATGGTGGCTTGATGATCTGCCTGTCGGCCATCAAGGGCGGCATAAATCCTAGGTTTCTTTTCCATGTCTCCCACTGTAGGTTCAGCTTGGATGTTGTGTAAAGTCCCATCTGTTTTGTTGGGGAAGTCTTTGTAGTAATGTGGTCCCTGGCATTTCCAACAAGAAACAATTGGTGGAACTGTCTTTGCCCCTTTGTTGAAGGCTGGCCTGTTGGCTGGTGGTGGGGGTGCATTAGGTCTAGCTTGGGGACAGCTGAAACCTCTGTTGGGTGGGAAACTATTGTTATGTTTTCGAAAAGGTGGGGGTCCAAAACCCGGTCTGTGGTTGTCTGAGAAAGTTCTGAATCTGTCTCTATTTCTGTTGATGTTGTCGTTCCTTGGCTGCCCGTGCTCATAGCACAGCCTGGCTTTATGTAGGGTTATGTCAAGGGTTTTGGGCATGTCAAATTCTATCTTCTCTCTAAAGTTTGGTGGCAGGCCACTCAAGAACTGTTGGATTTTCACCTTCTCGTCCTTAATATAAGGCACATAGTGCTGCAAGTTTAAGAACCGATTTATGAAAGCTTCCATAGTCAGGGAACCCATTTTAAGCTCATGAAATACTTTTATCTTCTTGTCCTGAAATATTCTGCTGAAAGTGTCCCATCTTATGTCTCGCAGCTCTTGTCCCTTAGTGTGTTTTAAGTCTCGCCACCATCTGGAAGCTTTTCCATTTAAGTTGTATATGGCTAGTCGGGCTTGCATCTCACTGGAGTAATTATGAACCTTAAAGTATTTGTTCATCCCTAACAACCATTCTTCAGCCTTTTCTCCTGAGTTAACTTCCCCGTCATAAGTTGGGGCTCTTATTTTTCTGAACTCCCCTTGTAAGCTGTCATCACTATTCCTCCTTTTCTTGCAAGGGGGTGGATAACCGTTGTCATTGGAAGAGCTCTTACAGTCCTCTTCCAATGGTTCTGATTTATGTTCTGCTTGCTCTTCTATTTTGTAATTGGCTACTTTCCTGGTGTTAAGAGAGTTGACAGAGAGAGTAGGATGTTCAAGGGGTTTTGCCCTTGTTAGGCTTCGGAGTAAGGCTTCATTTATAGCCCATTGTTCCCTTCTTTCTTGCATATTCTCATCGCTGAAACTCTGGAATTCTGCCTGTAGCTGCTGCATGGATTTCTGCAAATTTGAGTTGAGCTCCACCACAATTTCTTGCTCTCGTGGTCGGGAATTTAGATGCCTCGTATACTGTTGCCTTGTTCTGCATTCATTTTCCTGCTACTGCCTGTATCTGAAATTCATATAAGTATCTGTTATCGGAAAACAATGTGTTAGTTAAATCTTCTCATAAAAACATAATACAATAATTTAAACACTTTCATGTATCTGTAGCTGTGTTTGGTAGTGAGCCCAATAGGTCACTTAGTGTTTGTAACTCGCTCTAATACCACTTCTAATGTCCCAAAAATAGCATAAAATTTAAAAATTTCCCGTTTACGGTATTTTATAAATAAAGGAGAAAGATTCATAAGCTACTACTAACACAGTTAATACATTTATGTTTGCACCACAATTAAAGTAAGAATCTAAGACTTTCATGTAACATGGTCATTTTAATGCTTGAATTCTGAAATCTGCTGAAGTGAGATGAAAACACAATGATAGTATGTTTTTAAGAACAGTCGTAATTGCTAATGCAAAAGTAGAATCAATGTTCTTATTGTTTCAAGAATCATATGATTGAATGGTGAATGTCTAATGACACCTTCAGGTGATGTACCTTCATTGATGATACATAGTTCTCAAGCTGATGGCTGTAACACTCCAGGAGAGGTAATTACATACCTCGACAGGGTTGCCGAGGGGTACGGGTACGCTTGGGTGATTTTGGACTTACTTAGCATCCTGCTAATACTATTCTCCCGTGTTTGTCTGTGCAGGAAAATTACTAGGGTTTGGTCTATCCTAATGAGTGGGTTCATACTTCTGAGGCACATAAGATTTACTAGGGGAATCATGTGGGTGATAATCAACCCAAAGGATGAACCATAGAAAGGAATAGGACTTGTAATATAAACAAGGGGAAGGGGGCGGTTCCACTATGGTAATGTGATTCTAATCTCTTTTAACAAAGAGTGGAGTGTTTTATGTGATACTCTATAGTTTATGTACCAAGAAATCGCATCCCCACTAGCGCAAAGTAGGTATGAAATTTAATGCACTTGAATGCGAACTGGGTGACATACTTGTAAAGAGGGTTTTGTAAGAGAATTGGGGGTTTGGCCTATCATTCCTATTTCAACTTATTGCTCACTCTTCTGGCTCTGCACTTCATTCATATGGTATCTATGAGGGTGCCCTGACCCGAGCAAGGCTCGTGGTTAGTGCACTTAGTGTTTTGTTGAGCTTCGACTACGGCGTGGACTGTGCATTTCTAACAGGTAATGAAAGCTTACCAAAATTGTAATTTGAGTTTTCTTCCTCTGGAATCGAAATTTCAGGGTGTAATAACTGGTTTAGCTTGTTGCAAATGACAGGTGCCAACAATCTTCGGGTGAATACTGTGATGGTTCAAAGTTCTACTGGCGTGGCTACGGAAAATGGTAAGTCCATCTTACCCACTCGTTATCCTGCCTCTCGCAACACTGGAAATGTATGTATGCGTCTCGTTTTGGTTTGGAAAAGAGGCTCCCGTAAGCCCTTGGCTTACAAACTCAACTTGGGAATCCTGACAGCTGCCTAAGGGCTGGACTAGAGAAACCATGGGGGTTTTCAACTATAATGTAAGATTTTAAGCTGTGCAGCTGGGACTGCGTTGTGACAAGGATTGATTGTAAAGCTGGTCTATGTAATCGACGTTTTCCCCTTCCCGTACACTGTGATTTTATGTTTTAAAAAGGAGGACACGACCTCTAACTGGGATGTATGATTTACCCTGTCTCAAATGATAGATTGCTATCTTTTGTTTTTCCTATGTGAAATGAGAACTAAGCCTGCACTGTTGGATTTCAATACAATGAGATTCTATGTATGTTTATAAAATGTTGTATAAGAACATTTAAATGATGTTGTGTCTTTGGCGTCTCCTATTTGGTAACGTAGCTAGGGTATGAAGTGATGTCGATTGAAATGCTGCCTGCGTTGGTAAAATGAACATTTGTATGGGAACAATTTGGATGTTGTACACTACGTTTTTCTTTGTTTTGTCTAGAGATGTGAATCCTGTAGGAAACACTTATGAATTCTGGATTTGAGAAGACCATGGGATTCGACCCTTGTCTTCTGCTTTCAATTGTCATCTGCGTTTTAAAATGTGCAGGGCGTCTTGCCTCTGTTTGTGGTTTTAACTATGGGACTCAAATTTCGTGGATGATATCTGTGGTTTGTTTTTCTATAATATCTGTCTATTGATTAACGTAGAGTTTATTGATAAAGCGCAAAAGGTGTCCTAGCTGGAAGAATCGTGACAAATATACTTTCTGTTTAAAGTTTGGAATCCATGGTTTTTAAAAGGGAAAGCTATCTTGAAAAGAAGCAGATCTATCGTACTCTGTGTATGATAGTAGAAATAACTATGTAAATAAATAAGAAAATGATGACTGGGGTATTGATTTTTCTTGCTATCTGTGGTGGAAAGACTTTCTTATTTTGCTGTAGCACCTGATCTAGACTTACAGCCTGTAGGTAGTCTTGTTGGTGTTGAGTTATGGATCGAAAATGAAAAGAATGCGTGGGTGTATGTTTAGGCCCTACAGAATCGTTTTACTAGATTTCTGTAGATGCGATGTTTTGCTAAGCTTGTGTAATGGGTTTCTAAATCGTCTTAACAAAGTTATCAACATTTTCTGCTAAAAGAGAAAACAATTTGATTTCAATGGTTAGATCAACATGTTACTTTTAAATAAGAAAGATATCTATTGACAGGTAAGAAAAATTAATAAAAACAAAAGAAATAGATTTCTATGGATTTAAACACTGCTTGACGATTTCCATACTTTGAAAGTTTAAGAAAAACGATTGCCTAGCAAAGGCTAGAGGACTAGACCTGCTAGGCAATGGCAATAGATTTGGGATGAATCCTGAGTTCAAACTGACATAAAGGTCTATACTATTTTAATAATTTGTTTACACAGAAAATATAATTAATGGAGAATTTCTTTAAGAATTGCATACCTGCTAATTCTTGGAGCTTGTTCCAGCTGATAATGACCTGCACACTCATCCAACTAGTTAATGAAAAACTACTGAACTCTTAGATGACCTGATGATTTGATCTTGGAATAAATGACTTTGGGACTACCACGTTCCTTCCAACCGTTCCTGGTTTAGTATGAATCCCCCCGAGCTGGTTCTGACATTCAAACTGAGAGGTAGAGGTCCTAGATGTATTTCTGGTTCAGATATGAGAATTTTAAGTAAGGGAAGCTTCACTTCTTGAAGCAGAGGAATTCTCTTGATTCATAAGAACTTCTCTCCAAAATAATAGAATAATCCCCCAACCCTGGGGGCTGTCCTCTTTAAATAGGTAATCTTTGAAATTCAGACTGTTAGAATTACTGGTTTCTTTAAAACAATTTAAATTATATATATATATATAAATATTATTTGTTCACTTAACTGCTAGTTAATTTGGGACTAGGACTTGTCACTTTGTTTTATCAAAGTGTTTTGATCTGTAATCTTTTTATAATAATAATAATAATAATTCCACCTTAAATATTAATAATTAACATTTGGTAAAGTGGTAGCCCACTTATGCATAAATATATATACATAGAAGAATAAATAATAACAATATTTTTCTTAGAAGCTCTTAATAATAGTATTTAGCTTTGGGCCTTTTAAGCACTTTTGTTCACATTATAATTCTTTTAATTCTCTTTTAAGGATAGGGTCCACTTCTTTGGACGGTTTCGACAAGCTGGTGAGGCACCTCTAGTCTCTCCATTTGCATGTAAGATCCCTCGTTTTAACATGGTAGTTCCCACAATAGGTGATGATAATAAGATTTATTTAATCAAGTCAAAATAGTTGTGTTAATATACGTAAGTGCTATTGAGAGTCCTCTCGACTCAACACTTGAGATTAGTAACCCCGGGTGCTCTTCAAAGCCGTCTAACTCAACACTCTCACATGGGCGTTACACTAGTGCAATTCCAGAGCCTCTTCTCAACACTAGAGCTAGAATGTGGTTGTGAGGCACATCTAGGATATTTAAGTGGCCTCGGATTCGGTAATCATTTATTCCAAGCTTGGAGTGCTCCAGGGTTCATTCCCAATACGCAACGTACATCGGGGCTTAGGCCCAGTATGAAATACAATCCTCTAAATACATCGGGGCTTAAGCCCAGTATATAGGTCATTCGTGTGTTTCTGAGTCCACGCTCAACACACTAAATAATCAACCATGTAAATCATGCTCTGCACAGTATAATGTAACAAAAGAGATAATCTCAGTATATCATAATTTTGTAATTACTTCTCGAAATACAACATAGTTTATTCATTCGGCTTTCCTGCCCCGCATATATTCAAAAATGAAACAAATTAGGGTCCATGCCCAATACATCAACTCATAAAGGAAACTAAATCAAAACATAATAATGCTATGTAAAACATAATAAATCACATATACTGGGCCGTGACCCGACATGACATCATGACATAGTTAGTCAAAAAGTTGGGATATTACATCCTCCCCTCCTTAGAACAACACCGTCCCGGTGTTTCCTAAGGACTAGAGATGAGTCCATGAAACAAGGCGAGGTATGCCTCTCTCATGGTAGCCTCATTCTCCCAAGTGGCCTCATCTGGTCCAAAGTGACTCCATTGCACTTTCAGCTGAGTAATGGTCCTCCTCCTAAGTTGGACCTCTCTCTTGTCCAGAATGTGGAGTGGTTCTGGCGTGAACTCCCCTTCGGGCTCCACCTGTAACAAGGACCAATCGATGACATGTTTAGTATCGTATACATATTTCTTTAATAAAGAAGCATGAAAATCTTTATGAACTTTTATATGTGCTAGTAAGGCTAACTCATATGCCACTGGACCCTTCTTGCCCAGTATTTCAAAAGGTCCACAAAATCTTGGGGCTAGTTTACCGCAACGTCCCAAACTTAACGAGCTTCGTTTCGCTTTTATTCTTAGGAAGACATGTTCACCGATTTGGTAGTCCTTGTCCTTTCTTTTCTTGTCTGCGTGACTCTTTTGGCGGTCTTGTGTTTCTTTTAAATTTAGTTGCACTTTGGAGACTAGTTGTTCCAAGTCTTTTAGTAAGTCTGTCCCTAGCATAATCCTGTCCACCGGGCTATCCCAGGTGATGGGGGTTCGACACTTTCGACCGTAGAGTACCTTGAAAGGACTCATTTTGGCCTAGGTTTGATACCCATTGTTGTATGCAAACTCCATGAGGTGTAAGTAGTCTTCCCACTTAGAGGGATTGTTCATGACATACATTCTCAGCATGTCTTCTAAGATTTGGTTTACTCATTCCGTTTGTCCGTCGGTTTGGGGGTGGTATGCGGTACTAAACTGTAGTTGTGTTTCTAATCCGGAGAACAATGCTCTCCAAAAGTTACTAGTGAACTTTGTGTCTCGATCCGAGATAATTGCTTTGGGTATCCCGTGTAACCGAAAAATCTCCTTTAGGAAGATTTCCGCAATGTCAACTTCCTTGTAGGTAGATTTTACTGGTATAAGATGTGCGGCTTTCGATAGCTTGTCTACTACTACGAAGATGGAGTCATTTTGTTTCTTACTCTTGGGTAGACCCGTAATGAAATCCATACTTATTACCTCCCACTTCCATTCTGGAATGGGTAACGGTTTAAGTAGACCGGAGGGATGTTGGTGTTCTGCCTTGACCAACTGGCATTCCTGACATTTCGCGATGAACAATGCTATGTCAGCTTTCAGTTTAGGCCAAAAGTAGTGTTTCTTTACGGCTGAAATCATATTTTGATATCCAGGGTGTCCCAAATAGGGACTCCGATGGAATTCGGTGAGTATGTTAGGTCTAATGTCTCCCCCCTCGGGAACGTAAAGTCTCTCTTTTGACCATAACAATCCTAATTCATCTATCTTGTACTCTTTCTGTTGCTGAAACAACCTATCTTCCTGAATCTTTTTAAGGTTCTCGACATAGAACCTATCATTTTGGGATGCCGTTCTAATTCGGTGATGTAAGTTGGAGTCCGTACGACTTTCGGTTACCTCATATAACATATGAGCTCGTCGACTTAAGGCATCAGAGACCTTGTTTTCTTTCCCCTTGATGTGTTTTAGTTCAAAGTGATACTCACTAAGAAAGGCTAACCACCTAGCATGTCTAGCGTTCAGGTCTGGTTGATCGAATAGATACTTTAGACTCATGTTGTTCGTCTTTAATTGGAGTTTCTTGCCCATGAGGTAATGTCTCCACATTTTTAGAGCGTGGATGATGGCGGCCAATTCAAGATATGAGTATGATAGTTTTTCTCATGTTCTTTTAACTTTCTTGACTCGTAGTAGATGGCAAAGTCATCTTGCATAAGGACTCCACTGAGTCCTTCCTTGTTTGCATTGGTGCAAACTACGAAGTCCCCATTGGGGTCGGCAATTCGTAGTATTGGTGCGCTAATCAGAAGTTGTTTTAACTTCTGCAAACTTTCTTCGCACTTGTCTGTCCAGGTGAACTTACTGGTTTTCTTCTGTAATGCGGTCATGGGGCAAGCGATCTGAGAGAAGTTCTCAATGAAATTTTGATAATAACCGGCTAAACCTAGGAATGATCGTATGTCGAAAACACACGTAGGTGTGGGCCATTCTTCAATAGCCTTGATCTTTTCAGGGTCAACCGCTATTCCCTTCTCATAAATGATATGCCCTAAGTACTCTATCTGAGTTCTATATAAATCACACTTTCTAAATTTTGCGTATAACTGATGTTCTCGCAATATCCGTAGGACTATTTGGAGGTGTTCTTCATGTTCTTCTTCATTCTTGAAATAGATCAGGATATTGTCTATGAAGACTAGAACAAATTTGTCGAGGTACTTACTGAAAACATTGTTCATCATGCACATGAAGTTAGCGGGTGCATTCGTTAGACCAAACGACATTACTACAAACTCGTAGTGGCCATATCGGGTGCGAAACGCGATCTTACTGATGTCCTCGTCACGGATTCTCACCTGGTGATATCCGGATCGCAGGTCGATCTTCGAGAAGATCTTTGCTCCTCCGACTTGGTCAAACAAGTCATCGATCCTAGGGAGTGGATAACAGTTCTTGATGGTTAACTTGTTGAGTTGGCGGTAATCGATGCACATACGCATCGTGCCGTCCTTCTTTTTAACAAAGAGGATTGGTGCTCCCCAGGGAGACACACTTGGTCGAATGTAACCCTTGTCTATTAGTTCTTGTAACTGTATTTTGAGCTTTACCAGTTCGGGTGTACTCATACGGTACGGGGTCCTAGAGACGGGTACGGATCCGGGGGTTAGTTCTATGGAAAAGTCTAAGTTCCGCTTGGGTGGTAACCCTGGTATCTCCTCGGGAAATACGTCTCTAAATTCTACTAGTATCGCGAAATCCTCGATCTTTTGATCTCTATCGGCTTCTACCGATTGAAGGTGGATTGCAAATAGTTTACAACCTTTTCTTAAGCATTTCTTTGCTTGTAATGCCGATATATGTCGTACTGATACTTCCTTAGGTATACCTTGGATGGTTCTTTGGTTCCCTTGACCATCGGTGCATATGATTGACTTATTCAAGCAATCCAACAAAGCATGATGTCCTTTCAACCAATCCATGCCTATTATTACCTCATAAGATGCTAGCGGTAAGATGTTCAAATCTATCTTAGTTAAAAAGTCGTTCAAATCTATCTCACAACTCTTAACTAGTTCGGAGACCTTCCGTTTGGTACCTGTGGTCAATTGTACCAGCCATGGTGCTTTGTGACTCTCTCGGTTTAATTTGCAAGACTCTACTATCCTAGGAGAGATGTAGCTCCGGTAAGCACCGGGGTCTATTAAAACTGAAATGAGATTGTTAGATATCTTACCCTCAATTTCTACCATGGTGGCTTGATGATATGCCTGCCGGCCATCAAGGGCGGCATAAATCCTAGGTGTCTTTGCCATGTCTCCCACTGTAGGTTCTGCTTGGATGTTGTGTAAAGTCCCATCTGTTTTTTTGGGGCAATATCTGTAGTAATGTGGTCCCTGGCATTTCCAACAAGAAATAGTTGGTGGAAATGTCTTTGCCCCTTTGTTGAAGGCTGGCCTGTTGGCTGGTGGTGGGGGTGCATTAGGTCGAGCTTGGGGTTGGCTGAAACCTCTGTTGGGTGGGAAACTATTGTTATGTTTGTGAAAAGGTGGGGGTCTAAAACCCGGTCTGCGGTTGTCTGAGAAAGTCCTGAATCTGTCTCTATTTCTGTTGATGTTGTCATTCCTTGGCTGCCCGTGCTCATAGCACAGCCTGGCTTTATGTAGGGTTATGTCAAGGGTTTTGGGCATGTCGAATTCTATCTTCTCTCTAAAGTTTGGTGGCAGGCCACTCAAGAACTACTGGATTTTCACCTTCTCGTCCTTAATATAAGGCACATAGTGCAGCAAGTCTAAGAACCGATTTATGAAAGCTTCCATAGTGAGGGAATCCATTTTCAGCTCATGAAATTCTTTTATCTTCTTGTCGAAGAATCTTTCAGACATATATTTGTCCTGAAATATTCTGCTAAAAGTGTCCCAGCTTATGTCTCGCAGCTATTGTCCCTTAGTGTGTTTTAAGTCTCGCCACCATCTGGCAGCTTTTCCATTTAAGTTGTATATGGCCAGTCGGGCTTGCAACTCACTGGAGTAATTATGAACCTTAAAGTATTTGTTCATCCCTAACAACCATTCTTCAACCTTTTCTCCTGAGTTAACTTCCCCGTCATAAGTTGGGGCTCTTATTTTTCTGAACTCCCCTTGTAAGCTGTCATCACTCTTCCTCCTTTTCTTGCAAGGGGGTGGAGAACGATTGTCATTGGAAGAGCTCTTATAGTTCTCTTCCAATGGTTCTGATTTATGTTTTGCATGCTCTTCTATTTTGTAACTGGCTGCTTTCCTGGTGTTAAGAGAGTTGACAGAGAGAGTAGGATGTTTAAGGGGTTTTGCCCCTGTTAGGCTTTGGAGTAAGGCTTCATTTATAGCCCGTTGTTCCCTTCTTTGTTGCATATTCTCATCCCTAAAACTCTGGAATTCTGCCTGTAGCTGCTGCATGGATTTCTCCAAATTTGAGTTGAGCTCCACCACAATTTCTTGCTCTCATGGTGGGGAATTTAGATTGCCTCGTACACTGCTGCCTTGTTCTGCATTCATTTTCCTGCTACTGCCTGTATCTGAAATTCATATAAGTATCTGTTACTAGAAAACAATGTGTTAGTTAATTCTTCTCATAAAAACATAATACAATAATTTAAACACTTTCCTGTATCTGCAGTTGTGTTTGGTAGTGAGCCCAATAGGTCACTTAGTGTTTGTAACTCGCTCTGATACCACTTGTAATCCCCCAAATATAGCATAAAATTAAAAAAATTCCCATCTACGGTATTTGCTAAATAGAGGAGAAGGATTCATAAGCTACTACTAACACAGTTAATACATTTATGTTTGCACCACAATTAAAGTAAGAATCTAAGACTTTCATGTAACATGGTCTCTTTAATGTTTGAGTTCGTAAATCTGCGGAAGTGAGATGAAAACACACTGATAGTATGTTTTTAAGTACAGTTGTAATTGCTAATACAAAAGTAGAATCAATGTTCTTACTGTTTCAAGAATCATATGATTGAATGGTGAATGTCTAATGACACCTTTAGGTGATGTACCTTCATTGATGATACATAGTTCTTAGGCTGATGGCTGTAACACTCCAGGAGAGGTAATTACATACCTCGGCAGGATTGCCGAGGGGTACAGGTAGGCTTGGGTGATTTTGGGCTTACTTAGCATCCTGCTAATACTATTCTCCCGTGTTTGTCTGTGCAGGAAAATTACTAGGGTTTGGTCTATCCTAATTAGTGGGTTCGTACTTCCGAGGCACATAAGATTTACTAGGGGAATGCTGTGGGTGATAATCAACCCAAAGGATGAACCATAGAAAGGAATAGGACTTGTAATATAAACAAGGGGAAGGGGGGGTTCCATTATGGTAATGTGACTCTAATCTCTTTTAACAAAGAGTGGAGTGTTTTATGTGATACTCTATAGTTTATGTACCAAGAAATCGCATCCCCACTAGCGCAGAGTAGGTATGAAATTTAATGCACTTGAATGGGAAGTGGGTGACATACCTGTAAAGAGGGTTTTGTAAGAGAATTGGGGGTTTGACCTATCATTCATGTTTCGACTTATTGCTCACTCTTCTGGCTCTGCACCTTGTTCATATGGTAGCTATGAGGGTGCCCTGACCCGAGCAAGGCTCGTGGTCAGTGCACTTAGTGTTTTGTTGAGCTTCGACTATGGCATGGATTGCGCATTTCTAACAGGTAAGGAAAGCTTACCAAAATTGTAATTTGAGTTTTCTTCTTCTGGAATCGAAATTTCAGGGTGTAATAACTGGTTTAGCTTGTTGCAAATGATAGGTGCCAACAATCTTCGGGTGAATACTGTGATGCTTCAAAGTTCTACTGGCGAGGCTAGGGAATATGGTAAGTCCATCTTACCCACTCGTTATCCTGCCTCTCACAACACTGGAAATGTATGTATGTGTCTCGTTTTGGTTTGGGAAAGAGGCTCCCTTAAGCCCTTGGCTTACTGACTCAACTTGGGAAGCCTGTCAGCTGCCTAAGGGTTGGACTAGAGAAACCGTGGGGGTTTTCAATTGTAATGTAAGATTTTAAGCTGTGCAGCTGGGACTGCATTGTGACAAGGATTGATTGTGAAGCTGGTCTATGTAATCGACATTTTCCCCTTCCTGTACACTGTGATTTTATGTTTTAAAAAGGAGGACACGACCTCTAACTGGGATGTATGATTTACCATGTCTCAAATGATAGATTGCTATCTTTTGTTTTTCCTATGTGAAATGAGAACTAAGCCTGCACTATTGGATTTCGATACAATGAGATTCTATGTATGTTTATAAAATGCTGTATAAGAACATTTAAATGATGCTGTGTCTTTGGCGTCTCCTATTTGGTAACGTAGCTAGGGTATGAAGTAATGTCGATTGAAATGCTGTCTGCGTTGGTAAAAATAACATTTGTATGGGAACAATTTGAATGTTGCACACTACGTTTTTCTTTGTTTTGTATAGAGATGTGAATCCTATAGGAAACACTTATGAATTATGGCGTTGAGAAGACCATGGGATTCGACCGTTGTCTTCTGCTTTCAATTGTCATCTGCGTTTTAAAATGTGCAAGGCGTCTTGCCTATGTTTGTGGTTTTAACTATGGGACTCAAATTTCGTGGATGATATCTGTGGTTTGTTTTGCTATAATATCTGTCTAGTGATTAGCGTAGAGTTTATTTATAAAGCGCAAAAGGCGCCCTAGCTGGAAGAATCGTGGCAAATAGACTTTCTGTTTAAAGTTTGGAATCCATGGTTTTTAAAAGGGAAAGCTATCTTGAAAAGAAGCAGATCTATCGTACTCTGTGTTTGATAGTAGAAATAGCTATGTAAATAAATAAGAAAATGATGACTGGGGTATTGATTTTTCTTGCTATCTGTGGTGGAAAGACTTTCTTATTTTGCTGTAGTACCTGATCTAAACTTACATCCTATAGGTAGTCTCGTTGGTGTTGAGTTATGGATCGAAAATGAAAAGAATGCGTGGGTGTATGTTTAAGCCTTACATAATCGTTTTACTAGATTTTTGTAGATGCGATGTTTTGCTAAGCTTGTGTAATGGGTTTCTAAATCGTCTTAACAAAGTGATCAACGTTTTCTTCTAAAAGAGAAAACAATTTGATTTCAATGGTTAGATCAACATGTTACTTTTAAACAAGAAAGAAATCTATTGACATGTAAGAAAAATTAATAAAAACAAAAGAAATAGATTTCTATGGATTTAAACACTGCTTGACGATTTCCATACTTTGAAAGTTTAAGAAAAACGATTGCCTAGCAAAGGCTAGAGGACTAGACCTGCTAGGCAATGCCAACAGATTCGGGATGAATCCTGAGTTCAAACTGACATAAAGGTATATACTATTTTAATACTTTGTTTGCACAGAAAATATAATTAATGGAGAATTTCTTTAAGAATTGCATACCTGCTAATTCCTGGAGCTTGTTCCAACTGATAATGACCTGCAGACTCAGCCAACTAGTTAATGAAAAACTACTGAACTCTTAGCTGACCTGATGATTTGATCTTGGAATAGATGACTTTGGGACTACCACGTTCCTCCCAACCATGATTCTACAACCGTTCCTGGTTCAGTATGAATCCCCCCGTGCTGGTTCTGACATGCAAACTGAGAGGTAGAGGTCCTAGATGTATGTCGAGTTCAGATATGAGAATTTTAAGTAAGGGAAGCTTAACTTCTTGAAGCAGAGGACTTCTCTTGCTTCATAAGAACTTCTCTCCAGAATAATAGAATAATCCCCCAACCCTGGGGGCTGTCCTCTTTAAATAGGTAATATTTGAAATTCAAACTGTTAGAATTACTGGTTTCTTTAAAACAATTTAAATTATATATATATAAAAGAAAATATTATTTGTTCACTTAACTGCTAGTTAATTTGGGACTAGGACTTGTCACTTTGTTTTATCAAAGTGTTTTGATCTGTAATATTTTTATAATAGTAATAATAATAATAGTAATAATAATAATAGTAATAATAATAATAATAATAATTCCACCTTAAATATTAATAATTAACATTTGGTAAAGTGGCAGCCCACTTATGCATAAATATATATACATAGAAGAATAAATAATAACAATATTTTTCTTAGAAGCTCTTAATAATAGTATTTAGCTTTGGGCCTTTTAAGCACTTTTGTTCACATGATAATTCTTTTAATTCTCTTTTAAGGATAGGGTCCACTTCTTTGGATGGTTTCGGCAAGCTGGTGAGGCACCTCTAGTCTCTCCCTTTGCATGTTAGATCCCTGGTTTTAACATGGTAGTTCCCACAGTAGGTGATGATAATAAGATTTATTTAATCAAGTCAAAATAGTTGTTTTAAGATACGCAAGTGCTATTCAGAGTCCTATCGACTCAACACTTGAGATTAGTAACCCCGAGTGCTCTTCAGAGCCGTCTAACTCAACACTCTCACATGGGCGTTACGCTAGTGCAATTCGAGAGCCTCTGCTCAACACTAGAGCTAGAATGTGGTTGTGAGGCACATCTAGGATATTGAAGTGGCCTTGGATCTGGTAATCATTTATTCCAAGCTTGGAGTGCTCCAGGGTTCAAGCCCACTCAACGTACATCGGCGCATAGGCCCAGTACGAAGTACAATCCTCTAAATACATTGGGGCTTAAGCCCAGTATACAGGTCATTCGTGTGTTTCTGAGTCCACGCTCAACACAATAAATAATCAACCATGTAAATCATGCTTTGCACAGTATAATGTAACAAAAGAGATAATCTCAGTATATCATAATTTTGTAATTACTTCTCGAAATACAACATAGTTTATTCATTCGGATTTCCTGCCCCACATATATTCAAAAATGAAACAAATCAGGGTCCATACCCAATACATCAACTCATAAAGGAAACTAAATCAAAACATATTAATGCTATGTAAAACATAATAAATCACATATACTGGGCCATGACCCGACATGACATCATGACATAGTTAGTCAAAAAGTTGGGATATTACAAAAGATTATATAGTTTGTAGAGTTTCGGATGCTTGCACAGAAGATCTAGCTAACAAGAATCATACACAGCACAAAGAAAACCAGGAAAAAGGAAAAGAAAATAAATTCTATTGTTGTATTGAAAAAATTACAATGCAATAATATAATGCGGTAAGTGACTCACCTAATTAGCATCGACATGCTACTATGGAGAGATATTGATGTTTACTGGCAGTGTTCCAGTAAGATTGGCGCATACTGTAGTTACTAGATTTTAATTGATAGGTAATATCTCTAACACCCCTCTTGAACACTACCAGGGAGCATATATAATGAATGGGTCCTAGCAAGAGAGGTCATGATAGTTATCCATGAACAATGCAATTAATAAATACTGAAATAAAGTGAGGAAAGAGGGAAAACATCATGGGAAAACCCCCCCTCAAGTACAATATATCAAAAGAAGAGAAAGACAGTTGCCAGGCAAATATGTCCTTCAGTCCAGGACAATCAGGCAAACTATGAAATTTTTGCTCAGTGAATGTCTTAGTGAAGATGTCCTCATCAAAAGGGCAGTACTGGAAATCGATTACCCTATCATGAATCATCTCCTTGAGATAATGCATATGGATCTTGATATGTTTTGGCAATTGTCTCTGTATTGGATCTCGATAGAATTTAAGTGTACTATGGTTGTCACACCAGATTACAGTTGGACGTTGGAACTTAATGTTGAGCTTGGTGAGGAAGTTTTGTAGCCATACTGCCTAGATTGCGATGTTGAATGCTTTGTTGTACTCAGCCTCTGCTTTAGCTGACTCCATTTTTCTCGACCAACTGATTGGGCCGGATCCCAAACTCAACATGTATCCATAGGTGGACTTGCAATATGTGTCATCGCCAGCCCAGTCAGAATCGGTGAATCCTATGAGATCCAACTTGCAACCTGCTGTATAGTGGATCCCATAACTGATGGTGACCTGAATGTATCCGATGATGCGTTTGGAACCCTTCTGGTGTAACTCATGCATCTCCTGCATGTACTTGGATTTAACATCCCTCTTTACTATTATTCTTATGTAACTCAAATACAAATGTAAGTGTTTCCTGGCAAAAAGCTCAAGGCCAAGGTCTTGCGAGAAAACTTTTTAAGTATTGTTATTTATTTTCCTAAGTTGTAATTTTTAATTTGTAGACTTAGGAGACTGAAGGCTGTGACACAACTAAATCCACTAGGGGGAGAGAGGAATCTAATTACTGATGACCGGTGTCATCTTGGTGCTATAGGCACTTGAAGAAAGGTGAATGATTAGTGTCCACTTGATCACCTAAAGGTTTTAGCTGTTGTTCTAAGTTGAAGAGAGCGGCAATTGCCCATTAATCACCAAAGAGGGCGCAGTAGTTTGAAATTAGACTGCACATTATAGTTTGAAATATATGTCACCTTTGAACTGGAGTGAGGGTATGGTCTTTGCTTCATTATATATATATATATATATATATATAAAGAATATCGCCTCTGCAAATGAGTGAGAGTGCAACCTTCGCTCCACTATATATAATACATAGCCACTTAGGGTTCGCACATGGACACAAAAAGCGGGCTTAGATCCCGCTTTAATGTAATGATGACCGTTTTCCAACAAGTCGAGGTGCAGCCATAGTCAGATCCAAGGCTCTCTGACAAAACTGATAAAAAGTACACTGCATCCAAGAAAAGTACAATGGCCAAGAAAAGTACAATGGATAAGACATTCAAGGTTAATTTTCTGTCTAAATTTTGAATTCATAGACGAAAATGTAGAGGTTCATTCAAAGCTTTGAATGAAAAATACACATGAAGCGAGGGCAGATTCAATCTCTATGTATGTGAAGCAAGGGTTTAAGCTACCTTTACGTCATACTAATACGCGCTAAAGAGGGGCTCACTTTGCTCCATGTGCAAAGTCTTACTATCTTTTCTTTAGGAGAGGCGCAACTCTTGTTTCAGGTATTTGTTATATTTGAAATCAATTATACATGTAGTATTTATGTTTTCAAATGCTGGAGTGAGCCAATGAGGGTGTATCCCTAGGCCTAAATGCTTAGCTGTATTTTAAATATAAACTTTATTTTTACTATTGGTATAAGAGTGGACGACACAACCCTTTTAGTTAAGGGTAAAAATATTTACTTATGGAACCAACTTTGGCTTTTCCTTATGAGGTTGAAGGTTGAACCCTTATGAAAGAGGAAATTCTAAGTAGCAACTAGTGAAGTAGTGCTTATGATTTATATTTTAGCTTTATCGTCCTAGTGGATTCTTGTCCAGCTCGGGGGTGGTCAGTGAATTCTTGTCCAGCTCGTGGGTGGCCAATCGGTGGAAGGAATATACGCCAGACAGAGAGCCAAAAGGTTGGGTGGAACATTGCAGTCAATCCTTGAGTCGCATTAATCTATCTTATTCAAATAAATTCTCTACCGTTGTTATGTTATTATTATGCATCAAGCTTGTAAAGACTTATTTATAAAAGTTTCACTCAGTTATTAAGATTGTGGTATTATGAAGAAATTGTTATAATTGTCTAAATGAATGAGTAATGATTATGTGATTAATTAAATTACTCTTAGCCTTCACAAAGAATATTGAATATCCTTTATCTCAAAATGTGTGATTGTATTATGAAGAAGAAATATATATGTAATTCCTCAATTGTGTAAATTGAACCTTGTGATATTTGTAAAGAAGTATATGTATATATTAGGAATTAGAGAAGTGTTACTACTTTGTGTATACTAGAACTTATATACTTATGAGTTTTTAAAGATGATTATGTTGTTTTTATGTTAGTAAAGGGTTGATTAAAGCATATGTATGTATATAAAATTAATTAATTGGAAGATAAGCCTTTCTGACCTTAAAGCTAATAATTAGATTCCTAACACCTATTGGTTCATACTTGAAGGTAAATATGGCATTGTTAGGGGTGTTCAAATCAATTAAAGGAATATGTATGTATAGAAGTTACTAGTAAGAATTATTAAGAGGATGTGTTTCCATAATAGTATAACAATAAATAGTATGTGTGGAAAAATACTAGAATAGAATAAAGTTAGTACTACTTACCCTATATTAGCACAATAAGATATTTTAGTGTATTTTTTGTTTTTTCTCAGTGGAAAAATCACATTCTTGCTATTCCGAAGGAATTCCAGAAAGCTAACAACGCACGGGAAATCTCAACAAACTTCCTCACATATCGTGGATGGTAGGTCTAGCAAACCGTTAGTCGATAATCCAAACCAGAAGATGTGTCAACGGAATTGAACCCGGGTGGATGGAATGAAATCCATCTAACCCCACCAATGGACCACCGTATCCTTGACAAGTGTATTGCTAAGTGGTAGTTTGTAAAGGATTATTATTATGATGAATTAACTACATTTCTTACACTAATGAATTTGTACTCTTCAATATAATTGTTACCTTAGAACCATTGTTTGCTCAAGTAAACGACTGATGGTTTTTAAAGAGTAAACCATGGTTTTAATTTAGTAATTATTTTTTATAATTAAAATCTTAACATCTTATTAAACAAAAATGTATGCTATTTGGCTATACTTAATGAGGTGGAAGTTAAGTGTTTAAATGCTAAACTGAGTAATTTACTAATGATATATGTATGGCCTCAATTGGTTATAACTCTTAAAGGATAACATGATACAATATTAGTAGAATCATTTTTATATGTTTTCTTTTATTCAAGAAAGCCAATGAGATGAATGTACTTCGTTTATAATATCAAGTAACCATTGAGGCTAAAATATTTGGCTTGTTTAGACATGTTAAGGAAAAATAATTATACTCCATACCATAAAGACTATTGCGGGTATTGGGTACATTACATTGGAGACTACCCCTACTGCATGTGTTAGATTTGGTCGAGTGTGAGTGAGATACAAAGGGCTCCCCACAAATCGAGGCGGCAAGGGGCATGGAAAAAATGCCCGAAAAAATATTGAGTGAGAGCGAGAAATGATCTTAAGTATCATCATAGGCACAAAATTATGAATCCGACTGTGCAAATGGGACGAAAAACGAAGTTTGGATGACTCCAGAATGGTCAAAACAAAAAGTGTAAAAAATGGCTATAAATAGGAAGGGAGACCACCCCCATATGTCATTTTCACTGTGAAAATTAGGAGGAGTGTGGAGGGTCCCAAAAGAGGAAATTATGAATTCTCTCAATCTCTCTGGTGGAAATGAGTTCTGTGACTTGTAGGTAAGCCTTGAAGTGATTTGTGACATTTTTTATGCTTTTTGGTTTGGATTTGGTCCTCTGGGGATCCCTGGAAAGAACGGCTGGGGCACCGCTAAGTCAGAGCACGTTTTTCGAGGGAAATGGTGTGCTAAGAGCATGGCGTTGGGACGTACAGTCGCATGGTTGGGCGCAATTGTGGGTCACACAGCCGTGCTCTATAGCGCGGCTTTTATGAGGAAAGTGCGCTCCAAGCGCGACTGTGGGTCGGGCAACCACACTCGAGGAGCGTACGTTTCAAGGGAAAAAGCACGCTCCAGGGTGCACCTGATGGGAAAAAATGTGTGCTTTGGGAGGCTCCTTTTTTCCTTGGATGGGTGGCCTGGCCCTTGGGGGACAAACTTGTTTTTGTACACATTACTGATGACGGATTTTTCATGTGTGTGCAGGATGCCGAGGGTTAGTTGGCGAGTGCGAGAGCTCGGTAGGCTATTGGATGACATCATGGATGATGAGGATGTCCAGGATACTTTGAACCGGTGTGGGTTACTGAATTTTTCCAGGGTGCCCCCAATGCGTTCAACGAAGCTGCTACTAAACAAATTTATGGAGTTCTGGGATGCCGATGTGGGGGCATTTGTGATTCAGGGTGCATGGATAGAGGTATCACTTACTGATGTGTACTTTCTGACGGGGCTCTTGCGGTTGGGTATGATTGCAGACACCCAGCCAATGAATCCCAGTGATGTGTCTATGGAGGATCTAGTGGAGCTCCATTGTTATGCCACAACTTATATGCATGATAATGTGATATTGATCAGTCACATAGAGAGTCTGGAGACTCGAGCTATAGCGGCACTGGTAGTGCGGATAATGGGGTCGAAGGCGCCCCACAAGAGCTCTGGAGGGTAGATGATGTTGGTTGAGTAGGACTTAGTGGGTACATACTTCATTTGGGGACAGGTGTACTTGATAGTTGTTCAGCGAGAGCGGAACAAGGTTAGTCGCACAGGAGGGTATTTTTGTTTCCATTCATTCCTTTACTCGTTATTCTTTGAGCGACTCCCGACGTTGCGACAACATAGAGTAGTCCGTGATGGTGGTCCCACCGAGCCAAGGATGCGGAGATGGGGCGAGATGATGACTCATAGGGGTGGGGTATTGGTGGGTCAGTTCTTCACTCAAGATTTGTTTACACAGTGGAGGCAGTTTCCAGTTGTGATTGAGGACTTACCCTATGTAGGGATGCACTACAGGGGGGTGCAGAGCTACCACGACCTCCTAGTTAGGCATGCGAACTAGATGGTATGTATCTACTCACTTTAAGTATCATGTTATTTCTACTCCATAGAATATGGGATAGCTAGAGGATTTTTATGATATCGAGATTTATGACGTGCTTATGTGTGTAGATGTGGCGCTGCAGCCGCCGACAAGATACCGAGCGCGTAGGGGCCGAGTGGAGGGAGTGTATTCTCTTGGTCGTGGACAACGTTGTCATCGGAGTGCTTCGACAAATTTGGAGACGCTGTGCATGGATATTGATCGCCTACTGGATGGAGTGGTTGATGACGGTTAGCAGCATTTAGATCGGGATTTGATCGACATCTTCTACGATGCTCCATGGGGGTGGAGACCAAAGATGCAACAGATTGCGACGAAATCTGAGGTAGTGAGGTCCATGGCGTGGGGTGATGCCCCATATGATGATGATGAGGAGGAGACTGAGTCAGATGAGAAGGAGGGGAATAAGGAGGAGGAGGACGACAACGACGACGATGATGGAGATGACTCAGATGGCTAGGAAGTTGATGGAATTGCCCCCCAATGCGATGAGCATGGGGAATTTGTACTCGATGATTATTTTTATGATGATGAAGCTGTTGGGGCTCCTCAATGCATTGATGTTTATGTTATGATGTAAACACTATGAATTGTTTATGATATATATATATATATATATATATATATATATATATATATATATATATATATATATATATATATATATATATATATATATATATATATATATATATGCACGTGGATGCAGCTTATGATGATGATGGTCATCTTTTTGTTTTTATGATGATGTATGCCTATATGATGTATATGTGCATGTGGATGATACGATGATGCATTCTTGTGGTTTACTTCCTACATGTTGTGATTGATATGCCATTCTAGAATATTATTAGCTATTTGGTCTGCACCACTATTCTGACTTTGTGGGACATGGATGAATGTAATGAACTCAAACTGTCTTATCAATTGTTTTGTACACAAGAAATTTCTTAAAAGGCAAGGATCCTGTACCTAGTAAAAGTGATTAAGTTGGGCGACAAAGAGTTGGGAGTCAAGAAACACACTAAGGTGACTGATTCCCAACTGGAGGGCAGTGGTCAGGAGACTTGTCACAGCATCGTACTCAGCTTGGTTGTTAGTGGTATCACCAATACACATTTTGTCGAGGTGGATCAACTTGTGTGAGGGGAATACAATACCCAAGTCGCGGAGGCGAGGTTTGGAGACCATCTACTTGCGCCTTCAGAAAAACTGACTTAAAGTGGAGGAACAAGATCCATCTGTGGTCACGCATGGAAGCAAACTATAAGGTCTTGGATAAAAAAGTAAAAAAAAAGAAGGGGAAATAAAATTGTACAACACGGACTAGTGGGTTCGGAAAAAGTTAAGGAAAAAATCGCTTAAGATACAAAACATTGCGAGGCTTGGGAAAAGGGTGTCCTTCAAAATCGAAAAGTATGTATGTGCCCTTGATGAGGCAAGTTTGGACAATAGAAGGGCCTTGTCACATGGATTCAAAATTTCCTTTGCCGTTCTTGTGATGAGCTTGGTCATAAACGAGCACTAGGTCTCCTTCTTGGAAGTTGCGGGGATGGACACGTTTCTCATAATGGGATTTGGAGCGTTGTTTGGAAGCCTCGATGATTTGTAAGGCCGCTCCTCTATCTTCGTCCACTTTTTCCAAAAAGAGTAAACATTGCTCAAGTGGTGAGGTGTCTAGCAGAAGGTCCATGGTAATGTGTAAAGTAGGGATTTGACATTCAATGGGGAGAACAGACTCTATGCCGTGAACCAAATGGAAAGGGGTAAAACCCGTGGCAGTATTAATAGAAGTGCAGTAAGCCCAAAGTGCAGGAAACAACATATGGTGCCAATTTGACTTATGATTTTTCACTGTTTGTTGAAGGGCTGTCTTTAGGATCTTGTTGATAGCCTCAACTTGGCCATTCCCCTGCAGGTAGTAGGATGAGGCATATTGGTGGTCAAACTTCAGGAAGGTGGACAACTCTTTCCAAACGGTGTCCTCGAAGTGTTTTTCATGGTTGGATACGAGTCGCTTAGGGATCCCGAACCGAGTAATGACATGGTTAAAAAAGAAATGTGTCGCGGTTTCGACTTAACAACTAAATGTGGGAATGGCCTTAGCCCATTTAGTGAAATAATCAATAGCCACAATGATGTACTTATGGATGCTGGCCAAGAGAGGGTTGCACTCCATAAAATCAATGGCCCATTTAAAGAAAGGGCCAATAGTGATCACTGGATGGAGAGGGGCAGGAGGGGTCCTAGCTTTGGGGGCAAAGAGTTGGCAATTTCGGAAATTTTTGACTATTGTAATGCAATCAGTGAAAAGGGTGGGCCAGTAATACCCAACAATTATGACATTTTGGGCAGTGTCCATTCCTGATAAGTGGCCACCACAGGCTCCGCTATGATAGTCATTTAAAACTTGTTTCGCCTCGTCATGTGTAAGGAATCGACGTAAAATGGTGTCGACGCCGCATCGATTAAGGACATCACCGAGAAGGAGGTACCATGAAGCGTGATTATGGATGCGACGTCAATCATCACGGTCGAGGTTGGATCGAAATTTCCGTGTTCATAGGTATACAAGGATATCACCATACCATGGGTCATCCAAAAAAATAGTGAACAAGTGGTCGTCGAGAAAATTAGTGATGATTGGAGGTGACGCTGACGAAGATGGTAAGTATGCCTCGAGATGTGCCAATGCAAGGTCTTTGTTACTCTTAAGTGTAACAAATGTCAGGTCATATTCTTGTAGGATAATGATCCATTTAGCCACATGGACTTGAAGGAGGCAGCGACTCAATAGATAGACCATGGGGTGGAGTCTACCATAACTGTAGTTAGGCTCATAAGAATGTAGTGACGAATCTTCTGAATAGAGAAGACGACAAAGAAGGCCAACATCTCCTCATGGGGGTATCATAACGGTGGACTAGACAATGTCTGACTCACATAATAGATGACACCTTCTTGACACACACTATCTTCTTGGACTAACACGCCGAAAACGACATATTCCAATGTCGAAACATAAAGGATAAAATCCATCGAGAAATCAGGAGTGTGAATCAACGGGGTAGAAGTCAAGGCTAGTTTTAATGTTTTAAATGCCGCTTGTGCTTGTTCGTCCCAAACGAAGGGAACGTGGGTTCGAATAAAGCGAAGGAAACCATGAACTTTTGTACCATAGTCAAGAACAAAGCGACAGAGAAAATTGGATTTCCCTTGAAGGAAGGATGGGAGGTCACGGATGGATTGAACCTTCAAAGGGTCGTCAGTGATTCCTTTTTGGGAAACAATGAAACCCAATCACTGACCGAAAAGAACTCAAAAAACACACTTGAGGGGGTTCAAGCGAATGTTATATTGTGACAACACAAAAAGACTTGCCGGAGATCGTCCAGGTGGTCAGATTGTTTCTTGGATTGAGTGGTGAGGTCGTCCAAGTATAAAAGGATAATATGGACCAAGTCATGAAAGAAAGAGGTCATGGCCCGCTGAAATGTGGCACCAACATTTTTAAGACCAAAAGACATAACACGATAGGTAAAGGTGCACCATGGAGTAGTGAAGGCAGTCTTATACTGATCCTCCTTACAAATTTGAATCTGATTGTAGCCATAGAAACCATCCATGAAAGATAGAATCTCGTGACCCGCACATGCATCAATGAGTTGATCCATGAAAGGCCTAGGAAAGTTGTCTTTAGGACAAGCTAAATTCAGATCACAAAAATCGGTACAGACGCGAATGGTGCCCTGTTTTTTGTTAACCAACACTGGATTGGACACCCATGTGGTGTAAGCAATCGGATAAATGAACCCATCTTGTCATAATTTTTCAATTTCAACCTTCACGAATGGTAATGTAGAGGGGTGAATGGGCCGTTGCTTTTGGCAGACAAGCGGGATGTTGTTAGGATATTTAGACACTTAGGAGTTAGTTAAGATCAACTTGTGTAATATATCCGTTAGGAAAAGTGTGTTTCTTTAGTATGCATTAGTATGCATTAGTATGCATTTGTAAATATTTAATCCGACAGTCACGATATGTTGTGATCTGACGGCTCAACTTCTCTTAGATCATACCTAACCTTCATCTGTGGCTTATCACCCGATTGGTCCATGATCTCTATTTAAAAAGCATGGAGGGTCATTGTTTAGTTGATCGATTATGAGAAGCTCATTTGTAACTTTCTTTCTTTGCATAATAAATTGCTCCGTAGAAGCTATTTGGCTGGGGCCATGGAGTGTTTCCCTCTCGAGGGTTTAAACCACATCAAAACATCGGTGTATTGATCTGTGATCTGTTTGTGTGAAGTGGTTGCTCTAGGTGTTTGGTCTTTTGGGAGTACCCTGTGTACCCGGACATGGTATTAGAGCTTTTATGAAGAGCCGCTTCCGATTATGATCTAAATCTTGAACTGTTGTTGTCGAAACTTAAAAGGGTTTCTGGTTCTAGTATTTCTGTGCATTTCTGGGCGATGGGAGGTGTTCCATTGCATTTAGAGCACCGTTTCCATTGAGAAATAGTTTTTGTTTGATCGAAAATGGTTCCCGGTTGCTTAAGAAACGCGTATTTCATCAGATCTGAAGGTATAACGTTACAATGACATTTTAATTATTTATGTTTTAATATAGATATATATCTCTTATTTATCAGTTTTTATTATTAGATTTTTTTAGTTTCGGATTGTTGCTTTCCCTTTCTGCGTATGTTCTTTGCCGTGCACCTTGTGCGATCTCGACGAATCAGAAACAGAAGGGGAAATGGTTTTTCTCAGCTGCGTATGCTCTTTGTCGTGCACCTTGTGCGATCTCGGCAAATCAGAAACATAGAGAAAACGTAGACTTTCCAGGCAGGCTAACGAGATCTAACCCCATTTGTGTGGAATTTTTTTTTTGTTTCGGTTTGTGGTGTGATTTGCAGGAAAAGAGGCAAGCACGGAAACCGAGAGAGAATAGTAAAAAAAAAAAAAACCCCTTCCTCCTTCCCATATTTTACATACCTTTTAATCTAGCTCACTTGGTTCAAAGTTGCTTTATTCCTTAATAGGTCTTGAGTTCAAGTCTTAGGAAGTTACTTTTAAAAGAAAAAGTGCATGCAATAAGTGAGTCACTTAATTTAATTTTTTATTGCTGCACTATTTAAAGTAACATCATTGTAAAAGTGAAATCACTTATTTTATAAAAGTGATTCACTTAAAGCAACTTTATTGTAAAGTGATTGTCAAGGTTCATCATGGGAAAAGGGGGGTCCTTTTTTTAGCTGGTCATTCTCTATCTTCCACGTCACTATTGGGGACAGCTTCAACATTTTCTTTGTTCAAGCATAACTTCATCATACGGAGTCAGTTTTCAGTGCCGTTTTTTTTAAACTGCTTATTTTTTTTAGCTCTTCGCATCCAGACTATTGGTTGCTGTTTTTACCACGGGGTCTTCACTCAATAAACCTCTATCATGGCACGTTTGTTTGTGGCATATGAACAATACCCCTAATCTCGCTAAATATTGGAAAATACCTTCCAAAATTGTTTTTTTTTACCCCTTCCCAATATGTCTTCCTAATTTAAAAAAACCCCTATTTTCACTAGATATTGTGTGTATCAATTTTTTCATTAACATTTTTTATACCCCTTTATATTTCTACCTAGTATATTGATATGATATTCCTCTTATGACCCCACATGCATTCTACAATGCACCTTGCTTCTTTCGATGTATATTGTGGATGCACATTACTTTACCCACAATGTAATTACTCAACCACATATCATTATGATTTGCAACATCTAATGGTCTAATGAAGAGATAGGATATCACTTCTTGCATGTCATTAGAGACAATGCACATAGTACAACATTTAGATTGCATGTTGCAGTTCCCCAATCGCTGACTAAGCTTGTTGTGGGCTAGGTATCCAAGCCCCCAGGGCCTGTAATAAGCTCTAGGAGGCTGACTAAACCTCCCAAGGCCTGTAATAGGCACAAGTGGTTGGGTATTCAAACTCACAAGGCCTATCGAGGGCCTATAAAGGCCTTGGAGGCTTAGAGCCTCCCAAGGATATTGGTAATAACTGGCTGAGTGTTATTGGTAACAATTGGCTGTCAATGACCACTGTCTCTCGACTATGATCGACTGGAAACCCACTTCACCACGAAACCCCTAGCATCAAGCATGACTCAAGACGCGATTTCCCTTCGTACTGGTAAGCCCGAGCCTTGCCTCAACCCGATTTCTCATCCGGTCGTGATCCCTCCATCTCCATTTGGCGGATATTTGTCAGCCTGCCCATATAAAAAAGACCCCAAAGTATTTTTGTATTGTTACATTAAATAAAAAAACCCTTTGCCCCTTAATATATATGCAATATAATTTTTAGGTTTTCATGAATATTTAATACCGCAATATGAATGAACGTGATATTATATTTCCTTCTAGTGAAGCCCCTGTGGTTTTTACAGCCATTCATTTTACAAAATGGCCGCCCCTTATGATATTCTATTTACCAGTTCCAACTATTTCTCATGGAAATCTTGTATGGAGGATGTTCTACGAAGTAGGGGTCTTTTCAAAATTACCTCAGGGAAAGAAACAGAACCCACTGATGATGATAAGAAAATAAAATGAGCAAATAGATGTGATGAATCTCATGGATTGATTGGAATGTCAATCTCTACTGATTTAGGATTCCACATATCTAGAATTGATGAACCTGATGCTGCTTGGGAAAAGTTGGAATCTGTGTTTGCTAAACACAATGAAATTCGAGGTCACCAACTCGAAAATGAGTTGATTTCTTTAAATCCAAGTGATTTTTCATGCATACAAGATTATTTATCTAAGTACAAAACTCTTAAACTCTTATGTGAAGAATGTAAGATTAAGAGAGAAGACAAACAATGCATTTATCATATTCTTTCCAAACTTAGACCTGCATATTCTGTTTTTGTATCTACATTTTACTCCATGAAAGAATCCTTGAATGCAACTAGCTATCAAGAGCCTAGTCTTGAATCCTTTTGTGTTTCCTTGATTAGAGAGCAACATAAGCTCATCGATCTTGCAATAATTAACAATGCAGATACATCTGAGAAAGCCTTATTGTCCCAACAGAAAGAAAAGTCCAAGCCTCCCAAGAGACAAAATTTTCGCAATAATAAGTCAAATAAGGGTCCCAAACCCTCTCAGTCAGCTCCTTCTTTAAAAAATGACAAAGGATCCAAGCCAAAAGGCAAGAAGACTGAGCGTCATTGCAACTATTGCGGGAAAGATAATCATGATGAATCTAAGTGTTTCAAGAAGATGAAAACCTTAGAAGCAGCAATGAAGAAGCACCACATCAGCCTAGATTTGTCTTCAGAATCTACCTCTCATGGACATGCACATTGTGCATCTGGTTATTCTTATAATGCATCGTCTTCTTCTACTTCAAATGAATGGCTCATTGATTCTGGAGCATCTTATCATATGGATAAGGATCAAGCCATCTTTTCTACTATGCATGAATGTAAAACCAAACAAATATTTGTTGGTGATGATAGATATTTAAGTGTTGTAGGAGATGGAACAGTTTCAGTAGATAATGGTCATTTCAGTGTTGTACTATGTGTTCCAAGAATTTCCTGCAATTTGTTATTAGTCTATCAAATCACTCATTCCGGTGAGGGTAAAACTGTGACGTTTACACCTCACCAAGTTGTAATCAAGGATTTTAAAGATCCTCAACAGGTCCTAGCTACCGAAATTGTTGATGATATTACCAAGTTGTACAAGTTTAACAACTTTGGGTCATCACTTTTTCCTTCAGTTTTTGCTGTTCATAGTGATAACTTGAACAAACTTTGGCATGAGCGATTTGGTCACTTAAATTATCGCTCATTGCAACAACTATGTAAAGGAAATATGGTGATAGGTCTTCTGATGGTATCTTGTAGGGATGGTGTTTGTTCCAGTTGTGTACTTGGAAAACATCATCGGGACAGTTTTGACAAACGTGCCTCTTGGCACGCCTCAGTTCCCTTGGAGCTTGTGCATAGTGACTTGTGTGGTCCTCTTCCATCTGCTTTCTTTTTTGGTTTCAAATATTTCTTAACTTTCATTGGCGATTACACCAGACGCACTTGGGTGTATTTCCTAAAACTTAAGAGCGAAGTATTTAACATGTTCTTGGCTTACAAGGCCCTTGTTGAAAAACAATTTGGTCATGAAATTATTAAGTTAAGATCTGACAATAGAGGAGAATATGTTAACAAAAAGTTCACTATTTTCTGCACTGAACAAGGAATCCAACAACAACACACTGTTCCATATACACCACAACAAAATGGTGTAGCTGAACAGAAGAACCGCACTTTAAAAGAAATGGCTAATTGTATGATCCAATCTAAGGGACTAAGTCTTCAATTTTGGGCTGAAGCCATAAATTGTGCAAATTACATAGTTAATCACACCCCCACTAAATCTCTACAAGGTATCACACCGGAAGAAGCATGGAGTAAAATTAAACTAGATGTAAGTCACTTCCGTGTGTTTGGTAGTGAAGCATGGGCTCACATTTCGGATGAAAAACGGAAAGCATTATAGCCTAAATGTGAAAAGTGCATATTTGTTGGATATTCTGAAGATGTAAAAGGTTAGAGTTCTTCAACCACATTCTCATGATGTAATCATTCGAAGAGATGTTAAATTTGATGAAAATCTCTTGGCCTGCGAGCCTAACTTAGCGATTGTGCCATCTTTGGCTTGCGAGCCTGATTCGGAGATTGTGCCTTCTTCTTCTTCCAACTCCAGTTTCTGATGATGACAATGAGGATGCAAATCTACCTCCACCTGCTCATGTTCCTCTAGTTGCACTAGCACAAGTGCTTCCTCGATGGGTCCGTTCAACATGTGAAGCAGATGGTGATCTTGCCGGTGATCCTAGAGATCAACGTCGAACACGTTCTCAGTTTCAGCGAGTTTCTTCTCTTTTGGTTCAGGTTTCCAAGAATCATGATCCAAAAACTTTTGCAGAATATTCAGGAAATCCAGATTGGGATGCAGCTATGGATGAAGAATATAATTCCTTAATGGCGAACGATACTTGGGATCTTGTACCTCTTCCAAAAGGAAGAAAACTTGTCAGATGTAAATGGGTCTACAGAACTAAGTATGCATTAGATGGAAGTGTTGAAAGACGTAAGGCAACGTTAGCTGCCAAAGGTTTTTCCCAAGTTGAAGGAATTGACTACAATGAAACCTTTGCTCCTGTCTCAAAAATGAACTCCATCCACCTTGTTCTTTCCCTTGCAACCTTACATAACTGGGAAGTCCATCAAATGGATGTCAAGTCTTCCTTCTTACATGGTGATTTATAGGAGAAAATTTACATGGAACAACCTCCTGTATACGTTCATAATAACTCTAGCCTTGTCTTCCGCCTTAAGAAATCCTTATATGGCCTTAAGCAAGCTCCTAGAGCTTGGTATGCAAAAATGGATAGCTTTCTCCTTGACACCGATTTTTCTAGATGCCATTCTGACCCCAATGTCTATACCAAGAAAGTAGGAAACCATCTAAGCATACTTGTTCTATATGTTGATGACCTTATTCTTACTTGCGGGATCTCAACTACCCATGTACTAGATCTAGGTTAACCCACCAAACTAGGAAGTGAACCCTTGCTTGGAGAGGCTAAATGCCTTGGGAAAATGGAGGCCAATCCTCACCAAACTATAGATCCGGGATGCCGTGGATACTATAGAGGTGGGTTTTAAATATCTTACCCAAGAAGCCACTGGATCTTAGTAGATCTGAAAAAATGTAAAAAAGAGGGTTTGAAGAAATAAGGGTTTTATCAATTTATGAGTTACGTCAATGGATTGGATCAAGATAAGAGAAACAAACCTGTGGATCTTACCTGGGTAACCTTGTAGATGCCTTGATGATGATGATCTATGCAAACCAGATCAATTTGAGAAGCTTTGAGGTAGTTTTCTATGTAATTGATTTAGTCCAAGAAGCCAATGCGCCCTCCCTCCTGCACAACAAACGTCAACAATATCGGATTTGATGTAATCAAGAGATAAGACTAATGCCACAAGAGAAGTAACATAAAGATACCATAGATCACAATGATACTAATGATAACCCCCTGATACAAGCAAATGCCAAGAAAGTCGATTTGAAGAAGCCATGCAAAATCGCCCTTGTTGAAGTCGCCCTCCTGTAGACAAGACAATGATTTCCAAAATAGATAGATCTTACCACAAATTCCATATGCTAGGTTGCAATAGACTTTCCAATCACCATCTAAGAACACCAGATGCAAAGGAGACCACAAGAATTTCCACAAGAAAGTTTTTCTATACCAATAATCCAAGAGCCAAAGACCCCTTACAGTGAGAAGCTCTCTCCTTTAAATAGGAAGGAGAGGCATCAAAATCCTAACCACTTTTTGAATGAGTGGATAATATTAAAATATACAAATGTCTAATCAATGGTTGAGATGAGCTCAACAATAAAATACATGGATCACTCATAAAATATAACATAAGTGGACAAAATCGCCCTAGAAGAGGGGAATCCCACCAAATCATGATGACAAAATATAATAAGAAGCTTATGGTGGGTCCAAGGGGTAATTTTAGCCACCCTTGGTCAATCCCCATAGCACAATAATAATAAAATAGTCATCATTATACCAAATCGTGCCTCTATGGACAAATAGTAGGCCTCAAAAGACGTCAGAAATCATCAGAAAGTGCCATAAGTGATGGATGCGGGCCCCGATGAAGCTGAAACTGCTGGAGGAGGTGTGGAAGATATAAATCCATCATCACTGAAAATCCCATGCCAAAACATTGCATCAGTAGCCCAAATCGAATTCCTCAATAACCATTTCTACCAATCCTGAAATGCCTCGGGAAGCGTGAAACTGCCCCAAACTACCTCCTGGAGTGCCTACGCTGTCAAGGTGAGGGCACCAATGTGTCCGAGAGGGGGGTAATATGGTAAAAACAAGTGGCTGGACCACCCCCTCCAGGCACAGTGCCCTAGGTCAACCGGATAAAAATCACATCTGCTCTGACAGGGTCTCCGCAGACCAAAACTGCACTAGGATAGCCTACTGAGGCTCAATCATCACTGTAAGTGCCCGGAACTGAAAAAAAACTGTCTCATTGGACTCAGAATGTCCAAATCCATCCAAGATGTGCACTCATACACCATATGATTCTCTGCATGATCAAAATATATATCCAATATACCGGAACATGTCAAATAATAATAATCTGTATATGATCAAATACTGCTGTAAACCATGAATCATCATCATAACCCTGTAGCTACTGCATAGAATCATCATATACATGTACATAGACCATATATCATCTATCCATATCATCACAAGGTCCAACCATCTCATGTCCTATGGTTGACCTTGGTCAAACTAGGTTTGACCAAGTCAACATGACCAAATATAACTCAGACCATCATCAGAAGTTGCTGTAAAGTGTCATGGGTTAATGCATGCTCTACAACTTATTCAAATAACAATTATAACACAAAGTAATCATTACTGGCGATCTAAATCCAAATATATAATGTCATTAATTATTATTATTACTCAGACTAGACTTTCAAGATCATACTCACTTCATAGCTGTGATCAATTTGCTAGTGAAGGGTGAAGGCTAAAATAAACTGGCTAGGCTAAGGGATGACTTGACTGACTTAACTTTGTGACACTTTGGCAAAGGGAAAGGGAATACACACCATAGTATATATACTGAATGAGAAACAACACAGGGAATGGCGGTGTCTCACAAATGGATGAGTTGTTCAAAGAGGGTTTATTCACCTTTAATAGATGCGCACAATCCATAATACAAATGAGGCCAGCAATAATTTATATATAGCATTTAAGTTCCATTACTTTTTGGGCCTGAAGTTTCCATAGCCTTTGATCTATGTGTGTTTATAAACACATTTCATAGATTTACATTTATTTGAGGCTATCTGCTGCATGTGTATTTTTAAGGCACTTGTTGACCTAAGCACTTCTAGGTGTGTCACAGACAGCTTGTTTACCTAGGTATTTTACATTTCCAACAGATATAACATTTTATTATCATGGCCATTTTCATTTGGCATGCCTTTCATTCATGTGTGTTGAAAAACACATTGCATGAACGGGCTTTTCATACAAGCTATAGCATTTCATTTTTTCCAGATTTTGTATTCATGGCAACACTAAAAGTTTCAGGTTTAGCCAACACAACTTTAGTGACTAGGGGGAATTCACAAGGAACTCCAACTCACCATAGGTAAGTTTTGTCACCAACTCAGAGCCGAGACACAATAAACAGGGAAGCTCATCCAATACAGAGGCTACAGTGGGGAAAAGATCCTCCATGTCACTAGTCAAGTAGTAAGTCAGGGTGATAAACTAAAAGGTAGGTAATGGATGGATGAAGATAATGAATAATGGAGCCAACACTAGCAAGCCAAGGTATGGTGGAATGATCACCTCTATTCTCCCTAAGGAGGGTAAAACCAATGAGTATGAATAGTGAACTTCTAAGTCTGAGTAGGGACATTATAATATATATAATATGCTCAACCAGATCCACATATCTATATGATCGCTAGATCATGACACTAAGTGCTAAGACATCATGCTATAAGAATAAGTATACACGCAATATAACCATAACATAATGATATACCTGCTGAGTCATATACCTGAATGCTCACCAACCTGTACCGTCATCTTTCCTCTGAAACTGCTGCTGTAACTCTGGGCACTACTGACTGCTCTGTACCAATGGCATAATGGCTATATCGGTCATACAACTGCTGTCCAAAATATGATAGTGATCCAATATAGATGCTCATCTCAGCATCTCAAATGTAAGGGAACTGGCTGAATAGTGTACTGGCATCAGAAAAATAATGTATGGTAGCCCGGCTACTATATATGTGATAACAAGACCATTGCAGGTTCTGAATAAAGGACATGTCCTACGGTGGAAATCAATGAGGTAGGCGCACCATAAACAGGTTGTTCAACCACGGGGAGGACATTTTCGGGTGTAGCACCAAGTGCATTCGGGTCATAGTAAGTGACTCGATCGATTGGACAACCCGTCCCTCGTGGGAGAACATCATAAGCCAAAACAAAAAGGAGGAAACAAATTTCATGGCGTACATGTAGCTTCTTCCTAGGAGCAGGTTGTAGTTAAGTTGTGTGTTGATGACTTCAATGTCAATCAGGACAGTTTTTCCATCTAATTGGACTGGAACATTAGCTAGAAGGCCTTGCGGATGAGATGAATGGCCATCATAATCTCGTAAGGAGGTCGTGGATGGCTGTAGGGGAAGGGATCCCAGCTTCTGCCACACGGATGTAGAATTGACGCATGTAGAGGCACCCTCATTGATGATGCACCGATGGATAACAAGATTCCGGATTGACACGAAGAATTGAAATGCTAAGGTGGAAGGCATGCATGGTTGAGATTGGTCTAAATCAAGTGCCATCATTAGTGAGTAAGAAGGGTCAACTAAACCTATGGTGGACAACCGTGTTTTGTAATGCACTGGGAAATTATTTAAAACTTCTAAGGATGACATAGCGGTGGGGGACTGAGATAAGTCATCCACGATGTTATAGTTGGGGGAAGATCGAGCATTGGGGTTGTTATTGATGAGGCACAGAGGAATCGAGGAGCTTTGGGGGATCCTTCGAATGGTGCTGGGGGTAGACACAATGAATGATATGTGGTAAGAGTGGTAGTGGCCTTGTCTGCAGGAATGGTTTCGGTGATTGAACCATACTGGTGACGGCGTGTTTGAAGGTTGATATCGGTCAAAGACATCATTAAAAGGTGGTGGGTAACTTATTCAATGGGTTAACTAACTGTTACCCTAATTTTTTGACCTAGGCCAACTTAAGGAGATAAATCCCACACAAGTTGCTTAGAACATCTCCCGGTGTGTTTGGAATAGCAATACCTCACAGGTTATGGTCCTGCTACCAACTGAATTTATCCTCTTAAGTAGAATGCAAGCATTCAGCAAAAATGTAACCTAAGCTAAACTACTGTTTAAAGTAAATCCTAAAGTCAGTTTCTAAGTCTGAATTAACCTATTGTGCTTTCTTAATGAAAGTCCCATGTTTTTAGTTTTGTTTTTTATTTCTCGCTAAAGAACTTTTCAAAACAAATTAAACAAACTGACCTAAATAAAACTTATCTAACAAAAAAAATTAAACTAAACTAATTAACCGTTCTATTCTATCCTATCTCAGTTGAGAGCAAGATGAATTAACTAATTTTAACCACCTGTTGATGATGGATAAATATGAAAAGAAACAACTTCAAGTCAATGAGAAAACTCAACAGAATTGAAATTATAACTTTTACAGATCTTATAATATTTATGAAATCAGAACAATGAAATAATCAAATAATTTCACTATTCAAACATCATACTTTATCAAAAGATAATTAAAATTCAATAGTTCTATATTTGAATGATAATGATAATTAACTAATTATATATTAAAACATTTGTTAAAATACAAAATGTTTTAACTAATTAGTTAATGAATGGCAATATTACTATCTTTTATTTACCAAGCAAAACTTAAATAAACAAAGATATAATATTTAAACATCAAATATAAAAATGAGCGATTAGAGTATGCTTTGCAGATTTATACAAAAATCATAACCAAGTATGATTATATATCATTAAACCAAGCAAGTCAAATACCAAATTTATATATATGTATGTTTCAAAAAACACAATCACAAATGATACCAGTTTCATGAAACAATGCTTCTGAGCAATCCAGGAAAGAGATAGCTCCTTTCGAATACCCACAAGTGTAAAATTCAAAATCTCAGTATAAGTCTTTACGTACAAACTCCAACCTCCCTATACAAAGATTTTTCATAGTTTTATAACCAAAACTTGATAACTACCTTCCCAAATTTACGCAACTGACTGCAAAAAATAGATTTCAAAATCTACTATCTATCGAATATCTGGAACCTATTTACAATCGTGTCAACTTAAAATATTCTTCATCGATGCACCTGGAATTAGATCATTATCATGCTCTTATCTTCGAATAACAACTCGCCCATGTGGAAAACGTACAACAACTGACTTTGACAATTGGCATCCATATTATCCAAACTTGAAACAACTTCAACATTTGTTGGAACAACATTAATGAGAAAACCAACAACGAGATTGAAAGTCCATTCCATTGTGACACCTGCAAGAATCAATCGACTACGTGTAAATAATCATAAATAATGGATAAATGATAAAACAGGAAAATTTTAAATAAATGATGAGCAATGCCCGCAGAATCTATGATTTTATGGGCATTCTAATTACCTGTAAAACCACTTGTATTATAAAATAGTGACCACCAAAATTTTATAAACTTGAAAATTGCAGTTAGGTGGCCCTGCGAGCCTCAGCCAACTTAGCTTTTAATTTCATGATTTTGGTTTTGTATTGTTCCTCCTGCTGCAACATTCC
Organism: Larix kaempferi; assembly: GCA_027924585.1. Classification (NCBI taxonomy): domain Eukaryota; kingdom Viridiplantae; phylum Streptophyta; class Pinopsida; order Pinales; family Pinaceae; genus Larix; species Larix kaempferi. The sequence goes on from BSBM01000338.1 coordinate 21,678,658, forward strand.
TCATTCTCAGAAACTAGGATTTTATCTTCTGTTTTAATCTTGGCCCTTTTTGTTTTCAAGTTTTTCCAACAACCAATCCAGGTTAATAATTCATCCTTTAACCTCTTTACCTCTTCATCTCTGTCCAGAATATTAGTTCATAAATTTGCAATTTCGGCTTCTAATACAGAAATTCGATTTCTAGAAACCTGCTTAAGCATTCCTTGAAGACTTTTAGCATTTCTAGCTGGAGAAGATGGAGTGTAATTCAATTCATCATGAGAATTCTTACCTAAATTTTCATTAGTCATATCATCTTTTATTTCAGCATTCTCCATATCAAAGTTTTCATTTTCAAAATCATTGAAACCTAGCAAAATATCTTCATTTTCACTGTCAATTTCTACTAACGGAGTTTCTCTGTGTTGTTGAACAGTTGCAGGGGTTTCAATGGTTGCCATACTTTGGGTAAACCCGCGAAGAGACTCAGATACACAATCATCAAATTTAGGCTTATATCTCTTTGACATCATAGAGCTGGCAATTTCGTCTTCAGCCACCACATTTGACTTTCTAATGGTCTTTTCATCACATGACTCAAAAGGGTTTTCCTTATTTATTACCAATTTTTCCTTTTCAAAACTGTTACCAACATTTGCTTTCATATGTGCAGGATCTTCATCAAATTTAGATATAGAGGGTTTACAATCAGCCGATTTTCTTCTCTTTGGTCGGGTTCTGTTCTTTCCAGTAGGCCAATGTTTAGTTGGTCCAAAATCATTTTCAACTAAGAACTATTCCCAGGTTCTATTTACTAAGGTCAATTGATATTGAACCAGAAATTTGACTAAACCGTAATGAAAAATGCTATGATCCTGTTTTAAAATTGTATTCTTAACAGCATTCGACATCTTCTCTAGACTATTAAGCAAATAATAGGGAATATTTAACTCAAAACCAGTAAATGCCATCAAAAGTCTGAGATGATAAAAATGTACCGATGCATAATGGCCGTCGCAGGTGATATATCGAACAATCAAATGAAACAATGCTTTCCACTGCGGTTTTAAGAACTTCGCCGAATACCCAAATGTATCATCATACCCCGAAGGCAAAGTCAACAGAAAATGATTAAACTTAACCTTATTCACTTCCCCTTTCTTAAACCATTTTCCCCAACATGAGGAAGCTGGGTTGCCTTGGTTATGAAATCTTCAGACAAAACCAGGGTTAAGTCTCCTATTTGGGCAACATTATCCTTCAGAGATAAAGTGAATCTGCGTGTTACCTCTATGTTATAACCATCAAATCTTGCAAAGAAATTTCTCCAACCGACCTTCTCAATCAACAATGTAAGTTCAGGATCTATTTCCAACAGTTCATCACCAGATGCTTCAAATCGACATAGCGGAGCCATCTTCCCTGCGTCTGGTTTTTATTTCACCTAAGAATTGTGTGGGGAAGTGAAAATTGAAGGAATAGGTATACAGGTGTCAATAGGAATGATGACAACTCTATTTGGCTCACACGAAAAACCCTAAGTTCGTGCTAAAAAAAATACCCTCACTGCCAAAAGCAAATTCATGAACCAAACCATCGTAATGATATGATCTGAAATGATTATCCAGTACTGAAAACAAGTTTAATTAAATGACATGACATCATAAAATGAGGTTGAAATACAACAGTGAATTGAAATATAATTTCATGATGTTCATGTCAAATAGGTGTCAACAAAGTATCGATCCGTGTCTTAAACCAAAACGTTACACCTCTAGGTTTTGATAGACAAAGCTACACGTGTAACTAGAAGTACTGTTAATTCAGATTATTAGAGTTCTCATATTATAACTGATCGCAATTCATTGGGTTTCATGAAATCATCAAGATTGGTGATCAACATAACCTCACACCATAGATTATTGCTTGAAATCATAACACATACATGATCAAATTCGTGGAATTAATTCTTGATATCCAATATGAAATGATTAGATCATGAAATAACTAACCCTAACTAAATAATTATGAAAGATATAAAAGAAATTAACCAAAAAGAAAATCTATAAACAACTAAGTATTAAATTTAAACAATCATTTTGAATATAACATAAAAGATTTCGATAAAATTTCAAAATGAAGTTTAAAGGTGAACTTAGTTATTATGAAATCTTATGTACAATATTTAAAAATAATTTATTTACAAATATGAAACATAGCCTATAATATGGCTTATAAATGTTATCAATATATTAAATAAGGGTGAAGAATAAAATATGAAAGTAATATATTAACCCAAACAAAATACATCTTAACATAAAACTTAGTCATAGAAACCATGCCTTATATCATCATAAAAAGCTCTCAAATGAAAATTAAAGATAGGAAATATTGATAAGCAATGTCAATGACAGGTCATATTGATAAGAAGTAATCAGTTATGATCATAAAATATAAAAAATGAAAGTTGATCATAAAATTATATTTTAACAATTGCTAAAATAAGTAATCACCTTAACCTGGATTTCCTTTGAAATGTTAAATTTTCAGAATTTACTTCAATATGATCTAGGATCTTAACTGAGAGAACAACATGTACAGCATATCTACAGCATATCAATCATGGACACAATAATGGAAGCACACAAGAGACATATTTTACTTGGGAAAAACCATAAAGGTGAAAAACCCCAATAACTTCCTCAGAGATAGATAGAGCAATGATACAACCAAAATATAAGAGATAGTCTTCTCCTAGAAGCAGAGTCTCCTCCTTCACAAGTGCGCCACTCTCCCAAGTGTGAGTGAGAGAATAGAATGTGTAAAATGAGAGAGACACACTCTCTATTTATACACTAACTTGACTTGACCTTTACTCAACTAGGTCGGCCTCAATTTAACCACTTAACATAATGTTGATTGGGCCGACACCCAATAGGGTGGTCTAATAACCCTTTGACCCACATGGCCGACCCCCAATAGGGTGGTCTAATAACCCTTCGAACCACATGACTTATACAGGGCCGACCCCAACAAGGTGGTCTAATAACCCATCAAGTATAAGTTACGACACTTACAATATAAATGACGACACTTCCAATATAAATGACGACACTTCCATATAGAGGAATAATAACATCTCTATAGGAATACAAACACTTCCGTATAGAGGAATAATAACATCTCTATAGGAATACAATATACATATATGTGAAATACATTCTGAAGTTACATATACATCAACACTCCCTCTTAAATAGGAAGGTATTTCTCGACACAGGTCTTCTATCACAAGTCTTCTTCTCTGGATCATCGTCACTGGATAATCGTCATCGTCACTGCTGCTGCTATATCAATCAATCTCTGAATCTACTTGTCATAGGAAGTTCTACAGAGCCAGTCCTTTTTCATACTGGATGTAGGCCCACCACCTGCAGGTCTTCATCATCACTGGCCATACTGTGGAATCCTCATGACTTAATACATGCATCACAAAACCTGGCTGCAGCATCCCAGGCTATTACGAGCACACAACTCTACCTGTCGGATCTCCCAGGAGCACATTACATGTGACCCATCACAAAACCTGGCTGAAGCATCCCAGGCTATTACGAGCACACAACTCTACCTGTCGGATCTCCTAGGGGCACATTACATGTGATATCACCACAAAACCTGGCTGAAGCATCCCAGGCCGTTACGAGCACACAGCTCTACCTGTCGGATCTCCTAGGAGCACATTACATGTGGTCCACCACAAAACCTGGCTGAAGCATCTGAGGCCTTTTTCATCCTATCCAGATCTCCCAGGAGAAAATTACATGTGGTCATGGAAAAACCTGGCTGAAGCATCTGAGGCCTTTTTCAGCCTGTCCAGATCTCCTAGGAGAAAATTACATGCCATAGGACAAAACCTCGCAATAGCATCTCAGGATGTTACGGGTACACAACTCCGACTTGAAGATCTCCCAGGGCACAAATTATATGTCCTCCTAGAGCAATGTCTCGAAAGAGCATCCCAGGCTATTACGGGTACACAAATCCAACCTATAGGATCTCCCATACATGCTCATCTACACAACCTGATTCACGGCCATAAAGTATCATCCTGATACTCACCATACATCATCCTGATCATCATCACTGCAACATCCTGCTGCATGTCATCTGGAGAAGCTCGTCATCCATGATCATCCTGATCATACACTGCATCCACCTGATGCATACCAAGTATCTACCTGATACATATCATCATACATGATCTACCTGATCATACAATGTATCCACCTGATACATACACAGATATATGATCCACACAATGTATCCACCTGATACATATCAACATACATGATCTCGGTATCCACCTGATACATATACAGATACATGGTCCAAGCATCCAACATGATGCATATACAAAATACATACAAATGATCCAACTGATCATATCCAGCATCCAACATGATGCATACATAGATAAATGATTCAACTGATCATATCCAACATCCAACATGATGCATATATATATAAATGATCCAACTGATCATAACAAGCATCCAACATGATGTATATATACATATACATAGTAGTAACTGGAGAATCGTCCTGATGCTCATCATCCATGATCCTCCTGATCATTATAGCATCATCCTCTTCAGATCATCTCATCGTCCATGAAGCACAGACCAGATGCACATCATCCAACACTTACACCACCGACATGGGAGAACACATCTACCACCATTTGGGGAAGGCTCCAGCCCTTAATTTTTCACCATGGGAGAACACATCTACCACCATGTGAAAATGTCTCAGCAATTACATCACGACCAAGGGAGAACATATCAACCATGTTAGAAAAGCTCATGTGCATTTGCATCTTCCGGACTCATCACTTCCCTTTGGAAGGAACCTTGATCTGAAGTGCACCAAGCCTCTCTTAGAAGTACTCAAACTGCACTCTGGCCAATGGCTTGGTCAATACATCTGCAACTTGCTCATCCGTCGCAACATACTCTGCTTCGGCTGTACTCAGTGCTACGCATGACTACTTCCTGCTAAACCAAGAGATCACACCTGATCCCATACTGAAGCATCACCCAGAAGTGCTCTTCCTATCTGTAGCACTGCATGCCCAATCTGAATCAACATAACCTTGCAGGTTAAACTTTTGATTTGCATCATACTTGAGCCCATAATCAACCGGATCAGATGGAGAATCACACAGAAGCTTCAGGTTCAATTCCATAGGTGTGGCCATAGATTTGCAGTCCATCATCCTGAACCTCTTCAGGATCTCTACTGCATACTTCCCTTGTCCAAGGAAGATTCCATCTGCACTCTGCCACACCTTCATGCCAAAAACAAATAGTGCATCATCCCCAAGTTCTTCAACTCGAATTCGGTAGCAAGTTTCCGTTGCATGTCGGCAATCAATCTATCCTCACCTGTTACGAACAGGTCATCCATATACAAAAATAGTATCACTGGATTGCCTTCCTCAACCTTGTAGTAAAGGTTGGAATCCGCTTAACTCTTGGTAAAGCCCAAACTAGATAGAAAGCTATCTATCCTACCATACCAAGTTCTGCACATATATGACTCCCTGTCATGTGTCTCAGAACCAAGTGGCTTATCCACATACACTTCTTCTTCAACTACACCATTCAAGAAGGCTGTCTTGAAATCCATTTGGTGTATCTTCCACTTCATCACTGCAGCTAGAGCAAGTATGGATCTAATGGAAGTGTATTTGGCTACAGGAGCAAAAGTCTCTATGCTACCACCTGCAACATGCTTGATCTTGTAGATCCTCTTGGAAGTCACTACAGACTACCCTTTGTGACTGCATCCCAAACATCTTCATGATCGACTGGTACTCCTCGATCATGGCATTCTTCCCAAATCCAGGGAACTTCAATATCTTCAATATTTTCAATAGATAACTTTGTTGCTGAACAAATGTTGTAGTCCTTCTTTTGTAGGTGATGGTATACAATTTTTCCTACACAACAAGTTAAATTGCATGATTAGAAAACATCTCATAGTTTTTAGAACAAATTCTTACACATAAAGAAATATGTCATACAGTCATGCAATTATCTTAGCTAATGCTTCAATACAACATTTATCCATATTCCGTAACTTTCTAGATGCCTTCCAATCTCTACCAGAACATTGTTAAGAGTGTGCACAACTCCTAACATGTCAGGAAAGAGGTTTCATTCTAGATAAGTAGCAATGGAATGTTGTACAGTGCCATAGGCCACTTACCCATGTATATTAGTAGTATGTTGTTCATCAATGCAACTATTCTAATATGCATAATACACAACCTAATTCTAGGAACATAAGCATATACATCATTGAATAACATTATGTAAGAAATGACAATTCAAATACTTATCTTTGTATGGTTGCTGGGTGGACACCCTCTGAATCTTTGCAACTCCATTCTGATGTGGATTGTGAGAAGTGGTCAACTCCCTCTGAATATCTGCATCCTTGCAGAAACTATTGAATTGTGCTCCTTTGCTTTCTTGCAGGAACAACTGAAGTGTGCTCCCTCTTGATCTTTGCTTCCTGGATTACCTGTCCTTGAACTTACATCCATCCTTAATCACTATGCATGCTTATTAGTATCATCATTTTGTTATCCTTGAGGTCTCATACATAATCACACATTTATTAGTATAATCTTAATACTATCAAAACACAATAATCTTAAACATGTATAGTCATGATCATTCACAGATAATAAACATTAGTATTCAAGGTTTCAGGGAAGTCTTCTTTTACTCATGCATATTCTTATTTGATCATAAGACTCTTCTAATTAGTTAAATCATCAATGGATAAACCCGTGATTACTCAAACCTATACCTTCATGATTCTTCTGGTTAGTCATATCATCAATTATGGTAAGAAACATAATATGCATACATCCATGACTATTCAAACCTATGACTTCATGAATAATCATTATCAACAACACAACAGTATAAGATCCTAACACAAGGTAGGATTCTATCTTGATATAGGAAAAATATACCTGGATTAGCATGATAGCTAGTTATGTCTAACATACCCGCATAATGTCTTTTGGTTCTCTTCAATGACTTGTGCTAGTAACTTGCATGTCTCATAAGTTAACCATTGTAGAACCAAGTTATACATACCTCGTAAGTAGATCTTCTATGTGATCCATGACAATGGATGAATCTTTGTCTTCATGTCACCATGATCATATGTTCTTGAAGTAGAACATGACTTGTCTTTCTTGGTGTACCTTTTATGTTAGCGAACAACATAGACCTCATACAACACCATAATGCATTAGTAGAATCATAAGTGTCAAAACCTTAATAAATGAATATCTTCTATTAAGGTGATACGACAAGTCTAGTAATTAATAAAGATTGTATTGTAATGATATGAAGACAAACATATCATAAACTTAACCATGATCAGAATTCGAAACATACCTGTAAGCCATACCTGTCAAGATTGCTTGTAATATTTTTATGGAAGGCCTTAGCCTCATCCCCCTCTGAGACAGGAACTTCTTCACTTATGTAGGTGACCAATCCATCTTCTTCTAGGATTAACCCAATCCACTTGATTTGCAAGAATTGGATCTGGAGCTGGATTAGGGTTTGTCAAAGAAACCCCAAAATTCAAACTTTGAATTTTAAACTTCCGAAAGGATAGAAATATGCGCCTTGATGAGCTGATCAAGCTGGTATATTCAGAATTTGAAAACTGCAAAGTTTCACTCCTCAATTTTGCCTTTGAAACATCCGGATTCACTAGACGTGACCCCGAACTGGGGTTTGATGAAGCCCACTCTTCTACCCAATAAAAAGGTTTGATCAAAAGCTCTAAGCTTCTATTTTTATGAGGGGCTTCTAGCTGTGGTCACAGATTTCAAAAATTCCCATTTTGTGGAAGCCCTAATTTTCCACTTTTCTTATCAAAGTCCCGAACTAGGGTTTGATCAAGCCCGGCCTTCTGCCCAACCAAAAATTCTGATATTGGTCTCTAAATTTCTATTTTGATGAGTAGCATTCATCCATGGTCTCCGATTACAAAAATTCCAACTTTATCCGAAACCCTAAATTCCGGAAGGCATGAATGAAGGTGCTAAAAAATAATTCTGTTTTGACAGAAATATGTACCTGATTGTTTGTGGTGTAACTATGAAATTTTTGATCCACAGGGTCTGATATTTTTTTTGAGATATCCCAACCGGTCATATTTCCATCCCGACAGGTCTGACCGCAATTGGATTCTCTGAGAGAGAGTTATGCCAAGTGTCGCAACGTGACCTGTTTATGGGATAAAATAGGAGAGCGAACTTGTACGGCGTTCCACGTGTCATTGGTTCAACTTCGGCCTCTAAAACATTTTCATGAGATAGTGCAGTCTGTGTACTACCTGTCACTTTTTATGAAATTTCATTTGAAGCTTCGTAGCCCAAGTTATGACCTTTTTTCCAAAGTCACATGTTTTTGACTCAGATCTGGAAGAGGCAGAAACCCTATATTGTACAGATCATAAATCACAAAGTACAATGAATTAGAGGTTTTCCTTTGGACACGAGGTACACGGGGATTTGATCTTTGACCTGTACAAGTTTCAGATCCGAAACCCTCGCCAAAATGGATTTATAGCGAAAGTGCTACGATGACTAGTGTTTGCTATATCAAGCCCTAGCATCGTAAGAGCAACAAGTGTCATAAATGCCATATCATGCCTTCTTTCAGGCTAGCTCTGATACCATGTTAAATTTTCAGAATTTACTTCAATATGATCTAGTATCTTAACTAAGAGAACAACATGTACAACATAATCCTCGATCCAGGACCTTAACCTAATCCTCAATTTTTCATCAATTTAGAGTACCTTCAGAATCAAAGATTCTACAGGAACTCTCTTATAATTTTATAAAAGAGAATTGATCAATTTTATTCAGTAAAGCAGAAAAATTGAGAGGGTTGTTTCCTTCCAACACTAACAGGAGCGACGTAAGTAATTGGTTGTTGTGGTGCGGGATCCCCTTGAGGGGGAGACAAATTTTGGGTGGCTAGTACCCGTTGCGTGGGTAGTGGGTTCTGCAAGACCATATGCTATGCATTGGGTTGCGGGGGGTTTGATAGTGCTGGAGGTGCAACATGTCCTTGGCGTTGGGCATCATCACTCCAAAGTTGGTGAGCTTGCTCTAGGTGGGGAGAATTGTGCGTGTAATGGGCATAGACCCCACAAATAGAACAAGGGTGGTTCGTACGTAGGTTTATATTTTTACCTTGCTGAGGTTGTCGATCAAGATTTTGGTTAGCAGGTGCGGAGCCATTGTTATCAGGGGGTTCGGTGGTGGACCACCTCTTTTGGGAGGCTGGTTATTGCATCGATTACGTTTGTGTCCCCTATTTTGTTGTCCTTTTTGGTTCAATTTGGCAGGTTGGTTCCGCGGTTGGTTTTGTTGAGCATAAACTTGCCCTTTGATCCGGATTTATGTGGGAACGAAACAAAAGATAGCATATACAGAATCATATACAAAGATATATTGCAAATAACACAGTGATACAGTAAACACATATTCTATTAAATAGCGGAAATAGAACAGACTGTAAAATACAATAGCTAGAATGGTGGTAGCTATCTCTGAGAAGAGATGTGGCCGCTATGCTCATTCGTGCCAAGATGAATACAAAGAGAGGCCGAAAGGGCCTATTTATCATAAGCATGAGGGAAAGAATCCCAAACATCCAAAAACCTAACCCTAGAAGATGAACCGTCATAAAGTTTGTGGCCCCAAGGTGGTTAGTTGAACAGTCAACTTCCCGGGGTCATAACTTTTGCATACGATCTCCGTTTGGGGCGCTCGGTAGCCCGTTGGGAAGGTCTATCCGAGATTTACAACTTTCAACTGGGCCCAAATGCATGCCGGAGGCAACCATTTGGTCCCCCAAATCACCAAAAAATGTCATTTAGGGCCTCAAAATGGCTCCGGAAGTTCAGGACCCGAAAAACTGCTAAAAATAGTAATTTACCAAAATTGCCAGAAGACTGTTTTGAACCAGTTGGAAGAGGTGGGCCGCCACCGATATCTGCCTGGATCACCCTTTGGGAATGGGGGGGGTTGTTGTTGTTGGGAGGGTGTTGGGGAATCCTATGGTGGATAATAAGCGGGAGGGTCTTGAGGTTGTAGAGGCGTGGGTGCAACTGGTGGATTGTAGTAAGCAGGTGGTGCAGTAGGGGGGATGTATGCTAGTGGGGTATGACTGTAGCAATGCATCGAAAAATAAGGTCCATGTATATGAGGATCTTGGGCCTGGGGAACATACGAAAGTGTTCATACAGAGTGGGATGTGGTGCGTGAAATATCGGGACCACTAATCATGGAGGGTGGTGTACAGTTGGGTGTAGGATTATACGCCAGGGTGGTGGCGGGGGGGCATATGGACATATGGCTGGCTACGAGATGCAATGTGTCCAATAATGCCATTGGCAGCGTGGGATGCGCCAGGCGCCTCCTTCCGGGAGGAATCACCATGAGGAGCATCAGGTAAAATGGAGTAAAGGTAGCTCGACTGTTCATAGATAAGGTTAAACTGTTGGGCTTCAAGTATGGCTTCTTCTTCGGTTTGGGGTCGTTTAGATGCCACATTCTTGGCGATAACAGGTATGAGGGACTTCAAGAACCAATCTGAAAAGATACGGTCATCTAATTTGATCTTGCATAAACTACGACGATGATGCCACTCATTGATATGGTCAGTGATTTTGGTAGCCGTGTTATGTCTATAAGATAGAAGAATCTCAACACTAGCATCGTAATGGACGTGGAGTTGGAAAAACTGCGATGAAGTTGAAGCAAGGGATGTGAAAGTGGAGTGTGTCTCATGTGGTTGTTCAATATACCACTTAGATGCAGTGCCAGTAAGTGTCTATTGTAAAAGGCGTAGGCGGATCGAGTCATCCACTATGGAGTTGGAGGAACACCATAAGTGGAAGGACATGATATGGTTTTGGGGGTCTTTTGCTGTTGCAACCTTATCCCCAAAATTTTCTTAAAATTGTAGGGCCCCTCCTTCTATTTGTTTTGGTTTACTTAGAGTTTAGCCCATCCTAAAAGGTTTACATTTTGTCACTTAGATTTTTTTTTTTTTTGAAAAAAAAGTAAAAGAGGCAAGTTCCAGATTAAGTACAACTTGAATTTTCTCCCCGAAACGGTCGGAGCAACTCATCAAGTCATGCCGAAATGGTCAGAATGTTTGTAAAATCACACTGACACACTTAGATTTTTTCTGAAGTTTCGCGGGTCAGAGTAACTCGCTAAGTTACACTGACGTGTTTCAGCGTGAAAGTAAAATGGATGCCGAAACGCATCGACGTGAAAAAAAAGGAATGCTGATGATGCTTCAGCGAAAGAAAACGTCAGCGCAAGATTGGGAGAAGCCTTGAACTGTTTCACTGCGCGAAGAGAAGTAACGTCGAAGTGTATCGCTGGTGATAAAGGAGACCCTTCGACAAAGGGATTAGAGCAAGGTGAAAAGCCGCTCCGAAATGGAAGAAATCCATTGCAATATAGGCGAGCATGCGTTAGTCGTGCCGAAATGCTTTGGCGAATAATGAAAAAAGGACCGATCCGCTTCGGCGTGAAAAACCCAAAATACGTCGAAACAGTTTCAGAAAAGGAATCGACATAGAATGGAAAGTACCGCCAATGCGTTTCACTGCAAAAACGCGAAGGACGCCGAAACACTTCGGTGGCAAATTTACTGCGCTGCGATACAAAGGGAAAGTTGTTTATTTTTGCGCCCAAACGGCCTCGATGAGTTGGTGGACCCCTCCTAATTTTACCCTTATGCATTAATTACTCGGGTTACCCAATGTTATATAAGGGGTGAAAGTTAATTTTTTTAACATTTTGCAACGTTGTTCATGCGAAGCTGCTTCTACCAAACTCTCAACGTTGTTGAACTTTGTCTTTGTGTTCTGTTTGCAACTGCCAGGTAAGCCATATTTTGTACCCTTGTGCCCTATGTTTGAAACATAGTCTTTTCCTTTTGCAATTTTCCCTTGTGTAACACGTGCTTGGCGTAAATTTGTGCACATTTTTTTAATATATATATATTTATTTAAAAAAAAATGGAACCCTTAAGCCAACAATTTTGTTCTTGTCCAGTGGGGCATGGATTGGTTGATAGTTTTTGTGATTTCTTAAATAGACGCTTCTTCATCAAACCTTGTCAAGTTTATTCCAGTCGGAGCGAATGCCTCATGCCAGGCTTACCGTCCAGTCCCTTGTATGCGATGTTCTATCTGCGATGCGATGAAGGGAGTGGGATGAATCCGTTAGGTGGGAAGTGGGTGAAAAACCCTAGGAAATTGAGTCCGGTAGTGGGAATTACACCATTTGGGTTAAACATATAGCCATAAAATTCACACATGGTTTAGCCCGAGTTGGGACCTACTGCATTTTTATGCTCTCGCACCTCCATACTCGGTCGAAAGGAGAATGGAATAAGTCTTTGAAGCCATTTTGTTTACTCGATGAGCATATCCATTGGGCTAGTGTCGCCAGACAATATAATATCTTTATTTGTTTGAAAACCCTCATTGAAATTCCCATATTGACTTAATCTTGTGGGGATAATATACCACGGGAAGTGGGATGAATTCCGTCACACCTCAGCCGACTACGATGAAGTTTTTTTTTTTTTAGATATTGGACTACCCCATGAAACCTTACTCACTTAACTCGTTCAGTTTTTCAATACAAGCATTGACGAAATACAGTCCAATCACCTTTACCAACCAAATTTGTTATATTGTAGAACTTGTTTGCGATCACAGAATGGTCAGAAATCAATCAGAATGGTTTGTTTTCACAAGAGAGGGTTGAGTGAGTTGCATCTTGTGAACTTTTTCGATATTTAAATCCTCTATAATCAGAATGGGCTACAGTGAAACGTTGTTATAACTTTTGAAAATGACTTTGGGAGTGAAACTATGTTTAAAGATTTGTTTTAGTCAGTGGTGAACCTATTTTAGAATGATTTCTCAGGAATTTGCAGTTACATATTGGATGGTACACTCCAATATACTTTCTTGAGACATAACTAACATAATCAAGAAGCATCCAACATCATGGAAGTAATAATTTATTAACCTGGTTTTTCTATGGACAATATTGATAAGAGATGTTTTTATATGTTTCTTACTGCTATTTCTTTGTCATTAAAACTTAGTTACACATTGATTCAATGTGTCATCAGAATTTGGAAATGCAAAGAAGGGATTCCAAGCGAAATCCCAAGACAACTGAATCGTATTTAGACATAGAAGTGGTTGCTGACACTCCAATAGATACCATGTTCGAAGACACCAAAGTAGTGACAGGAATCACCCTAGAATACAAGTGGGGTGAACTCTATCATCTCATCAGAAATTAGAATGTACCTAATGTGTCTATCCAAGAATTGATGGTGTACCAAAACATCAAAAAATTGGGCCTCCACAAAGCAGCCACATGCCTAGAGTTGTTTCCTTGCTCTGAATTCATAGGATGGATAATGCCTTACGTAGACGTTGGCACAAGGATTATCTCCAACATAAAAGGGGAAGGGTTTTCTTTTTTCCAACCAGGTCACATAACCGCGACATATAAATTTCCATCATCCAAAGTCTTGATGATGGAAGACTGGATCAGGGGTGTGAATATAGACAACTTTGAGTATGCCAAGAAAATTATAATACCTGGGAAGCAACTAAGGATGAAAACAAGTGGGGAATATGTTAGTCAAAGCTTAAGGACCCCATTCAGAATCAAAGCTTTGATGCTGAGCAGAATTTTTGGTAGGGCGAATGGAAACATTTACAAGTTCAACTAGGTGCCCCTGATATATCATATAGCCTTTCATGGCACTGTTTTTAACTGGGAAGATATCATCTCAAAAAGCTTGGCGTCGACCATAGCTGCAGCTCAGGGAGGAATGACCCAGAAGAAAGTGGAATCCTACATGTCCTCATACCTTATAGACTGCATAATGGTTAGGCACCTATTCCCTAAATTGGGATGTATCTGAAATCATGTTGAGTCCCATCTCTATGTGTCCTATCAGATCACCTGGGCCCACAAATATGCGAGCTATTACAAACTCGTCTGTGAAGAATTAATCATTCCTTTGTATTGGCTGATTTTTAATGAATAACCGAACTGCCTATCAAACAATGCTATGGCAGTTATAAATGAGTATGGATATTATTACTTCTCCCTTGAAGGTACCTACATCAGAATGTTTGGGGGCTCCAAAGCCCCATCCCTAATGTCTCGGTATGTGACTGACTTTGTAGTTCACAAGGAGGCTACGAGGCAGGTTTTTGTTAATGGGGTTGGAAGCTTCTTGAATGAACATAAGAAGGCTTATTACCCACCATTACCATTTATTATTGGAGCCAAAAAATTTCCCAAGGTGAAAGTCGCGGAATTTTTCATAAAAGATTTGGAAGTGTTCCATTTTGGAGAAAAGAATTTCGTGAGAAATGATAGTCGGCAAAAGGTCACCCAACATTGTGCATCATGCAAAATCAATTTTGAATACACAGATAACTTCCTTAAAGACGAGGAGGTATACCGGAGAGCAAGTAATATGACCAAGCTAAACAAATGTTTTGTTCGGAAAAGCAACGCCAACCCCAGTCATGCTGCCAGTACTTCAAAAGAGGCAGAATTGCAAAAGCAGAAAGAAGTAGCCGAAAGGATACATTGAACAGAAACATAACGACAGCAGAGAGAAGAGGCTGAAAGGTTACAAAAGGAAGAAGTAGATAAAAAAAGAAGAGAAGAGGAAGAGAAAATATAGGAGGAAGAAGCTCAAGAAGAGAAAGAGAGGAGAAGGAGGTAGCAGAGCAACAAAAGAGAAAAGAAGAAGAGGACAAGTCCAAGGAAGCTGTGGAAACAGAGGAAACCCAAGGTGGAGGCACAAGCCCACAAGACATGGAAATAGACCCACTAGGAGTGTCAGGAGTCACACTTACTTGGGGACACATCCCATTCATAGAGCTCGAGTTCACACCTTTTAGCCCATCCAAATAACACACCGTGGCCAAATTGGACACGATAATTTTTTATTTGAGGAGGAAAAATATCACAAGAAGGTCAAAGAAAAGATTGAAGATGGGCGCACAACCTGATGTGGTCACCGTCCAAGAGAACACCATCATGGAAGACACTCACAAGGATCCCAAGTCCACAGCATTTGTGGGCGTAGAAGCTGCAAAAGCAAGTGCATATGATGTCGATAAGCCGTTGAATGACATTGAGTGCAACAAGGAGAGAATCTTGAAGTTAAAAGATAAAATAGTAAAAGCGTGAGGAGAAGGGATAGAGTTGAAGAGAAAACACGATGCTGTGGTGGATGAAAAAGACAAATTACTGTCCTATTATCATGATGTGGACACTGAGAAGGATGCTTTGACTGTATAGCTGATGATCATGGAGGGAGAAAGAAGCTATTTTGATGCCCGCATAAGTGAATTTGAGACCAAAGAGTCAACAATGAATCAACAGGTGGAAGACTTGAAGATTCAGATAGAGGAACTGATTAAGGAAAATGAGTCTCTGTCAGAACAGGTTGAGATGGAAATAAATAAGAAACAAGATATGACTCCTTTCCATGAACAAGCGTGTAAAATTCAGGAAAACATATGGCATTCACAATAATTGCTCGCCGAAGAAGTCTACAAAATGAAGCAAATGATAGTGAGGATGAAAGTAATTGCCGTAGAATCATTGGTAGTAAGACAGAGGTTCGTTAACATTGCGATTAAGATAAAAAAGCAGATGGCATGGATGAAAGAAAATGCCGACTTCGCTGATCACTTTCCAAACAAGAAAACCACAGATCTAAACTTAGAAATGGCACTCCTTGAGTTTTGCAGGAAAGCTTACAGGAGGTTGCATGTTGAAATACCTAAATGCATCGAGAAGTGTGTGTGAATTCATCAAATTCATGAAAAGTGTCATCTTCCCATGGCTCCAGATATGGACGACCTCCCTACAAAAGATCAGTATTTAATGGGGCTGCATAACGGGTTGAAGGAAGAAATGGAGTATATTAGAAAGATGGATGTGCTGAATGAAGAAGACCTCCATCATTATATTGGGCAGGCATCCATAAATGCTTTTTTTTAGAAGACAGCTACAAGGTTGCCGCAGAAGAGTGACAAGTGTGGAAAATGAGTTACCTTATCATGAAATATCTTTGAAAGTTTTAGAACTTGTACAATGTAATACTATTTTTAAAGAGGGTGATGTGTGGGCTAATTATCTTTCTAGTCTGGAGGGCCCGTCAGGGAATTAATTTCTTTTTTAATTGTAATTAATTGCTTTTATTGTGCAAACACTAGAGGACAAATTTGGGGTAGCCCAAAGGTTAGAGGCAGTTGAAACGAACAGTCATGTGAAGACAAAACCTTTGTAATATAAATATAGGATATGTAGACTGGCTAAAGGACTTTTTCTAGCATAATAAAAGCTGGACGTTTTGTAAGAGAACTAATTTTATGATAATGAGAAGGAACTGTTTGTTGGGAAAAGCGTGCACATAAATGTTTTGTGTGGAATGTGTGGAATCTCAAATGTGGAACTACTTCTTCTTTAATTATTAACTCATACTTTGATATTGTTCTAACTTTGTTGAATTACTTCAAATGGTGATGAATGATTTCATTTTCTATGCAAATGTGTATGTGTAAAAAGACTAATAAATTGTTTGAATTATATCATAGCTATCTTTGATATCTTCTTCTGCTGTAAATGTGAATGTTTATCTTAATGGATATCTTATAGGTTTATCTGATCATTTCAACTTATTACTATTACTTCAAATTTTATCCCTGTAGGGATAGGTTAGCTTAGTATCGAAGAGGATTAGATAATTGATAAGGTAGGAGCGGTAATATGGGAGGTAAGAACCTACGCATCGCTAGTGTGATTTCTACCTGTCAATTATATGCATTAGTTAGGGAACTTGCATTTCATATCTTAAAACTAAAATTAAATAAACGGCATGCCGGGACGTAACCGGTAAAGAAACTAAACAAACACACCCACGGTAGTCGGACCGCTGACCGGACAGATTCCCCACACCAAATGCTGAGTGATATAACTAGGATCATTTATTGGGGAGAATCCATACTGTCGATGCTGAGATTTTCTGGGCATCAACAAGGTCCTCACCACCCTTTCCCTCAAACTTAGGGATGTATGAAGGGAGTTTGGTAGGCATGGGAGGCCACATAGGGTCATGTCGGATCAGATCATTAGTCAATTGGGCCAGATCAGGTAGGTTGAGACTGGACATGAATGGAAAAATAGCAGGAGGAGGATGTGACATGGTTAGAGGGGCCTATATGCTAGGCATGTCAGTGATTGTGGGACCAACTCCACCAAGCGGTGGTGCAGTGACGTGAGTCATGACTGGGATCGAGGGAGCACTGGTAAAAGGTTGAGGGAACGAGGAGGAATGGATAGTTCCCCCAAGGGTTGTATTAGTGAACAAAGGGACGGTAGTTGTAACAGATTCGATACTAATGGGTATAGAAGGAGTAACTATAATTCCAGGTGTAGCTCTCGTGGGTGGCATAGCAGGGATGGATGTTGAAGTGGTAGCAGGGCTAGTGGTTGAACCACTGCTGACAATACGTCGAAAAATGGGTTGTGGTTACTCCGTCCATGGGCCTCGAAAGAGTTGTGTAGATAGGTGAATTTGGCTCAGAATCAAATGTTAAATAAGGGGTATCGGGATGAATATCCGATGACGAATATGTGCGTCTCAAGGGAGTGTGATGAGTGGGGTCAAGTGAACCGTACTATGGGGATTGTTCCCATAGGCAACGAGAGTGTCTTGGTGAATCAATGGTGACAGGTGTAAAAGTGATGAGAGACCATGGTGGGATAAAACAATAAAAAATCCTAGTGCAACCGTGTGTGCAAAAGGAGAGTTCGTAAAATGATGACATGCATGCCAACAACAAGCTCAAAAACACTTGCTGCAACAACGTGCTACAATAAGCAAAGTGGAAATAAAATGTTCAGAATACCAACAAGAAACACTCCTTGAAATGAAAAGGTAGACTCATTAGCCAATGGGGGTATAGGAGCATGCAAACACCTATCTAAAAGATATGGAAGCTCACACAAATTGTATCCCTTGTTGGGTGATAAAATCCGTAGTCAGGAAATACAAAATGTAGAACCAA
The DNA here is from genome assembly GCA_027924585.1 of Larix kaempferi. NCBI lineage: Eukaryota > Viridiplantae > Streptophyta > Pinopsida > Pinales > Pinaceae > Larix > Larix kaempferi. The sequence goes on from BSBM01000338.1 coordinate 21,696,904, forward strand.
ATGGCTAAAGGATATCCCTCTACCGAGAGGGACTCCGGGTAAAAGAGTTTTAGAATAATGGAAACTAAGCTACCCCATTCATGGCACGTCCATAAAGGTGTCCCGTGGCTTCAGTTCTTTGGACATCGCTCACCCGGTATGGGCACCAGCATGCACAATGAGAACAATGAGTTGGTATCCTTCAGTACAGAATAAAGAGAGGTATTCCACTCAGACCTATGGAACCAGTCTTGCCACTTGCCCTTTTAAGGGAGAGGCCCTCCGAAAAATTGATGTCAACCGTGCCAATAAATAATAATGGATTTTGGATCCCTAAAGGACAAAAACTATGTCTCAAATGTGTATGACAAAGGGGGTGTTATTTGGATGCCTAACCCCAATGTCCTACCTAGATACAAAGTTCTTTTTGGGTTCCCAAGTGGGTTAATGTGTGTTTGAATTAAGTCAATTTTAGTTTCACTTGAATTATGGGGAGTGTGTGGGTGCACAAGTGGTGTAAACTCAACATCTCCAGTGATAAATGTTGAAATAAACAACTGAGACTGAAATAAAAAGTACTAACTGCTATCTGTAAAATAAATGAGGTCGCTGAAATATAACGGAAGAGATAGCAATACAGTAAGGATGTATGCAAAGTGAAATGTCCTGAATGCTACAACAAGCAAACAACATAAAAGTACCAATGGAAAAAAGGGATGCAGGAAAACAAGAGGCTGTTTGGGCAAGAAAAGTGGCAAAAAGGCCGCAGGGTGCATATGTGAAGCGGAAAGTTGCGATATGGGCACTGCAGAAAAAGTTGCACTGAAACAGGAAAACAGAAACAGGAAATAGGGCGTGGGTTTCAGGATCAGAGGTGCACTGGGGTTGTAGGTTTCAGTGCTGAAGGCGTGCGAAGGACGCGGGTAGCAGGTCGGGAGGTGATACTTACAAGCCCAAAGGTGCGCAGAGCACGCGACTTACAAGCAGAAAGTCCCACTCTGAGCGTGAGTTTCAGGCCGAAAGTCGCGCTTGGGAGCGCGGGGTTTAGGCCTGAAGTTGCATTCGGGCCGCCGGTTAATGGCATTAAGTCATGGGCCGGGATGTAAAAATGGAAATAATGGACGGTACTGCGAAGGCAAGGGTCGGATATGCAAGTAGAGGGCCTACGGCTAGGCCTGAAAAGTAAAATGCAATCTAAATAAAAAAATACAAAACTAAAAAAAACTATTGATCATAGTTAACCAAATATTGATGGGAATCAAGCCAGTGGAGTCGCCAAAATCTGTAGCTACTGTTTTCACACTAGCCTGTGCAAAAGGGCACCTACTAAGGATTATGGAACCCTTAGTAGCAGATCCAAAATGTGATAATATGTTAATGTAAATAGCAGAAAAGATAAATAAATTAAATCTAACTAACTATTGCAGTAAACAAGACAAGTGAATAGGAACCCATGAATTATAATTTGTATTAAGTTGCAAATAAGAGTTTACAATGGAGTTACCTCAGAAGGTGAGTAAATAGAGGCCCTTGCAGTTTTACGAAGAGTAGTGCTCTGAGTCTCCAGAGTTCCTTGCTCTTCTCCAAATGCTCGAGAGGTGGCCAAGACTCAACTGAATGGGGAACATAATCTCAAGGTGGTAGGCTAAAGTTCAATAGGAATTTTGGCAGCATAAGGGTATGAAGAGTTGATCATGGATGTTGAATGGGGGGCCTCCATCACTTTTTTATAGTAATTTTGGGTGGTGGAGTATTGACCCATGGTTTTGGGCAACCAATAGTATTGGCTAGTGGTATTTTTAGTTTTCCCTCTTTTTTTATTTTATTTTGACTTTTTCCCCTTTTTCTTTTTCTTTTTTGGGGATTTTGACCCTTTTATGGGATTTTATCTTCTTTTGAGGATTTTCATTAATTGAAGAGGGAAATAATGATTTTTTTCCCATTTGGATACCAATTTAGGGATTTTTGGGTTTTTGGATACCAAAAATTTAGGAAAAAAAGGTAAATGGGTTATGTGACTAGGGAGATGAGGTGAACAATTTTTGGGTGTTAACAGTATGTATTGTGGTTGAAATCATATAATTTAGAGTTTCAATAATATTAACTCATTAAATTAACATTATTTTATCACAACCAATCGATATTCAACACACAAGATGTCTTAAACACAATTAAGAAAGTATGTCATCAACTCAATATCTTTATTCCACATAGACCAATAAACATTCATCTTTACATGAAGTTTGAAGAAACATAGAGCATAACACAAATCCAATACACCAGAACGCTAATGATAAAATAGCCACTTCCATACATTACCAATCACAAAATCTTAATTTATAGAGTTACATCAAGTTCTTGAATGTTTGATGTGTAATCTTGATCCATTGGTGCATTCTAAAATATTATGTCGATGATGCATTCTAGAATTGTCAGTGCATCTAGAACACTCTGTCGGTTGATGTCTGTCATACCCCCAATTTGACCCTTATAATAGACATATTATGTATGATTCCTAGCATGGAGCTCAAGGCCAAGACTCCGCTAGTGAACGCTCGACCTTGAAGAGGCAAGTATTGGATATTATGCTACCCATGTTCTAGTAAACCATGGGAATTGTAAATATGCATTTTAATATAAATGCCCACAACTAGCTATGCAATGCAACAAGAGATGGGGGCATGATGTTTTGTTAGGAACACATGTCTTTACTTTGTTAGTATATTGTTGTTGGATGCATATGCTTTGTAAGACGTCCCGTAGTATTTGTTGATTCATAGTTTGTGTTATTGTTGTTGGGCGCATATGCTTTGTAAGTCGCTCGTAGTGTTTGTTGACCCATAGTTTGTATTGGCCCATGGTTTTGACCCATAGTATTGGCACCTAGACTTAGTATATAAGTGTGTGTTGAGGCCAATGAAGGCACCGTGAAGTTATTTGTATTGAGCTTTCTCAAAGGAGGTTGCCCCCTCAAAGTGGCCTGCGATCAATAAAACGATTCTGAGTTCTGTTATTTATGCTATCTCGTGCATTCTCATTAATTAATTGTTGCAGGTTCTTCGCATCTAGTATCAGAGCACTTTGTTGGGTCGAATTTCTGCCAATTTTTTTTCTTCGGATCTGTTGCAAGTTCGAATCTGGGAATAATCCCTATCCGCTCAACTGTGGGAAGTACTTGGGAAAAATACCTAAAACTCATTGTGAGGAGTGCCACAGGAACCCCAAAGTAGCTGGCCCATAGAGAGTACCTACTAGCGAAAAGGGCAACGACCCCTACCTGATTGACTAGTTCCCACCCGTGAGGTAAACCAAGAGTTGTTGTTTGTGGCAAAGCGATTATCAGTTTTACCTGAGCCATGGAGTGAGGGGTACTGCCACAATACGCAAGCCATATGACAACATTGGTGGCCGAGTGAATCCCCTGAACCGTTAGGAAACCGAGCATACGGGGTCCATATCTATTTTCAGCTAATAAATCGTATATTTCCTCTATCCAGACCTGTTGCTGATCACTTCCACGTTGTTTCATATCTATATGTTTCCGGTCACTTCCGTGCCGTTTCAGATTTGTCTGTTGCCGATCCCTTCGATGTCATTTCCGATCCATCTATTTCTGATCCCTTCCGCGCCGTTTCAAATCCATTTGTTTCTGGTCCCTTCTGTGCCGTAGCAGATCCATTCTGAAAAAAGAAAAAAAGAAAAAAAATTCTGTTTTTTCGCCATATCTCCCTTGTTTTCACTATGTTTCCCTTGAGACTTCCCTGACACCCCTGTCATCCCATTCTGCATCTTTCATTCCTGAGGACCCTATCCCAAATTCCACTTCCCAAAGCCAAAAATCCCACATTTGTCTATTTTTAAGGTTTGCCATAACTTCTTTAATTTTCACCCAGTCGCCTTCAAATTTTGCCACCATGTTCATTCCCTATTTCTACTTCTTTGTCCCTCTCTGACAAATTTTCCCATTCTTTCACCCCGCTTCTAAAATCCTCATTTTTTACTTCCCTGTCCATTCAAAAGTGTCCAAAACCTAGTCAAACCCCAATTACCCATAAGAGTTTTTGCCAGATCCAAATTTTGCTTTACTAAATAAGCTTTTGCTTGTGTTTTTATACCCATTCAAAGAACAAAATAAAAAAAAACTCCTTGTTATGGTTGTCACCCGCGCAGGAGCAAAAACCATGGAGGAAGCACTTGCAGCCATCCAAACCAAACTCCAGGATCTGGATTAAAAATTTATCGGCCTCCATCTTGAGCATTCAACCATGAACAACAAACGACAGTCCGGGTCTTCATCAGAAAATGGGTTCTCTTCTTCCAGCAATTTCTGTGGTCCGAAGCTTGATTTTCCTCGCTTCAATGGTATTGATCCAACTGGATGGATCTATCATGCAAAACAATATTTCAGTCTGCATAATACTTTTGATGTCACCAAAGTTCCACTTGATTCCTTTCATTTGGAACATGAAGCTCTTTAATGGTACCGTTGGTACATCAAGGCTCATGAAGAGCCAAAATGGCCAAATTTTTGCCAGCTCCTTTTGCAATGATTTGGTCCTAGTGCTTTTGATGACTTCATAGGATCCCTCACTAAACTTCGCCAAATTAGCAATGTGAGAGAGTATCAGTCAGATTTTGAGAAACTAGCCAATCACATAGAAGGATTGTCTGATGAATTCTACAAGAGTTATTTTATCAGTGGTCTTAAGGAGGAAATTCGCTCAAAGGTTAAGATGTTCTGTCCCAATACAATGATGGAAGCCCTGGGCTTGGCTAAGTTGGCAGAAGACAAGATTACATCCCAACAGCGCTCCAAACCCACTTTTGTTCCCTTCCGAAATATGGGTTCTCAACGACCTCCCATCCTGCCAGCTCCTCGACCAAATCCTATCAAGAATTTGTTTGAAACAAAGAAGGAAGCACGCAGAGAAAAATGGCTTTGTTATAATTGTGATGAGAAATTCACTTGGGGACATAGATGTGTTTAGCAAAATCTCTATCTCTTGGATGTGGATTCTCCGCCTGCCTCTGACATTGGTGAAGAAGCTCTGGATACAATCGATGATCAGGTCGACATTCAAGAGCCGCCTATTGACCCTCCGTCTCAGGAATACCACCTAGAGATATCTCTCCATGCTTTAGCCGGAATCACCACCCCCCAAACAATGCGGGTCAGGGGTTTGTTACAACGTAATCTTCCACCTTGTGAGAATCAACACTCTTTGGCCTAGAGGATCCATTCCACTGACTCAGAACCACTTTACATCCTTCAAACCCTATTTTTCCCTATTTTTTTCCTTGTATGCTTGCTGCATCATTACAGTGGGTGTACCCACGAGTTGCATCACTATAGCCCGCGGGTAGCATGTAAAATGGTAAAAATCACTAGTTTATTATTTTTAACTCCCAAAAAGAGGTCATTGGGTGACCTTTGACTCTCCATCTACCCAAGAAAATCCTCTATGTGTCCTTTCACTTACCTTTGAGAGGACTATATATTGAGCACATATGGCTTATGGATGGGAGGAGAAAGAAGAGCAAGAGAACTCTAGTGGATTTTTGCCCTATCTTGAGTCTACACTCATTGATCCTTGTAGTTGTGAACCCCTTATGTTCACCTTCCAAACTCTTACCATAGTTTGAGTTTGCCATTCCATGGAGGATTGAAGTGGTGGAGGCGCAAGTGGATTGATATAGATCTTGGTTCGGATTGGTTTCTGGCAAGAGGTCATATCACATTGTACTCCTTCTTGTTTATTAATAGAAATACTCATATTCTCGTTCATTAATGTTGTAAATGTTGTTTATACCACATTGGGTTGCATTTACTTGTTATATCATGGGCCATTGCTATTGATGATGTTAATGCCGTTTATATATTATATGTACTTGTTGTATATTGGCTGTCAAGACTAATTTGCAGATTCAAGTGCACAAATTGAAAAGATCCAATGGGGATCTACATCAAACGTTTGGATCGAGGTTGGTTATATTCTTCATAATCTTAGCATTGTCATTTATATAGCATAACATTGGGAATTGAGTTGATTTTTGGTAGTCAGCTGTCTGTTGTGGTCTACCCCAAGCCATAGTGAGTTTTCTCCAATACAGAAATGGCGACCATAATGGGGAAAACATCCATTTTTGGGGATTTTTGAGCATTAGTCCTTAATTAGAGTTGTTGTTTGTCGAAGCTCTGTGTCACTAATTGGTCTTTGAGATACACTATAGAAAACTGGTTTTTTCTGATCCATTAGACTCTTTATTTGCCCATTTTCCTTTCCTTACCCGCGGGCTAGCTTAGCTCTGCCCGCGTACACCCGCCTCTTTTTACTCTACTGCTCTCGGGTACCCGCAGGTTTTCCTTCAACAGTAGCGTACAACTCTGGCTTTGGTTGATTTATGACTTTTGGTTGTTGCTGGGTTGGCTTTGGATGATCCTGAGTCTTTGTTGGCTTGTTTTTTGACTGTTCCATGGTTTGGTTGTGACCAGAACTCTTCTTTTCTCTTGGTTGAGCCTTGTTGGTTTTTTCCTTTTGAACTCATTCCGTTGATTGAGTCTTACTGTTTGGTATTTGCTGGGTTGTCTTAGTGATCTTTTTGGCATATCAGTGACTAGATAGTAGGATTTTGCTTGCATTTTTCATTTCTTTATATTGAAAAATACAAAAATATACATATAGTTTTGTATTTTCCTTTTGTTTATACGAGAAAATACAAAAAAAAAAATTGCTTTTATGTACTGCATCTTGCATTGAGTGCTTTCTGCCTTCATTTAGATTCTGATTGTGCATAAAAAAATATAAAAGGATTGCATATTTATTTCGAAACCGTTGGATTGATTTTGCATGTTAGTGGCATTGTTTTCATTTGATAGATGAGCCTAGGATTTGACGATTTTGCATGCTATTGAGTCATACACATCACTAGTTTCACGACCATATCCCTTGAGTAACCACATCCATTAAAATTAACGCTTAATCTTAAAATTGATTAGACCGATTTTATTTATAGGGTACACCAACTAGCATAGGTTTAGAGTCTTGGAATAGATCATTGTGAGTTAACAATCCAAGACTACTAGACGAAACATTAGGTGTCTGACCAGGGAGTGGAGAAATCCATGGTATATATTGGTGTTCTTAGGAAGCTCTACTCAAGCCAGAGTTAAGCACGAGGTCACGGGAGGTTGGTTGAAGAGATATCCCTCTAATACCGGCTAAACGTGGGAGATATTTCTAGGATTTGTTCGTATCTGGGGACTCTTGGGGGATTTGACCCTCATTGAGTTTCGGGCTCAGCTACCCTTCCCATACGATGGATCCCACCTGCGACTGTCCCCCTGAGCATTGGTTATATTGCGGTGACCATAGTTTCCTTACCTAGGTATCGGATAGGGTACTTGCAATGGTTATGTTGTTTGTGTCCTGAGTCAGATAGGGGTTGGACAACACAGTTGCCGTTGTATAGGGTCTTGACCCTGTGCATGCAGTGAAGTTTGGGGGCCGTTATAAATGATTTTGTTACCTCCGGCTATAGTTTGGGTGTCTCAAGCTTCTCCTAAGTGAGACATACCGACTCTAGTGTCGGGAGCTCATTTAGCCACTCTGTTTGTCTGTAGTTTCTCTAGAGGTGTGTTCTTTTGATTTACTGTTTTTTGATCGATAGTTGGTCTTTAGGGGATGTTTTGATTCTATATTCTCTCCGAAGATATCGTGGCGTGGAGTCCTACTCTTCGCCGATCCCGTCGGTTGGCTGGTTTAGAACCTGCCGAGCTTCCATGCTGCGTTGCTAGGGGACGCCAGCGGGCTCCCTCTGAGTCTTCGGATTCTTACGAGACATACGTCCCATATGTCATGACTGCTGCACATTCTGATACTGAAGAAATACCTACAACTCCATCGGGTAGAGTCGAACACACTTCAGACACCCCGAATCCTCGTGAGGCATGGGGGGTGATCCACCTGAGAACCAACGTAATTTGTTTGGTCCAGATCCACCCGAGGATGACCAGTTCGATCCTTCGTTTCCACACAATTATATACACGGGATTCCAGAGTTACATGACAACATTGGTCCTACGGTCAACCCAACCGCATTCTCTTTTGGTATGCCTAATTATAATACAGTTGATCCTTCCACTACGTTTGGTAGTCATGCTGGCACTAGTCATAGTGTTAGCCACACGGAACCCACTGGGGGAAATACCCTCGTTGGGGGCACTACGTTGTCCATTCACACTCATAGTATGGGGACTAGTCATATTCCTCCTAACAATGCTAATGTTGGAAGGCGACCGCCTCCTAGGACTACCCAACCTAATAGGAATACTGTCTGTAACACGACTCGCCATCCACCACCTAATACACATGCCGCTACTCATCAACCCAGGACTACTTTCGCAAATGTTAATGCTCCTCCTAACCACAGGGGTGGACATATACCGCATACTTTTGCGTCCACTGCCGCCATTAGTAATGCCAATGTAGGATGTGGGAATATATCCTATCCACATGGACATAACGCCACCATCCCTGCTACTAGTAACACCAATGTTGGGGCTGGGAATACATCTCATGCTTATGGTCACCATACGACTGCTCAAGCTGATCCAAATGCTGGGGGTGGGAACATACCATACCATTATGGTCATTACAACTTGGTTCCCGCTACGAATAGTATGTATATGCCCCATACTTATGGTGGAAACCCTTACTACAACACAGTCGGTGTTGGCCACTAGTACAACCCACCCCAATATGGTGCCCAAAACACGTATATACATGCTTACTCTCATATGGGTCAGGGCGGAGGAGGTTATCAACCCTATGGCTATGGTCAAGCTTATGGTCCATCAGGTCCTCATTATCAGCAGTTTAATCCTCATGGTCAAGCTTTTGGTCCATCTTATAATTCGGTTCCGTTCAACCAACCTTTTATGGGATCTTATAATCAAGCTTTCCAGCCGCAGCTCCCGTTTCTTACAAGTTTGAACCTTCCAGATCTTTCAAAACTCATGAATGATCCGGTGTGTCACGACCCTAATTGGCCTCCGGTCCCTACCAAGCTCCCTTTGGACATTCCTAAGTTTGAAGGGAAAGGTGGTGAGTACCCGGGTGATCATGTCACAACATTTCACCTTTGGTGTTCCTCCAACTCACTGAATCACGATTCCGTTAGGTTACAACTATTTCAACGCACCCTCACGGGGGCAGCCGTGAAGTGGTATGTTGAGTTGCCTGGAAACACTTATAGGGGTTTTAATGAGATTGCTTTGGTTTTCTTGGATCATTTCCAATTGTCGGTTCGCTATGATATTGGTATTGAACTTTTTCCTACCTTCTGTCAGAACAAAGCCACACATATTTCTGACCATGTTCAAGAGTGGTGTCGACGGAAGAGGTTAGTGAAAGCCAACATTTTTGTAGAGTTCATGTTCGAATGGTTCCTCAAGTATCTACTCCCATACATTGCTAAGGATGTTTCGATGTCCGGTATTGTGACTGAGGAACAAGCCATCTTGAAAGTCCAGCAGTTAGACTTATTATACTCTCAGTCTGGCATTTTGTATGACATTATTCCTGACGCACCGCGAACACGACATGAGCCTCAATCAGTTCCTGGACCGCATGCCGATGGCATCGTATGATCCACAAGCACCAGCCCTGTAGATTTAGTAGCTAATCAAATGCAAAATTTGTTGCTAAACCAGTCTACTCCTGGACAGGTTCACACCTTGTCCACTTCCACCTTGTCGTCCAATGTACACAGTGTGCGAACGACAAATCAATTAGGTAACCAGCAACCTGGTCGTAAGAAAAAGGGGAGAAGCAACCGTAAGGGTCGAAACAATGGGAACAATAATAGCAATCGAAAACCCCTCGTAAAAATAGTGCCAACCCTCCTTGGGAAGGCGGAAATGTTGGTGAGGACCGTAAACCTAGGCATAAGGTGAAGTTTCCTTGTAAGCTTTGCAGCGAAGATCATCTTACTCACTTATGTCCTTGAATCGAAGAAGCATCGAAGCATTTGGCACATATCCCAGTTGTGTTAAAGGATCCCCTTCCTCATCATCAAAAAATGGCTTCGCATGCTCCTACCACTGGTTATGGACCTACTGAGACGGCGACGTCTTCTTCCAATACTGGTGGGTATGGATGTGTGAATATGTTTCAATCGGAGGTTAGTGTTGCCACTCATCAACGCGATTATGGTACACCACAACCTAATATGGGGAGTGAGCCTCCCCCTCCTCCTGACAATTCCTTGCATATCGAGAAGCCCTCTAATATGCCGCAGATACCGAAAGGTGTTCTTAAGCGCTCTACGCATAATCCTAATGCTCGAGCCGCCCATAACTACTCCATCGTGGAAGACTTGGGCCAAACTCCATGTGCCATGTCGGCTCTTGAAGTTTTGCAGGCCTGTCCTTCTCAAAAGCATGCCCTTTTGAGTTCATTAGGAGTTCAGGATGGGGGAAGTCCTAGTGTTATCAAGTTCGACATTACTGATGTTCAACCTCGCTTACCTTACTACGTGGCTTTTCAAATCCAAGTGGTGTGCCTTCAGAATTTTGTCAAACGTACGATGGTTGACGAAGGTGCCTCTGCGTCAGTAATGTCGTTAACTTGTTGGAAATCTCTAGGCTCTCCTCCTCTACTCGCATCTAGAACCACGCTCACTGCATTCGACGGTCGGTCATTTAAGCCGCATGGAATTATCCCTTCCCTTGTTGTCTGCTTGGGAGGGAAATATGTGCCTATTGAAGTTGAGGTGGTTGATGTGCCCATCGACTACAACCTTTTACTGGTTCGGAATTGTATGTACGCTATGAAGGTTTCCGCGTCTACTGTATTTAGAGTTATCTGCTTTCCTCACAAAGGCAATATTGTGACCATCGATGAACTAGATTTCGTTAATTCCCCTTCCACTGCATCCACAGGATCCATAGTCCCGCAGGTTACTCATTCTCAGCCGGAAACTGGGAACATGGGTGTTGGCATGTATCCTTCATTAATGGGAACTTATGATTTTGCCGCACTTGTGAATTTTATTGGAACCATTACCGACGATGCGTCTCCTCCTTTGTATAATATGTCGTTCCGGACTTCCTATTTTAATGATCCATGGACTTTACCGTCCACGACTTCCATGTCTGGAAACATTACGCATATCGGGATGTCTATGCCACTGTCTGTAGCTGAGCTTGCTTACCAGCATATTCAACAAGCCACTTCAGATCTGGATCTCTCTTCTTCACGGACAGGGGAAGAAGATCCGATTATGCTGCCCACGTGTGCAGTCGACCGATCTTGTTCACATGATCGCCTCGATGGTATTTTACCTTCAAATGAAGTTTTTATTGAGGCCATGAGTGGTGATGACAAGCCGTGGGGGTATCTTTATCATAGATCGCATTCCCCTCCTCCCCTTGATCTTATTAAACAAGATGAGTCTAGAAATAGTCTGCCATACATTTTGATCCAGGCATAGTTTTGTCTAGCCTCGGTTTGAAATTAAAGTCTTATGTCCCTAGTGATGAGTCTTTAGACTCTCCTATAGATCCACAAATCGGTGATCCTGATGAGTTCGATTCTACTTCTAGAATTTCCAACTCCCGTGATGATGAATTTTCCACTGTAGATTCCTCCACGTCCTTCAGCTTTACTCTTCATTTTGAAGATGATCATTTTGATCCCTCAGGTATTGGTACTATGGCACCTTCAGTGGTTAGCTCTACCTGTGTTATGTCTGAGGTTAACAATAGTGAAGTTGAAAATGTTTCCACCGTAGTGACTTGTATCAGATTTTCCTTTACGTACGTTTTAGAGACGATCTTGGTACTTATGTCTCTTGGAGACAGGATTCTTAGTTGGACTTATACTTTTTTACTGGTCCTTTTCGACATTTGCTTCGGTCATGGCAGGCATATTCGAAACATTGGATATAGGTTTAGGCATCCCCGTTGTTATGATGCATTTGAACCTTTTGCCATCTGAATTCGCAGACACCCCTTGAGTGTCCTTATCTTGCTCATGTTCCTTGCATTATGCATAGCTTTGTTCCATGTGCTTGGAAGTAGTCTCGCATGCCCCTAACACTCGTCTGCTCCCATTACGAGCATTCTTCCATCTCTCCTTTGAGATCGTTAAAAACAGTAAGGAGGTCACAAGTTTACTTTTCCGGGCTCATTAAACCTTTACGGAAAATATTTTTATAAAGTCTTTTTTAAGCCCTTGTTAGACTTTTTCAAATCAAACAAAATTGCCGAGTATGCTTGTCATTTCAGACTCATTAAAGAATTTGAAGCGACATCCACTTAGGTATACGTTTACCCCTTTTCCGGACCTTAGTGGATTAATTACGAAAAATGTATACTCTAGTCATACGTGATTAGAAGAGTTCTTCTCTCATTATTTTACACTTTTTCGGGTGAGGAGACTAACTTTACGAAAAAGGACTCCCCTTTTATGTCGAGTTGTGATTGCATTTCATTATCCTGCTTGTCGCTTGAGCCTTGTGCCGGCTCTCGCTTACTCACTTATTAGCCATGTTCCCAAGCACTTTACCTTCCGAGCCAAGCAGATCCTTAATTTATCTTTCGCAGCTTGATGACCCTTTACCTTGAGGGAACATTCCCCTGAGTGTCCACATCCTGCACATGCTTCCTTGCATTGATCATAGGTATGTTCCACTGCTTGGGACTAGTTTTCTCGCTATTTGACATTCGTTCCCTCACTTGTTGTACTATAAGCAATTTTTTTTTCTTTTTCAAGCTTTTCCAAATATGAAAAAGACCAAAAAAATTAAATATTCCAAAAAGCCGGACGGGATTATGGTTACTACTTCTTGTTGGAAGCTGTTGTGTTGCCTTTGAACAGAGCATTCATTCCACTCCATACATTATGATTCGGGACTATAGTTGGACCTTAGGAGTTGTACTTGTTTCACAGTTTACTCCACCGATTGGTTAAGCTTCCAGTCATTATGCAGCCCTTTGTAATCCCTCCTGCATTGCACAGTCTATATCAAGTCTATGCTGCCTGAGTCTATCCATCTACTCATGCTCTTGTTCAAAGGAAGTCCTGAACCCAGAGTCGGCCACTCCTTAGATCTCTTGACTATTGCATGGCGGCCATCCTTATTGAGTCATTCCGTTTCACATGAGTTCTTCCAAATCTTTCAGCATAGCTGGTACCTCGTGTTGGTTGATGGGGGATGCCTTAATGCCCTCCTTCCAGCGAGTCTCGTTCCGTCGACTTCAACCCATTTATTCCAGAACTTGAGGCTTAGAGTTCTGTTAAGTACCTTGAGGCTTGCAGCCATTAGTGGTAGGTTCTCTTTCCATCGATAGTTTTCAGAATACATCAATGTCCCCTGATCGATGGATTCATCCTAGTGTTCAACTTCAACTCATCTATTCACACTCCGATGATTGTGCTCTGTGCCTTGATGCCCATTTTCATTATTGGTGGGTTATCTCGCTTTTGTTAACGGTATACATCATTGACCAGTAATCAGACGATGTCACATTAGGTTTGACCTCAACTCCTTTATTCACTTAATGGGACTTGCACCGTCGAATACTTGTGTAGAAGACCCCGGGCAATAGTGGCATTCAGTATGCTACTTATGTTGATGACTTTACATTTGAGATATCACCTCTCAGATATCAGCAGTTTGAACCTCCAGTTTGCACCAGTTGTTTCCTTTTCAACAGGAGACCATATCTTACTGCAGAGGGATCATGGCTATGATCACTTATGACATGTATTCACTATGTACTTCCTATTCATGGCCATTGTATTAGATTGTTGTACTACTGACATGTATTCAGGGACACTATTGTATTATGACGAGTGAGCTGCTCTTTCCACTTGTGTCTCCATCACTCCACTTCTGATATCTATAATGTATTTCGGCCATCATAGCATCAGTCTCTGACCTCACACATTAGGGGGCATCTATTACAACGTAATCTTCCACCTTGTGAGAATTAGCACTCTTTGGCCTAGAGGATCTATTCCACTGACTCAGAACCACTTTATATCCTTCAGACACTATTTTTCCCTATTTTTTCCCTTGTACGCTTGCTGCATCATTACAGTGGGCGTACCCGCAAGTTGCATCACTATAGCCCGTGGGTAGCATGTAAAATGGTAAAAATAACTAGTTTATTACTTTTTACTCCCAAAAAGCGGTCATTGGGTGACCTTTGACTCTTCATTTGCCCAAGAAACGCCTCGATGTGTCTTTTCACTTACCTTTGAGAGGACTATATATTGAGCACATATGGCTTATGGATGGGAAGAGAAAGAAGAGCAAGAGAACTCTAGTGGATTTTTGCCCTATATTGAGTCTACACTCATTAATCCTTGTAGTTGTGAACCCCTTATGTTCACCTTCCAAACTCCTACCATAGTTTGAGTTTGCCAATCCATGGAGGATTGAAGTGGTGGAGGCGCAAGTGGATTGACCTAGATCTTGGTTCAGATTGGTTTCCGGCAAGAGGTCGTATCACATTGTACTTCTTCTTTTTTATTAATAGAAATACTCATATTCTCGTCCATTAATGTTGTTTATACTACATTGGGTTGCATTTACTTGTTATATCATGGGCCATTGCTGTTGATGATGTTAATGCCGTTTATATATTATATGTACTTGTTGTATATTGGCTGTCAAGACTAATTTGCAGATTCAAGTGCACGGATTGAAAAGCTCCAATGGGGATCTACATCAAACGTTTGGATCGAGGTTGGTTATATTCTTCATAATCTTGGCATTGTCATTTATATAGCATAGCATTGGGAATTGAGTTGATTTCTGGTAGTCAGCTGTCTATTGTGGTCTACCCCAAGCCATAGTGAGTTTTCTCCAATACGGGGTTACTTCAAGAATGTCCCTCTTACCATACTCATTGATTCTGGTAGCACTCATAACTTCATTGACCCTCGGATCGCCAAATAGGCTGATTATTTTATCCATCCTTGCTCAAACTTTGAAGTCATGGTTGCCAATGGGGGCACCTTACCTTGCAAGGGGAAGTGTCACAATGTGCGTATCTCTATGGAAGATTATAACTTGCGTTCTGACATGTTTTCCTTGGCCATAGGTGGATGTGATGTGGTTTTGGGTGTTCAATGGTTACGCACACTTGGACCCATCTTATGGGATTTTTCTGAACTTTGGATGCAGTTTTCAATCAATGGAAAAAACACAAATTTATAGGCTTATGACTAGGGTCTCTCTGCATCATCAGTTCACATCTCCTGGAAAATCTCCTTAAGAAGAATTCACATGGTGTCATCGCTCAGCTCCATTCCATTCAGATGCACCCATCAATGGTCTCCACTACTCCCTTGGATCTCCAACCAATTTTTGCTAGATATGCCGGTGCCTTTGCTGAACCAGTGGGATTGCTGCTTTCACGAGACCTTTTCGGTAATAATTTAGCCCCCTCTACATTTGCGAAGGAAATGATGCCTATTTTGCATGCAGTACAGACGTGGCAGCCATACCTATTAGGGAATTCGTTCTCCATCAAGACTGCTCACGAGAGTCTGAAATATTTCCTGGAACAACGGGTCTTCTCACCCGCACAACTGAAATGTATTCGCCAACTCCTGGGTTATGCCAATGAGATCACTTACATGAAGGGTCAAGACAATTTGGTGGCAGATGCTCCTTCTCGCACAAATGATGCCCCAGTTTCTCTTTCATCTATTTCTCTACTTGTTCCAAATTGGTTGCAATCTGTTCAACAGGGCTATGTATTCTATGAACTCCACGCGTCTCCATTGTTCAGGCACTCCCATTTCCTCCAAACATATGACCAGGCACAACATACCTTCTTTTGGTAGGGAATGAACAGGACAATTCAACAAATGGTGGCTGAATATGATACCTTCCAGCTCCTTTCGGGATTGCTCGAACCCGTACCCATCCTTCCATGGATCTGGACAGATATGTCTCTAAAATTCATTGAAGGGATCCCTAAATCTGGAGGGCAGGCTAACATTACCAATAAATGTTTGGAAACTTATCTTCGTTGCTTCACCTCCGAACAAAAATTCTGTGGGAGAAGTGGCTCCCTCTCACCGAATGGTGGTACCCTACTGCATCTAAAATTAGTCCATATGAAGCAATATATGGTTAGGCACCGCCATTTCTTCTTCCATACACCCTCAACAGTGCACCAATTCAGGAAATTGACATGGTTCTTCAAAACCGCGATTAGATTCTTCGCATTTTGCAGGACACTTTTCACATGGCCAGAATTCGAATGAAACAACAAGCCGATCAACACCGTTTCAAGTGCACTTTTCAAGTAGTTGATATGGTTTTTCTTTGTTTACAACCTTCCAAGCAATCCTCCCTCACACTCAAAGGGAATTCACTTATCTCTCGCTCTATCATAGCGGTATTCATTCAGTGGCACGACATGCAACTAGAGGCTACTACATGGGCACCACTCCTTCAGATTCAACATCAATTTCCATATCTAAAGCTTTGCGGACAAAGCTTTTTCTAAGGGATAGGGGATGTTAGGAACCCATGTCTTTACTTTGTTAGTATATTGTTGTTGGACGCATATGCTTTGTAAGACTTTCCGTAGTATTTGTTGATCCATAGTTTGTGTTATTGTTGTTTGGCGCATATGCTTTGTAAATCGCCCGTAGTGTTTGTTGACCCATAGTTTGTATCGGCCCATGGTTTTGACCCATAGTATTGGTGCCTAGACTCAGTATATAAGTGTGTGTTGAGGCCAATGAAGGCACTGTGAAGTTGTTTGTATTGAGCTTGCTCAAAGGAGGTTTCCCCCTCGAAGTGGCCTGCGATCAATAAAGCGATTCTGAGTTCGGTTATTTCTCCTATCTCGTGCATTCTCATTAATTAATTGTTGCAGGTTCTTCACATGTTTACAAGGGATTGGGAGGGAAATATTCAAACCCTTGAGCCAAT
Organism: Larix kaempferi; assembly: GCA_027924585.1. Classification (NCBI taxonomy): domain Eukaryota; kingdom Viridiplantae; phylum Streptophyta; class Pinopsida; order Pinales; family Pinaceae; genus Larix; species Larix kaempferi. The sequence goes on from BSBM01000338.1 coordinate 21,713,848, forward strand.
CAAGTCAAGCCAAGTGTCAATGAGAGAACCCATGAACCCTCAACTACCCATGTTGACTTTTTTGCCCAATCATTCATTTCTCCCAAGAGTTGGTTGAGGTAGTTAATGCCTTGGGGAATGGAGAGGTATGGCTGTCCAAATTCGAGTATGGGAAAGCCACCCTTCCTAGAAATTCGTGTTTGGCTTCTTGGGCAAGAAAAGAGCCATGAAATTGCTCCCCAAGCCATTCTTCACCCATAAGTTTTGCTCCCTCGCGAGTTTGGAGCTTCCTGGGCGTTTTCCTCCATGGTTTTTCTGTGTTTTCCTTCCATTTTATAGCTAGGAAGGGCGTTTTTGTTTTGGTTAATAGTGGCGAAGAGAGTAAATCGATTTGGGGGTTTTATAGAGGTTGTTTTGGCCCAATGAATGCTCATGCATCTGTGGGAGAAATGGGTTTTCTTCCCTAGGGTTGATTCCCTCTTCCCACAATCCGTTTTGGGTGTTCCACGATTTGGGGAAAACCCATGGACCCTAATTTGTAAAATACATTGTTGAAAATGTGTATCCATGCTCGGTTTTTGAGTTGTTGTGTGTAAAAGAATGTTGGGGTTGAGATGGGTATCCATTGCTTTGGGTTGTGCTGAGCTTGAGAGTCCCCTTTTCCTTGTAGATATCATGCCCAACTCGGGGGTGGTCTCTGAGTGATGAAATAATACAGGCTGGGAAGAGCCCTACAGTTGGGTGGAACATTGCAGCGACATAGCTAGTTGCTTGGGACAACATTACAACAAGATGAGTATAGTATTTTATTTTGTTTTACTTCTGCACTGTTTTAATTAATGGATGGTTGTTCTTGATATGATGGATGCATGTGAAAGGTGTGTGGATGATGTTTGATTCCGTTGTGCACATTTGATTTGATTTGCATCTGCACACATATGCATTTTATTGTAATGCCATTTGTTTTATTCATGATGAATGGGGCTGAGTATTTGTAAAAGCCCAGATTTTAGTGTCATGATCCCTTCCTTGCGTTCGATCGATGGGAAGGGACGCAACAATGTCTAATCAATCTACAATGGTACAACGAGTCAGAATTATCCTTAACACCCCCTCTTAATGTTGACCACATAGAACACTATTTACATGAAAATGATTTTATACAACAATATGGGTTATGCCTGCCACTTTGGGTCTTATGGATAATGTATGTACCCATTTACAACATATTAAGACTCAACATTCACATAACCCTTTTTTTAGGTCTTTAGACTATCCATTATGGATATCCTCATTTTCTTTCAACATATAAGGGGGAAACAAGCATTTTATCACACATATTTGATAATAGACATCAACTTCCATACATAACAAAACTTCTTTATCACGTCCTTTTTGTCACTTTTCCTCTGTCATAAACTTGTACAATTGAACGAGCCCAATAATGTGTTTTTCTCAATTGTGCAGTCCACATTTTTAGATGTAGAAAGTCTATCCATCCATAGTGTTTATGAAAAACATTTTTCTTCATATTCCTTTCAAATCGATGCCATACATATGTCCATTTGTCTTGTAGATAACTTTTATATGTCTTGTATTTTAGCTTTTGTACTTTCTTTTGTCCATGAATAACACCTTTACCTGCATGACAATTCTTAAAAGAATCATTTGTAGAAAGATCCTCAACATTCTTAATTGGACCATTCTCAACTATATCATCTTTGAAGAGATTATATCCAAGACCCATATACCTAGGCCTATTCTCGAAGTGAATAGGTTCTACACTTCCTTGTTCAATTTTTCCTAGCCCCTTTCCTTTATATCCCATATTTTAACGTAGCTTGGAACCAATACCCTTAACATGTGTTTCAAATAAATTAATTTTCTTTTCATTGTAGTTTAACTTTGTTTCTTCTACACCATCTATCATTTTTTGTGCATCAACAGTTTGCTTCTTCATTTCTTCAACTTTCATTCTTTCATCATATCATCCTTTTATATTAGTTCATTTTTTAATTCTTCAACCTTTCGTATCAATCCCACATTACTATTTGTTATATTTTCACACTTCTCTTGTAAACTTTCATTATCCTCTTTTAAACTTGTGTTTTTTTTCTTCTTAATTTCACAACCTTCTTAATTAACCTTTGATTCAACTTCTGGAGGGTAGCAACCTGTTCCTTTAACTTCATGACACCTTCTTGATCAACCAATTTCTTGAACTCATCACTATTCTTATAAAGTGTTATTAATTTTTTCCATACACTAGAGCGTTGCTGGTAAACTAGCCACTTCCATACATTACCAATCACGAAATCTTGATTTATAGAGTTACATCAAGTTCTTGAATGTTTGATGTGCATTCTCAAACCATCGCTGCATTCTAGAAGATTATGTCAGTGATGCATTCTAGAATTGTCACTGCATCTAGAACACTCTGTCGGTTGATTTCTAATCAATATACAGTGATACAAAAAGTCAACATTATCGTTAACATAGTTCATACAATTTACTCTATTCTTTTATCCTTACAACTCCCATCAATATTACAATAAAAATCGTGATAGCAATTACAAAACAACATCAATAAATCAATCCCTTTTTCCCTTATAAAAAAAATAGATGACAATTATCATTCTTTAACTGTTGTAATGTCCCTTTTCATGAATTTATTAAAATGGCAAATTTTTAACTTTTTTCCCTAGTTCGACCTTTGACTAGTTTTGATGTCTAGGTCTCCAATTTGCTCCAAATGATCCCAAATATTCTGAGAAGGTATATGAATGATATTAGGACTTTATTATGATGTTCGGGGATGATAAAGGACCAACAAAAGACTTTTGCAAACCCCTTTAATATTCTGGCCAAAGTAGGGAGTTTGACTAGCAATTTCTCTTTGACTAGTATTGGCCCCTTGGTTTCCAAATGACTCCAAATTATCCCAAATTGATATATAATGTGATTGGAAGATATTAAGTCATATTTATAATGTTTATGGATGTTCTGGAGTGTTCGTATGACTTCTGAAAATCCTCTTTCAAATATGGTCAAGATAGAGATTTTTACTAGTAAATTGTGGTTCAAATCCCCTAGGGGTAGATGATGAAAATGACTTTCCAAATGCACTCAATCCAACTCAAATTTATGAATTGAAGAAGGGAACATATATAGGATATAAAAATGAACTCATATGCATCACCATTCAACTTTTAATGTCTGTTATAACTCCCTTAAATCAGATGCAAAAATACTAGTTTCAACCTTGGGGGAAATGGCATTAAATCTTCTTCAAATGGTATTAAACTGATCAAAATGACTCCAAATGGTTAAGTAATGAACATGAAACTTGTGAAGATCATAAATGAAAGTCCATGAATCATAAATACATCATAGGAATGATCTTTCATTCGAATAAATCAATACATCATTGCTACACATCAACGTAGTGGGGAAATGGCACCATTCTTTCATTAAAAATTAGATTTATACATTTCCACTTAGAATTTCGACCTGAAAATTTTTGAAGATGAAGAAAAGAGTATTTAATTCATATTTAAAAATAAATGGGGAATTAGAAGCTCCCCCAAAGAGTACAATAGCTCACCAAAAACGCCCTCCCTCAAGGATCAAGAATATGCAATGAAAACTGGAAATGGTTGAAGGAGTGAGCCAAACTAGAAGAAAACATGAGCTGCCCTGTAGCTTACAAATGAAAATAAATACTACATTAAATATCCATGAAAGACCTGAATGGCCTTTACAAACACCAACTTGGATGGGAATCTTTCAGCCTCAAAATTGGCTAAGGCAAGAAACTAGTCATCCACTAGCTCCTCTCTCACAAATGCAATAGAATATTCTAAAAATGATCAAAATCTCGTTTCATTATTTGTTATTAACATTTATAAAGTTTCCAATCTCTCTATGGGTCGAATTCCTTCCAAGAGATGAATTCCAACTCAAGTTGGGAAGAGATTCCAAAGAATACCACATGTACAACAATTCCTAGTCTCCCACTTCCACCAAATTACATGTGGAAGCATATTAGCTGCCCAACTCCCTTGAGCGCCCTCTTGGAGGCTATTTTTAGACCTGACATGTCATATATGTCGGATGTTGGCCTTCAGGTCTGATTTGTGTCATAGGTGTCATAGCATCTTCATCATTGTCGTCATAGAGCTAGGGAATCTAGTCCAAGTGTCTCACTAGATCCAAAATGCCTCTTCCTCTTCCATGAGAGTTACTCTTCCACTCCAATTAGACCTTAATTTATTCATGCCAAGTATATTGACCTTCCAACTCATCCCAAGACCCTTGGGATTCTTATGGATTCGAATTGACAAGAGGAGGATTCCATGTGGCATAGAAAATCAAGCTTGTGTGGGTCCCACTTCCTCCATGTGTCTTCATGATCAAATGCCACTTTGATTTTCACTTGTATATATTTATTTAGATCCTTTATTAAATATTTATGCGATTCTAATTTCCACACATAATTTATTATCCCCCTTATTCCAAATCCCAAAGCTTCCACCCCCAACCTGGGAAACTAGTAATTTTCCTTTTTGGCAATTATTTGACCCTTAGCATCAATTTGACAAATTCTCATGAATATGACCAATGGGATTAGGCCATTGTGACCCAATGCAAAATTTTGGACATGACAAATCCTCCCTTCCCAATATTGCTTGTCCTCAAGCAATTTCAAACATGGGTGTTGAAGAACCTGCTTCTTGTATAATTCTTTGAAGTTGCCACTGAATTGCCCAACCTTGAGTCTTTGAGATTCCATGAAGGTTTTAGAGAGGAAACACCATGCTTGCTGCTGCACTACTATGATTAAAATCACTTTATTAAGTGGGGAATCCATCCCCCATACTACTTGTTTCCCCAAAAAATTTAAACCAATGAGACTAAGAATTATACCAGGGTCCCATTACTTGTATTGCACTCCAACAATTAGGAGTGCTCTCCAACTCATACCATCAGGTAAGAGAGTTCCTGGATCCCATTTTCTTGTATGCATTCTTCCAAACATAATGAGTACAAAATATATATCATCGAATTACATAACAACATAATGAAAATGTACATCAAGAAGATGCTTCATCAAAGAGTCATGAAAGTGCTTATACCTCCAAGCAAGTAGACCACCATTTTCCAAGTGCATACAAGCATCAAGTAACCAATCAAATCTGCTCCAATGACATAGGTGAGGATCCCATGTCCTATAATGCTGCTCCAAAAGGATGTGATATGCATCAAAATATTCGGCCATGTATTCTTTCATCCAAGAAGTGAATGAGGAATCTCTACTAAAATCTGAACCAAATGATGAGCAAAAAAAACAAGGAAACTTCAATTGACTCAAAGAAGTCTCACCCATACATCCATGAATGTAAGAATCATGAAGATATAAAAAAGTATGTGGCTGCCAACAAAAATGTTCTCCAATCATAAATCTACTCACCCAAGTGTTGGATGAAGTTCCTCCAACATCAAATGAACCAAGTGTTGAGCAATAAAAACCATGAGTCTTCAAGTGACTCAAATGCATATCATAGGTGCATCCATGTAGATGTGAATCATCATAAAGTAACAAATGATGCCGATGCAAATGTGAATAAGAATGTGATCCAACCATGTCATCATAAGAAGTAAATCTAGGAGTTATATACTCCTCATGTGGCACCATAAAAAAGAACCCTTTCACCCATACTTCATTGAGACTAATGCTACAAAACATGTAATTGTAGGATGTAGGAGAATGAACTAATTCATCCAAATGATAAAAAAATGTAGAAGTTTCATTATGGGAAGGATCAATATGGGTAGTATCATGCAGCTTCTTCAAAAGTGTGAAAACTTTGTTGTAGATTGGTTCGAATGTAGAGGAATCATGCTCTTCTTTAAAATTTGCATAACCTTCATCAAGAGACAATTCAAGCTCCTCTGCCACCACATCAAGTGTTTGGATCTCTTCAAGTTCATCTTCAAACACATCAAGCACATTCAAATTTCCACATTTCTCATGATCCACCATGTCATGAGAATCCTCCAAACAATCTACCATTTGACAATCTGAAACATAGGAGGAAAAACAAGTATCTTGCAACTTTTCAAGAAGTTTCTCATTTTGAATTGTGAGCTTATGATTATCCTCATTATTCTTCAAGTATGCATCATGTAACAAATCATTAAGCTCAAACAAATGGTTTCTATCAAAAAGCAAAGACATGAAATTACCTTTGATGTGGAACATTGCTCTTTGAATCTTCTCCATGTCTTCAAGGAAGGTTGTTTCCTCCAATGAAGTAGCTCTCCAACAAGAATTTGACACCAATGCTTGAGTGTCATGGAGAATGCTAAGGGACTCTTGGATCTTCTTTTCATTCATCTTTAAGGACCCTTAAAGAAAATTAGGCTCTTGCAAATGAACCTCCTCATCTTCTTCTTTCTTGCTTGGACCAACTTCATGAAGCTCAAGTGGTGATGGGGAATTTGATCTTGTTTCTTCTTCAACTGCTACAAGGTCTTCATTTTCACGCTTAAGGAAATTTTGGATTGCAACAATACTGTCAAAAGTGATTTCTATGTCACCAACATAGAGGTGTGAGCACCCATAAGTAGGTACTCCTTCATAGTTCAAGCATCCATCAGTAGATGCTCTTTGACTCATGTCCAAGGTAGAATGTGTCTCGAAATGATCTTAAATATTTTCAATAGGATCTTCTTCAAGTTCATGGCAGGGTAATTTTTAAGGAAAAAATTTCGCCAATTGGCTATTTTTTGGGTTTTTTTTCAAAAAATAAATTCGCTATTTGGTCATTTTTAGTTTCTAATATTGCCTATATTTACATAAAATATGTTTTTTATCATAATATTCACCAAAATTTACACATTTCAGTAGTAAATTGTTTGTTTCATATTTAATATTCGCCTACCTATCTATATATATGTTTTTTCGAATCCAATATAATCGCCTAGGATGCTATACTTAAGTATAATATTAGAATCCTTAAAAAATACCCTGGTTCATGGGATGTATCTTCATCTTTCTCCTTCAAGCAATCTGATGTAATTTTCCCCTTGGTTTCCTTAATATCAATACATTTGGAATCTCTTTTTGAAGAGTACCCAAGAAGTCTCTTCCAGATGGAAATACCTGCATTCCCTAAAACTTTAGATTTTTCATTGCTCTTTTCACTCACACACATATGATTTTCTCTCCAAGGTCTTTTACGAGAAGGGCATAAACCTTTCTTCACTAACTCCACATCTTCATTTTTGGGTCTATTTCCAAACAACCAATCAGCATAGTCTTCAAAAGGAATGGCATTTTGTGTATCTTCCTTCGAAGCAAGATATGCTTGATATCTTTGATATTGTTGGGGCAAGGTTTTATATGTTGCTCTCCATCTTTGTAACTCATTCATAGAATTATCCTTTGGTGGTGTGTCATACTCATATTTATCATACATATGGTCATAATAATAATATTCATTCCTCCAATTGTAAGAAGTGTTGTATGATGGCACCTCTTCCTCAACATATTCACATTCTGCTTCATATTGTTCATAATCATTTGCATATTCCTCATAAGAATTGTACTCATAAGATTCATCATAATAGTAAGAAATGGATGCAACTTATTATTCAATGTATGATATTAACTCACAGGTGCAAGTACCATGCTATGATACCACTGTAATGTCCATTTTCATGAATTTATTAAAATGACAAATTTTTCACTTTTTTCCCTAGTTCGACCTTTGCCTAGTTTTGATGTCTAAGTCTCTAATTTGCTCCAAATGATCCCAAATATTTTGAGAAGGTATATGATTGATATTAGAGATTTATTATGATGTTCAGGGATGATATATTACCAACAAAAGACTTCTGCAAACTCCTTTAATATTCTGGCCAAAGTAGGGAGTTTGACTAGCAATTTCTCTTTGACTAGTATTGGCCCCTTGGTTTCCAAATGACTCCAAATTCTCCCAAGTTGCTACAGAAGGTACTTGGATGATATTATGACATATTTATAATTTTTATGTATTCTCTGGAGTTTTCATATGACTTCTACAACTCCTCTTTCAAATCTGGTCAAGATAGATATTTTTACTAGTAAATTGTGGTTCAAATCCCCTAGGGGTAGATGATGAAAATGACTTTCCAAATGAACTCCATCCAACTCTAATTTCTGAATGGAAGAATGTGAAATATAAAGGACATAAACATGAACTCATATGCATCACCATTCAACTTTTAATGCATGTTATAACTCCCTTAAATCAGATGCAAAAAGACTAGTTTCAACCTTGGGGGAAATGGCATTAAATCTTCTTCAAATGGTATTAAATTGATCAAAATGACTCCAAATGGTTACGTACTGAACATGAAATTTGTGAAGATCATAAATGACAGTCCATGAATCATAAATACATTAGAGGAATGACCTTTCATTCGAATACATCAATACATCATTGCTACACATCAAGGTAGTGGGGAAATGGCACCATTCTTTCATTAAAAATAAGATTTATGCATTTCCACTTAGAATTTCGACCTGAAACTTTCTGAATATTACTATCAGAGTATTTAATTCATATTACAAAATAAATGGGGCATTAGAAGCTCCCTCAAAAAGTACAATAGCTCACCAAAAACACCCTCCCTCAAGGATCAAGAATATGCAATGAAAATTGGAAATGGTTGAAGGAGTGAGCTGCACTAGAAGAAACCATGAGCTGCCCTGTAGCTTACACCTGCAAATAAAGACTACATTAAATCTCCATGAAATACTTGAATGGCCTTTCCAAACACCAACTTGGATGGGAATCTTTCACCCTCGAAATTGGCTAAGGCAAGAAACTAGTCATCCACTAGCTCCTCTCTCACGGATGCAATAACAAATTCTAAAAATGATCAAAATCTAGTTTCATTCTTTGTTCTTGACATTTATAAAGTTTCCAAGCTCTCTATGGGTCGAATTCCTTCCAAGAGATGCATTCCAACTCAAGTTGGGAAGAGATTCCAAAGAATGCCACTTGTACAACAATTCCTAGTCTCCCACTTCCACCAAATCACATGTGGAAGCATATTAGCTGCCCTAACTCCCTTGAGCGCCCTCTTGGAGGCTATTTTTATCCCTAAAATGTCATATATGTCATATGTCAGCCTTCAGGTCTGATTTGTGTCATAGGTGTCATAGCATGTTCGTCATTGTTGTCATAGAGCTAAGGAATCTAGTCCAAGTGTATCACTAGCTCCAAAATGCCTCTTCCTCTTCCATGGGAGTTACTCGTCCACTCCAATTAGACCTTAACTGATTCATTCCAAGTATATTGACCTTCCAAATCATCCCAAGACCTTTGGGTTTCTTATGGATTCGAATTGACAAGAGGAGGATGCCATGTGGCATAGAAAATCTTGCTTGTGTGGGTCCCACTTCCTCCACTTGTCTTCATGATCAAATGCCACTCTGATTTCCACTTGTATTTATTTATTTAGCTCCTTTATTAAATATTTATTCTATTCTAATGTCCACACATAATTTATTATCCCCCTTATTCCAAATCCCAAAGCTTCCACCCCCAACCTAGGAAACTAGTGATTTTCCTCTTTGGCAATTATTTGACCCTTAGCATCAATTTGACAAATTCTCATGAATATGACCAATGGGCTTAGGCCATTCTGACCTAATGCAAAATTTGGGACATGACAATTGACTTAAACTATTACATAATTAACATATTGTTGTGTATTTTACTCCATTGGGCATGCAATACCTATTCATCATTGTGCCAACTTATTACAAAACTACTATGCACAATCTGTTCGTTTGACACGCTAATCAAAATTGACTTATTACAACAACAACAGTTGCAAAGAAGTAATTAGTGGTTTGAAGTAAACATAAACCAAATCAATGGAGCCACCAAATAATTAGTTGTTACATTGAGTGATCCCATGTCAATGAGGTGGGTGGAGTTGAGTGTATTAAATCCCAAGCTGCAAGTATTTGTATCAATGGGAAGTTTTCAATAGAGAATAATGGAACTACTACATAGAAACTTATCTCTTCTTCTTAGGTACCCTTGGTTCTGGAGAACAATGGATCTAAACCCTGGGGAAACCATGAACTAGAGGAAGAAGAATTTACCCCTTTTTTGGTGCCAACAACAAGGATTATTCTAAATGACAACAAGATATTGAGTTTAAGGGAGTGAGCTTGCACATTTCTAGTTGAATGCCAAATGAAGTTGCATTTGATAAATTGTGCTTTCATAATTGAGAAGCGAAAGGGGTTTCCCTAAACACTTATTGAGGATTCGGGTTCAAATATGCTTGCTTTGAGTTTCTAAGGCAATAGTTAGGTAATTGTTACACTATGGTATGTGGAACATTGTTGGTTCTCTAGCTTAAAATCATTCACGGAGGGTAAATTTTAATTTGAAGGACCGAGGACAAGCACACTATTCTTTGTGGTTGGAGTTTTCTTCTCTCCTTTGTGACCTACATCTTTTTGTAGACTTGCTTGACCACAGGTTTGTTAGAGTGTTGATATTGAATGGATGACACAATTCATTTTGTGGCATCCCTTAGATGTGTGTAGAGGTTGATCTAAAGAAGAAGTTACCTTGTTTTATTTTAATAATGATGGTGGATTGGGTAATTAGAAAAAGGTCCATTATTTGAATTTTGCCAATGCTTTTTTTTCCTATCAAGATTAGGAATACCTCATTTAGGACTGCCATATTATAAAGCACCCCCAATAACTTCTCAAGGTACAAGTTATATAGTGTTGACCGCTCCAAATCACAAGGGTGCACCTCAACAACTTCTTAGGGTACAAGTGTTGTAGTATAAGTATCCCCAATGGACAGGGTGGGACATTAATTGGTATTGTCCAAGTCGCCAAGAAGGTCGAAAAATATACCGAAGACGGGGAGCTTATGTCTCATCCATTGCAGAGTTCAATAGTGAGTTCTGGTGAGGGGTGGATTAGGAGTGTTCCAAGAGTATCGGGGGTACCTACCTCACAACAAGTTTGGGGTTTTGACTCTATCCCTATTAATATCTCATGAGGCCAAAGCACTATGTTGACTTTTGCTACAAGTGTTGCAAGTGTCATTGATCAAGCCCAAGGTATGGATGTTGATGAAGGTTGGCATGTTAAGTCCAATAAGAGGAAGGGGGCTTTGTCTCCTATTCATTTGGGAAATCCTGATAGAGTAGTGAGTTTTTCTCCTTGAACAAAGTCATTCAAGGAATTTTTTGTCTTATTTTTGAGACAACAGTGCCTCTCCCTTGGGTAATGTAGCATTGAGCAATAGATTTAGTACTCTCATGAACCCTTTATTCATTAAATGAATCTTTCTCTTCTTTATTAGAATGTGAGAGGGATGATGATCCTAGTTTGTAAATAGTTTGTTCAAGGAGTTATGTAGAAGGCTAATCGAGATGTGGTATTTCTCGAAGAGGTGAAGAATGTTAGTTTTAATAGTGAAGCACCTCCTTGCTACTTGTTCCTTCGCAAGATATTGGTTGAGAAATTGTTATGTCTAATCATGCAACCATTTTCCAAGAAAGGTTGCATTGGAGAGTGATGTTATTTGGTGATTCTAGATCATTGGTCCATTTCTCACCTAGTGATGTTTAGCACTACTTGATAATTTCAATCTTGTTTATTATGTGAAAACTTAGAATAACAAATATTTTTAAAAATAAATTAATGTTTTTTGCATTTTTCCAATTATGAAAAGAAGAGGTACATATACATTTGTTAAATACAAACTTAATAATAATGAAAAACACCTAAAATTTAGATTTAAATACCTATTTAAACATTATTATTATTATTTATATATTTTTATAAAAAAATGTAAATATCTATATACATACTATTTTTCTTAAAACACCATCCAAAATTAATGAAAATCTAACTTCATTCCAAGTTCTTTAACATGACAGAAAAAACAAATATTTCTTAGTCAAATATATTCTTCCAGTGTCCATGTATGATAATTTACTCGATGCTTTTTCATATGCAAGCACACTGATATGTTGTATGTAGCTTGTTGTTTGTGGCTACCTTTATGTTTTATGTTATTGATTGGTAGCTATAAAGCATTACACTATCTCTTTTTGAATTGTATGTTATTGATTGGTAGCTATAAAGCATTACACTATCTCTTTTTGAATTAGACAACAAATAAGATATGTTGTGTCTAACAAATAAGATCTGTTGTGTTTAGCTGCACATCCTTTCTTAACGAAAAAAAAATATATCTAATTCTATTATTAATCAACATTTATTTTTTATATAATAAAAGTATATGACTATATAAAATAGTTTTTAATTCAGTTATTGAATTATTACCAGCCAAAATTCGAAGACTAACAAACATGATAAGTAATTATTTACATGGATAAATGTTTTAGTGATTGGTTGCATTACGAATACATGTTTCTTACTAAAATTCTTATAGTTTAAAATATAAAAAAGTATTTAAAACGATCATTAGAAGATATTACCATGGTAGTATAATTCGATCATATTGATTTTTCGTGTACCAAAATTCAAAAGAACAGTTTAAAAAAAAACAAATTTTAATTATTTTAACACTATAAAACATAAATCCAATCTTATTAAAATAATTATTAATAATTTCTCACAATAGTTGTATATTTAATACTTGATATTTAAAACTTTATTAAAAATATTTTATTTATTTATTTTTATTATATAGATGTTTATGTATATTTATGCTATTGTAATATTCCGAGACTTTGACATTTAATTATGTGTTGGGAATAACCCCTGGAGCACACCAACCATTATGATGTTGAGCATAAGCTTTGGAGCATCGGATCTTTGGCCATTGTATCTGTAACATCCCAAAAATCACAAAAAATTAAAAATTTTCAACGTAGCATTAATTGCTAAACTTTTTGTGCGGAAATGTAATAATTGCGTAATTATTCTTTTAAATATCATACTGAAAATATATTATCATAAGGATCATGGTTGTCTAATGTTTTGTGACAATTGTAGAAAGTGTTTATATGACTCAAAGATGTTGTTGGATGTTTTCTTGCTTCAAGCTTACGTACTAGACTTCTCACGAGTACTTATGATTATTTTGAAATGATATAGATGCCTTATAGGTTCCCTTTGCTATTGTTATTATTTATGTGTGCTAACTGTGTTCCTTTGTTTGTTGATGATGAAGGGGTCCCATGGACACCCCGAAGCTTACTTAGCTATTTTGCTAAAGCATTGAAACTTCTATTTGCAGATTATAGGTAAGAGAATTATTACCTCAACGTACAACAAAGTCCTATTTTGATTCTAAAAGCCTTCAATGTTTAAAGAAGAAAATAGACTAAATAAATAAATAGTTCTGGTGAGATCTATCCTAGCTAAACTCTCAGTTTTTCTCAAGTGGTTTATGTAATTATGAAAGTGATTCATCTCTCGGAATATATGACTGTTCTAAACCTTTTGTTTGCACTGAAATATCATGGACAGTAATGGAAAATTTGTTTTAAATAGCTGACTACTTAGAATAAAACATGCAGTGATTTATACATAGTCTAAGCTTGGATATTAGTAGTATAATCCTAAATCTACCTCTGTATCCTATGCACTAAGTACATAACCTAGAAAATAATATTACTACCATAATTTTTTTATAGTCTAAAGTTGAGACTACACACTATAAGCGCTTGCTCTAGTAATTCATATCAAAGAATGTATCAATGTGACAATTATTTATGCTATAGTTTTGATGGTGTGATAGTAATGTCACCATGTTATAATATGATGGTTATATTAAAAGGTTGAAACCTAAACTTTGGAACATGATTTGGTAGCAAACAATGTAATGACTTGGGTGATGCACTAAGTTTCGACCTTGGTTTATTGTTACCCATACTATATTTAGTGGTAGCTTATGTCATATCAAACCCTAACTTAAATATACTTTGGTAGATGTGATAAAGGCAGGTCATATGTATCCTTGGTTTGCATTGGTGGTTGACATTTGGGCTATCCATACTATGGTAGCTTTACTATATTGATAATATAATATTTTAACTATATAGTTGCTCGATCCATCAATGTGATATGTGGTCAAGGTGATGGTTCTTCGTACTCCCGGTAGTTGGATTAATAAAGTGCAATAAAGTTCTTCTCGGTGGAATGCCTAATGGAAACCTACGTGGCAAGACTTCATGTGGTTTTTACATTGGAATTGTTGCTAGCTTTAACTGCTCGGGCTTACCTCGATGAGAGCATAACAATGCATTCATTTTGACAGGAGAGGGGTTTGGAGAGGCCGACAGGCTGCGAAAATGTAGGGTTTGTAGAGTTGTTTTTAGGAGGACCTCTACAGGGTTCGATACCGTGACCTTCAACTTGCAAGTTTCCCACAGTGAGTTCTCAGATTTGTCTTTCTTATTCGCTGAGTTGCTAAGGTGGTTTTGACTCTAGTTTTTGTCGAGTGTGTCCATGTTGAGTTTCAGGCGCCCGGTTCCTTTACAAGGTAATGTACAGGTCTTGAAACCTGTTTCCTTCTGTTAGTTTGAGAGTTGCAGTTGTTATTATTTCGTTTAATGAATTCTCTTTTATGATACCCTTTTAACCCTACTTTGTTTGTGTGGCAGTTGTTCTTCGGCTAATGGTTTCGATACTCGAGGTTGAGTGATGGCACTGCATCATAACTGGTAAGCTTCGGTGGTTTTCCTTGTTGGCTTCAGCTCGGTGACTGTTGGTCCTTGCTTTGGTTCTTAGCCGAGACTTCGTTTTTAATAATGGCTGTGGAAGGTGACCACCATTGTGATGTTTGTGAGCTGATTAGCAGCGTGGGGAGGATGAAATCCTCAACCCACTTCGGCGTTAAGCCTATAGTGTTTTTCTGCGTAGATACTTTGTAAAAGAATGTAAAACAGTTGAGAGGGTTTAACCCTTGGCTATTCTGGTTTAATAAAAGATTTTGTTTCCTTTATATTAAAGATGTTTACGTGTATTGTAACTGAGAGCGATGCTCCAGAATATGTGATAATTTAATATTTTGCCTATGAAATGTTGTGTGTTAAAGATGGCTGAGAGCCAAAGGTTTAAACCTTGTGTTGTGCATTCAAAACCCTGAACCTGTTTGGTTTAGCTGGTAGCTTTGAAAGTTTGGAGAAGTCGAACCTGAAAACTGAGACTTATTCTCATTTATCTAATTGGTTTCGATGCAGTCTATGGTTATACTAGGATCGTAAACCCTTACTTTGATGTTGATACTGAGAAAGTTCCCTTGTTTTAGTTTTAGGCTTGATACAAGTTTTGAGGTATCATGACTGTAATATTTTGAATGTTTGAACAAGGCAAAGAATTTAGTGCTTAGAAAGTGTTGAGGGTTTAGCCGCGAGGCTGCCTATGAACTTGTTTAAATACTATGGTTGTTTTCGATTCTCTTAGGATAAAATAAATAATCCTTAGATGTAAGGAAGAAACCCTTGAATGTTTGTATCTGTTTTGTAACTTCTAAATGTTTGATAAGTGTTGAATGTTACTATAAGTGATGATAAAAGTGTTTTACCGGTTCTGTCAAATGGAACATTCGTCCAAACCAGAATTGTTTATTTGGATAAGTGTTTTCAAAACATGACTAATGGTAATTGTCTGATACTATATGATTATAATACAAAAGGGAATGTATGTCTTAATAGATGTTTCAAATGGATATGTGGAATAGTAGAAGACTACAACTATTTTCTGTCTCGTGCATAGGTTTAGGAACATGGAAAAAGGTTAGATCCTACATTATTCTATTTGTACAAAAGTAGAGATATAATAGAATGCTATGAATACTGCTATGTTTGTTTTTGGCAATAGTTAAATTTAAACATACAGATAAACAAAAAGAAATATATTAAAGGGAAAGGTGATATGATAAAAATGTAAATAGCATTTGTTGTAAGGAATAGTTAACCTGTATAAAAACCTAGGTTGTTACAAAAACCTAGAACTGTATGTATTTTTTGTTAATTCTGCTATTATAAAAAGAAACTATTCTACAGTATACACCATAAATGTGTAACTAAAATCTTCTATGATTGAGATTATAGGATATTGTTAAATTTGCAAATATAACAGAGAAAGGGAAATTAGTAGAGTTAATCTATTCATTCATCATACTCACTACATTTTATTCATCTATTTTAATCTTTCCTCCTTGTACTAGAGTACTATACAGAAAACAGTATGGGGAAAAATACAGTGGAGGCATTTTATCAATTCATATATTTATTCAACAGTTTGCAAAATCCTAAATAGCTCAGAAAAATATACTTTTACTTCTGCATAATGTAAACTATCAGTTTTAAACTAGAGAGATACTAAAAAAGTAATTACAGAAAATAATTTATCTACTTAGGATTGAAATAACAAGTAGAACCTGTAACTGTAGATAGGGTGGACAAACACCCAAGGAGGCCTGTTCCTCCCAACCTTCTCCAGAAGAAACAACCAATCTACTTGCCTCCTTTGGACCCCCGAGCCTGTTTACTGAACCTTTAGGTAGAAGACTCTATGTAGAAGCAAGGCAATAAATTTTGTAGAACAAGCAATCAATAGAGACTTGCCAAAACCTCAATCTCTGCACTCAACAGTAAACAAGGTAGACTTACAACATGATCAAAAACCTAGACTTCCCCTCATCGAATCTCTTGTGTGCATACAGCAGAACCACAAGGTAAGTTTCCTCGTCAGGAAAAGTGATGAACCTCAGTCCAGAATTTGATGGCTCTTAAAAAGATTGCCTAGGTCTTTAGTGGTCAGTTTTCAATAAATGAGCCTCAAGCTCTAGTCCCATCTTTCAGGGCACTATGACCACAATTCAAGGGAGTTGTCACATATCAATAGCTAGTTACTTGCCTCATGATGCTGCCACTTGTCCATTGCCTTCTACCCCAGATTCCATTCCACCTAGTGGGTCAGTAAACACTCTTTTAACAGTTCTCCTTGGGTGAGCGTCTCCTATTTTATTTATTTAAATAATAATATTGTGCAATTACAGTCATCCTTGGACACTTGTCCAAATATAAAACTTTACAATAAAAGTTAAGATAATGTCTTCTTCAAAAATAAAATGTTTTCAGTAAAGGGGTATGTTATAGTATCCCTAAGTGTATCGTACAAATGCATCCTAGAACTAGTGTTGAGCAAAAGCTCTGGAATTGCACTAGTGTAATGCCCATTGAGAGAGTTGAGCATAAGCTCTGAATAGCACTAGGGGTTACGCCACTTACAGTGCTGAGCTTGAAAAAACTCTGAATAGCACCCATATTCATCATATTTATTCTAATTGATTAATTGAATTGTTATCTATTTATCATCAAGGATTGAAAGACACTGCAATGAAAACAAGGTAATCGAACATGCAAGGGGATCTAGGACTACCTATCTAGTTGACCGAACAAAACCACAAGAGGCTTTGATAAAGAACTTACATAAACTAAGGAAGCATTGAATATATATAATTATGCTAAATGATGCATTAAATAATAAAAATGTAATTATCAAAGGAGCCTCACATATATACAAGAATATATGAAGATATTATATATATGTAAAGTTGTATGAATAATAAAAGTTACATAAATTAAATAAGTAGAGTCTACATAAATATAAATAATATATACATATATATTACCTTATAAAATAAATAAATTAAGAGTTCTATTTCAAAAATAGAAACAATTAAAAAGTTCAAGTTATCAAGAAATTATAATTAAAATAATCTTTTAACTATATTATATATTTCAAACTATGAGTTAAAAACAAGAAGATGTTAAAATATGGATGTTAACTCAAGATAACAAACTGCCCCATTTCAAAAGTTTAGGTTACACCCTAGCCAAGTTAACTATAAATATAAGGACAAGTACCAAGAGAGTGATCGGATCTCATCATCCTTTCTTAATGGAATGAATGAGAATTCCAAATATTGTACCTAGAACATATAGAGATTAACTCCAAAAGAGCAACAACCCTTTCCTTATGTGTTCTAGGTTCTCTTGCATGTTCGAACAAGCTCGGGGGTGATCCGAATAAGAACCAGGAATGGTTCTAGATCAAAGGTTGGGAGGAACGTGTCATTTCTGAGGTTATTCGATTACAACTCCACAGGTCAACTAAGAGTATTTCCTATTAATTGGTGTTTCTACTGTGCAGTTTATAGAGGTTTTGCAAGCAAAACAATCTTATGTAAGCTTTTTAGACCTTCTCCCCATCAGTTTCTTTTTCTGCTCCTTAATAGAATTACAGGCTGAGTTTTACAGGCATTGAAATTTCCATATTAACTTGCAAATTTTCTTTTATAAACTCTAGTTAAATTATCTATATTTTTTGGGTCCAATGACAGAAGTAATTAGTCATGGAACCCTAGGTTTATTTCAATAATTCTATTACAGGTAGCTAGCATTCGAAGTTTTATATATAGATTATCTTAGGATAGTTATTTCTTTCCTTTATAACTTAGGAAACGATTTATTTTCCAGAATTTGATCAAACTTACAAACCCCAGGTCATCACAACTACAAAAAATAACGCTTAAATAAATCTACAAAATTACCATAAGTAAGAAAGCGACTTTATGGGAAAATCGTTGTATAGGACCTAATCAATTTTCTAAACACTTGAAATTTTGCTCCAGCAGAGCTAGCCGAGCTAGCTTGTGTTAGAGTCCAAACATTACCCAGAAATTAAATACACAACCATTTAACCACACGAGAGTCTTAAACTCAACGACAACAGTATTGGTGGTTACGTAACTCTAGCTCCATTCATCAAGATTGAGCTACACCTTTTAAATAGAAAATTTCACGCTCAAATTTATAAATTAAACAAAGTCTTTAAAACAGGAACATTAAAGACTAGGGATTGAATCCCTTTTTAAAATTACCCTAGGTACTCACACAAAATGAAAAATAAACATTTTACCTAGGATTGAGTATGCACGCCATACTTTACAGTAGTTAAAATGATAGACAATTAAATAAATCACATGTTTACAGAACCATTACATCCAAAAGTTTCCCCACTCAAAATGATTTTTTCACGGTAGTCAAAACATCGAAATTACAAAATGGCTAGGCATCTAAAGGACTGGTTTGAAATTCCAGATTATAAAGTAACAAATACATTGTCTCAGTAAATCTCAAGATAACGAAAAAGGAGTCCCGTAACTATCTTTCCAAAACAAGAATTTAAAATAGAGGCTCCTCTTAGACGCTTATTTATTTACTCAGCCACAAACAAAGAAATGAACATACAACGAGTTTTACCACAAGTTAAACATAGTTAGATTTTGCAACTAATCTGTTCTACCTCTAATTTATCAAATATAAAATCCATGATTCATTTATGAATTACAATGAAATGACCTGAGTCTTGTTACAACTAAAGATTACAACCAACCGAAATCAGAGGACAAATTTCTTATAATCTTTCCTCTTATATAAACAGAAACCCAAAATTTACTCAAGTAGAAAATGCAATAGCAACACTAAGTTTGAGAACTACAAAGGCCGAGAGCCAAACTTCCCTATCTCTAACAAAAAACGCTTATTCAGGCTTATGAAGAATAATTACACAAATCCTGGGCATAGTAGCCATACAAAGAAAACTAGAGACGAAGCTCTTAACAGAGTATGCCCAGTAACGCTATAGGGATGAACGTTTATCTCCTTGTCCCTCCAAAAGGAAAATGCCTTTAAACAAAACACAATACATTACAACCCACACATTGTCTTCTCAACATTGTTAGCACACCATTTTCGTATGAAGGCAAGAAAGGGTCGCAATGGACTTGGGCTTACTAGGGCCATTCGAGCCGGTGCTCACTTTGCCCCCAAACACTATGCAAAGTAAGTCTCGAATCATCCAAACGAAGACCACCTGTGAAGAATTGCAAATAAAGGTTTTAGTAAACAACCGATAACTGGAATTCTACGAATCATGGCAATGCATAAATCAACAAGGAAGGTTTTCAAACAAATAGAAAAAATGATTGTTTTTCACCACGATTTCCAAAACATTACAGAGGTAAAACGAGTTATACCTTTCCAAGTCAAGCTGGTTCTCGCGTTATCTTGTTGCAATGGGTAAGTGCAAACCATGAGCTATGATCAGGTCAAGCACAGGATTCCTCCATAACCGGGGATTGGACGAGAGCTCTGCTCTCCCTCTCATGATCCAAAATGTTAAAAAATGGAGGCAAGTAAAAAAGGGTAGGATTTTACTCACCCTCCAACGTGGCGCATTCACCATGTGGAAATCACATGGGCTAAGTTAAAGCCCATCTGCCTCCACTAAGGGCGCAATTTTCTTACCCAATATCTATAGTGGGAGACATACCTTTTACCTTTGAAAGCGCTGGATTATGATGCTTGGAACCTTAGAATAGGATAGGTTGCACCATCATTTTCACTTAGGATCCTTTTAAATTTCCAACCATAAGTGCTAGCATAAGAATTGTTTAAAAGGCACCTGCAACCACATACCAACATGTCTTAGCTCCTGAAGATCTAAGTAAACCCAGGTTCGATGAGAACCCCCTTTGCACCACTCATGGTATCGAAACGCAAACTATCTATTTACGCACAATCAATTCAACTAAAAGGACAAGGTTATAGATACTAAAAGTATACATCAAACCAACAAACATATATCATATTATATACGTAGATACACGTCACAGAGTAACAACAACATTAATAAACGATACTTTAACTGGGATAGGTGAGATTATCATCATAAAAACTAATAGACCTAATTTCTCTATCTTTAGACATGAACGTGGACATCATAACTACAAGAGCCACTTTATAAATTTCTAGACTATACATCGAACCAACATGCATTTATGACAAAAGTATGAAGTATTTAAAAAAAGTAGAGTTGCAAATACCTATGTCGGATATACAAGTCAATACCATACAAATAAACGTCAAGAAATAAATTATATACCACAGTAAGGACACAAGCTACGATGCAACCAAACAACGAAAGTAAAACCAGACAAGATACAAGTATCATTCTCAGTAATATCAATCAGTGCGGGAGTAAATCTAAATAGTATTTTAGGTCTTACCTATATTTAGACCCTCTGCAATTTTTATTTTTTTAATTTTTATTTTATTTTAGGATTTTAGGGACATTACAGCTATATTGATGAATATTTAATTAAAAGTAGCTATATTGATGAATATTTAACTAAAAATAGTATATATAAGAAGTCTACTTCCGTATTATATCCAAATTGGATTTTTTTATTATGTATTTTTTTGTATCAAATCGTATTTGTACTTGAATTATGCTACTATGGATATTACATATTGATTGATACTAACATTCTAATGATTGATAATTACATAATGGAGTCGTATCCCTATGTCATTGAAGTTATGATAAATATTGACATTTATAATGATTATAACTAATTAAAGGAAGAATGGACCTTGTTTATGCCATTGTTGATCTTCTTAATGTACATCTACTAAAAACTAAGGCATTGTAGCTATAAGGCATTGTAGCTATTTTGAATAATTTGTTTTTCATTTAGGTTCATGATTACATTCTTTTAAAAATCTTCTTCATAACAAGATTCATCACTACACACAATAGGATTTTCATCAAAGAGAGGAAACGAGTCTCTAAAGAGATGTTAGGAAAGGTTTCAAAACCATTCGAAACACTTTTTGCAAGGGGATTAATCATAGAAAAAGAGAAGATGCAATCGATGCAACTACCTTTTTTTTGTTTTCCTCACATTTTAATACCTCATCATTTTGTACCAAAGATAGATGGAAGTGTTGCTGGCGTTGTTGCTAAGTATTGTGAGAAAACTCATTGTGCAACTTTTATAGAATATGCATATCCTTTTTTTACTTATATCATCTCATCAAATTTCTTTTTATAACCATCTGTATCAACTACAATTTTATCTACTTCTCTTATTCATTAAACATTTGGTGCAAAATCAAGTGACATATCCCAATATAATAATGACATGTATACATGACAAGGGTGCTTTAAAGTGGAGTAATATGATAGTTGTGCATCGCATGGGTGGCATTGAATTTTAGCAGATATAATTCAAACCTATAGCACCACAATATAGTAGAGTATTAACGAAGTCTTACTCTTAACGAGAGAAAGGAGTCGAATAATCTCCCAATAATCTGGCCTTTTCATGGTTACGTATTTTTCAATTACCAGTTTATGATTTTGTATTGTTATAGTGTTAAATTGGTTTATTAAGGTATTTAATTTTATAGATTGGATTAATTCTAATAATATGCTATTATAATTAAAAAAATGTATTATAAAAATATAGTAAAACAATATAATTTAAAGTCTTAAAATATTAATTAATATGGAACTAATTCCCAATTAAGGATATCTCATTATAATCATAGTATGTGTATATCAACTAGGGACCGCAATAATAATGTATATATCTGTCATATGGATAAGAATTATAACCACACTAGCATAATTCAAGTATGAATATGAATACACATATGATTCAATATGGAAAAAACACGTAACAAAAAATTAAAATACGAATAAAATATGCCATTAGAATTCTTATATATAATACTTTTAACCAAGTATACACATATATACCATAAATGTACATTTCACACACATTATTTACAACCAAAATTATTAATTAAAAAACAAAAATATTGTGAGAGAAAACATTTAGTTATTACTAATCATATTAATAAGAAAGTAAAAACATATTTACTAGAGAGGGAATAATGGTTAGGAACTATGAAGGGTGGAAATGCGAAGTTGGGTAACACTTTTTTGAGAAGGGGTGGGTTTGGAATGCAAAATCTAGTTTCTCGACCGAGAAAAATAGTCAACGTAATATTCTCGGGTGGGAGTTTGAAATTCTCTTGGTTGAGAGTTTTAGTTGAGTTAATTATTTTCTTGAGCGAGAGATTGAGATATTTGTCACCCACAAAATCTCGGGTAAACCTCTCGGGAGAGACAATTAAAACTGTCATACAAGAGAAGTAGATTCCCTTTGTTTTCTCGTCCGAGAGTGTGATAACTATATAAGGCTCATCAATTATCCCCCGTCCTCACTAATACACCCTCAATCCGTCCTCACTAATCAAATCACTGCATAACCACTCGTTGTTGGACTGTTTAACGGTCGGATCCACCTTCACTGCTGATGAACAACCGCTAACTGTCACTGCTTAGGGGCCTTGGGAAAATGACACCTCCACGGTCATCACTTATGACTTAGTGTGGAGATACCTCCTGCGAACATGTTTGGACATGTGTGGAGATACCGCCTGTGAACATGTTCAGACCGGTGTGGAGATTCCTCCTGCGAACATGTTCGGACCGGAACGGGTTGGAGATTGATTGGGGACAGACCTCGAGGCAAGAATATATTTAGTTTCTTCGGTCACCGGGTATGATGATATCTTTCCATCCTTGAAAGTAACATATTTCTTATAAAAATTGAGTTACCCTTCTTTTATACAATGCCTCCTTGTCCCTTTAAAATCCTTTGTGACATTTTTTCCATCCATAGACAGTCCAAGGAGGATAAAAATGTAATGGGCATGGATAGGGTGTATAAGGTTGTTTAATACAAAAATTAGAGAAAACCATACCAAAAAAATGACTATGTGTCGTTAACCATGGAGGGCGAGGAGAGTTGGAAGAAAATGAAATTACTGATTACAGTGAACATAGCTTACTAATGGTTTCAGTAGTAATGATCACTACTTATTGCCATGTGCATTTGCACTAGCACAACAACTGATATTATGGAATAATAGGATGCATACCATGAGTACTAAAATGACATAGTCTTCTATGCTATAATCTTGAAAAGAGAGGGTCATATCTTTTGGCTCAACAAAAGTTTGGAAAGAGGGTTAGATATTTTGGGTCAACTTAACCCATTTTTGCTGAAGGATTGACCCCATTTTTCACTAGACCAGTTTAGAGCAATTGATTAGTATGTGAATTTTGCAATTCATAATTATTGTTTTCAAATCATAATTTACAAATCTCCTTAAAATATGATACCTTTCCCTACTAGAATGGAAATTCTTGTTTATTCCAGTGAAAATGGAAATGAAGATTTTGTAACAAAGACTGTTGTAATTTAATATTAGAAAACTTAAATATATTTTAAATCTAATTAAAATGAGATCTAGCCTACTTAATTGGAAATTCCTGTTTACTCAAATGGAAATGGAAATAGAGACTATCAAAGAAAGTCTGCTCTAATTTGATATTAGAAAACTGAAATATATTTTTATTAATTGGAAAACGAGTTCCGTGTTATTTTGGAAAGCGAGTTCTGTGTTATTTGTTTGTTGAAATGTTCGCAACTTAGCACACGCAATAATGAAGGGTACTCATTTACCCAAAATGTTTTAAGACGAGGATATAAATACATAAAACGCCATTCAAAAATGGTTTGACGTGTGAATTTTTTTCCAAATTCCAACCCCGCGGGCGGGTGCATTCAGTTAGTTGATGCTTCGTGCAGGTAGTAGTTTATTTATAGACTTTGTTCAGGTTGTGATTCCCATGACCTACCTACCGTTTTTGAATTTGAAACTTGGGAAATCCCTCTAAGCGAGAATAAGCCCCCAATGGGGACTAATGGGGGGTGTGGTTTTAGTTTATGTAATATCTTATTTGAGTTACTTCTATGCAAGGAGGAGTTTGAATTACGGTCTCTCTCTTGGAGAGAAAGCCATTGCCATTTCCTTTTATTTAATTACATATATTAATGTTTATACTGTGAAGTAGAGGGATCGATCCGTTAAATATCCAAGTTCCCATTTATAAACTATTGTTGAAGTTTGCACAAGACAAAAGGCGTCTCTCTGTGAAGGCATATGCCCCCAAATTTGTTGCATTGAGATTGTTCGTATTATGTTTGTTGAGGTTTTACCAAGAGAGGTGTCTCTATATGAAGGAATCTGTCGCTAAACTTGTTCATTGAGACTATTCGTATTATGATTGTTGA
Source organism: Larix kaempferi (assembly GCA_027924585.1). NCBI lineage: Eukaryota > Viridiplantae > Streptophyta > Pinopsida > Pinales > Pinaceae > Larix > Larix kaempferi. Next base: position 21,738,906 of record BSBM01000338.1, read on the forward strand.
AGTTTTACCAAGAGAGAAGGAATCACTTTCTAGAGGCATCTGTCCATAAATTTGTTGTGGTGAGACTGTTCGTTAATATGTTTGTTGAATGCTTACCCAAAGAGAAGGAATCTTTGTGTGAAGGCATCTGTCCAATAACTGTTGTGTGGATATTGTTTGATAATATATTTATTGAGTTTTCCCTAGAAAGGAGGCATTTCTCTTGAACACGACTATACGTTAACTTGTTTACGAAGATGCATATAATTGTTGACTGGATTTTTGTTGGGAATGCTATGTTTTATTATTTTGCTTTCAATGAAGATATAAGGACACAGTCCCTTGAAATATGTGGGTTGTTGTTTGAACCTTATGAGGGAGCAGACCATTTGAAAGTGTTGCATCACTTCTACATTCCATGAGGGAGTTATACTCCTATCTTATTATTGACAAGAGATGGCGTAGCCTCAATGGCTTAACATCATCCTCGAAAGGAATCTTATGCTTAAAGATAGATAGATTTTAGGCCTTCATACCTCAAAGAAAAAACATCTATAAAATCTTTGAACAACTAGATGTATTCCTCCCTTTATGAGGGAGACATAGTCTTAGATATCTTGAAAACTTGAGAGTCTTATTCTGTTCCTAAGTTGCAATCCTTTACCTCATATGATTTTGGTTTTATGGAGGGTTTTAGGGGCACATCATTTAGATAAAAATCCTTTATAGTGGGACCAAACTCGGGGAATCAAATTTGTCTTTAGATTTATGATTTTATGGCCCATATTTTCAAGAGCTCACTAAGATGGGTTCGGTGATCCAAAATATTTGAGCACTCCCGAGTCTTTCAAAGAAGATTGAAAAAAGATTCAATCAATGATAAAAACAGTATGTATATCTAGTGTTTTAGTTTATAAAATATTGCAAAGACATACCTCCAATGGGATGAAAGAGACCTTAATTTATGCATAAAATAAATCTTAATCATGTCGAATAGCTAAATAGGGGATGTTAATTTTAAATCGACCTCTTTCAATAACACCTCTTTAAAATAAATAAAACCTTTGAGTAGAATCAACAATGTCGTTAGTTCAACTTTGACAAAAAAAAGTCTTCTACATTCTAGGAAGACTCTAGTTTTATCATTCTTTGTGGATAAGGAAACTTTAGTTCTTATTTTGAAGCTTTATCCTTATTAGCTCAAGTAGGAAGAAGACAATTTTTTGAAACACAAGTTCATTTTTAGGTTGAATGAATTATGGCCATCTATTATTAGTATTTCTATATGGTTAGTTGATTCACGGTGTTCATTTTTTATGATATTACTGACAATCCATGTATTTACCAAACATAATTTCATATTGGATTTTATAGAAGATTAAGATTATGCATAAGTTATGATGGACAACAACTCTTAGTTTCAGTCTTTGTACATATTCTTCAAAGAGGATGTCTATAAAGAGTAATACAGCAGATGTTTGCCCTTAATATAGCATAATATGACATAATATTTACAACAATTGAGGTTTTAGAAAATAATGTGGAAAGGGCTATATATTTTCATCTTTCTATGTTCTTTTAATTAGGACATAAGAAAAGTTGTTAATGTGCATGCTTTCAAAATTTTATTCAACTTTTAAAATCGGTTTTATTTCGAAAGTTTATTCAACTTTTACAATCAGTTTTATTTCAAAAGTTTATTCAACTTTTACAATAGGTTTAACCCATTGCATTAAACCCCATACCAGGACCTTTATCTATCTCTCATTACTCCCTATGGATGGACGTGAGGCACCTAGAGGTGCTGCCAATGGTTCCAACCTTGGTAGACCTGTTTCTGATGAATTTATTTGAGGCACAGGTGTGCATATTGAGCTTCCTACTAGATTATTTGCTTAAATTGAAGAAATATGAATGTAATTTATGTTTGACATGTTTATAATTTGAAAATTACTTTTCATGCATAGGTTCATAGGGTCAGGGTAACACCAAATTGGCTGCTCTAGACCCACATTCATGGAGTACAAACTCAGGTATTTTTGGACTATTATTTAACATGTTAAAGTGTATGCATAGTTTGAAGAAATCTGAATTTAAATGTTGTTTGACATGTTTATAATTTCAAAATTTATCGTCATGCACAAGTGCTCAGAGTCAAGGTTATTCCAACTTGGATTCTCTGAACCCACATTCTCGGAGGTTAGAATCAGGTATTTTAGACTACTATTTAACATTTTCTTGAGTCTACGCATAATTTCAAGAAATTTGAATTAAAATGTTGCTTGAAATGTTCATAATTTGAAATTTTCTCGCCATGCACAGGTGCTCAGAGTCAAGGGCATGCCAACTTGACTTCTCTGAACCCACATTCTTTGAGGTCACACTTAGGTATTTTGCACTATTATTTTACATTTTCAAGTCTACGAATAATTTGAATTGAAATGTTGCTTGACATGTTTATAATTTGAAATTTTCTCGTCATGCACATGTGCTCAGAGTCAGGGTCATGCCAAATTGGCTTCTCTGAACCTACATTCTTTGAGGTCACACACAGGTATTTTGGACTATTATATAACAATTTCAAGTATACACATAATTTGAAGAAATTTGAATTGAAATGTTGTTTGACTTGTTTATAATTTGAAATTTTATTGTCATGCACAAGTGCTTAGAGTCAGGGTCATGCCAAATTGGCTTCTTCGGACCCACATTCTCGGAGGGAACACTCAGGTATTTTGGACTATTATTTAACATGTTCAAGTCTAGGATAAATTAATTGTTTCTTTCAAAAAAATATGAACATAAATATTTTGACTTTTTTTTAAAATATCATCATGCACAGATGCACATGGTCAGCGTCAAGGAAACCCGGTTTCCTTGAACCCTCGTACCATGATGACACATATGGTCCCATCTGTATCATCGCACATGGATAGATGTGAGTTCTATGGAGATATTGGTAGTGGTTCCAGCTCTCGCATACGCCTTTCTGAGGGGTCTACTAGACTCACTACAGGTGAACAGATTCCACCTCAGGTTGGCCCATCTGCTTCGCACATAGATTCCCATATGACACATTTAGGTACATTTTACTGCTATTTAAATTACATTTTCAAGTAGGTGATATGTAAATTTTTTTAATCGAACATGCATAGAACTTGATTGCTTTTTGTCTCTACTTTTAGTGTCTTATGCTATTACTACAACTAGCACATCTGACCCACCATGTGATAGACCTATTTTAGGTAAAGTTTAATCCTAAATCTTGCTTGACATGTTTAATGTGTCGGAAATGGAGTTTATCAAGTGATTTTGTAATTGACACTTTATTGTTTTATATAGGTTCTAGTAGAGATGCTCCTTCTGCAAAATTGCTTGCTTCCGGTTCAGGTAGTGTACAGTGCGGGGAAAGGTTTCCACCAGGTATATTTTATTGAACACAATTGATTTAAATTTAACTATTTTTTTTTGACAAATTATTCTTGTATATCAATAATTGCACATTTTACATCTTATAGGGTTTTCTGCTCCTCCTGTTGGATTTTGTCGGGGAGAAGAGGTCATAGGGTGCAAGAGTATGCTCACAATCTAAGCTATGAACGTCCTTACCCCCATCCTAGATATCTTCCCAAGGAGTTACCTTGGGAAGACAACATTGCGACGCTCACTATTGAAGGGATGACAGAGAATTTAAGCATATTGCAGGTTGAGTCAAGGATAGCAACAATATCTCTAGCAGTAATCGAGAGAGCCTTGTGATCGTTTTGTAGAATCTGAGAGGTTTGATAGGGTCTTATCATAGTGTTGGACTATCCATGCATGTATTTTTTGACATGATGCGTAGGAGGAAATTGTCGGTGATGGGTCACCATTCCTACAAAGAAGTTAAAGCCGCAATCATGAAAGAAGCGACGTTGTCATTATTTGATTTGAAGCCTGAAGACAAAAACGTCTAAAGATTGCATGATTTAATGATCCAATCATTGCACCGTATATTTATGAGAGGTTCTTGTATGCATACGGGAAGTTTCCAAATAATGATGAGGTGCCCCAGTATTTTGTTAGAATGATATATGCAGATTTTCGGTTGCACATGGACCCTAATTATACAGATATGGGATCAAAATTCTATGGTGCTGGCAAAGGTCGTACATATGAAAGACCCGATGCAATGCAATATGTTCAATTTAGAGCTCCACCGCCTTGCTTAGTACCTCAACCATCTAGAGTGGTTGTATTCCAGGACGAGTTGGAGGCTCCATCCCAAGCAAGATGAATGTTGTGAGGGAAAAAATAAAGGAACATGTTCAAGTTGCTTTGATAGGGGTTGGATTAGGCCTATGTAATCGGTCGCATCCTTCTAGTGCAAATGATATTCCATTCGTTGATTTACCGGATGCCGTGTTGAGAGAGATGGACTGATTGGGTCTTGAGCGGTATGCATCATCGTGTAGGGATAAGTGTACAAGCATTTGATTGATCGAGAAAATAACTCCACGAGTGAGGTAAATGGCATTCTACAAACAATGTTATGAAAAAAACATTTACAATATTAGTTAGATTGCATGTCACATAATATGTTATTGTGTGTGTATACATACATACACACACACACATATATATATATATATATATATTTGGTCTTGAAATCTCATGTCCATAAATTTTTTCAAACATATGCAGTTTTCACAATTCCTAAATAGTGATTACGATCTCAACACCGCTCAACTTTATAGTGATGAACAAGTAGAATAAGTATGAAGATATCTATATCAAGATTATTTCTTGAACTTTCCAATGCCTAAGTCGAACGGATATATGTTGTTATTTGCTTACATTTTAATGTTTATGTAGGTAAGTGCTAATAATGTAGAGAATGCTGAGGAAGTTATACCTACCCAGTTTCCACTGGAGACACGGGAAACAATAATTTTTGTTTGGAAGATCTCATTAATTTTGGTATACTTTTCCCCATGCAGATATATATTGAGTTCTTCTTCTATTTTCACTTTTCAGGTCCATCAAAATGATGTGATGGAAATTGAGGATGAAGGAAATGGTGAAGGAAATCTACTTCAGTGACATGTACATAGGTACTTTTCACTAGTGGAAAATGGGTGATAAATGACCAGGTGACCAAAAAGGTTGGTCACCATGCGAAATAAATGACTAAACCTCCAAAAACGTTCGTCACCATAGTGCTTTTAAGTGAAATATGACCAAATTCAAGGAATTTTAAGTGAATACAACTAAAAATGACTAATTTAGTCATTGGATAAAAATATGACTAATTTAGCTACGAGATTAAAAATATGACAAGATCTATTTAATGTACCAATATTGTAATAAGAAGTTATAATAAAAATAAAATAATCTTTCTTTTTATATTTGTGTTTTGTGAAGTGTGTTGGTGCTCAGCATTGACATGTTCTTAAATGTCGGAACATGACTCCAGAGGCGAACCTATTGAACTTTTCCACGGATCATTCCATTTATACCATCATCTCTAGAGCAATGTGCTCTTCCCATATGTAGTTAATCTCATCATTAGCATCGGTTTTTGAACCCTTCAATGCATTCATCAAGTTATATTTCATGTGTTGTCATGTCATGCTTAAGTTGAGTTGTCATCTTGGATTTTTTTCATTATAAATCATCATGTATCCATTTTGGTATCCTTGATTTCAGCTCATCTCACCAATCGTGCTCATATTTTGTTTTTTGAATTTTGAGTCTATTTGACCCTCTCGGAAATTGGTCAAAGTTTCAACAAGTTAAAGTCTTTTGGTCTACAGTGAAATCTATAAAGTCCGCGTCCTCCAGTAAATTGTCATTGACACCCACCCATGAGTGTTGTCATCATGCCTATGCGTAGAAAGTTAAAAAGTTCCCCCTCGCTGCCCCAAGTTACGAAAACACCAATGTCTCCTATTTTAATAACACAAATAATCCTCCCTCCCATTTTAATGTTCTCTTACCATTTTTAAATTAAAAGAAACTATTTTTTATAATAATAATAATAATAATAATCCCCTTTACACCTTTTTACCTAAATTCAATATCTTTATCTCTTTCCTTTTGACTTCCCATTCATATTTCTTTTTTCTCCTTGTCCCTTTTAAAAATAAAAATTTAAATTTTTTTTTTTTGCCATACCTCATAGTTACTCCCTCCTGTGCGTTTTTCATACTGCAAAATAAAAAATAACTTAACCACTTCCTATTCATATTTCTCTTTTCCTCTCATCCCTTTTAAAAGTAAAACTAAAAAATAAACTTAAAAAAATAAAAATAAAATGTTTTCTATGTCTTATAGTACCCTCTCCCCCCTTTTCATGGTGCAAATTTAAAACAAAATAATAAAAAATAACTTAACCATGCACTCCCATCGGAGATATCCATAGGGCCTAAAAAAGCGGCCATTAGAAAATAAGGCAGGGTATTTTACCCTTCATCTCAAACTCGCGTCTGCTTCACAACTCATTCCTAAATCAATTCGCTTCAAGATCCAATCATTCTTCAATATCACATCTCCACCCCAACTATTTCACAGATAACAACAATAGTTTACTCAATTTCTTGAGAAGAGCTTGAGAGAACATGGGGTGGAGCTACCTTGGCCATTAGATCAAGGCAATCTTCATGTACTGTAGCTATGGATGGCTTCAGATTAGGGGAATGGCAGGTTTTCGTGGAAGCCTTGAGATCAAGGGTTTGAATCCAAACCTTAAAAATCTTGCACTCTACACTTATATCAAAGCTCTAGTATGTGAGGGTTAGTGTCATAAAGCTGCATAAAATTAATAAAAAATTCAAAAACAAATTATTTCCTGGCATGGCAAGGAACTAATAACAGTTTAGGGATGTAAATCAGGGTTTAATTTTCTTTAATAACTGATTTCATGTCATTACGCCATACGTTTATATCTTGGATTTTTTGAAAATAACATTGAATATGTAATGTATTTTTTGGAAATTTATTAACAAACTATTTCAAATAAATAGTTTTATTAATAGATTTAATTTTAAATATATTTAATAAATATAAAAATATATTTAAGAAAACTTTGTTTTTATTGGTATGGTATTATATTATTTTTAGTTTTATATAAAATAAATTGAATATAATTTATCCAAAATATATTTTAATATATAAATTATATTTTGATTTATAAAATATGACAATTATTGTGAAATCCATAATTCTTTTAAGTATTTTGGGAAAACTTTTAAGGGTGAAATTAACACCACATAATTGAGACAATCAAGATTTAAGTTAGTTATAATCAATCATAATAAATATTTAAAAAAACTTTGTCTTTATTAGGACATTCAAGATTTAAGTTAGTTATAATGGTTATTCATGTAATTGTTTTATAACTATGTATTATAAATAAATATTAAATAAATTTTCAACAAATTTTTAATAAAAATTATAAATATTGTAACATTACTTAATTGAAAAATGTTACAATTTTACATAATCAATAATAATAATTGTTATAATTGTTTTTTATATCCATTTTTAAGATATGTATTAATTGTTTTTAATGTCAAATTTTTAATCACTATTTTACAAATAAATATTAAGTGAATTTCAATAAACTTTTAATAAAAAATTATAAGTATTAAAAAAAATTCTTTATCATTAATGTCAAAGGTACTAAAGTATAATAAAGAAAATTATTTCAATCAAATTCAACATCTTCATTATTATAAATATTAAAGCGTTTTTTTTGTTTTGTTTTAAGTTGTTAAAAACAAAGAAAAGAAAAGAATGAAACTCTTAATACATATCTTAAAAATTTGTCTCCTTGCTATATAATTTGTCTCTTTTTACTTCACATTATTTCAATCAAATTCAACATTTTCATTATTATAAATATTAAAGTATTTTTTGTTTTGTTTTAAGTTCTTAAAAACAAAAAAAGGAATGAAACCCTTAATACATTATTGTTATAATCGATTGTTGCACTTTAATAAAGTTTTAGGTTGGCTTGCGACATTTCTCCATGTTCATGTCACAATCTGAAATTCAATTTTTAAAGTTCGTAGAGGGTTTTGCAAGGGTTTTTTCACATACTTTTTTCACATACTATAGGGTTTTGTCGGCTTGGGACATTAATCAATTGTTATGTCACATTTTTGGTTTTTCACAATGTGATGTTCATCAAGGTTTATGTTGGATTGCTACATTCCTCCATATTTATGTCATAATCTAAAATTCAATTTTTTAATGTTTCTAGAAGGTTTTGCAAGGGTTTTGGCTTGCAACAATCCTCCATGTTTATGTCACAATATGCATTTTTTAATGTTCATAGAAGGTTTTGCAATGGTTTTTTCACATACTATAGGGTTTTGTCGGCTTGGGACATTAATCAATTGTTATGTCACATTTTTGGTTTTGTCGCATTGTGACGTTCATCAAGGTTTATGTTGGATTGCTACATTCGTCCATATTTATGCCATAATCCGAAATTCAATTTCTTAATGTTCCTAGAAGGTTTTGCAAAGGTTTTGTCACATTGCAACATTCATCAAGTGTTATGTTCAATTGTCGCATTCTAATGTTCATAAAGATTTAGCTTGCCTTGTGATATTCCTCCAAGTTTATGTTATAATATGAAATTCAACTTTTCAATGTTCCTCGAAGCTTTTGCAAGGGTTTTATCAAAATGCGACATTCATGAAGTGCCATGTTTGATTGTGACTCTCCTCCTTGGTTTTGTCGCATTATGACGTTCATCAAGTTTTATGTTGGATTGCGACATTCCTCCATGTTTATGTCAAAATCTAAAATTGAATTTTTTAATGTTCCTAGAAGGTTTTGCAAGGGTTTTGTCACATTGCGACATTCATCAAGTGTTATGTTTGATTGTTGCACATTAATAAAGTTTTAGGTTGGCTTGCGACATTTCTCTATGTTTATGTTACAATCTGAAATTCAATTTTTAAAGTTCGTAGAAGGTTTTGAAAGGTTTTTTCACATACTATAGGGTCACAATTTTGGTTTTGCACAATGTGATGTTCATCAAGTTTTATGTTGGATTGCTACATTCCTCCATATTCATGTCATAATCTAAACTTCAAATTTGTAATGTTCCTAGAAGGTTTTGCAAGGGTTTTGTCATTGCGACATTCATTAAGTGTTATGTTCAATTGTTACATTCCTCCATGGTTATGTCACATTGTGACATTCCTCAAGGGTTATGTCGCATTGCAATATAGGTTGGCAATGCAATGTGACATAAATTCATTAATGTTAAATGTTGTCATTCATTAATGGTGATGTCACATTGTGACATTCATCGAAGGTTATGTCACAATGTGATGATTTCTCCTGAAGATGATATTCGTGAAAGGTTATGTCGCATAATTTTATAATATTTTAATTAAATAGTAATATTTTAATTAAATAATAATATTTGAATTAAATAGTAATATTTTATTGTTAATTTGATTATAACATTTTAATTAAATATTATATTCATATAATAATATAATAAAATATAATGTAATTAAGAAATATTATTTTTAAATTAATTATTATATTACAATTAATTATTATATTACAATTAATTAATTAATATTATTGTATTAATAAAAAAATTTAATCTATTTATGTACCGCCATTATATCATAATAATACAACCTCATTTATAAAACGGTTTGAGAAATATTATAATATTAAAACCTCATTTATAAAATAAACGAATATTAAATATAATAACCATTATATAATATTAAAATAAAAATTTAATAAAATATTTTTATGATTATTAAAATTAATATTTTATTAATATATTTGTTATAATATTTTAATCAAACACAACATTTATTAAAATATAATAAATTTTTTAATTAAATTATAATAATACTTTAATTTTTAATATCTATATGTATTACCAAAATATTATTTTATATTAGATATTTTAAATTTTTAAATATATGTCTATATTATTAATATAATACTTTTTATTTTTATAGTTTTTTTTTTAATTTTAAATTTTTAGACTACGATATAATATTATAATTTAATAAAAATATTTTTTAAATTGATTATATTTATATATCTTATTAAAATATTATAAAATAATTAATTAATTTTATTATTATAAATATTTAATTAATATTTTAGAAATATTTAGATATCATATTTAATTATTATAAAATAATTAATTAAGAAATGATAAAGATATTTAATACTTTACACATTAATATTCCTACAAATCATCATCATATTTTAAACGTTTTAAATAATTTATAATATAATATTATAATTTAATGAGATTTTTTCTTAATTAATTATTATATTAAAAAATATCATTTTTTATTAATTATTCTATTATACATTTTTAAATAAGTTTTATTAAGTAAATGATATCATTTTATTAATACCAATTAAGTATTATATTTTTAAATATTTTTATGTGTATTAATTCTATTTTCTAAAGTATAATAAAATATTATGATTTAATGATAATTTTTAAAATATATTTTTATATTATAAATAATTACATACTATTATTTTAAAAAAACATTATTAATGTATCAAACATAGCATAATGTATTAAATATATTTCAAATACATCATATTATACATATCTCCAATATTAATAAATTAATATTGTTTAATTAATTATAACATAATAATTAATTATTTAAAAAACAAATAATTATTTTAATATATTATTAATTATTTTATTAATTAAAATTGTGATTAACTAAATAATAATATTAGTTATTAATTAATTAATATTATTATTAACAAATTATTAATTAATTAACTACTTAATATTATCATTAATAATATTAATGTGTCTGAATACGCCCATAGACGTAAATTGGGCACATACTTTTAATACTATTGTTTTTCCCTATAGTATGTGTCCAATTTACGCCTATCGGCGTATTTGGAAACATTAATAATATTAATGTGTCTGAATACGCCCGTAGGCGTAAATTGGGCACATACTTTTCATACTATTGTTTTTCCTTATAGTATGTGTCCAATTTACGCCTATTAGCGTATTTGGAAACATTAATATTATTAATGTGGCTTTTGCTAGTTTTTAGGAGGCATGTGGGAGCCAAGGAGGAAAGAAATTCAGATCCCATCCATGAGCATATCTCTAAATTTGCGTGGTGGCATATGCTAGGAAGGGCACACTGGTCGTTTCAAAGTGACTACTATAGGAGTCATTGTGGCTATTGTAGCATTTACTAGAGCTAAGAAGAGAGGTAAGGCCCATTCCACTCTGCTAAATCAAAATATTCCTGTCCTCTCTGGCCAACTACTCCTATAAAATTCTCAATCGATGTCATTCCCTCTAACATGGGTGATGAATTGTGATGCCAAGACATTGCATATGCTGTCGGATATCACTTCTTTCCTTTAACGCTTTCAATGTGATCGAATCCCACAAGATATTATGTCATTGATTGGGTTCCTTGTGGGTGTACTTGCATTGAATAATATCATATTATTCCTAATGCTATCTTCTTAGTTGGCCAGGCTCTCTCCATGCTTACTGGCACATAGGTGGTTCTAACAGTGGCTTGAGAGTTTCTTACCAGCCAATTTGGGATTCGAAATTATCAAGAAAATAGAGAGAGCATTTTCACACACACAAAATATATTTTTCTATTATATCAAATGCCTCACACAAGTTACATATTTATATGAATAAGAGAACTCTCTAGATCCATGAATTGTGGATCTAGATAACTATGACACTCTAGCACCAACTCACAATCTATGTGAGTTCCAATGACAACTCAGCAAACCACAATTACAACCTGTAAGCATATCTCTAATATTCATGGAAGCATTACTTCAAACACCCTCCCTTAATTCTTACATGACAATTATTGAAAACACACATCAATACTAAATCACACATTACAATATTTTTGTTTACGGACAATCTACATGAGCAGACTCAAACAGATCTCCCTAGTCCAAGTGGATATAGAACAAATAGATACACAATACCTGCTACTTTCCTAGATCAATAGAAATACTAGACAAGTTAGGATGTGGTTGACCTCAAGTGAGTAGTCCCTTTCTCCTTGTTGCTCCAAGCTCCAAGGTCTTCAGATATTTAGCGGCAAAACCATGTCAAGCAAGTGGAAATGTGCAAGCAGTAAAAGCATATGAACAGGAATTGATCTAGATTAACAGTTAAGGAGAAAAATCCTAAGTATTATAAATACAACAACACTTATGGAAAGAACTTGTATTAATGTAATAAACAGAAGTACATAGGGAAGAGATGTCACAATCCAAGCCTTAACGTTGCAACTTCCATCCAACGATCCTAGCCCCCAAGATAGAATGCTTGCCTCCCAAAAGATGAATGAGGATCACCTAGAATAATTTCACCAGCATAAGATTACTATTGTCCTTCCACCTTTTACAATGGATAGGGTTGTTGTATATATAGGGCTAAAGGGATAGAATAGGTTGAGGATTTAGGGGAGAGGTCTAAGGGATCACCCCAATAGGTTAGGGGATCGAGCGCCACCTTTCCAAGTATCTAGGGATAAGCTTCCACATCAACAAGATTCAAGAAGTCGCTCGAAGCTTCCTTTCATCCAATTTAACCAACTCCGACGAACCTTGCAGGAAGACAACCTACGTCAGAAGTGGGTCTCTGCATTGTGTACAAAGACAACATGCATCCCCAATGCGCTCTACTAAGGTGCAGAGTGTGTCACCTCTGGGTCGACGCTCCTTGCTCAAAGGCAGGGTGCGTCGGGGGTGACAACAAAAGATGGAAAGGGAAGGACAACAACCTTTCTGTCAATGTTTTAGCCAAGGAACTTTAGGGATCAAGACATGGAACTGTTACACAACTCATTATGACGAGATTTTGGTGTAACAATTTTATTACCTGATTCATAGTTTGGATTGTCTTCACTAGCACCTGTACCCACTATGAAATCTCTCAGTTTACACTCTTTCTTCTCCACAACTTCGAGCTTCCCACTTGACTCATTTAAGCTGCAACTGCTTCTAACCATCATTGATGTACTTGCACAATTGACAATATTGACAAATTCGGCTCGTCGGGGCTTCCGCAATAGAGCAGTCAAGTGATGAATCATCCTATGGACATTCCTCCATCTGTCGGATATTTTTCTTTCCGCTATCCGTCAGTATCTATGAAGGAAGTCTGGATACAGAATGTATTCAAAATTCACTCATACAAGATGACCTCTTGTACAAACAAAGAACCATTGTTCTTGAAACCAGGGCTTCCAGCTTATATCAAGAAACAAGTGCTCCTATATATATATACATATTTTTTTCTCTTCACAACACACTTGAAGAATAACACATTATAATAGCAAATCCACATAGCAACAAACTTTCCACAAAATAATCACTCACAAAAAAAGGCTCTGCATAACAATAATAAACTCACATAGGAAAAATCTACTATATTCTCCTATACTAACAACACATTGGCTATTATGATTCTCACATCTTCCTGGGCATTCCCATGAGGGAATTAAGCCTAGTGAGGCTCTGATACATGGTGGGGATGTTTAAGACGTTTTTTAAAGACAAAACTAGTATTGTGTCTTAAAATTCTATTTTAGATTGATTTTACATGTTTTAAGAATGTTTAAGACAATTTTTTACGATGAAATTAGCATTTCGTCTCAAATATCCATTCTATATTTCTTTTATTTTTTTAGTTACTATTTTCTTACTTGGAAAGTGATTTTATGATTTTACGAGGGAGGGAAACAAAAATTGGTTTTGCATGAAGCTTTGGAAAATTAAGCATCTTGGGTTGTTCTCTATTTTATTTTCATCCTGTGCTTTCTGATACCTGTGAGATGAAATCAATGTTAGAGGTGATTGGTTTCAGACACCTGTGAGATGAAATCCAGGTAAATCTCTATGCATTCTGTTTCAGGTTTCGCATTTCTGGTGAATAGTAAATACATTTTGAGAAGCTATTTTAGATACATAAGACGGGGGTTTGTGGGGTTTGGTACAGATATTGTTCATCCGCTCTATATTTTGGGGGCTAATTTTGAAAACTAGAATTCTTCTCAAGCTTGATGTACGTTAATGAAATGCCGATTATTAAACTCTGCGCAGGATTTGCTCCGGTGTATCTGAGGAGATCACGAATATCTTTATTTCTTTTCTTTTTTCTTTTTGATTTAAATCTTGAAACTAGGGATTTTTTTTTGAGACATTCTACTCACTCAAACTCGAAGAATAGAGGTAGGGATTATAGAAGGGATGTTTACTAATATGATTTCTTTAGTGCTAGAACCAGTTGATCTCATTGATGTATAAATGGCATCTGTTGATTCAATAAAGGTATTAGTGGGAAAGTCCCCGAACATAGAAGAGAAGCCCGCAGCGGTCTTACCATTTTGAAATTTTAATAAACGTACTCCCGATTTTGATAACCGTAACCTGCTGGTAAGAAGGTTTTAGATCCTACGTTTCAGGCGAAAGGAAAGGCAAGGGCACTAACCAGGAATTTACAATAAATTTTATATCGTCTAGGCACAAATTATGTTCCAGACGCCAATCTTGATCCTGAAGGGCTAGGTTCAAGCGCTGCTCCCGTTCCCGAATAAACAGGTTATGTAGCAAAACCAGTCGAGATCTATTGAAAAGATGATTATTATCTTCTTGGAGACTGCTTGGATGCATTTACTTGGCGATTCCGCGGGAACATTTGTAGAGATGATGGACGAGTTCAAAGAAAAGCTAGTGAGTGGTGGCCATTTTTATCTCATTTTAATAAACATTGTTACTCTTCCAAACGGTTTTGTTGATGCATACAAGTTATAACTAACCCGTTTTGATATGATTATGAGCTGAGCAGACTTAGGCCCTTCAAATAGAATATGGAGTGAACAAGCCCTCCAAACACCGCGCAGAAAAATGGAGGAGTGAACGATGCTGAAGACAGTTGGCAAGTAATGGGAAACAATGTATTTGTCATACTGGAACTGATATTGCATTCAGTATTCGAAGGAATCACCATCGACAACGCACGTAGGTCATTTATCCGTAAATTAGATTGTACTTTTCCACTTTGAAGTTTTTATTTTCCTATTTTAAATTCAGCTTCTGTTGGCAATATGGCAGAGGATGTAGATTGTCATTGATGGCAATCAGATATGGCAGTGACAAATAGCCATGACAAGAGCAATAAATGAAGCAGTGATGCACGCAAGAAAGGATTTTTGTAAGGCTGGTCCATGTAATCATGTGGACCTTGGATCATTTCAGAAATGCACGCCAGAGATCATTAATGCACGCCAAAGGTCTGAAATCTCAGGAAAAGAGGATAGAGCTTGAAGACATATTTAAAGATTGGTGCTAATAAGAAAGACAAGAAAGGTTACAATGGAAGCAAAGCCACACAGTCAGAAGGGAAACAATCCAAATCTGTTACAGTTAAGCTCAGTAATGATAAGGAAGACAAGAAAGGTTATAGTGGAAGCAAAGCTATAAAGTCAGAAGAGAAACTATCCAAATTTGTTGCAATCAAGGCCAGTGCTGATAAGGATCAAGAAAATAAAGGTTACCGTGGAAACAAATTTACAAAGTCAAAAGAGGAACAATCGAAATCTGTTACAGCTCTGGTCAATGGTAATGGGGCAGAAAAGAAACATAAGGACGAGTTATCAGCATAAACTAATTCAAACAGTCCTCCAAAGCTCCCAAGTATTGCTAAATGTAACAATTAAAAGCGTGACAAGATTCTTCAGTTTCTTCTTGAGGCTTTCTCCAACGTTGTTGATGAAGCCATGGGGGATGACCTGGTGAGAGCAAGGGTTTTCTATCCCGTACAAGTCGCAGTTGCCGTGGAGATAGTGATGTTTAATAAGATGGGGCCTTCTAATGAAGCCCAGAAGCATAAAAACAGGTCTATCGTGTTTAACCTGAAATATTCGAAAAATCCAGATTTGAGAAGGAGAGTGCTTCTCGGGGAAATTGAGGCAGAGAAACTGATCGTCCTGACATCGGAAGAAATGGCGAGTGATGAGAAAAAGATGAAGAATAAACAGATACAGGTCAAGGCACTGTTTGAATGTAAGCGTGGGCTCAAATAGAGTGCAACGACTGATCAGTTCAAATACGAGAAATGTGGTAAGCGGAAATGCACTTACTATCAGATGCAAACCAAAAGTGCGGATGAACCCATGACTACGTTTGTCACCTGTGTGAATTGTAATAACCATTGGAAGTTCTGAAAAACCTGAGGAAAGATTCATGATCTCAGAAGAAAT
Organism: Larix kaempferi; assembly: GCA_027924585.1. Classification (NCBI taxonomy): domain Eukaryota; kingdom Viridiplantae; phylum Streptophyta; class Pinopsida; order Pinales; family Pinaceae; genus Larix; species Larix kaempferi. The sequence goes on from BSBM01000338.1 coordinate 21,755,162, forward strand.
GGCGAAATGTTACAAGCGAAACTCAGGGACCGTCCGATCGGAGGATCGACGGCTGCGATTGGTTTTTGGTTTGGGATTTAGTCCCACATTGGCCGCAAAAATGAAGTCTATGTGTCTATATATGTCGGTCATTACTAATCTTATTGACGTGTAGTGCAAAGAATAGGTGGGGGCTCTGGGTGTATTTACTACACAAGAAGATCACCAGTATAGCGCTTGGGATGATCTATCAAGCTCCCTATCCTTTTGGTACACATGGCAAGGATAATGACGCGGTACACGTGGCAAGGATAATGACGCGGCAGTACACGTCGCAAATCAACTATTGACAAGGTTAATAACGCGGCAGTAATGTGTTAGCAGACATGTCAAACATGTCATGTCACTGAGATTGGTGATTTTAAAATATTTTTTTTTATAAATTAAAATATTAATATATATAGTTTATTTTTATTTTATTGTATTTTTATGAAAAGACACCTCCTATCATAAAAAGGTGTGAGTTTAAAGACACCATTTATGAAAAGGCATGATAAAGGAGTATATAAGCAATACTTTCATAAGATGAATTGGGTCTCTTAGTTCTTAATGATGATACCCTAAGTAGAAGTAGAAAAGAGACCGAGAGTGGTGTGACTGCAACTATGTATTGAAGATCAGAAGCACAAGAAGAGCATGCATTAAAGATTGGAAGCATATGCATTAAAGTTCAGAGGCAGATACAGAATAAGCAGCAGTCCAAGATGTTAATGAAGAAATCTAATTAAAGGGTGGAAGGGTGGAGATAGGGCAGGTTGGTGCCTACAGAAGGGGAGTTGTTGCTTTCCTTGTCAATTGTAGCTAACTAAACAAGGGGGTTTTAGCCTCCTACCAGTTGGTGCTGGTGAATAAGGGTGTGGGTGAATCCTGATTAGTTGGTGCTAATCAAATTCTATTGTAACTTGTAAAAGCAATTTTGCAGATTAATAGAAATGAGTCTGTGGTTTTTCCTTTAGGGTTCCATGATAAAATGTTGTGTCCATTTGAGCTTATTGTTTAATGAAATGTTTAATATGTGTGCTTAAAATAATTGGAATTAAAGGAAAAAGTTTACAATACTGATTCACCCCCCCCTCTCAGTATTGCTGATATTCCATCAATTGGTATCAGAGCTGGTCCCTTTAAGGATCAGTCTAACAAACTGAAAGGGAGATCCAATTAAGCACACATGGATGGAGTAGAGAGTGACTCTGAGAATGAAACTCCATTACTAAAAAAAGGGGATTACATATTTTGGAAGACAATAATGAAATATCATCTAAAGGCATTAGGATATGATGTTTGGAATGCAGTTATCAATGATTACCTTCCACCAAACAAAATAAGGACTCGAGCCCAGAAGAGAGCCAAGCAAAGTAACTCAAAGGCAATGAATGCAATCCTTAAAGGATTACCTGGTGATGTCAAAGAGGAGATAGGTAAATGTGACTCTGCAAAGGAACTTTGGAACAAAATAAAGGACCTCTACACAAATAAAAAATTAGATGAAACATGTCAATCAGAACAAAGTTCAGTCTGCAACAATTCTAGTGAAGATCCTTTTGAAGAAGACTCAAACTGTGAAGCAGAAGTCAATCTTGAAGGTGAGCTTGTGAGTGCTCTGGATGATCTGAGAAGATATAAACAAAGGTGTAAATATTTAAAGCATCTCATGTTGGAGCAAAGGATAAAAGAAGGATCAAAGAAGAAAGAAATTGAGCAACTCATAGTTGACTTTAAAATGCAAGTCCAAATGGAGCAAGAGAGATTGGAATCCTTGGAACAATCTCTTAACAAGGAGCAACAAAAGGTTGAAGAGCTCAAACAACAATTGCATGCAAGTGAGGAAGAAAAGGAGACTTTAAGAAGACAATTAATGTCCTCAAAAGAGGAGCTACAAAGTTGGAGACAACAAGCAACCATCAGCATGGAAGAATCCAAGAAGGAAGTTGTTGAACTCAAGCATCACTTGAAGATAGTTGAAAAATTCAAGAAAGGAATTGAAGCCCTTGATAAAGTTCTCAGTCTACAAAGATATCCCTCAAACAGATCTGGTCTTGGATATAAGCAGATATACATGATTGAAGGATCAAGATCTATTGCTCAGATTGATGATAAGGGTTGTGATGATATCTCCAAAGAAACAACCATGCATCAGAAGAACCACATGAAGGAAAAATTATTTGATCAGAAGATTTCTCATTCTCATTTGAAGGACTTCAGAAGGAATGACAATGTAAAGAACTATCACAAGCAAAGGAATCCTAACAACAAGACTGGTTTCAGAAGATATGTACAGATGTTCAGGGGTTACTGTTACTCATGTAATAGCTATGGGCATAAAGCATCAAGTTGTCAAGCATATGGAAGGCTTAACAAAATTAGGAGAAATCATGAGCCTTGTGGCCCTTCTCCAAATTATCCAGTTGAATGCTATAATTGTCATAATTATGGTCACATTGCCAGAAGATGCACAACAAGACCACCTAGACCAAGATACACAAAGGTATGGAAAAGAAAGACTGAAGTACAAAACAAAGAAGATGATGAAAATCCCATCCTTGAAGTTGATGGAGTGTCAACATAAGAGAAACATCATTCAAATGAAATCCTTACAGTAAAAGAAGCCCCAGAGCATGGAAGATCATCTTGTAGCGAGCCTATCATAGAATGGATCAGCTGGTGATCACTAAAAGATCTTGAAAAATATTTTGAAGGAAGAGTGATGATACTTTAGAGGAACAAAAGGCGCAGATGTTTAATTGGTTGTACAGAGATGACAAAGACAGAGCAGTATTGGAGTTCTGATTTGTGGACATCAAAAAACTATGTGTTTTGCAATATGACAAGATGAGCAAGATTATGGAGCACAATGGCTTGTTACTGCAGGTACAGACAGTAAGGTTTAGAGTCATTCCTACATGTTTTGGATAATCTTGATGTTGATGAAAATGATCAGTGTTTATGATAATAGTCAATTTTCCATTGCACTAGCAGATCTTGGAATTATGGAAACAACGCTTAAGAAGATGTCTCAAGAAGCCATGTCTAAAATGAATAAGTAAAGCTGTGGTGTTGTTATGATGGTGACCTTTCTGTTCATGAAAGATGAAGAAAAAGAATGTTGCTTCGTTAGAGATTGATATTGATGAGTTTCATCCTCAGAACACTGTGCAGCCTTTAAGGAAGAACATATGGTGTGCATATCTACTATGTCTTTACAAAATACTTGAGGACACAGTTATTTATGGTGGAATCCATAGTGATTCAAAAGGGGATGAAGAGAGGATCTACAATTGATATCAGAATCTACAATTGGTATCAATTAGTATCAGTAATCCATTCTCCTCTTCAGATTAAGGAAGATGAGATTATAGCACAATCTCATGGAGCAGATCCATCAATTGGTTCTATCAAGCACTACATGAAGCTTCACAACTTGTCATAGTGTTAGTTTGAGATGACATGGCAGTAAAAGACATTCAATGGATAATTATGAAGCATTGAGCAAAAGAGTTAAAGACAATTCCTTTAGCAGACTTGAAGATAAGGGAGATGTCACTAGAAGAGGTAAAACAACTATAACAGCAAGAATGGGACATTAATGACAGGGGGAGCAGTCTGAAGAATGATAAGAGTGCATATGTACAAATGGCACATAGGAAATGCTTCTTCATTGCATATCCAAGATTTGGTATCAGATTTGCAATCATCCACGGTTACTGCAGATAGCCAAAGAAGACAAAGAATCCAAACAAAGTGATGATACAATTGAGAATTTCATGGATGGTAGCTTCAGAGTTGATGATATGGATCAAGACTTCTACAAGAGAATGAAGATGGAATACTTCCCAAAGAAGAGCAGGATATGGCATGGGAAAACCTTAAAAAGTTCTTGGAATAAGAAAATTTCAAGCATTTCATCGAAATCACTCATGCTGAGGTGGTTCTGTTAAAAACTCACCCTGTTGAACAAAACAATTGGGAGAACAGAGCTGTGGTGTTTGCTATGAAAGACAAGCAAAGGTTAGGGGTGATATCCTCTCCAAGTTAAACCTCTCATGAAACTTATGCATCAAGAGTAGAATCAAGTCAGGGGGAGAGTTGTGATCTGAATTGAAGGAGAGTTGTGGTCAGATTTGAGGAAAATATGTGATTAAGTATGTGGATAAGGTTGAGGCAATCCATCCCAGTTAAAGAAAAATACGTTGCAGGGACAGTTGGAACAAACGGAATCTTCATTTCAGCAGTGGAAGTCACAGAGAGAAGCATCATCTCAGGGGGAGTCAGAAATCAAAGTCAGGGGGAGTAATCAACCCTTTGCCCTTGATGTCAAAGGGGGAGAAATAGAAATTGTATTTCCATCAATGCCAAAGGGGGAGATTGTTGGCAATATGGCAGAGGATGTAAATCGTTAGTGATGGCAATAAAAAATGGCAGTGACAAATAGCCATGACAAGAGCAATAAATGAAGCAGTGATGCACGCAAGAAAGGATTTTTGTAAGGATGAATCATGTAATCATGTAGACCTTGGATCATTTTAGAAATGCACGCCAAAGACCATTAATGCACGCCAGAATCTCAAGAAAAGAGGACAGAGCTTGAAGACAGATTTAAAGATTGGTGCTAATAAGAAAGACAAGAAAGGTTACAATGGAAGCAAAGCTACACAGTCAGAAGGGAAACAATCCAAATCTGTTACAGTTAAGCTCAGTAATGATAAGGAAGACAAGGAAGGTTATAGTGGAAGCAAAGCTATAAAGTCAGAAGAGAAACTATCCAAATTTGTTGCAATCAAGGCCAGTGTTGATAGGGATCAAGAAAAGAAAGGTTACAGTGGAAACAAATTTACAAAGTCAGAAGAGGCACAATCGAAATCTGTTACAGCTCTGGTCAGTGGTAATGGGGCAGAAAAGAAATGCAAGGACGAGTTATCAGCAGAAACTAATTCAAACAGTCCTCCAAAGCTCCCAAGTATGGCTGAATGTAACAATGAAAAGCGTGACAAGATTCGTCAGTTTCTTCTTGAGGCTTTCTCCAACGTTGTTGATGAAGCCATGGGGGATGACCTGGTGAGAGCAAGGGTTTCCGATCCCGTACAAGTCGCAGTTGTTGTGGAGACAGTGATGTTTAATAAGATGGGGCCTTCTAATGAAGCCCAGAAGCATAAATACAGGTCTATCGTCTTTAACCTGAAAGATTCGAAAAATCCGGATTTGAGAAGGAGAGTGCTTCTCGGGGAAATTGAGGCAGAGAAACTGATCATCCTGACATCGGAATAAATGGCGAGTGATGAGAAAAATATGAAGAATAAACGGATCAGTTCAAATACGGGAAATGTGGTAAGCGGATGACAGGGCACTGTTTGAATGAAAGCGTGGGCTCAAACAGAGTGCAACGACTGATCAGTTCAAATACGGGAAATGTGGTAAGCGGAAATGCACTTACTATCAGATGCAAACCAGAAGTGCGGATGAACCCATGACTACGTTTGTCACCTGTGTGAATTGTAATAACCATTAGAAGTTCTGAAAAACCCGAGGAAAGATTCATGCTCTCAGAAGAAATGGCGAAATGTTACAAGCGAAACTCAGGGACCGTCCGATCGGAGGATCGACGGTTGCGATTGGTTTGTGGTTTGGGATTTAGTCACCTCCATGTAATACCTCCATAAAGCCACTTCTAATTTCAGCGTTCTCATTGGTAACCAAAGGTCATTTTCTTTCCTTCGAACTAAGAGCAGCAATATTATAGTTTTTTCCTACTCTACACATTAATTAACCATGTATAAAAAATTTACACCTTCTTAGTCAATATAGACAAAATCTTATCTATTTCAAAGCTAAGTTCATTTTATTTTTAAGTTATTAAAGATTTAGGATTTTGAGTGTTAGTGTTTCTCAATATTGCCACCTATTGTTAGGTGTAAGTTTATATAGGCGTGGTTATTTGCTCTGTTATTCTTAGTTAATATCAAGCCTCTTCTATTGTTATAAATGGAAGACATCATCAATGGATTCATTTTCTGTTTTATTATGAGATTCATTATCAATTTGAGTTAGTCTCGAATTTTTACATAATATTATAGCAATTTTTTCATTGTTATAAATAGAAGACATTTTCCTGTATTTTTCTATTTTATTTTGAGGCTTATTATTGGATTTCTATATAATATCATGATCTGCTATGTTGTTTTCTAGTGAGCAAGCCCATTTTCCTAGTTGCTCAACTGCCTAATTTTATCATTGGAGATCACACCATTTTAAATTTGTGTGCTCTCATTGGGAGATCTCTCCATTTTGGATCTTGTAGCCCAGATCTATCATCAAGCAACAATGAAGACTTGGAATTTGGGGTGAACTACCATCTATGATTTTCGTAAATTGAAGGATGATGAGACAAGTGTACTATAGAGATTGATTTGAGGAGTAGTATAAGGGCTAACTAAAACGCCCCTGACTCGCCGGAATCCGCAAGAGCAAGAATAACTGAAATGGAAATTTGGAGTGCTGAAATCGCAATTTCGACAATCTGGGTAATTTTAAAATAGGGCATTTAGTCTAGGAGAAGCAATTATGATTGCTGAAATTAATATCAATCTCCCAATCGACATCTTACCTCATAACTTTTCTCTCGAACATTAGTGACAAAGACTTTTCAATAATAGTTGAAGCAGACTTGGACATCTTACCTAACAACTGGTTCTCACAGGCCTCCAATCAAGGTTCTCTCAGGCCTCCAATCAGGCATCGCTATTATGGTGATAGTGAGTATTTCATGCTACTTGTGCTCATTGCTTTAAAAAACTCCAAAAACTCCAAATATTATTCTTGTATATGCAGTTGCAGGGTACTAGCTCAATGGTAGAGCATCTGCATCATAATGCAGAAGATTGGTGGTTCGATTCCACCGTGCCCTATAATACATATTTTCATTCTATCACTACTACATAGATGAGGTATTAAGACAATATTTGTGTAAATTGTCTCAACTTAAGACAAAAAAAAAATTGTGTATTGCCTTAAATATTGTCTTTAAGCCAGTGTCTTAAACTATTGTCATAAATTATTGTCTTAAATTTAAGACAATAGTTTAAGACAATAATTTATGACAATAGTTTAAGACACTGGCAATTTAAGACAATAGTTTAAGACAATAATTTATGACAATAGTTTAAGACACTGGCTTAAAGACAATATTTAAGGCAATACACAATTTTTTTTTGTCTTAAGTTGAGACAATTTACACAAATATTGTCTTAATACCCCCCTCTGTGTAGTAGTGACACAAAAATATATTTTTCTATTATATCAAATTCTTCACACAAGTTACATATTTATATGAATAAGAGAACTCTCTAGATCCATGAATTGTGGATCTAGATAACTATGACACTCTAGAACCAACTCACAATCTATGTGAGTTCCAATGGCAACTCAGCAAACCACAATTACAACCTGTAACCATATCTCTAATATTCATGGAAGCATTACTTCCAACGGAAATATATCCAGGTCTGTCTTCTAGGTTAAAAACACATGTTATCTCAATATTGTTTATATATGTTATTAAGGATTACTGATTTTTTAAAATATAACACACATCCATCTTTACTGCACTCAGAGTATAAAAAAATTGTCAACGTCACTCTCAACCTTGAGGTATCAATATCCAAGATAAGTCCTTAGTACTTTTTCATTACTATTTTATAATTATGCAAAATAAGGTGCCATAAGGGAGTAGTTAGGAAGGATGGTCAAGTGGCCCTCCTTATATCAATTAAATAAGGGATATCGGGGAAGGACGGGGATAATATGACTAGTAGTATGTAATGTCCCTAAAAATAGTAAAAATTAAAATTTTTTCTCCTACTACTAAAAATGCCTAAAATGGATAATGTATTCGTAAATGAACTTTAGTATTGGGAGGTTGCATCGGTACTTAGTTTGCAGCAGTAACAGTTTGTGAATTCTTAACAAGATAGTCTTACTAGTTATGGTTTTCTGCAGAAGCGTTATAGTAGATGATGTATCTTTATGGCTTGTTTACAGATGCTAGAGTAATACTTAGATCCTTCTTTATCTTTAAGAATTGGTTTCATATTGAGTTTGTAAACCATTTAAATGGTGCCTTTAGGCATGATGGACTTGTTGAGGGCAGTTGAGACACTTTAAGAACTTGATGTTGATCCATGTACCACCGGCAGCATTGCCGAGAGGTAAGGGCGGATGATGGGACTTCCTGGCTTACGTAGAAATTTGCTAATGCATGGTTTTCCAATTTATCTTTAAGGTATGTAAGTGTTGATGTCTCCTAAGCTACCCAAATCCATTAATATGGCAGAAGTGTTTTAATGTTGAAGTGTGAAGGGTGTTCACAAGGCCTAAAACATTGGGTTGAATATTCGAATGACTAAGGTGGTGAAACTAATGGTCCTAGTTATATCAAATACGAATTCGAACTATAGCGATGGCTCACAATATTGTAATGTGTAAAGTGGGTGGTTGAAATCTTAAGTGCTGCATGTGGTGGTCACGTGGCTTTGGTAGCCAGCTGGATGAGGGGTTAATGTCTGGGTTTTCACCTCTTCGTTACCATTTCGTTTGTAGTGGATTTGGCTGTGAGGGTTTTCTACTGCGTTGGATTTTTGGTGCTCTTGACCTGAGCTTTGCTCATGGTCAAGGCACTTGTTGTGCAAAACAATGGAGGCATCCACGACTTCGGTCAGGTAATGGAAATCGAGACCCTCCTGAGATTTCCTTTCTATGTATTTTATACATGTTTGTTTTGACTGTAAGTTTAAACAGTGGCTCCTTGTTGCATTCTTGGCAGGTATGATTTGTAGGTGCTCGACGTTCGTTGCTGTCGGTGGGAAACTCTTGATTCCAACATTCATAGGGTAAGTCCAGGTTTCAAAACCCATTCTTCGCCCTTCCTGTCACAACTATGTGGAAGACTATTCAACTATTTTTGTACCTAGAGCCTCGTGAGGCCTTTGGCTCACTGTAATATTTTGGGGTTTCCTTGGGTCACCTTTTGGCTGGACCGGTATGTACATGATGTATCTATTATGGTTTTGTTGATGGGGATAATCCCTGAGGGTTTCGTTTTTCTACTATGATGGTCTATTGACTCTGCGAAAATCCTTTAAACTTATGTATGGGGGCTTTTATTTAAGTCTTGTATAAAATGGGGTTTTGATAAGATTGTTTAACATAACGAAGTCTAATGTTATCTGTTGTATTAATGATGCCTTGGTTGATAAGTCTATCAGAGGAAGACATGGGTTCCACTTTGGAGAACTATTATATGCATGGCCCTTAGGCATGTTTTTCACATAAGAATAATTAAATTTAATTATTCAATAGTTTAGTTATGGTAAGCTTGGATAGTTGGCTTGGTTAGGTACCTCTAGATCTCTCTCTTGCATGTCGGATTCCCTCGTTTAACATGGTAGTTGCTGTAGTGCTTGATGATAGGTAGAAAATGATTCATTTAACCAAATTAAATAAATGTGATGAAATAGAAGTGCTATTCAGAGTCTTCCTGACTCAACACTTTTAAGATCAAGTAAACCCGAGTGCTCTTCAGAGCTTTAACTCAACACTCTTCACATGGGCATTACGCTAGTGCAATTCCAGAGCGTCCTGCTCAACACTAGTACTAGAATGTGGTTGTGAAGCACATATAGAATGTATAATGGCCTCGGATCCGGTATTCATTTATCAAGCTTGGAGTGCTCCAGGGCTCCTACCCAACACTCAATGTACATCGGGGCTTACGCCCAGTACATAATAAACTCCTATGGGTACATAGGGGCTTATGCCCAGTACGTAGGCCATCCGTGTGTTCCTAAGTCCACGCTCAACACACCATATAAGTCAATCATGTAATTCATAACTCTGCACAGTATGTAACAAAAGGTCATCTTAGTATATTAGGGTTTTGTACCCAATTCTCATAAAAAAACATAATCAATCCATTAGGGCTTTCTTTCCCAACATATAACAATAATGAAGTCAGTCAGGGTCCATGCCCAATATGTTAGTTTATAGAAGAATAAATCATGTGCACTAGGGATTATTCCCAATAATCAAAACAAATCATATGTGTTGGGGCTTTAAGCCCAATATATAACATCAGAAATAGTTAGTCAAAATTTGGGATATTACATCCCTCCCTGCATAGAACAACACAGTCTCGGTGTTCTAGGGACTAGAAATAAATTCACGAAATAAGGCGGGGTATGCCTCTTTCATGGTTGTCTCATTTTCCCAAGTAGCCTCCTATGGTCCGAAGTGCCTCCACTGCGCTTTCAGCTAGGTAATGGGCCTTCTTCTAAGCTGCACCTCTCTCCTATACAGAATGTGGAGTGGTTTTGGCATGAATTCCCCTTCGGGCTCCACCTATAACAAGGACCAATCAATCACATGTTTAGTATCGTATACATATTTCTTTAATAATTATGCATGAAAAAAATTATGAACTTTTACATGAGCTGGTAGGGATAGCTCATATGCTACTGGGCCCTTCTTGGCCATTATCTCAAAAGGTCCACAAAACTTGGGGGCTAATTTCCCGCATCGTCCTAAGCTCAAAGAACTTCGTTTTTCCTTTACTTTGAGGAACACATGTTCCCCGATTTGGTAGTCTTTGTCTTTTCTTTTTTTATCCGCATAACACTTTTGGCGGTCTTCTGCCTCCTTCAAGTTTTGTTGCACCTTGGAAACTAGTTGCTCCAAGTCTTTTAGTAAATCGGGGCCTAGCATAAGTCTGTCTACCGGACTGTTCCAAGTCACGGGTGTCTGACATTTCTTGTCGTAGAGTACCTCGAAAGGGCTCATCTTGGCTGGGGTTTGGTAAGCAAACTCTGCGATGTGCAAATAATCTTCCCACTTCGTGGGGTTGTTCATGACATACATCCTCAGCATGTCCTCAAGGATTTGGTTTACTCGTTCTGTTTGTCCGTCGGTTTGGGGATGGTACACGGTACTGAACTACAATTGTGTCTCCAATCCGGAGAACAATGCCCTCCAGAAGTTGCTAGTGAACTTCGTATCTCGATCGGAAATGATTTCCTTGGGTATCCCATGCAATCGAAAAATCTCCTTTAGGAATATTTCCGCTATGTGCACGGTTTTGTAGGTAGATTTTACTGGTATAAAGTGCGCTGCCTTGGATAATTTGTCTACCACTACAAAAATGGAGTCATTATGTCTCTTACTCTTGGGTAACCCCGTGATGAAGTCCATACTAATGACCTCTCACTTCCACTCTGGAATGGGTAAGGGTTGTAGTAGTCCGGAAGGGTGCTGGTATTCTGCTTTTACCAGCTGACACTCTTGGCACTTAGCAATGAATAAAGCTATGTCGGCTTTCAGTTTAGGCCAAAAGAAGTGTTTCTTTACTGCAGATATCATCTTTTGATATCCCGGATGTTCTGAGTAAGGTTTCTGATGGAACTCTGTGAGGATGTTGGGTCTAATGTCTCTGCCTTCTGGAACATAAAGTCTTTCTTTTGACCATAGCAGTCCCGAATTGTCTACCTTATACTCCTTTTTTTGTTGACATAACCTATCCTCTTGGATTTTCTTAAGGATCTCGACATAGAACCGATCATATTGACATGTCGTTCTAATTCGGCGGTGTAAATCTGAGTCGGTTTGGCTCACGATCACCTCATATATCATATGGGCCCGTTGACTTAGAGCATCGATGCTCTTGTTCTCCTTTCCCCTTATGTGTTTTAGTTTGAAGTTGTACTCACTAAGGAAGGCTAGCCACCTAGCTTGCCTGGCGTTTAAGTCTGGTTGGTCAAATAGGTACTTTAGGATCATGTTGTCCATCTTTAATAGGAACTTCTTTCCCATAAGATAGTGCCTTCACATCTTTAAGGCGTGGATAATGGTGGCTAGTTCAAGATTATGTGTGGGGTAGTTCTGTTCGTGTTCCTTTAACTTCCTTGACTCGTAACAGATAGCGAAGTCATTTTGCATAAGGACTCCATCGGGCCCTTCCTTGCTTGCATCTGTGCAAACTACGAAGTCCCCATCGGGGTCGGCAATCCGTAGGATGGGTGCACTAGTCAAAAGTTGTTTTAACTTTTGGAGACTTTTTTCCCATTTTGCCGTCCAAAGAAATTTGGTTGTTTTCTTTTGCAAGGCTGTCATAGGACAAGCAATTCGAGAGAAGTTCTCAATGAACTTCTGATAGTATCCGGCTAACCCTAAGAATGATCTTATGTCAGTTACGCAAGCGGGGGTAGGCCATTCATCTATGGCTTTAATCTTCTCCGGGTCAACTGCTATCCCCTTCTTCGAGATGACATGTCCTAGGTGCTGGTACTGTATCTGGGGTTTGTAGAAGTCACACTAGCTAAACTTAGCGTACAGTTGGTGTTCTCGTAGTATTTGTAATACAATCCAGAGGTGTTCTTCATGTTCTTCTTCATTCATTAAGTAGATCAGAACGTCGTCGATGAAAACTAGAACGAACTTGTCTAGGTATTTACTAAAGATGTTGTTCATCATGCACATAAAATTGGCAGGTGCGTTGGTTAGTCTGAAAGGCATGACCACAAAATTGTAATGGCCATATCGGGTTCGGAAAGCGGTCTTATTGATGTCTTCATCACGGATTCTCACCTAGTGATATCCGGACCATAGGTCGATCTTTGAGAAGATCTTGGCTCCTCCGTCTTGATCAAACAAGTCATCAATTCTAAGGAGTGGTTAATAGTTCTTACTGGTTAATTTGTTGAGTTGACAATAATCAATGCACATCCGCATCGTTCCATCCTTCTTCTTGAAAAAGAGTATTGGTGCTCCCCTAGGGAGACACACTAGGTCGGATATAACCCTTCTAGATTAACTATTGTAACTGAAGCTTGAGTTCCATCAATTCAGGCAGACTCATGCGGTAAGGTGCTTTGGACACTCGCACGGAACCGAGTGTTAACTCTATGGAGAAATCTAGGTCTCGTTTGGGTGGTAGCCCAGGTATTTCCTCGGGAAATACATCCTTGAATTACACAAGGACTGGGAAGTCTTCAATCTTTTGTTCCCTATCGGTTTCTACGGTACGATTGTTAACTGCAAAGAGTTTACAACCCTTTCTTACTCACTTCTTTGCTTGTAAGGCAGATATCTGTCTTACGGAAACTTTCTTAGGGATACCTTGAAAGGTCTTCTGATTTCTTTGGTTATCCGTGAATAGTAGGGATTTGTTCAAACAGTCAAGTATGGCATGATGTTCTTCTAACCAGTCCATGCCTATAAGTACATTGTAGGATCCTAGTGGTAGGATGTTTAAATCCACCCTAGTTGGGAACCCGTTCAGATCTATCTCACAAGTTTTGACTAGTTCGGAGACCTTCCGTTTGGTACTAGTGGCTAGTTGTACCAGCCATGGTTTCTTGTGGCTCACTCGGTTTAACTTACAGGTATCAACTATCTTAGGGGAGATGTAGCTTCGGCATGCACCGGGGTCTATTAGAACTGAAATGGCTATGTTTGAGATATTACCCTCAATTTCAACCATAGTGGCCTTATGGTCTTCTTGCCGGCCATCAAGTGCAGCATAAATTCTGGGTGTTCTTGCCATGTCCCCTACTGTAGGTTCTGCTTGGACATTGTGTAGCACTCCGTCCAATTTGTTGGGGCAGTCTCTGAAGTAGTGTGGCCCTTGGCACTTCCAACAAGTAATGGTTGGTGGGGAAGCCCTTTCCCCTTTGTTGAAAGCTGGTTTGTTGGTATGTGGTGGGGGTGCATTTGGCCATGCATGAGGTCTGTTGAAGCCTCTGTTGGGAGGGAAACTATTGTTTTGTTTCTGCTAAGGTGGTGGTCTAAAACCCGGTCTACGGTTGTCTGAAAAGGTTCTGAACTTTTCCCTGTTTCTGTTTATGTTATCATTCCTTGGCTGCCCATGTTCATAACAGAGTCTTGCTTTGTGTAAAGTCACATCTAAGGTTTTGGGCATGCCAAATTCAATCTTTTCTCTGAAATTTGGTGGTAGACATCCAAAGAATTGTTGTATCTTGACTTCTTCATCTTTGATGTATGGGACATAATGCAGCAGATCTAAGAATCTATTTATGAATGCTTCCATGGTTAGGAGCCCATTTTCAACTCATGAAATTCTTTAATTTTCTTGTCAAATAATCTTTCAGATATGTATTTGTTTTGGAATATTCTACTGAAAGTATCCCATGTTATGTCTCTCGGTTCTTGTCCTTTGGTGTGTTTCAAGTCCCGCCACCATCTGGCTGCTTTACCATTCAGGTTGTAAATGGCTAGTCGGGCTTGCATTTCATTGGAGTAGTTATGAACTTTGAAATACTTATTCATCCCTAGCAGCCACTCCTCAGCCTTCTCCTCAGAGTTAATCTCTCCGTCATATGTTGGGGCTTTTATCTTTCTGAATTCTCCTTGTAAACTGTCGTCACTCTTCCTCCTTTTCTTGCAAGGAGGTGGGGATCCGTCATCGTCGGAAGAGTTCTTACAGTCTTCTTCCATTGATTCCGGTAGGTGTTCTCCTTGTTCCTCTCCTTTAGGACTGATAGATTTCTTTATGTGACAGTATCTCACTTTAGAAATATTGGCTGAGAAAGTGGACTGTCTGTGGGCTTTTGCCCCTATTAAATTTTGAAGTAGAGCTTCATTTATAACTTGCTTATCTCGTCTTTCTTGCATGTTGTCATCTCTGAAACTTTGGAATTCTGCCTGTAGATTCCGCATAGATTTCATTAAATCCGAGTTTAATTCCACCATGATTTCTTGCTCTCGTGGTGGAGAGTTCAGATTCCCATGTATACTGCTGCCTTTTTCTGCACTCATTTTCAAACAGTGATTGTACCTGGTTGTCATAACAATATTAAGAGCATAAAATTTGTTAGTTCACATGCACATAAAATTATAAACATATATTCCTGATTTCTATGTATCTGCAGCGGATGTTTGTAATGAGCCCAAAGCTCACTTAGTGTTGTGGTTGGGCTCTGATACCACTTGTAATGTCCCTAAAAATAGTAAAAATTAAATTTTTTTCTCCTACTACTAAAACTGCCTAAAATGGATAATGTATTCATAAATCAACTTCAGTACTGGGAGGTTGCGTCGGTACTTAGTTTGCAGCAGTAATAGTTTATGAATTCTTAACAATATAGTCTTACTAGTCATGGTTTTCTGCGGAAGCGTTATAGTAGATGATGTATCTTTATGGCTTGTTTACAGATGCTAGAGTAATACTTAGATCCTTCTTTATCTTTAAGATTTGGTTGCATATTGAGTTGTAAACTGTTTAAATGGTGCCTTCAGGCATGATGGACTTGTTGAGGGCAGTTGAGACACTTTGGGAACTTGATGTCGATCCATGTACCACCGACAGCACTGCCGAGAGGTAAGGGTAGATGATGGGACTTCCTAGCTTACTTAGCAATTTGCTAATGCATGGTTTTCCAATTTATGTTTCAGGTATGCAAGTGTTGATGTCTCCTAAGCTACCTGTTAGCACCTAATTATTTGTAGCATAAGTGCTAATATTTGAAAGGTGGAGAGCTAGAAAATACCTGGTGGAAGCTTGAAATCCCCTCCATTCTCTGTGGCTAGTGTGCTAGGTTAGGAGAAAATTGGTGTAGAAGTGTTGAATATGGTGCATTTGAAGAAATGACAAAGGGAAGTATTAAAATACAAATTAAAATGACCGAAATGACCCTAAAAGCTAGAGTCCGACAGCTAAATATCACAAGGGTTAACTTTTGCACAAGTTTTGCCGTTGATCGGGCACATATGGATGATCAACGGCCCTCATTAATCGTCGTGTGGTCAAGATGTGCTGAGCAAATGGAATAAGAGTGGTCGCGATGGGGAATACCGCCGGATAGGTGGCAGCTAGAGAGAGCGACGCGTGGAGGAAAGGCGGTAAGTAAAACCACCGTGGGTGCATGCGACACCACTAAGATGGGAGATGGCGCGCTTGGATCAACGACCGAGATTATGGCCAGAGATCTGACGGTTCGGGTCCGATGTGTTTATTCACCAGGTGAGTTTTGTGGGATCGGTGGTTCGGGCTACAGATGAATTGAGTCAATGGAGATGGCTAGCAGTGTTGATGTATATGTAACTTCGGAATGTATTTCATCTGTGTATTATATATATATTTATTGTACCCTTATAAGAGATGTGTTATTCCTCTATAAGGAAGTGTCATCATGTGGATTGACAAGTGTCGCAAGTGTGTGTACTTGCCTATGGGTTATTAGACCACCTTATGGGGTCGGCCCTAATTAATATATAATATAATGTGGATGTACTCAAGTAGACAAGTCGGCCCCAGTAGGTCACTGGGAAAAAAAAGGTGAGTATAAATAGAGATAGGAGATCTCTATTTTACTCACTCGGAAAAAGCATCTATCTCTCTCTCTGGAAAGTGGCGCACTAGTGAGGAGGAGGAGGATCATCTGCTAGGAGACTATCTCTGTATTATTTGGTTGTATTTTGGTTGAGCCATTGCTCTCTCTATCTCTGAGGAAGTTTGTGGGGTTTTTCACCTTAGGGTTTTCCCCACGGAAACTCTGTGTCTCTTGTCTCTATGCTTTTGATTCTTGTGATGCTTGTGATGCTTGTCATACTATGATTGTCATGCATTGATATACTGTAGATGTTATTCTCTCAGCAAAGATCCTATAGTATTGTGATTTAATACTGAAAATTTAACATGGTATCAGAGCTTAACTGAGAAGAAGACATTTTGCAGTGACGGAAGCTTGTATTGCTTGTTTATTGGGTTTCTCTCCACAGATTTTTGAAATTCAGAATAGTAGATTGGATCTGCTCATCAAGGCGCATCTTTCTGTCCAATCAGATTTCAGTTCTGAGCATTTTCAGTTTTGGCCCTAAAAATTAGGGTTTCCACAAAAATAGGAATTTCTGGAAACTGAAGGTACAGCTGGAAGCTCCTTGCAAAAATCGAAGGTTTGAGCTTTGGATCGAGATTTTTGGCTGGGTAGATCTCCGGGAAACTCAAACCCTAATTCAGGGCTCTCCCCAGTGAACCCGGGAGGACAAAAAGGCAATTTTGAAGGACAAGACTTTGCTGATCTCAAATTCTGAATGTACTAGGCTGATCAGCTCTCCAAGGCGCATCTTTCTATCCTTTCGGAATTTTGAAATTCACTTTTTGAATTTTTAGGGTTTCTCTGACAAACCCTAATCCAGGACCAGATCCAGTTTTCAGCACTTCAAGTGGTAAGTTCTAAATCTTTTCTATTTCCATTTGAAGTACTCTTAAAGATGTTTCTTCACACCAAGCTTGAGGATAAGCTTGAAGGGGCTGATAACTTCCGAGCCTGGAAGTATAGGATTGGGCTAATCCTGGAAGAGAATGAGTTGGACTCATATGTGAAAGAAGACATCCCTATCCCAGAGGATGAAGAGGCCAAGGTATTGCACAAGAAGAACTTGGTCAAGGCAAAGAGAATCATTTCTGATTCTATCAAAGACCATCTCATACCCCATGTGTCTTCTCTCAAGACACCCAACGAGATGTTTGAATCTTTGAACAAGCTATTTGAAGGAAAGAACATAAATCGGAAGATGACCCTGCGGAACCAATTGAAGACAGTGAAGTTTCAGAATGGAGAAACCATTTAGTCTTACTTTTCAAGGGTCTTTCAGATCAAGGAACAATTAGAAGCAGTAGATGAAATGGTGGAGAATGGTGAAGTGGTAATGACCACTCTAAATGGCCTACCCAGGTCATGGGATTCCTTTATTCAAGGAATTTGTGCAAGGAAGAAATTGATCTCCTTCAACAGATTGAGGGAAGAATGTTCTCAAGGAGAAAGCTCTTGCAGCTCACACCAAAAGAAGCAAAACCAAAAAGGATCACTCTCACCACAAAAGATTCCATCAAAAGAGTAAAGATGCTTCACATGCAATGAGAAGGGTCACTTTGCTTCAGATTGTCCCAAGAACAAAAGGGATAATAACAACAACTCCAGTAAGAAGAAGAAGGGCAGCAAAAGAAGGTTTCATGCTCATGCTGCCGAAGATGATGAACCTCCAAAGAATGAGGCTAAGGCCTTACATAAGAATATTACAAGCGATCCCGACAGGTATGACTAATCGAGGTATGTTTCGATATTTGTTCATGATTAAGTTTATGGTATGTTTGTCTTCATGTTATTATGGTGAGTACAATCTTGATTTTAGACTTGTCATATCACCTTAATAAAACTATGAATGCACGATAGAAAATATTCATTGATTAGGGTGTTGACACTTATGATTGTACTAATGCATTATGGTGTTGTATGAGGTTTATGTTGTTTACTAACATGAAAGGTACACCAAGAAAGACAAATCATGTTCTGGTTCAAAGAACATATGATCATGATGACATGAGGACAAAGATTCATCCATTGTCATGGATCTCATAAAAGATCCATTCACGAGGTATGTATAACTTGGTTTTATAATGGTTAACCTATGAGATATACAGGTTACTAGCACAAGTCATTGAAGAAGAACAAGAAGACATCATGTGAGTATGTTAGACATAATTAGCTAGCATGCTAATCCAGGTATGTTTTTCCTATATCAAGTTAGAATCTCACCTTGTGATAAGATCCTTTATTTTAGTATACTTGGCATGATTGATTATGATTATTCATTGAAGTTAGTACTCATGGGTTTAGGCATATTATGATTTTTTACTTTGATTGATGATATGACTAACCAGAAAAGTCCTATGGTCAAATAGGAATATAAGTAAAAGAATTATGTCTCTTATATTGATTGATTTGACTAAACAGAAGAATCATGAAGGTATAGGTTTGAATAATCACAGGTTTTATGCATATTATATCTCTTATCTTGATTGATGATTCAACTAACCTGAAGAGTCATAGGTTTGAGTAATTATAGGTTTAGACATGTTATGTTTCTTATGATTTGACTAACCATAAGAATCCTACATAAACCTTGAATGCTAATGCTTATTATTTTTGTTTGAAATGATCATGACTATACATGCTTGAGATTATTGTGTTTTAATAGTATACTAATGAATGTATGATTTTATATGAGTTCACAAGGATAACACAATCATGATACTAATAAGCATGCATAGGGACCAAGGATGAATATGAATTCAAGAACAGGTAATTCAGGAAGCAAAGATCAAGAGGGAGCACACTCCAGTTGTTCCTGCAAGAAAGAAAAGGAGTACACTCCAGTGGTTTATGCAAGGATACAGATGTTCAGAGGGAGTTGACCATCTCTCTACTTTCCACATTAGAAAGGTGTAGAAAAAGCTACTTCAGATTAGGACTCCAGCAGCTCCTGCAAGGAAGCAAAGACTCAGAGGGAGTCCACCCAACGAACAAACAAAGATAAGTATTTTAATTATCATTTCTTGCATATTTGTTTGTTTAAGTAAAATTGTTCAATGATGTATATGTTAATGTTCCTAGACTTAGGATATGTATTGTGCATATTAAGATAGTTGCATTAATGAACAATATACTACTAATATACATGGGTAAGTGGCCTATGGCACTGTACAACATTCCATTGCTACTTATCTAGAATGAAACCTCTTTGCTGACATGTTGGGAGTTGTGCACACTCTTAACAATGTTCTGGTAGAGATTGGAAGGCATCTAGAAAGTTACGGGATATGGATAAATGTTGTATTGAAGCATTGGCTAAGATAATTGCATGACTGTATGACATATTTCTTTATGTGTAAGAATTTGTTCTGAAAATTATGAGATGTTTCTAATCATGCAATTTAACCTGTTTTGTAGGAAAGACCGTATATCTTCACCTACAAAAAGGACTACAACATTTGTTCCAGCAACAAAGATATCTATTGAAGATATTGAAGTTCCCAGGATCTGGGATGAAGAAATGGAATGCCATGATCCGTCGATCATGAAGAATGATGTTTGGGATGTAGTCCCAAGACCTGAAGGGAAGTTTGTTATGACTTCCAGATCAAGCATGTTGCAGATGACAGCATTGAGAAATATAAAAGTGATGAAATAGTAGATACACCAGATGGATTTCAAGACAGCATGGTGTAGTCAGATATGTGTGCAGAACTTGGTATGGTAGGATAGACAACTTTCTATCCAGTTTGGGCTTTACCAAGAATAAAACGGACTCCAACCTTTTCTACAAGGTTGAGGAAGGCAATCCAGCGATACTACTATTTGGATGACCTGTTTGTATCAGGAAAGGATAGATTGATTGCCGACACACAGCGGAAGCTTGCTGCCGAGTTCGAGTTGAGGAACTTGGGGATGATGCACTATTTGTTTTTGGCATGGAGGTGTGGCAGAGTGATGGAATCTTCCTTGGACAAGGGAAGTCTGCAGTAGAGATCCTGAAGAGGTTCGGGATGATGGATTGCAAAGCCATGGCCACACCTATGGCATCGAATCTGAAGCTTCTTTGTGATGCTTCATCTGAGCCAGTTGATGTTTCTATGTATCGTCAGATGATTGGGTCCTTGATGTACCTGACGAACACGAGACCAGACATTTGCTTTGATGTGAACACATTGAGCCAGTTCCTGACAGGATCCGAGGAGTGTTCACCTTGTTGCTGTAAAGCATGTTCTGAGGTACCTGAAGGGTACAGTGGATTATGGGCTCAGATATGAGGCGAATCAAAAGTTTAACCTGCAGGGTTATGTTGATTCAGATTGGGCTGGCAGTGCTGCAGATAGGAAGAGCACATCTGGGTGTTGCTTCAGTATGGGATCAGGTGTGATCTCTTGGTTTAGCAGGAAGCAGTCCTGCGTAGCACTGAGTACAGCTGAGGCAGAGTATGTTGCAGCCTGTTCAGCTAGTTGTGAGGCAGTATGGCTACGGAAGCTACTGTCTGAGTTATTTGATCTTCCGTTGGAGGCTACTGGTATCTTCTGTGATAACCAGAGTTGTGTGAAGATGTCCGAGAACCCAGTGTTTCATGACAGGTCGAAACACATAGAGATCAAATATCACTATATCAGGGATATGGTGCAGAGAGGAGCTGTGAAGCTCCTGTATGTTGCGACGGACGAGCAGATTGCAGATGTGCTGACGAAGCCACTAGCTAGGGTGAAGTTCGAGTACTTCAGAGAGAGGCTTGGCATTATTCAGATCGAGAACACTTCGAGGAAGAAGTGACGGACACATTTGCTGAAGCCATTCCAAGCATGTTGGAAGGAGGATCCTTCACATGGCTGTGGATGTAAGCGCTGGATGGTGAGCATCAGGATGGTGTTCTAGTTTCTGCTTGATATGATCAGTTGGATCATTTTATGTATGTATGTACGCATCACTTTGGATGCTGGATATGATCAGTTGGATCATGTGTATGTATTGTTTATGCATCATGTTGGATGCTTGGACCATGTATCTGTATATGTATCAGGTGGGTACATTGTATGATCAGGTGGATCATGTATGATGATATGTATCAGGTAGATACTTGGTATGCATCAGGTAGATGCATTGATGATCAGGAGGATCATGTATGATGATATGTATCAGGTAGATACTTGGTATGCATCAGGTAGATGCATTGATGATCAGAAGGATCATGTATGATGATATGTATCAGGTAGATACTTGGTATGCATCAGGTAGATGCATTGATGATCAGGAGGATCATGTATGATGATATGTATCAGGTAGATACTTGGTATGCATCAGGTAGATGCATTGATGATCAGGAGGATCATGTATGATGATATGTATCAGGTAGATACTTGGTATGCATCAGGTAGATGCATTGATGATCAGGTAGATCATGCAGCAGGATGTTGCAGTGATGATCAGGATGATCATAGATGACGAGCTTCAGGATGTTGCTCCAGACGACATGCAGCAGGATGTTGCAGTGATGATCAGGATGATCATAGATGACGAGCTTCAGGATGTTGCTCCAGATGACATGCAGCAGGATGTTGCATTGATGATCAGGACGATCATGGATGACGAGCTTCAGGATGTTGCTCCAGATGACTTGCAGCAGGACGTTGCAGTGATTATGATCAGGACGATCATGAGTACATCAGGATGATGTATGGTGAGTATCAGGTTGATACTCTGTGGCCGTGGATCAGGTTGTGCAGATGAGCATGTATGGGAGATCCTATAGGTCGGAGTTGTGTACCCGTAACAGCCTGGGATGCTCTTTCGAGACATTGCTCTGGGAGGACATGTAATTTGTGCCCTGGGAGATTTCAGGTCGGAGTTGTGTACCCGTAACATCCTGAGATGCTCTTGCGAGGTTTTGTCCTATGGCATGTAATAGCGCCCTGGGAGATCCTACAGGTCGGAGTTGTGTACCCGTAACATCCTGAGATGCTCTTGCGAGGTTGTGCCATGACCACATGTAATTTGTGCCCTAGGAGATCTCAGGTCGGAGTTGTGTACCCGTAACATCCTGAGATGCTCTTGCTAGGTTTTGTGGTGGACCACATGTAATTTGTGCCCTGGGAGATCTTAGGTCGGAGTTGTGTACCCGTAACATCCTAAGATGCTCTTTCGAGGTTTTGTGGTGGGGTCACATGTAATAGCGCCCTGGGAGATCCTACAGGTTGGAGTTGTGTACCCGTAATATCCTGGGATGCTCTTTCGAGGTTTTGTGACGCACGTAATAAGTCCTGAGGATTCCACAGTATGGCCAGTGATGACGAAGACCTGCAGGTGGTGGGCCTACATCCAGTATGAAAAAGGACTGGCTCTGTAGAACTTCCTATGACGAGTAGAGGCAGAGATTGGATGAGATAGCAGCAGCAGTGACGATGATGATGACGATGATCCAGAGAAGAAGACTTGTCTAGCAGATCTGTGTCGAGAAATACCTTCCTAGTTAAGAGGGAGTGTTGATGTATATGTAACTTCGGAATGTATTTCATCTGTGTATTATATATATATTTATTGTACCCTTATAAGAGATGTGTTATTCCTCTATAAGGAAGTGTCGTCATGTGGATTGACAAGTGTCGTAAGTGTGTGTACTTGCCTATGGGTTATTAGACCACCTTATGGGGTCGGCCCTAATTAATATATAATATAATGTGGATGTACTCAAGTAGACAAGTCAGCCCCAGTAGGTCACTGGGCAAAAAAAGGTGAGTATAAATAGAGATAGGAGATCTCTATTTTACTCACTCGGAAAAAAGCATCTATCTCTCTCTCTGGAAAGTGGCGCACTAGTGAGGAGGAGGAGGATCATCTGCTAGGAGACTATCTCTGTATTATTTGGTTGTATTTTGGTTGAGCCATTGCTCTCTCTATCTCTGAGGAAGTTTGTGGGGTTTTTCACCTTAGGGTTTTCCCCACGGAAACTCTGTGTCTCTTGTCTCTATGCTTTTGATTCTTGTGATGCTTGTGATGCTTGTCATACTATGATTGTCATGCATTGATATACTGTAGATTTTATTCTCTCAGCAAAGATCCTATAGTATTGTGATTTAATACTGAAAATTTAACAAGCAGAGGTGCTCGGGAGATAAGTAATGTGGCCCCCGCCAACGGGAAGATTTGAAGAGTTAAACATGTCGCTCATCCCTGCCGTGGATGCAGAGCAGAGGAAGATCAATGGTCCTAGAGGATTGACGCGTTGGGAAGATGCGTGGTGGATAGGAGAGATGGTGGTCGCAATGAACAAAACCGCCTGACAGGTCTCAAATCTAGGCTTCGTTGCGAGGAGGTTGGGCGGTAATGAAAACCAGTTTAGAGAAACGCGACACCACCTTCGTGGACACATGGTGTCGAGTGAACGGTGCAGATTGGACCATAAGGGGATGATCTGACAACAGGAAAGAGGGAGTTGTCAAATCAGTGGTTATGTGGGGATCAGATCTAACGACGGAGATCAACACGTGAGAGATCAACGGATGAGAAAGGTGGACAGCTAGCAAATAAGATCAGAGGATAACGAAAAGGGTTTATAGATATAACCGACGGCATGTGAAAGTTGACATTTGCTCCCCAGACCTGTCGAAGTCAAAAGCTTCTCGACGTGTGGGAGACGACGAAGGAAACAGGGCTTTCGACAGGATATTTTCAGAACTTGCAAGTGACAAGTAGGTCCTTCCAACTAAATTCATCAGTAATATAAGTGTGTTCATCGTAGGAAAATGGAAGAAGATACGAATGTTAACACACTTAGGGTTAGGAGTGCTCTGGAAGACATAGACTTCAATATATTTGACACAGAGATTCAGTTTCCTGTCACTGAAATTAAGAGAAGACTGAAGCTTTTGCATGCTGGAAGCATAGATATGCATAGGGTGTTTCAGTCGTCGTTTATTTGTTCTGTGTAACAACAAAATAATAATAAATTAATATTAATTAAACAAATACTAATAGTCATGACCTTTTGTCGAAAAGGTACATGACGGGCCTATAAAAGCCCGAAACTATGTCACCATTATCATCTATCATACATTCCATTTTACATTACTACTTATCCAGTTATGGCTTTATTACGTTACTCGTACTTGTTATTCTATTAGTGGGAACTTTAGTTCCTTCAGTGGTATCAGAGCCCCTTCTTGGGCAGATTCCAGCCATTGGCTATTATTGGGAGTTTCTCCTGTCAATTGGTTTTTGACCATAGAGTGGCCCTTGGCCAAAATCCATTCTCCAACTCCAAAAAAGTAAAAAAACAAAAGAGAAGAAAGAAAAAGACAAAAGTAAAAAAATAAAAAGAAGAAAAGAAGAAAAGAAGAAGTGATTTCGTTGATTTGGATTTTGGCCAAATAATTGGAGAGTTTCTCAAAATTAAGTCTTTGACCTAAAGAAAATAAAAATAAAAAGAAAAGAAGATAGTGAAAAAAGAAGTAAAAAAAAAGAAAAAGAAGAAGAGAAAATAAGTAAGAACAAGAAGTAAGAATAACATTCACGAAACCGCACATGGTTTTATGACAGTGCACATGGTTTTGTGAGCCCTTGGTTTTATAAAATCGTCACTTGGTTTTATCAAACCCACTCTTAGTTTTATATATTATTATAATAATATTAGTATTATTATATAATATTTTAATTTTATTAGAAACTTATTACTCCACCTTTATAATAAAAGTATTTAAATATAAAACTTATTGTTTTTATTCAAACAAAAATTACAATAATATTATTATTATTTATAATAATATATATATTGTATTGTTTCAAAACTCTATACCCCTTCTATTCACAAAAAATTATAATATTTATTATTATTGTTAGTAATAATTAATATTATTAAATAATTGTAATTAATTACAATTATTTTATAAAAAGGGGAAGGAAGCCAAAAATCAGGAAAGAAGACAAGCAAAAATGAAAGAGACGGATTTTAATAAAACAGAGAAAATATTTCTCAATGTTCCGATAAAAGTGCCGATGGCCATGCTGAAAGTCAATGGGATATTTGATGAAAGTCCAATTGCCATCGCTATTTGTCCATCCAACAAGGAAAATTTTATAAATATTTATGTCGCAAATCAAGTGCAAGTTCAAGAATCAATGAAGAATGAGTCAAACGAAGATCAGATAGAAGTACCATTACAAATAGATGATTATCATTTTGCAGCTCAATTCACCATCGCAGCTATAGACGACCATCTCATCGACATAATGTTGGGTTATAATTGGTTGGAAACACTAGGAACATTCTCCGTCAATGCAAAAAAGAAGTGCATCACCTTCTTCCATGAGAAGAAGAAAATAACACTACATGATTTCTCAGTGATAGTTCCCTTATCGCAAACTACAGACGAAGAATCAACTGATGGACGATATGAAGAGTTAGAAGAAAAAATAAAGCTTTTAAACAAACTCATCATGGACAAAGATAGTGAGTTGGAGTACGTCCAGAGAAAATTAGAAAATCAGGAAACAAAGTTATGTCATCGTCAACAGCAAAAAGAAAAACTCTAGTAGCAGTATGACGATAGTAAGAAGACACATAAGATGGAACTGAAAAAAGTCAACAATGTGTTATCAAGCAATATTGAAGAGATTTTTCGACTACAAAATCATAACAAAACAGTGATTACAAAGATTAAAAAATTAAAAAACAGTAGCAAGAGGGAACACTCCGATGAAGACCTCAAAGGAAGAACACTCTAAAAGCAGGAAGAAAACCAGTGTCTAAAGAATCATAATCAGGAACTAGAGAATCAAATCAAGAAGTTAGAAATTGACAAAAAGTCGCAAGATGAAAGAATCGAAAAGATTCAGAATCATAAAAATATACTAGAGAACCAAGAAGCGCAAATCCAAGAAGCTGCATCCAAAAATCAAGTCGAGAAAGTGAAGGCAGTCCTCACTGCAGTTCAAAAGAAAAAAAAACAAACAACACATACGCCTTACAGAGATCCCAATTATAATCGCCATTTTGACCAACGACGGGGTCAAAATGAACATTCCCAAAAAAGTTATGTTGACAGGAAAACAGTTCGACATACTAAGCAACAATTGAAACGATCCATTCCCCAAAACGATCTCACAAGTACGATCAAAATAGATTTGGGATGGACCATAGCAGATATGATGCGACAATTCTCCTGGGGAATCCAGAACTTGTATTGTCTTATTTCATCAAGTGTCGCAAAGAATCTCAAGACGATCGTTCAAGTGAAATCAGACATTGTTGTCAATACAGCTTTGAGGACAAAGCTTCCCTTAAGGGGAAGGCAATGTAACAACAAAATAATAATAAATTAATATTAACTATTAATATTAATTTATTAATTAAACAAATATCAATAGTCATGACATTTTGTCGAAAAGGTACATGACGAGCCTATAAAAGCCCCAAACTATGTAACCATTATCATCTATCATACATTCCATTTTACATTACTACTTAGCCATTTATGGCTTTCTTACATTACTCATACTTGTTATTCTATTAGTGGGAACTTTAGTTCCTTCATTCTACCTTGACCAAATTATGTTGTTTCCTGAGTTCGTATCCTGGTGTCTGTCAAATTATGAGGGAACCCAGAAGGTTATCATGAATGCTCGAAAGAGTAAAATTGTTTGTTCTATAGAGCCATCCATTGTAAATAGTTCTTTTGAAATCCCCGAGTCGGAAACCCCTGAGTCTGAGGGCTTTTCCGAGGAGTCAATCATATCCCTGTATCATCAAATCTCTCCTGAAAGTCGGCAAGCCTTTTTGACCACTTGCCTTAAACCTGATGGAGATTGAAGACACTCCATACCCTTTAGATGTCGATCTTTTCAATGATAACACCCAGTTAGTTCTTTCGTTACTAGCCCAATTTTTAGGTTTAGATACTGATACATTGGTAACTAAGTTACACTTGAGTCTGTTGTTTAGAATAAGTGTCGGTGTGCCGGAGTCGAATATGAGTCAATGCCGAGCCTTAGGTTTTAAGAATTTGCGGCAGAAGCTATTCATTCTCAGTCAGCCATTTTTCCGAATACAAGATGTATCAGGTTTCAAGCGCATCTGATGAAAATGGTCATGGTTAGTAGTCAAGAAGAATTACATTTTGCACCAGAAGTTTATGCAGGCACTTTGGAGGATAACATGTTCAACTACATGAATTCTATTTTATCTGAGTTATACAAATTGTTTTTTGGAGAAGAGTTGTCGAGGGTCTTACCTGAGATGAAGACATTGATGCAGCTGAAAAAGGAGATGGTGGTAGGAGACTGGTTCTTGCTAAAGGATTCTACAGTAATTAGGCTGTATGGTTTCGTACATGAGCCTTACATACTACCTGCCTTTTTAACTTTGAGAGTTTTTGCTTTGGAGTTTGTGAGGCAAAAGTTGATTCTAGAAGATGAACATTTTTTAAAGTTCAGAAAGGGATCTGATTTAAAGTATCCCTGGATAGTAGGTCCATTTATTGTGAAAAGTAAGGAGGCCATTTCAGATGTACAGAAATTACTGGAGGTTATGGAATTCAGGAAGGATATCGCAATGGAATATGATCCTTTGCATATTATTTCTGAAAGGAGGAGAATGAATAACATTAGAGGTTTTGAACACATAGAAGTGGAAGGGTCATTAAGAGGAAGAAATTTGTTGCAGTTTGAACCGGAGGTGGAGACAGTGTCAAACTTACAGGGGGAAGATCTCAATTTGATAGAGGCAACAATAGAGGTTGATGTTGTGCCAAAAGTTGCAGAAGTTGGAGAAAAGAGGAGTCTACAGGAAATAATAGACGAGCATGATGAGGAAAGAGAGGGGGAAAAGAGATCTAAGGTTGAGACTCAAGAATTGGTCGGGACATAGCCAGATTTGGCAGTTTTGATAAATAATGAAGTTGGTAAGGACAAAGAAATTTCGATCCCAGATGTATAGATACATGAGTATAGTTTTTAGGAGGCTATAGAAAGTGGAGACACAAGTAGATTCACGTCAAGAGTTGAAATGTTTGAACAGTATGGTTGGAATAAACAAACTTCTTCTCAGTTTGTTTATAATTTGTTACCCAAATTCAGGGACTTATCTAAGTCAGATGTCACTTTGGTGACTAGCCGGAATATCAAAGAGAACACTTTGAATCTGGCGGTAGCTACTCCAGATAAATTGATTGAGATGAAATTCAATTTGAAGAAGATACTTGCACTAGATAAGATTTAGTTGCACAAGCAGATCGGAGAAGTTATCTATGAAGATTTTGTGCAGGCAGTTTTGAGGGTTGAAAGATTGGAAGGTATTTTAAGCAAAATGGACAGTCAGCTAAGACAAGAGAGAATGGAAAATAAAGCCTACCAGCAGAAAGTCAAGAAATTACAATCCGACTTGGTCTCAAGTGATGGCGGGGGCAAAGCTAGCAAGAAATTGTTGACAGAAAATGACAACTTGATTCAAACATTGCAGAAGAGAATGAAAGTCCCAAATACTCAATTACTTAAGGCTCCTGAGGAGTCAAAGTTAGAGCAAGAGAAAGAGGCTTTAGTCAAAGAGGACAGTGAAACCAAAGCAGAGTTATTGAAGTTTATTGAGAAGAAGGTAGAGTGGGAAAGGGACAAGATGAGTTTGGAGAAACAGATTGATGATTTAAAGAGTAACTTTCCCAATTTGGGCATGCAACAGTCAAATGTGAGTCAGAATGCAGATGAAAGTGGTGCTGATAGCCTTGCACAGGCTATTTCCCAATTTAGCTTAAAGGACATGGAAATTAAAGAATTGAAAGAAAGGGCTCAGGAATTAGAGGAGCAGAACCAGAAAAATGATGAAGAGATAAAGGGATTGCAAGCCAAAAATAAAGGATTGGTGGATACTAATCAATGGTTTATTCCCCGGGTGATTGGACAGATCCCAATGCAAGGTTGCAAGCATTTAATTTGGGATAATATTATTGAGACAACCACTAATCTCAGACCTTGTTTAATATCCATAAGAGCGAGAGAGAAAGCAATAAAGGAAGCTTTGAAAAGCTGTACAACAACAAGGGAAAATCTAATCAGAAGGTCAAAGGATACAGCTCAGGATGCCATAGATTTTCTAAGAGGCTTATCAGAAGATGAAGTGAGTACAATGGATATCAAGAATAGAATTTCAGCGATCGCTTGGGCCAGAAGGACACTAGGAATGTACACTTATGTGGAAGGTATCGAAGCTCGCTGTGCAGGGATGAAAGAACAAGTTACTGATGTCAAGGAAAGGTTTAAAAAGGTTTTCCAAAAAGGACTACCTTCCTTTTGGAATGAGGATGATGAGCTAATTCTTCACAATGATTACAAAAATTTGCTATTCGCGATAAGGATGGATCATGAAAAGCTCCAGAAGCTAACTCATGTCCTTACAGGTAAGATATTATTAGAGAAGCTGGAAGGATATTTCGAGATCATGAACCTGCTGAAGAACCTGAGCGAGGGAGTCCCTACTATGTCAAGTGAAGAAAATGTGGAGCTAAAAGTCTTGGTGAAGGAAATGGTATTGCACAAGAGCATCACGACCGACCAATGGATTTATGTGGAGAGATATGGGAGAATGAAGTATTCACTTCGTGCTCCACAATAGTTGTTGTTTTTTATTTCAAATCAAAGACTTCTGAAACATTTTCATTTTAAAGAGAATTGTAATATTTTTTGAGGAAGCTAAGGAAAATAGCCAGCTGGAACAGTTACTTCACTATCTTTTGTCTTTTAATTAAAGTAAATGTCATTTAGTAAAAGTACCGGTGGATTTAAAAAACAGTTAGGCCAGTTCTACCTATTTTCTGTTTGGTAATGATAGTGGCAAATGAATCTTGATTAGGTGTCATTTTGTTGTAACCATTTTTTTGGTCTGAATGAGTCGAGCATGAGACTCAAGACACCTATAAATTCAGTGTAATCAATGAGTAAAGGGTTGAAAACTTTTTGGAGGCCTGTATATTGCTCTATGTAAGACATTTTTGAGCTGTTTTGAATAAAATTGACAGAGCCGAGCAGGTGTTTTATCAGGGATTCCCATGTGATTGGTCTTGCAGTCTGTTCCTTCTTTTTCCCATGTGAATTGTGTTTCTTTCATAGTAAATCCATTTTGTAATTCTTTATTCATGTTTGGTTCAATGTAGTATCTGAATGAAATTCATAGAGATTATGCTCCCTTTTGATTTTACCAAGCATTCCACAATTATTTTCTACTAAAGCCAGTATAGAATTCATGTTTCCATGCTTTATATTGATGGACTGTTCTTTTCTCTTCTAACTCACCAACTCAAAAGATTTTTGACTGCAAGCTGGTGGCTACCTTTCCCTTGTGTGAATGTATTTGCAAAGCATTTGTCAATGATGTTCATGTCTTGTTTGATTTGACTCCATCGCCCAATAAAGATCCATGTTGTTTTCCAACCAACAATTTATAAAAACAATCCGTCCTAACAGAGATCTGACCTTCTGAATGTGCTTGAATGATTATCTTGAGAAATGAAGGCTGGTGTGTTTGTTCATTGCTGACAACTTTGAGTATTTCCAGTCTTTGGTAGATTTGTGGAGAGAGCCCTCTCAGACTGTGCTGGGTCAGTAGCACAAGTCTAAAGTGGTTAGTGGTTACCCCGATTCTGCCCTTTCACAACCTTGGGGTACGTTTTGGGTGTTAACAATACCCAAATCCATTAATATGGAAGAAGTGTTTTAATGTTGAAGTGTGAAGGATGTTCACAAAGCCTAAAACATTGGGTTGAATATTCGAATGACTAAGGTGTTGAAACTAATGGTCCTAGTATCAAATACGAATTCGAACTATAGCGCTGGCTCACAATATTGTAATGTGTAAAGTGGGTGGTTGAAATCTTAAATGTTGCATGTGGTGGTCACGTGGCTTTGGTAGCCAGCTGGATGAGGGATTAATGTCTGGGTTTTCACCTCAGCGTTACCATTTCATTTGTAGTGGATTTGGCTGTGAGGGTTTTCTATTGCATTGGCTTGTTGGTGCTCTTGACCTGAGCTTTGCTCATGTTCAAGGCAGTTGCTGTGCAAAACAATGGAGGCATCCACGACTTCGGTCAGGTAATGGAAATTGAGACCCTCCTGAGATTTCCTTCCTAAGTATTCTGTACATGTTTGTTTTGACTATAAGTTTAAACAGTGGCTCGTTGCATTCTTGGCAGGTATGATTCATAGGTGCTCGGCGTTGGTTGTTGACGGTGGGCAACTCTTGATTCCAGCATTCACAAGGTACTATAACATGCAATCTAAATGTTGTTGTTGTCAGCAATTGGGGAACTGTAACATGCAATCTAAATGTTGTACTATGTGCATTGGCTCTAGTGACATACAATAAGTGATCTCCTATCTCTTCATTAGACCATTAGATGTTGCAAATCATAATGATATGTGGTTGAGTAATTTCATTGTGGGTGAAGTAATGTGCATCCACATTATACATCGAAAGAAGCAAGGTGCATTGTAGAATGCATGTGGGGTCATAAGAGGGGTATCATATCAATATACTAGGTAGAAATATAAGGGGGTATAAAAAATGTTAATGAAAAAATTGATACATACAATATCTAGTGAAAATAGGGGTTTTTTTAAATTGGGAAGGCATATTGGGAGGGGGTTAAAAAAAAGATTTTGGAAGGTATTTTCCAATATTTAGTGAAATTAGGGGTATTGTTTCATATGCCACGAACAAACGTGCTATGATAGCGGTTTATTGAGTGAAGCCCCCGTGGCCCAATATGTCAGTCTATAGAAGAATAAATCATGTGCACTAGGGCTTATTCCCAGTAATAAAAATAAATCATATGTGTTGGGGCTTTAAGCCCAATATATAACATCAGAAATAGTCAGTGAAAATTCGAGATATTACATAGTAAATAGATTCATTAATCAAAGCGAAGCAAAGGGAAGGATCCCATGTGTAATATCCCTAATTTTGTTGATTATGTTTATGTTATGTATTGGGCGTAATTCTCGATGTATATGATTTATTTTGATGATATATATATACTGGGCGTAAGCCCCAATGCACATGTTTTTACTTTTGTTATATATGTTGGGCGTAAGCCCTGATGCACGTGACTTACCTTGGTTATAGATATACATATTTGGACATGGACCCTGACAGATACAGATTATTGTTATGTACTGGGCATGAAGCCCCGATGTACATGATTGATGTTTATTGTGTGATTGGGTACAAACCCTAATAAACTGAGATGATCCTTGTTATTTATTGTGCAGAGTTCTGGTATGCATGACTGACTTTTATGATGTGTTGAGCATAGGATCTGGAGCACATCGATGACCTATGTGTTGGGCGTAAGCCCCGATCCACATAGAGGACTTTTATTATGTGCTGGGTGTAAGCCCTGATGTACATAGAGTGTTAGGCATAAGCCCTGGAGCACTCCAAACTTGATGTTGAGGATAAGCTCTGGAGCATCAGATATTTGGCCATTGTATCCCTTGGTGTATCTTACAAATACATCCTAGTACTAGTGTTGAGAAAGGAGCTTTGGAATTGCACTAACGTAATTCCCATGTAAAAGTGTTGAGCTTAAGCTCTGAATAGAACTAGGGGTTACTTTAATTAAAAGGTGTTGAGTTGAGGAAGGCTATGAATAACACCACCAGTCATCATACTTATTTAATTTGACTAAATTGAATCACTACTCTTCTCTCATCAAGGACTGAGGAAACTGCCATGAAATACGACGTAATCCAACATGCAAAGGGATCTAGTGCTACCTAACCTAGTCGACCATCCATTCCCACCAAGGGCCTTGTCAAAAGAGTCTACCCTATTTAATTGATGCATCAAAGTTATAATGCTATACTTGAATTAATCAAGTGAGTAAATATAAAGGAGCCTCATTGTTGTACAAAAGTATTGTGTATACCCACTCATATATATATATATATATATATATATATAAAGAAAGATATGAGAATAATAAAATACACACAAAGTTATATAAAGTAAAGTGTATAAATCCACATGAAGGGATTCTACATACAATTATATTATAAATAAACAAACTATAAAGTTTACTATAATTAGTTCAAAATAACAAAGTAAGAGTCCTAGACAAAACTAAAAGTTTATAATTAAATAAACTTTTTAATTATATGTTATATTTCAAACTAAGAGTCAAACTGAAGTTAATATTAAAAATACTATTATTAATTCAACTGCAATTCCAAATTTCACCTATAAATACAAGGACAATTTCCAAAGAGAGGATTTATCTATCTTATTATTATTCTCTATGGTATCAAGAGAGAAATTCTCTCATAAATATGGAAGAGTAATATTCCAGGATTGAATTGCAATCAGATGTTTGCCTTAGGTTCTCTAGGTTCTCTTGCATGTTGGAGCCAGCTCAGGGGGACCCGACTTAGAACTAGGAACAGTTCCGGGTCATGGTTGGGAGGAACGTTGCAGTTCCAAAGTTATTTGGTTATCATCCTACATGTCAGCCAAGATTAATTGTTTCCATTAACTAGTGTCTAGGTGTGCAGGCTATAATAAGGAGATCCCAGCTACAAGAGTTCAGGTAAGAATTTATAGCCCTATTTCAAAGTTATTAGAATATTGCAGATTGATAGTTAGGATTTAATTATTGTAAAATTGTAAAAGTTCTTTTCATTAGAGTTTTGGTTATCACTGTGTATTTGGGAGCAAGGGCTAAGGCATTGGCTCCCTAGGGTAAACAATTATTTTCTTCAAAACTTTATTTACTTATGCATTTTGTAAACATCAAACTTTTCCTTTTATTGTTTAGACTTATGATCTAGCAGAGCTAGCTATGCTAGCTTGTGCTAGATCTCAACCTTTATAAATTACTGTAATTAAAATTTACCTCCAAAACAAGAATTACGTTTTTATAGGGTCAAATTCTGAACCAACACAAATCTGATTTAAAAGTATTATACAGCTGAATCATCTCATCCAAGAGATCGATTCTCTTTGAAACCTAGATCCTAGGTTTTAAACCATTTAAATAAATCACAGTTACAATATTTTAACCATCAAACTCATGCTGAACTAAATCAAATTTAAAACAGTGATCATACTTTCCATTTTAAGATCGAATTACCTTTTTCTCTTAA
Organism: Larix kaempferi; assembly: GCA_027924585.1. Taxonomy (NCBI): domain Eukaryota; kingdom Viridiplantae; phylum Streptophyta; class Pinopsida; order Pinales; family Pinaceae; genus Larix; species Larix kaempferi. The sequence continues at coordinate 21,789,700 of BSBM01000338.1, forward strand.
AACCCTAGACTCTTCTTCTACAAAAAACATTTTATGCCAAAACAGTAAATCGTTTCTAGCTCAACCCACGCCATCAACTTTTGGTTTATCACACACAGAATACAGCGTTGGATGGAAAGCCACACTTATTTTAAACATTTAAACTAAACCATATAAAACGCATAGGTACAGCCAAATCTCGATTTTCTTTTTACAACCTAGCTAATTAAAGAATTAATTCCAGAACCCGGCGTTGGCTGGAAAGCCACACTGCTATCAACATTTTATTTAAAACAAGAAAGGAACGCACAGGTAGAGTCACGACTAGAGCTTACAGCATAGAAATCTAATTTAATTAAAACAAATCAAGAAATCAAGAAATCCACGGGATGAGGGCCACACTTATTGCGTTGGGCAAAGACATCAATCCTTCCAACTAATTCACTATCAACAAAGCTAAGCAACAAGAATGACTCTCTTCTTAAATCACACTTAGACAGATCGATACATTTCATAGACCAGCCAAGTCAAACGAAACTAAAATAATCCTTTAATTACACAGGGTATATACTTTCCAGAACGTCATAGGATAGGGTTCGAATCCCTTAAACAAAAACACAGACTCAGTTTTAAAACACAATAGCTACAAACAACATTCAAACCCCATAAATATTTCTTTTTAACTCAAATCGATTTCATTACACATGGCTCAAATTAATTATCAACAATTAAAATTTCTACACCATTATCATTTCAACAGCGTTAAAACCTAGTTCTCGATTAACCATTAAAAGAAGAAACGCTAAGAGTTCCATTCGAGTTATCGAAACATATCAACCATTAACTTAAAAGAAAAACGCAGAGTAGTAAAACTAACATCTAGATTCCCATTTAGAGACAGAGACTTCCATGTTTTACAAACAGTTACGATTTCTTATTACAGAGAATAAGTTTTATTCAAACCCACAGACTGGAAACAACGTTTCATATTCGAATCCCAAACCCTGAAACATTCAAACAAAACTTGCCCACATGATTACATCTCAACAGACATTTTGGTCAAATCAAAGAGTACTCACAACATTTGAAGTGGCTTTTAAAAACGCCTTGTAACTGCCAACACTGAGCCATTAAAATCATCCGAGTTATTCATCCACATTCCACCATAGAAAGCGTAGGTTCAGAGTGCCCAGGTCTTACCAGGACCAAGGCACTTAGCATCCACGACAGGGTACACTCAGCTTGCTAACTCCACCTTCAAACCACCATCGAGACCCTCCTGTCAAGCATCACAAACGAATAGAGATTAAAACATGCTATAGTAGTGAGAAAACGCGATACTAAGTTACAGTGTCAAAGCTGGGGAATATCACGACTTACCTTCCATCGAAATGCTGCTGCAAGGACCCTGTGCTACGCTAAGGTGCAAAATTTCCCCATCAATGGAGAAGGCCGAGAGCCTTGGGCTCTCCACTCTCCACACAAACAACGTAGAGCAACAAAAACCCAAATGCTGAATGCGATAGGGTTTTACGTGACCAAGCCAGCATGGACTCCAAACTCGTGTTTTGCACATGGGATTCATTAAATCCCTAACTACCCCCACTATGTTTCGAATAGTTACCAGCGCTTATAGTTTGGATACTTACCATTTGTCACAAGTGCTTAGAGTAAAGTCTTATCAAATTTTTAATCATAGGATAAAGCCATTCTTTTAGAACCAAGTTTGTCCCAAATAAGTTGTTCACCTAGGAATCCTTAGGGTACCTGCATACAATAGGTTGATTTATGATTTAGCTCACATGGATCTAAGTAAGACCCGAGGCTCTGTCAACCTCCTCTCCATAAAAAGAAAAGAAACAAGCAGAACTCACTAAAGTACAAACAAGTAGAAGTAACCCTTACTGCAAATCCAAGTCAAGCATGAGTATACATCCATCTATAAATACTTGCCATAAAATATGAAGTAATTCAATAGTACGGAACATAACCACCAGTGTGGAATACAAGAGCGCCAATACTTAAACCAAAGATCTAAAATATCATAGTAGAATAACAGACCACCATGTGTTAAACAACGATAGGAAACCAGGTTATGTTTTCAAGTATCCTTTGCATTAAAGTTCTTTTCAGTGCTGAAGATTAATTTAGTATAAACATTAAGTTCTTTCAGTGCTGAAGTTAATTTAGTATAAACATTAGGTTCCAAACGACGATAATGCCCCACACATAATTATTTTTAATTTTTACAGTTTTAGGGACATTACACCACGCAAGGTAGGCAAGTATATTTTTAAACACCTCTATTTAGGCCTCCTATTAATATATAGATATTTGATATGTATTTACACTTTGGAGTTCACCCAACGAATTGAAATTTATGTAGATACTAAAAGAAGGGTTTGCTACACTTTATTGCTATGGTTGCGATCGAAGGGAGCTAGGGATATTCATTATGGTTATGGAAATCACCTCCATTCATTACATTTGGGTTCGGTGTGTTTTCCCATGTGTTCTTTGGGGACAAACTCGCTCGTACAGGGTAACCTAAGAGCACCCTTGAACTACGTGGACGATCTATTTCATTGAGTTGAGGCTAACATCTTCTTAGAGACATTCCTTTGTCCGAGGTGTTTTACACAAAATCCTTCTAAAGATTTTACATGCAGTATATCCTAAATTCATATGTTTTTCATGTTGAAATAATAACATTTGTTTCCTTTACATACTTTCCACTTAGATTTCAAATTTTCAACAAGGAGCAACGAATTTTGCAATATCTAGTCAATGAATTTTTTTTATGACAATGATGACGCCGATGATGATGATGCTGATTATGATGATGATGATGATGATGATGATATATTTTTAGTGTGAAATTGATTCTATTTAACGGTGCTAGCTCAATGGAAGAGCACCTGCCTTACAGGAAGGAGGTTGGTGGTTCGATTCCTATGTCCCCTATCTACATAAATCAATGATTAGTTAACAACAATTAATGATTAAATAAATGACTAGTTAACGCCAATCAATGACTAAATAAATGACTAGTTAAAAACAATCAGTGACCAAATAAATGGCCAATTAACAACAATGAATGACTAAATAAATGACCAGTTAACAACAATCAATGACTAAATAAACAATTAAATTTACTACCAAACAACGATAATTAATGACCAAATAGCGACAATTAATGACCAAATAAAAAACCAAATATTGACAATTAATGACCAAATAAATGACTAAATATATAACCAATGCATGAAGCAATTCAAGCAAATTATAACCAAGTGATAAATGACCAATTTGGTTGGGTGATAAGTGACTGCTAATTTATGACCAGCGGTCACATGACCAAATTTAGTCATTTATCACCCATTTTTAGTCATTTTTTAGTCACATATCGCCCATTTTGTACTAGTGTTTTCCGACCCCTCCATATTTTGAATAAATCTTTGCTACATTTTCCTTTACATATTCGACATTTTCTTCCTCTCTATCAAGGATTCTAGGCTATGGGAAACTTGAGATCCAAATTTAGATGATATTATGTGGCCCTCGATTATCCATTCCAATTCATACCCCATTGGTTTTTTTAGTTTCCTTCAAATTGGTAGTATCCATTTCCATACAAGAAACAAACACTCTTCATGAAATGCATAATATATTTAGTATCCTCAAGGATAACTTGGAAATTGCTACAAATAGTAAGAAACAACAAGTCAACTAGCATAAGGTAAAATTCCATTTTGAGATATGAGATGTATTTTTTTTGTAATTTCAATGTTATAAGTAGATAACTCTAAATCAAAAGGGTAACATCAAGATTTAAACCATATTTCTATAGTCCATATATAGTGAGGGAAATAATAGGTGATGTGACCTATGCACTTGACATTCCTAACCTTAGACTACGTCGCTTGTCTATTTCTCCATAGTTACAACTTGAAAATTCAGCTAAAAATTTGTAAGTTGCACCTATTCAACCAATGAACCCACCTTCAACATTATCTCCTTAATCTATGGACTGGTAAAGGTGCACTCATATTCCAAATCCAATTGAAGTTAAATAATGTTTCCCTGTAGTAAACATGGTATAAATGAACCTTTTTGTGATAGAGGAAGGTCTCTCATCCTTGGAGATATCCTCAAGGTGAGCTTCTCCTTTGTGAAACTCAAGCCACATCTTTGGAAACTAGTGGCACACTTCCTCTAGTCCTCCAGTTCATCTACTAGTACCAAATTCTTTGTGTCACTAAAGGAATCATGTTCTTGTGCCACATTATCTAATGGAAGTTGATGTTGTTGGCGCACATGTTGTTGTTCAATAGCATAGTTTGTAGAGTTTAGTATTTTCTTAGTACATGCTTGGTCCTATTCCTAATTGGACATGAACACATTTTGTGGAATATGGAACTATTTTTTTATAAGGGTAGGTTATCATTATTGCTACATTACATGTTGCTAAAAGTAATTAGACACATCGCAGAGAGATTCAAGAAAGGTGTTTCAATCCAATCAATATCTACAACTGTTGTAATGCCACCTCATAGAACCTCTTTTTCTCATTAATCATGATCATTTTCACTCATTTGAAGAACATTTTTCAAATAAGGGTACTTCATAACGCTGAGCAAATCATTCATATGGTAGATGTGAACCTTCAAGGATAAACACTCCTCTTTGGTGATGCTAATAGATGTGACATGCAATATCTATAGGACAGGAGGATCCTTGATATGGCACCAAATCATCTGAATGCTAGATGCAAAAATTTCCTGAATTACCAAGATTCTTGCCCCAAAACTCAAGCACTATTTAGTGCAAGGAATAAAGGGTGATTCTATGCAATGTTTCAAAGGACCACTCCCTTAGGAAATTGCTTCAAATATTTCCAAGAAATAAAGATGACCTTTGCACTTGTCCAAAAAAAAAATCATAATGTTGGACCCTTGAAATGTACTTGGACCTCATTATATTTTTTCCATAGTTGTAAGTAATTTTTGATTGGATAGAACTCATGATGAACCCAACTTGCTTACTCTTGATGGATGCAAGTGGCTATTAGGTTTCAGAAAGAATACTTTTGTGTGTTGTAGATGTCTGTCCAACTTGATATGTTTTATGATCATTTCAATCACTACTGGGGTGCACATACATGTTGTTTATGGATTCTTAAGATTGTTCAAGGGCCTATAGGTAACCATATGTGATTTAGGGAACACACATATGAAATTAGGGTAACAAAACCCATCAAGAGTCACAATAACAACTATTGTTAGAGGAGGTTATTTGCCAAATGATACACCAAAACCATACCTATCGGTTAATTTTTTAGGGGGATGTTTTTCTCTCTACCATAACACATCATGCCAACGGGCTTGTCACTATCAAGAAAATGCCCTATATGTATAGTGGAAATCCTAAAGTTCCAGGGAATGTCCTATGAACACATCGTGAATCTTCCCATGGTCATTGCATATCCATCTATCAACCACTATTGTGCTTCCACCATTCCTCCCATTCAAGAAGAAGCAACTAGAGATGACTTCTTGCCTTGCATTAATTCCATGTGCACATAATGACTAGCTTTAGTACTTCCTGGATTTTTGCTCTTCCTTTTTCCAACAAAAGTGAAACATGAAACGTATGCGTAAATATTTTTTTGATGGGGCTTATCAAGGTCTAGCTATGAAATTGGTATTGGCTTTATATTGCATCTCATTGATTCTCATTATTTATATGTCAAATCAAATAAGGGGTGGGGAACAAACAATATTGGTGAATTCAAAGCATTATACTTTTTTATTAACCTGGTTATGAACAAAAATATCTCTTCTTGTCATAAATTGGATGAAGGATATATTACAAGTATATAACACATATTGATAGGGTCTAGCAGTGCAAATTAAAGAGGTATCCACATTATTTCATAAAATCATCTTTACACATGTGTTCAAGGAACTCAACACTACGGAAAATACCCTCTCTAAGGAGGGATTACATATTGTGGAAAACTAATTTATAAAGGATAAAGAACAAGATGGAAATTTGGTAGCCTTCAATGTTTGTATGTCTAAATAAGAACATCTAAGTCAGTCTATAAATTCTCTTTCCAACAAGCTAAAGAAAACCTACAATGTTATGGTCTTGGAAAGGCTCCCCTTTTTAATCCCTAGCAGTTATAGTTACAACGATCCATTATAATAGCACTAAAGTTCCCAATTATGGAAGTGCATCTTACCTACTAAATGTACAAAAGAGAGAAGGAATATGGTCATAAGACCAACTCCCCCTCTTTAGGAACGCTAGTGCACCCTCCTCCAATGATGGAATCTTTACTTTGTTGCTTTACTCACCATTGTTGAAGGTGAATCTATGTTGTTTTTAACCTAGGATCAAGGTGAACAACTCTAAGAAACAAGTAATCAAATAGGAAAAGGTTTCAAATATGTAGGTAACCCAATGACATGATTATAAAGATAAAGAAAGCACATTTTTTTTATCATTATAAGCATAAATAATAGTCAAAGGAATATTGCAGGGCATTGTTGAAATGGGTTGATATTGCTATTCCAGGGAGATAAAACACATGCTAATTAGTAACAAACAGGTGGCCCAAGAACCCCCAAGTCGACCTGTTAGAATTAGAGAAAAGGAAAACTAAGAGGATCTTGCTAACAAAGAACAATCATTAGAGGAAATTTGGATGAAAAATGGGCCTCCTAAGGAAATTGGTAAAAAAATCCATGTAGGCACTTTTTTATACTATTTATCTTTTATCGAAGCTACCCAGGGTTATTTAAATTTTATCAAAGATACCTTAGATATATATTTATATTAAAATAAATTTATGAGGATGATGTTCGATGTAGTGTTTTCACCCAAAATAAGGAAAGAAAATTAAATACACAATGCCAACTTAAAAGTTGTTGGGTCATGTATTACCTAAAATATGGATGGGTATATTAGTTATTATTATATTTACTTATATATTATATATTAGTTAAAAGTTATTGGACCCAACTTTTGACGGTTATTACAAAATAATTTTTTTTTTTTTGTAAAGTTGCAGTAGTATATTAATTCCGAAAGTCAAAAAATACATAAGAAATTACATGTCTATCAGCATGCTGGGGTGGCCTAAGGTGGTGAAGCCACCATCCTAGTTGCTCAAAAATGCTGAAAAAACTATTAACACACCTAAACAAAACCCTATAGGGAAGCCCCGCCAAATTGTAGTTCTGGGTCTTATTTAGTTCATACATAACATTTGTGAAAATAGGACTAAAAAAAGATAGTAAAGTAAATTGTAACAGAAAAGCTGAGTGTCACAAAAGTAACCCGGAGCCATTGCAATCCTCCTAGGAGCTTGCTTCAACATAGGGAAGGTCTGGCGTTTCCTCCACGATGGGGCAGCTACCATATCAGTCCTCGTCCAAGCACGGAGACAAAAATGTTGGAGATTGCGACATCACATTGCGGCCTAGGGGAGTAAATCATTCCACCTACTCCCTGGTGCTATTGTTCTACAAAGGGACCATGTTGGATGGCACGAGGAAGGGGGGGTCTATAAGGAGACTCCTAAGGAGGCCCCAGTGTCGAGGAGACCACCTTCAGGGGGGCACCGCTGACCAATGAACCACCAATGTGCCCGGCGTTGCCTCCATTGGCATCCTGCTGCTGCAGACCATCGAATTCGTTAGTGCGACCCAGAGAATAGTTATCCCAAGTAAAGCTGGAGTCCAAACCCCCGAGACGCTCCCCCAGCTTCGCAAGGTTGGTCCTGATTTCCTTGGGCGTGGATTTGTTGGCATTCCAGTTGGCCGAAATTTCATCCACGAGGGTGCTCATCATGTTTTTTATCAACCAGTAATAGTTAATTCTTACTCCATGCCTCCCCGATGCCAGAATGGCCGCCACTCTGTGTGATTCCTAGCTATCAATGAGGCGATGGGTTGAGACTGACACGTTTTCAGCATACCCATCCATGGCAACCCAGTTAGAGGTGTTTCTGGTGCTTCTTCCAGTGTCGCTCCTGTTGCCACCCCTCCTCGAAGTTCCTCGCGGTCTCGTCATGGATAAAATCCAATAGAGAACGATGCAAACGATAATAGGAGCACTCGGGCGTGAAACGTCTAGAATGTTGGTGAAAATGCCAAAACTGTTTCGAGCCATCATGCCCATCTTATCCCAACTGGTGGAGTTAATGTGCATGGAGGTCACCTTGGTGGTGAAGATGAATTAATGAGGTAGGTACCTCCTGGCTCGAGCTCCATCGACGATGCGACTTCTGCATGGCATGGAGTAAATGCATCAACCTTCCTCCACTCAGACTGCATTGAAACTTCGTCATCTCCTTGGTCTATGTGTTGGAAAGGGGTGACTTGCCTACATGTGATCACATCCATCTGCATGATTCGAGCGTGTTGTGGACACGTTTTAGCCTCTATGTCACCCGGATCTGGGGGTTTATTACAAAATATCAAAGAAATATCTCGTCTTTAACCAATTTTAATGTATCAGTTGTATTTGCTTCTTTTATGAATCATTTACTTCATAGGCGAAGATCTGGCCCATAAGTGGCCCAAGTCTTAATTATACTAATAGATAACTTTTCATTCTTATTTAACTCTTGCAGGTGTTATGAATGACTCAACATATCCTTATAATCTATCTCAATGGTATTTATATTAAATACCCACAGTTTTATGAAAGTGAAAAGGACTAAGCTTAATGCTTGTTTTCAAAACAATGTCTATGAAAAGAGTATAGTACTAAGCCTTAACGCTAAAGCATTTATGTCTTAGCTCATTGTTTGTATTAAAGGTCTCTTCTATGTTGATACTAAAACCTTGGACAAGGAAACCACAAAATCTCATTAGTTGGAGGTGTTGGGCATTGAATATGACCCACGTGATCGGCAGTCAAAAGGGAGAATCGTAGGCTACTACACCATCACTTGCATTAACGTTGGAGGTTTGTGGTAGTTCTTCCCAGAGTTTGTTTCGGGAAAGTTCATTTGGTTGCCTCCATTCGTTGTGGGAGGGAGGGTTTCCCTCTTCCACGCTTTCCTTTTGTGAATCATTCTCAGATAGTAAGAGCTACACTCTGCTATCACTTTTAAATGTTGGTTGAAGAGATGTAAGCAAATCGTGGTTTTAGTGGTAACCACCACGAATTATTTCCAGGTATGGTTTGTTCAACGCTTGCCTTTCTATGATATTCACTTTAACACTACATTTTTGTTTCTTGTTTGAGGACTGAGATATGATTGGTTTGAATGTGTATAGGTGAATTCTTAGGCATTGAAATACAACGACGTTAAATGCCCAGACCTTCTATCACATTGACCGGTAAGCTCTTGGCCCCTCTTGGACTAGCCTCCTCCTGTGAGGAGATGATTGTGACTTTATCTAACTTGATGAAGAAAAGAGGGATGACGTTTTTTTTATGAGTCTTCGTGTTAGCACCTATATATATATATATTTCCCTTTTGCAGCATAAGAAAAGCCGTATATGAGAAATGAAGGGTTAGAAGACTACCTGGTGAAAGCTTGAAGTAATCTCCATCCTTGGTGGCCAAATGCTAAGACATGAGACAGATGGTCTAGAAGGGGTCCAATGGAATAAAGGGGCTAATGCCAAGGGCTAAGTATTAATAGGAAAATAGAGTGACTAAAAGCAAGTGGAGAATACCCTAAAACCTATAGTCCTTGGGAAAATTTATAAAAGCTTAAATGTTGCACAAAGCGGCACAGTTGATCAAAAGCGGGAGCAAGATCTACGGTTTTAAATGGACCATCGCATGGCCAAGTTGCGAGGAGGAAAGGGAATAAGTGGATGCGATGGGCCGGGTCCTGCCAGACAGGTGTCGGCTTAAAGGGGCGTCGCAAGGAGTGAGGAGCAATGAACAATGCCATATCGGGTGCATGCGATGGTGGGGACCGGTACGAGGATCTACGACGGAGGTCATCCTTTCGAGATCTAAGGGTTCGGGTTCGGGTTCATTCACCACAGTAAAGTCCTAAGTTTTCGGCATATCTACATTTCGGGTGGCAAGGGAGACCACATCAGCAGTTGGTGGAAGTTTGAAAGTGCGCAGAAGATAATAGGAAAGGTCCTGATAGCATATAGACGACCTAGGAGTTAAGCCGAGAGTAAAACTCCACTGTGGATGTATGCTAGGAAGGAGATGGACGGTCCTTATGGATAATCACATAAAGAAGTAGCATGCAGGTTAGTGGCAAGACGCATGAGATGAATAGTTCCTGCTGGACAGGTGTCAACTCCAGAACTCGTCGCATGACGGAAGGAACGATACTAGGGACCACCTTGGTGTAATGCGATGCCTCCCTATGGAGGCATGTAGATAAGATGGACGGCGCGTATGAAAGCTAGAAAGAGGATTCGATGGCGGAATGTGAGCACGTCTGAGATCAATGGTTGAGATTAAAGGATAGTTGACTAAGAAAACTGAGGGTTATGGATACACGGTTATATATGTCAAGACGCCCACAAAATCGACATTTTTATTCTCTCTAAAACCCCCATGCGTGGAAGAGATGTAGAAAATAACAGGAGAGGCCATTCCCACGGCCCTTCAGACTGTCTGGAAGAGACTGGGAGGGTCGAGTGACAAAACTTTGTCCGTTCGCAGCAAGGGGGTAGGTCGAAGGTTTGTTTCCAGGGAGATTAAGGATAAATAAACTCGGCGCTTGAGGTTTGAAGATGTCTGGTTCAGTGAGGCAAGCGTTCTGTACCCATAGGGTTTTATTTCCAAGCAATGTTTGCACCCTTTGTTACATCTATCAAAGACAAGTTCATCTCGAAACCATGGGGTCTTTTAGAGGAGTCGTCATCTCTATTCAGAGGCATGTTTTTCTCGTAGAGGCTGTTAGAGTGTCAATGAATCAAAAAAGCGGTCGGCTCCCCAAAACTAGGGGGGACGAAACAGCATGGAAGGACGAGAAAAACGTACTGGCACCAGTGGATGGGGTAGGTTATAATCTCGGTCATCAATGATGAAGGAAGGGCTGGAGGAAGGACACTCGTGCAGGATGATAGGTGACCCAAGTGGTTCCGAAGATGAGGTGACTCATGTCTTTAAAAGTGTGTGAGAAGCGTGAGGTTAAGTATTGTAACGTGAGGGATGTCATAAGGATAGACCGAAAAAGGGGCCTCTGTCTGTTATCCCAAATGATTATCGATATGATGGAGGGTACCTCTGCATCATCATTGGCTATGCCGTCTATCTGGGAAGCTTTGCTGAGCATGCTGAAGGTCATCTCAGACCTAGGGCATCATTGTTATAGGGTTATGAGGTCAGATCAGGATATCATGGAGGCTATGCCCGCACGTAGCTGCTGTCATCGTAGCTACAGTTATGGGTGTGGTTCTTCGTCCGTCGTGCGAGATCAGTACATAGAAAGGATGGCACACCTGGAAACTTGGGGCATCTTTTAGCAAGGATTGGATCATGGAGGAGGGACAGGAATCTAGGGTGGTTTTCATGCCAGAACAGGCATGGTCTGAGGTCGAGCGAGAACATGCTCCTTCGCCTCCTATGATGTTTGACGACGAGGAATCCAGCTCCGATAGAGATGATGAGAAGGAGGAAAAGCGAAAGGTGCCCGAAAAGGTTCACCGTCCGAGAAAGAAGGAAATTGCCAAAGATAAGGAGGACGACCAACAAGACATGGAGATCATCCATGATCTCGTACTCCCTACTAGGGGAGTGACACCTCCCCATCTTACTGAAGGGTCACCAGCTGACAACTCCCCTAAAATAGAAGACTTCTTTGATTCACAAGGCCTATTGAAGACTTCAGAGTAAGGTGGTGCCCTGCTCATAGCATTTTTGTTTCCCGTCTTAGTCAAATCGGTTTTGGACTTCGACACGTATGTAATATTCAAATTTGGGGCTGTCAAGGTGGCAGCGTATTTCCGTTCATTTCCTCCAGACTGATTCTAGGTCAAAATCCTATAAAGGCCAATGTAATAGAATGATAAAGCAGTTGAAAACTTTTATGGGAATTTTTTTGTATTGTTCTGTAAGACATTTTGAGCTATATTTTGAATAAGATTTGCAGAGCTGAGCCGATGTTTTCAGGGATTCTTGTGTAACTAGTCTTGTAGTCTGTTTCTTTCTTTTTCTGTGTGAATTATGTATCTCTCATTGTTAATTCCAGTCTGTAACATTCTTTCATACTTGGTGCAGTGTGATAGCTAAGTAGAATTCATAGAAATTATGCTCTACTTATCTTTTTCCAAGTATTCCACCATTACTTCTCTGCTAAAATTGATATAGGATTCATCATTGTATGCCTTATGTCAGTGGATTTTTTCTTTCTCTTTTGTTTCACCAATTAAAATCACTTTGACTACAAGATGTTTGCTATCTCACCCCTGTGTTAATGCATTTGTGAAGCATTTGTAAATGAGTTTTCAGAGTTTGTTTAAATGTGACTCCATTGCCCAAATAGAGATTCATATGTTTCATCCAAGCTATGTTTAAACCATTTTGTTTCCCACAGAAATCTGATCTTCTGTATTGTTGCAATTGAATATCTTGAATGATCAATGCTGGTGCATGTTTTCATTGTTGACAACTTTGATTATTCCAGTCTTTCATAGATCTGTAGAGAGAGCCCTCTCAGACTAAGCTGGGTCAGTAGCTTAAGTCTAAAGATTGGTTAGTGGTTACCCCAGTTTTCCCTCTCCCACAACCTAGGGGGTCATTTTGGGTGTTAACAAATTGGCACCGTTGTCGGGGACAATATTGTCTTATCATCCCTGGAAGAACGACAAAGGTTTCAGATTTGAAATGCTGATGGTGAACGTCAGTCAAACATCGAGAAGGTTGTATCATTCACCTGGGGACTCCACTCAAGCAAAAGTTTAGTACGAAGGTGACCCCACTGGGGAGATCGGTGGTTTTGTATCATAATTGAGATGTTGAAAAATTTTCATGGCGACTCCGGGGGGGAAATCTAGGGTTTCATTGATTCGCAGGCTGATTCCCCCAGTCTTTAATCAAAATTTGTAGACTTCACCAAAAGGAAACCTCAACACCTTTAAAACATGGAAGAATCAAGATTCAGGTATCAAAACATCAATCTCTTCAAAGAAATCGTGTTCTTCTGTATCGGTCTCCTTTTACCTTTATGTATATATATCAAGAAAATTTTGTTTCGCCAAAGAGCTCTAGGGCAAGAGAGAACCGCCTTTGTATATCCCTATCTGGACCTTACAAATGTATATCTTCCTTTCACCCCTAGAGCTGACCCCATCTCTTCTTCTGAACCTTGTAAGATCCATACCCAGCTTTGCAAATCCCAGGAGAGTGAGGCTGAGGAGGCTCTCCCTGTACATACTCCTTTTCCTTCCAGATCTAAGCTGAGATATGGCCCTTTGAAACTTCCCCCTGTTCTTCATGACTATCCTCCCAAATACCATAAATACCTTCCTAGATTTGATGGAGAATCTGATAGCCTCACTGCTGAGAAACATCTCCATGGCTTTAAACATTTTTTGGATATTTTTGAAGTTGAGCATGATGATGTTTGTATGAGGGCTTTCGCCCAATCTTTCCAAGGAGATGTGAAGCAATGGTTTAGCCATTGCAGCCTGGATCTATAGATATCTGGCAAGGGTTTTCTGATGTTTTCTTGGAGTTTTGGGGTAAGAGGCGGTCATGGGACCTAATTCTTTCAGAGTTTTACTCCATGAGAATTCAAGAAGGGGAATTCATGTCTAGTTTTAGCAGAAGGTTTTCAAGATTCTATTATGATATGCCAAGGGAAATTTAGCTCCTAGAGAATGCTGCTAAGCTACACTATGCATCTATCTTTCCTCCTGATCTATTTTTTCTCCTGTTGGAAAGAAGGTCCCCTAATTTGCAGCATATGTTCATTGATGCTTTGGAGGTCGAAGACAATCTTAGGATGTCTGGAAAATTATCAAACAAAGATAACAATGAAAGGGTTGAGGAGAGATCAAGATCTAATGCGAAACATGAACATGGAAAACTTGCTCTGCACTCTAGTATTTCTCGAGAGAAACAAAGATATGACCGTCCCAGTGAGATACCAGAAGAGGGTAAGTCTGATTTATTTTATGAAAATTACACTCGGCCAGCTAAGACTTCTGTTTTTAAGGAATATCTCAGCCCACCTAAGTATGATGAGTATGAAGAGGACATCTTGGAGAACTTCGTAAGTTCTTTCTAAATTAATGACGAAAGGGAAGGACAAATGTGCGATCTTGTAACATCCCAAATTTTCATAAAATTTTAAAACTTTTAAAAACAACATTAAATGTGATGATTACAGTTGCGGAAATAATAAATGCTTGATGAAGACGACAATGATTAAGAAGTCATTACATACTAAACATAATTTAATCATTGAGTTAAAAATATTTTAGATAACAGCGACACATCATACTTCTAACAACATGCTTACAACATTAGTTTCTGCTTGTTTTGACTATACTTCAAATTAACATATAATGAAAATTTCTTGACAAGGTACTGACAGTTTGTTTCTTGATGATGATGAAAGGGGTCATTTGACACCCGAGGCTTACTTAGATGCAAACGCTAAAGTCATTTATCTTGACGCAGGTTTACAGGTAAGAGTAATTCCAGTCATTGAAGTTATTTTGTGATCCACCAGCATTTAGAATAACAACTGTATTTTTATTTGAAGATTACTTCAGGTGAGATCCTTACTTTTAAAGTACCTTCTGTAGGAAAGTAAAGTGACCTGTTGCCATGTCTATCAAAGATTTATGTAATTGTCCAAACAATTAAATGTAGCGACAATAAGAACATATAGTCATCGTAAGCATGAATGTTACACTTGATAATTACATGAAATAGAATAAAATTCTTCATTCAGAATATATCCTAGTATGCATTTATCCATAAATTTTGTACAGCTATATTGACAATGATGTTATGCAGGTCACTGGACATTTATGATTATAATTCATGACGATATAATTCTATTATTATAAGAATATTCTAGAGTTATCATTCTGTATTCGCTTGGTGAAAACACTTATACAATGCAGTCAACCTAGAACTAACTCCACCTAAATTAGCCAAAGATACCAATATTACAATGTATCCAATGAAACTAGAATTATAATGACATGTAGTAACAATTGCATTATCCCTAGTCTTTATAACAATAAGGTATCAAATTAATAACTAAACTACAAAGGCATTCTAAACTTCATTCTATGAACAAAATGTAGTAATATTAGGATTTGTGTATAGTTAGGGTCATAAAAAAAACCAAGCCTATGTACAGTGATCTATAATATGACTCTAGCATAAATGAAATATATTGAAATTATTATCGTAATAAATCGAACTGATAGTATTACTATCATTACAATGATATGGGATTTCAATTATATGTAAAGGATATAGTTTCGAAACTAATATTGAAATAATTCGAATGATAACTATGATGTTATGCAATGATAACCAAATTTGAATGGAATTATGATTATTATGAAATAAGTATGGGTTCACCGTCGTTTTAATGTACAAGTTGGCTAGCACCACAAATTAAATGTCAATAACTCAACGTCTGATGGTTTGCAACAGTGGCATCCCTCCTGGCTTGTGTCATGTGGTTTCTCCTTGGTTTCCACACCTTGCACAAGTGGTTGCTTAAACTACACTGTTTAAACCCTAAATTCATTGTTGTTGTTGGTCTTTTGGTGTGAGGCTAATAGGCTGCGAAGTCTTAGGGTTATAAGAGTTTGTTTGCAGTTTGGAACCCACGACCTCTGCGTTATTTTAATGGTGTTTTCAAATCCTTGTACATGATAGCTGTGAGGTAAAAGTTTCAGGGTGTTCGTCGTGTTTTCTCAGGGTTGAAACTAAGACCTTGGTGATTTTCTTAACGGTGGTACTGAACTTAGTACACCAGAATTTGAGTGCTCGTTCAAGGTTTCAAGTGTTTGTTTAGAGTTTCGATGTTATGACTTCTGTGTGGTCGAGAAGGAAGGTGATAACCTGTCTTTGCAAGGGTTTCAAACTTCAGCTTTTTCAACGATTACAGTTTACATCTTTGTTGAAAACCGAAGATAAGGTTTCGATGAAGTTCTCCAATGTTTCACTTGTATGATTTGATTCTTCCAACAATACGAAAACTAAATTGCATTTTTTATTTTTGAATAAAATGCAGGGTTTGTGATGGATTAACAACCTCACTCGTTGTGGAAAAAGGACGCCTAGCGCTCTAAAGTCCAGGTAAGTCTCGGGTTCAACCATAACCATGGACTCGTCGGAAGTTAACATGTTCTGCTCCAAAAAGGGTTAGGTTAAGCTGTAGGCAGTGATAATGTTTAGACTAAGTTTTCATGTTGTCGAGGCTTCAAGCCTATGTTGTAAACTGTTTATTTTGTGTAATGGAACTTCGCCATGGTACAACGAGCAAGCTTCGTTTTGATTTAAAAGTCATATGACTTGGAAATAAAACATGGTTTTGGGTTATTGCAAATGTTGTGTTGATTTGTGTATTCAGCATTGTTATTTACTATAATATAGTAGTTTGATACTTATGCATTTGTAACCTAAGTTTTAAGATTGGGAGATTGTGATTCAAGCTTGTAACTAGTAGAGATGTGTTCTACTTTGGTAATGTTTCGTTCTATGTTGAAAATGTGTCTTCGACAGGGTTACTAGAACCCTAGCCACGACTTTATTCTTAAATTGAAGTTTGTGATTCGGCGATGTGAATTCTACAAGTACAGTTACTACAGTTGAAACGTTTTTGAAATAAAAGTCGAGAGTCGATAAGTAGGGTTTTGAGATGAACTTAGAAACGAATCTCAATGCATAAGGGATATATCTAGGGTTTGATAAGTCATAATGTTATCATGCTTTGTATAATGTCCACAGTTTGTCTTTGAGATAGAAATTATGATATTCAAATATCGAGTTAGGATTTACAGTGTATTAGGTTTTGATATTACTGAAATAAATAATTGATACATGAAATCAAACAGGAAATTAGTGAATAAATAAAGTATGTGTAAAGATGAGAAAACTAAATATTGATTAGTTCTTGCAGCTGTTAAAATCCTTGGAAATACTATTACTTGGAAAACATGATATGTATAAATTTAATTGCATTTGTTTGCTATTTAAAATGAATAGAGATAGGAAACGAGTATATGACTATACATAAGTTAAACTATATTTTTCTTTCATGAAATAACAAAAGAGTCCTAGATTACTGTCGATACTATACAGTAATTTTTTACTATGTTAGATATAGGACATAATTGTGAATATAGCACTTACTGTAATTATTTGTCCAATCAATGGCAATCTACCTATCTCTCATCTATCATTTAATTTGCTTCTCTATACTAGAGTACGATGCAAATAACAACATCTAGAAAAATATAGAGATGGTTATCTAATCAGATCTTTAACAAAGCTTTATCATTCCAACTTATACAAAGATCAGAAATAAATACATTTACAAAACATAGTTTGATGATTTCACTAAACAGAAATATTAAACTGCAAACAAAATAAGAAACAACAAAACCTGGTTAATCTGTAGGGAAACAAACAGCCCAAGGAGCCTGTTCCACCCAACCAATTCCTAAAGACAACCAAGTACTTGCCTTAGGACCCTTGAGCCTGTTCACTGAACCACCAGGAGGAAGAAACTTATAAGCTTAGGACCTCAACTTGCAGTGGCATTAGTTATCCAGTCTTAAAGACTTAGCAGTCAAAGGGACCTGCACCAGCACCTCTGGTTCTCCTCCTCAGAATAATTTGCAGAGTTACAGTTGCACTCTCACATAGCCTCCCTATTCGAATCTCTTAGTGATCACCTGATGCACATGAGGAATTTTTTTGCAGAAAATATTGTGTAAGAGCTGCTTGCTCAATTCGAATTTGCCTTATGTAGGCTGCCTAGGCCTTTTAGTTGTTAACTAGTCATTAAATGAGCTTCCTGCTCACTCCCTCCACCTGGGGGATAATGTCACATTTGTAGGGGTAGTTGTCCCATAACCAACAGCTAGTGGTGAAGTGCAATTGCTGCCATCTGTCCCATGCCTTCTAACAGCTTCCATTCCTCCTAGTGGATCAATGAACAAGTCCCCTTGGGTGTTTGTCTCATACTTTAATTTATTAAATAATAATAATCAGTAATTACATTCATCCTTGACCAAACTTGATCATAATTACAAAACTTTGTAATTAAAAATTAACATAAAGTATTTTGCCAATAATAATAATATTTTCAGAATTTGGGTAGGTGACAGATCTGTCCCAAGAAGCAAAGATTTGCCATAGGGAGGTTGAATGCCAACGAGAAAATCAGGTCCCTCCTTTACATTTAGGATTGGTATGTCAAGAAGAATTTGCTGCACTTAATTGTATTAAAAGAATCCAAGATATTTCTGCTATGCCTAATGAAGAAGGGAAAGCGTTGAACTCTAAGATTCTGGGCAAGATCAGAAATGGTTTTGATATTTTTTCTCCAGAGTCAGATGAGAAGTTTCTTCAGTTTTGTCGGTTGTCATATGAGTCAGAGGAAGAGCAGGGTAGTCGAAACAGAGGGGATGAGTCTACTTTTCAAAGTCTTTCTGAAACTCAGATTGGCAGATTGCAAAAGGAATTAGAATTTGAGCAACCTTATTGTTATATAGATGATGTGAACAGTCAGAAAGACCCAGTTGAAGATGCTCTCATGGTTGGTCACAAAGAAATAGGAGTCTTTCATTTTCTTGAAGATCCTTTTTCTAATTTGTTGAAATCATCAGAGGAGATGGATTTTCTGTTATTCAAGAATGCAAAGATTGAGAAATATTTTCAGTTGGAATTATCATTTGCTAGGTTCTTTTTTGAAGATAAAGGGGTTGAATTTGAAGTTCAGTCAGGAAGCCATTTGCTTGAATGGCTTCATTGGAAGTGCGAGATCACCTGATTTTGGTATTTACATTAAGTAACTAGGGTAGGATCTCTTGTGGGTGAAATCGCAAACCTGGGAAACACTTTGGTGACAAACGGAGTGAAAAAAACGGAGCGCGGGCGGATGATCGCGCGGAAAAAAGTCAAACTGAAACTCTAGGCCGAGAGTTTAAATAAACTCTAGGCCAAGAGTTTGAACCAATCGCCACACTATATTTTAAAAAAAACTCTTGGATGAGAGTTTGAACTAAACTCTGGGCCAAGAGTTTGGAAGACATTTTCTCACCCGAGAGTTTCTGGTCAACAATTCCAGCACCATTTCTGCAGAATTCAGAAATGTGTCACTTTAACAAGGTCAGACCACTGCAAAACATGAGAATTAGATGTCGGATTTTATACAAGTAGATTATCATTCAATCTACTTTCTAGTAATATAAGTTTTTTTCAATTTCATTTAGGATTACTATTTTTTTCTATTTTTTTACTAAATTTTATCATTAAAAAATTAAGTGACTGAAAAATCAGTCACAATGAAAATTCAATATCATCACAATGATGAAGCCAAAAAAATTTAAAAAAATACAAGGATGTTCCTTGAAGTGTCCTATTCAATGGGTTGGTTTTAGTTTGTTTTATAAGAGTAACATTTGAAAGAAAATGTGAAGACAAAAACATGTGTCAATAATGCACTATTTTCTGAACATACGTTGTTTCAATAAATAATAAAAAATAGTTCCCAAGTCTTAAAAAATTTGAAATATAGTCCAGGATCAAGTTTAGTGTGTGTAGATTATGAGCATACAATTTTTTTCCCTAAAATGAATAACCATCTATCAAAAAACCGTCGTCAACACAGGTCACTCATTATCCATACCTAAACTTTTCAAGTATATGCCGTTGGTTGACAACAAATTTGTCCCACGATATGTCCATAAAAAAAATTAAAAAAATATGAGTAGAAAGCTAATTCAATTCTGTAAAACCTTTGTGTGTACTTCAATTTGAAATTCTTAAGGGAGATATGGGTTTGAAGAGGTCGAAGTTGAAAAACATAAAAATCAACATTTTTTTTTGTCAAAAACAAGCCAAAATTGTTTCCCAACTTCATGTTTTCACCCTTGTATATAAACAAGCTTGAAAAATTAGGCATTTTTATTGCTTTCAATTTTTGGGTAGTATGTCTGTTCAGTCTGCAGCATTTTTAGAAGATTTCAGTATGTTTCAATCTCGGGTTTTCAGTTATTATTTTTAGATAAAAAATCGGTTACAGGGTACAGGTTGCAATTTTTCGAGGTTGGGAACTTGCCCAATGGATTGGGCACTTAGTCTACGGAGTTCTTTGCAACTGTTAGCACCCCAAAAATTTTGGGCTTTAATCTTCTTGGGGCAGCGTCGGCGCTGCAAAGTAGAAGATTTCCAAGGTGAAGGCTTCAAACTTGGCTAGGAAGAGACACTCTTTCCTCAGGTGTAAGACCCCAGGGTTGCAGAAGGAAGATTATTTGAGGAAAAAAGAAGAGAAGGGAGTCTTCATAACAAGGAAAAATTGGTCCTATCAGCCTATGTTTAGCTCTATGTGTTTATGAGGGACCTAGAATATTTCTAAGCTTATAATTTAGCCTAAGGTCAAAAGCTGAGCATGGAGGAAGGCTTTGATATTTTCACTATTTGGCCTAAGATGGAAGCTCTATGAAAAGGCTTTAATAATTTTGGCCAAAGTAAAAAAGGTTATGAGGAAAAGGTTTTTTATTTTTATAAAATAACCTAAGTCAAAAGGTTATGAAGAAAGGGATTTTTATTGTTTATAAAGAGGGAGTTATGTTTTATATGCCAAATGGAGCAAAAATATTTTTAATTCCTCTTCTTATATAAAGGAAGGTTTGATGTTTTTATAATATAGCCAAAGTCAAAAATTTATGGGAAAGGCATTAATGTTTACATTAGCCTAAGTTTCGGCTTTAGTGGAGGAGAGTGCTAAGTTTTATGGATATATCAAAGCCCTAATTAAAGGTGGAACAAAAGGTAATGCGCCCAGCATCGAGGGCTTGTCAAGTGACCAAAAGCTGAGCCAAGGGACCCCACATAGCCTCCACATTCCAAGCGCCATGCACAAGGGCCTCTCCATCGTTTGTTACTTGATATATGTGGAAACACATGGGATATATGAAAACCAAAGAGATCATTCTCCCATTGCATGTGGGATAAGTCCCTAGCAATTACAAAATAAAAAGAAATGTAAGCGACGAGTCAATGGTCCACGCCAACATCGCATGACCAAAGTGCTTAGAGATAGGGCCGGTTGCAATGAGAAAACTACTGGCCAACATGTCACTCTAAGATCTCCTCTCATACGCATGAAATGGTATTGGAAACTGTTTTGAGCCCATGCGATACTACCTCTTAAACAAAGGCTGTTTTCGTGGTATAAACGAAAAGCAGTTATATATTTTCACGTCTAGTTTCTTTCTATTTGATCGGAGCATCAAACTCCCGAAACCCTAATATCGTCCAAATGAAGCTTGATGCTGCCGCCACTTTTTGCAACAGCTGAGGGAGAAGCATGTTAGGGTTCTTAGTACTAAATAATGCCACGAGATCGATGTCTGAGAGGATGTTGCTACTGCTGGTGATTTTCAGATGCATTCAATGGATAAGCCCAGCTCTCACGTAGCCACGAGACTCTACCTGGGTTGTTGCTGCTGCCATTTTTTGCAGCTGAGGGAGAAAGCGTGTCTAGCTACGTTGGTTCAGACAAATGGAGCCCAGAGGAGACTGCACAGAAGCAGATAGTAGAAGAAGCCAAAAACTAGAATGTATTGGGCCTGCATATGAGGGTTGATAGGGAATTTTTCTATTCTCCATGATATGACGACCGACTCAAGCACTGCAAATTTTTAATGGTGCCAAAGCCTAGGGTTTTCAGCATGGGAGCTTCGAGACAAAGGAACCTTCGGGGTTAGCCTCGCTATGCATCCCAAATGTTCTATCGAAGCTGTGGGATGATTTCAAGGTATCACAATAATGGCAGAGTTGAAGGTGCATATAACTTTTTTGAAGAGTGAGAACAAAAGGAATACAGCAGCATGGAACACGATGATTATGGGATAGTCCTCACATGGTTTTGGCAATGAAGCATTTCAATTCTTTAGAAAAATGCGGAAGGAAGGTGTGAAGCCAAACCATGTTACCTTCGTGGGTGTTTTTTCTATTTACAACCATACAGGTCTAACCAATGCATCCATTCAATACTTCGATTCCATAAGTCAGGATTATTGTAAAAAGCCGATTCCAAAACTTTATGCTTAGTCTTTGGACCGCTCTGGGTGTTTGGAAGAGGATCAAAGGATATTGTGTCTGCTAAGACATTTCCAGCCGAATGGTTGTGGAAGCCTTCATAAGTGTTTACCTATTCTCATTTTTTCTCAGATATAAATGGACTACGGTGGTTAATAAAGTTTAAATGAATACCAAATGCAGGGTTTCTTGCACTTATTGTGTCAAAAAAGAATTCAGCAATGTCATCTCCAGGTGCCCATAAGCATGCAGAATGCTTCTTGACAAATACAGTACGCTTGAGGACCATATATTTAGAAATCCCAATGGCAGCCTCTAGTGGTTGAAGAGTTACCTCACAAAACACCTTCAGTACAAGAAACTTTCGGGTGGCTGGGTCTTCTGCAGAAATTGGTGGAAATGCCAGAAATAGAGATCTAGCGGGGTTTGACATTCTCACACCCTAGTATCTGTCTCAGTTTTGTATATGACTTCAGATTTTAGCATGCTCACCGTATTAGGGTTGGAGTCGAGAGCAGCTTGTTACTATGGTTGCAAGCGTTAGCAAGCCTATTCTGGGAAGGGTTATCTCAGGATACTAAATTGTTTCACCAACATAATGTATGAGAAAGTTGTGCAAGTATTTTTCCTATGGGTTGAAGACAAATGGGTCTTGCTCCATCCAAAATTTGGTGGTTGGTTTGATGATGCAAAGCTCAGCGAACACATTTAAGCATTGTAATAAAATATGATTCTCGCACATAGATGATGGGTTTGTCATATTCATAAGTTTCATGAGCAATTTCATAGCTGTTATCACACCTCTTGAAATGATACTCATCAAAGGCTGGAGAATACCAATTTAAAGGTTAAGTGAAGTAATACCCCACATTCAGAAGTGGGCAGAAATGAAGGATTCGAGAGCCAAGTGGAGGTAGTGAGTTAGAGGTGCAGCCACCTGGAGGGCATCTGAGAAATATCTTCTGTCTTTTATTTTTGAATGAATTTGTCATTTACTGAAAATTGCTGCCAGATGTAAAAAGCAGTTAGGATTTTATTTCATATTTCTGTTTTGAAAAGATAGGGGCAGATTTGTAATTGATGATGTGTCAGCAGCTTGTAACTATTTTATGTTAGAATTAGGTTCAACAAGGCTCTCAGGATAGCTATACAATCTTTGTAATAGAAGAACTAGGGGTGAGTGAATCATTTGGTTGAAGCCTAGGAGAGCTCAGCTCTGTCTTGTGAGATTTTATTGTTAATACATCAGCAGTGTTTGAGGCTGGGTTATTTTACAGAGATTTTCTGTGTCATCTTTCTTGCAGTCTGTCTTTCCTTTCCCATATTAATTTGTTTATCTTTCTTTGTATTTCATTCTGTTAAATTTATCTCATGCTTGGATAAGTGTAGCATTGGAATGGGATTCATAGAAATAATGCCCTGTTCCTTTCATTTCAGGCATTTCACCACCAGTTTCTACTAAAGTTGGCATAGGATTCATCCTTGTTAGATGCCCTATGCTGATGGACTGTTCATTCTTCTTCTGTTTCACCCCTTAAAGCTCTTTGACTGTGCGTGGGTGGCTACCTTGCCTCTGTTTAGATATCTTATGCAGCTGCACTGTTATGTGTTTTATGATTCATCTTTTGACTCCATTGCTCAACAGTTCTCCTCCTGATTCCCTTACCAAGGTTTTAAACAATTTGTTCCAGCAGAAATCTGATCTTCTGCACATTTTGTTCAATGAATATCTTAAATGTTGAATGCTGGTATGTTTCTTCATTATTGACAATCTTGATGATTTCCAGCCTTTTGTGAGTTAAAGAGAGAGCCCTCTCTGTTTGTGTTAGGTCAGAAATGCAGACTAAAGACTGGTTAGTGGTTACCCAGAATTACCATCTCCACAACCTAGGGGGTCAATTTTGGTGTTAACTGCAACCTCACTGGGAGGATAGCATCCCCAATTGGAGCCAGTTGTTAACACCTATATATATATATATATATATATATATATATTTGCCCTTTTGCAGCATAAGAAAAGCCGTATATGAGAAATGAAGGGTTAGAAGACTACCTGGTGAAAGCTTGAAGTAATCTCCATCCTTGGTGGCCAGATGCTAAGACATGAGACATAATGGTCTAGAAGGTGTCAAATGGAATAAAGGGGCTAATGTCAAGGGCTAAGTATTAATAGGCAAATAGAGTGACTAAAAGTAAGTGGAGAATACCCTAAAACCTATAGTCCTTGGGAAAATTTATGAAAGATTAAATGTCGCATAGAGCGGCACCATTGATCAAAAGTGGGAGCAAGATCTACGGTTTTAAATGGACCATCGCATGGACAAGTTGCGAGAAGGAAAGAGAATACGTGGATGCGATGGGCCGAGTCCCGCCAAACAGGTGTCGGCTGAAAGGGGCGTCGCAAGGAGTGAGGAGTAGTGAACAATGCCATATCGGGCGCATGCGATGGTGGGGACCGGTACGAGGATCTACAGCGGAGGTCATCCTTTCGAGATCTAAGGGTTTGGGTTCATTCACCACAGTAAAGGCCTAAGTTTCCGGCAGATCTACGGTTCGGGTGGCAAGGGAGACCACATCAGCAGTTGGTGGAAGTCTGAAAGTGCGCGGAAGATAATAGGAAAGGCCTTGACAGCATACGGACGACCTAAGAGTTAAGTTGAGAGTAAAAATACAATATGGATGTATGCCAAGAAGGAGATGGACGGTCCTTATGGATATTCGCATAAAGAAGTAGCACGCAGGTTAGTGGCAAGATGCATGCGATGAATAGTTCCTGCCAGACAAGTGTCAACTCCAGAACTTGTCGCATGATGGAAGGAACGATACTGCGTACCACCTTGGTGTAATGCGATGCCGCCCTATGGAGGCATGCAGATAAGATGGACGGCATGTATGAAAGCCAGAAAGCGGATCCGACAGTGAAAAGTGAGCACGTGGGAGATCAATGGTTGAGATTAAAGGACAGTTGGCTAAGAAAACTGGGGGTTATGGATACATGGTTATATATGTAAAGACGCCCGCAAAATCAACATTTTTATTCTCTCTAAAACCCCCATGCGTAGAAGAGATGTAGAAAATAATAGGCAAGGCCATTCCCACGACCCTTCAGACTGTCTGGAAGAGACTGGGAGGGTCGAGTGAGAAAACTTAGTCAGTTCGTAGCAAGGGGGCAGGTCGAAGGTCTGTTTCCAAGGAGATTAAGGATAAATAAACATGGCGCTTGAGGTCTGAAGATGTTTGGTTCAGTGAGGCAAGCGTTCTATACCTATAGGGTTTTTTTTCCAAGCAATGTTTGCGCCCTTTGTCACATCTGTCAAAGATAGGTTCATCTTGAAACCATGGGGTCTTTCAGAGGAGCTGTCGTCTCTATTCAAAGGCACATTTTTCTCGCAGAGGCTGTTATAACGTCAATGAATAAAAAAAGCGATCGGCTCCCCAAAACAGGGGGGGACAGAACAACATGGCAGGACGGGAAAAACTTATCGGCACTGGTGGATGGGGTAGGTTATAATATCGGTCAGCAATGATGAAGGAAGGGCTGGAAGAAGGACACTCATGCAGGATGACAGGTGACACAAGTGGTCCCGAAGATGAGGTGACTCACGTCTTTCGAAGTGTGCGACAAGCATGAGGTTAAGTATTGTCATGTGAGGGATGTCAGAAGGATAGACCGGTAAAGGGGCCTCTATCTGTTATCCCAAATGATTATTGATATGATGGAGGTTACCTCTGCATCATCATTGGCTACGTCGTCTATCTGGGAAGCTTTGCTGAGCATGCTGAAGGTCATCTCAGACCTAGGGCATCATTGTTACAGGGTTATGAGGTTAGATCAGGATATCATGGTGGTTATTCCCGTACGTAGCTGCTGTCATCATAGCTGCAGTTATGGGTGTGGTTCTTCGTCCGCCGTGTGAGATCAGCACATAGAAAGGATGGCATACCTAGCAACTTGGGGCATCTTTTAGTTAGGATCGGATCATGGAGGAGGGACAGGAAGCTGGGGTGGTTTTCATGCCAGAACAGGCGTGGTCTGAGGTCGAGCGAGAACATGCTCCTTCATCTCCTATAATGTTCGACCACGAGGAATCCAGCTCCGATAGCGACGATGAGAATGAGGAAAAGCGACAGGTGCCCGAAAAGGTTTACCGTCCGAGAAAGAAGGAAATTGCCAAAGATAAGGAGGATGACCAACAAGACATGGAGATCATCCATGATCTCGTACTCCCTACCAGGGGAGTGACACCTCCCCATCTTACTGAAGGGTCACCAGCTGACAGCTCCCCTAAAATAGAAGACTTCTTTGATTCACAAGGCCTATTGAAGACTTCGGAGTAAGGTGGTGGCCTGCTCATAGCATTTTTGTTTCCCGTCTTAGTCAAATCGGTTTTGGACTTCGACACGTAAGTAATATTCAAATTTGGGACTGTCGAGGTGGCAGCGTATTTCCATTCATTTCCTCCAGACTGATTCTAGGTCAAAAGCTTATAAAGGGCAATGTAATAGAATGATAAAGCGGTTGAAAATTTTTATGGGAATTTTTGTGTATTGTTCTGTAAGACATTTTGAGCTATATTTTGAATAAAGATTTGCAGAGCTGAGCCGATGTTTTCAGGGATTCTTGTGTAACTGGTCTTGTAGTCTGTTTCCTTTTTTTTCCATGTGAATTGTGTATCTCTCATTGTTAATTCCAATCTGTAACATTCTTTCATACTTGGTGTAGTGTGATAGCTAAGTAGAATTCATAGAAATTATGCTCTACTTATCTTTTTTCAAGTATTCCACCATTACTTCTCTACTAAAATTGATATAGGATTCATCATTGTATGCCTTATGGCAATGGATTGTTTCTTTCTCTTCTGTTTCACCAATTAAAATCACTTTGACTACGAGCTGTTTGCTATCTCGCCCCTGTGTTAATGCATTTGTGAAGCATTTGTAAATGAATTTTCAGAGTTTGTTTAAATGTGACTCCATTGCCCAAATAGAGATTCATATGTTTCATCCAAGTTACGTTTAAACTATTTTGTTTCCCACAGAAATCTGATCTTCTGTATTGTTGCAATTGAATATCTTGAATGATCAATGCTGGTGCATGTTTTCATTGTTGACAACTTTGATTATTCCAGTCTTTCATAGATCTGTAGAGAGAGCCCTCTCAGACTAAGCTAGGTTAGTAGCTTAAGTCTAAAGATTGGTTAGTAGTTACCCTAGTTTGCCCTCTCCCACAACCTAGGGGGTCATTTTGGATGTTAACACTTCGTTTTGGTTTCTTAGGAATGCCTAGACTGGGCTTGCTTTAGTTTACAATGGAGAGACAAGGATTTTCTGAAATTGCTTATGGATTTAAATCCATGGCAACAGGGTTTTACCCTGTTTGTTTTTATGGTGATATGTAAAACCATTCAGGGTCTTTCTAGTTGTTCCAGATTTAATCGTTTATTCATATTTATATTATCTTTTGTTGGAATCAATAGACAAATCTGATATATATCATATTGCTCTTTTGTCTACTGTGTGTAAAGTTCTTGCTAAGCCTTGAAGGCGTTTTAAAAAGAGATGCTCTATTTCTGGTTCAATGCTGAAATCCTATCGTGGTTCAATCATTTGTGCATAATCGTATTCTAATGGTTAAAGACATGTACATGATTTAAATTAAAAACATTGTTTATGAGATTTGATCACTAACTTGTAGAGATAACTCAGTCGTAGAACATGGGGAAAAGTGTGAGGTATTATCCCTTTGGGTTAGACCTTGAAATCGTGGTCTTTATATTTAGCTATGTGTCCTATGCTTGTCTTGAGATGATTGGATTTTGATTAATAGTTTAACAATTAGCATCGTTGACTGTATTGTGAAGAATTCTACCTGTTCATTGCATTGTTTGTGTGTATGCGATTTTATTTCTATATGATAGCGAATGATGGTTACATAAACAGAGTGGAAACTTTGTGTTAATGTTTAGTTTGACCAGTCGTGTCTTGTGCTGCTCATGAGAAGCGCATTATGTAGATTGTGTGCATAGTGGTGATGAATAGCCAACTCATGAAAACGATATGGCCTTGTGTTTTATTTTCGTTTTGCGTGAAGATTATGGATGAATTGAAAAAGAGTCCAATGTATGATATATTTCACATGGTTTGAAAAGTAAATGAAATAGCGTATAGAATATGCTACGTTGAGTCTTTGTTGTATTCTTATGTAAAGTCCTTTTGGTTTAAATGTTTAGTTTATGATTTCTATTTTGTGTTTTATACATATACATGTATATATATAATTATATATATAATAATTAACCTACTTAGGGTTAAGGGACTTGTCTCGAGATCCTTGTTTGGGATCCTTTCCTTATTTAGGACTGACAAGAGTTTTCTCTCTAGGCTAAAAAGCCTATGATATTATTTTATAAATTCTTTCTATTTTAAATGGAAATATTTCATTTGTTCTATTTAATAATATAAATGATGCATGTTCAAGCATGTAAATCATAAGAATTGCTAGCCAACCCAAGCGCCATGAACTAAATATTAGTTCTGCTATAAAATACAATTTAAACGTAAAACAATAATTACAGTTTATCAAATCAATCTATGAAATTTAGAATTTAATGATCGGAACAGCCTATGTTTTTCAAATTAAAATACGTACAATAAAAGCTTTATTTGCATAAATAAAATTACCGTATTCATAAGCTTTACTACCTATAAAATCTTCGATCATGAATAGATTTGGAGTCCAATAGTTACATAAGATCCTTTCATTAAATCCATACAATAAGTATTTGAAAAATAACAATAATATAAAAATACTTATCAGACCTTTACACTTTCTAATTGACTTGCGAATTTCCACGTTCCTCCCAACCGTAGATATCAAACCGCTCCTGGTTCATTCAACAAATCACCGCCGAGACGAACCGAGCATGCCAAGAGACTAAAAGACCTAGGTGAAAAATTGTTATCTTTCGCACTGATCCCAAAATTCAACCTAGAAAATCTTAGTGCTCAAAGATTTATGAATTGGATCCTCCAATGATATTCAGACAATTGCCCTTGCAATGTCCTCTTATTTATAGGTTTCTTTGACGAGAAGGCTCTTAGGGTTTTAGGTTTAAATCACTCAGTTCAGTTAGACATATTGATTGTTTGTTTTTATCTTTATTTAACCATTTGATTTATTTTTAAACTCTCACAGTTTATTTTATACTTTATTAATAAATTAATCTATTTTTAAACTCTCAAGGTTTATTTTATCTTTAAATTAAATAACATAATTTATATTTAAAGTCTCATAGTTTATTTAAACAATATAGGATTTCTTTTACTTGTCTTAACATCTTGTTGTTATTTAGTTATCAAATACTCTATCATTATAATCTCTTGCACGCTCGATCCGTCTTTGAGTGGTAGTCTCACTCAGTTTAGAAAGAATAAAAGAAGATAATTAATATTTAAGTTTAACAATAGTAAAACCGATTACTTGATCTAGAGCCTCCATCTCAATATCAGTTAACACAATGAGTCTAAGTGCTTCCAGAGCTTTGTTTCTCAACACTCAGTCAATCAATAGTTCCATTGCTCTTCCAGAGCTTATGTTCAACACTAATTTAGAATAGTTCCAGTGCTCTCCCAAAGCTTATGCTCAACACTATTCTAGGTGTCCCCAAAGCCACACCTAGAGACAATGATCAAATTCTAGGTGATCCAAAGCTTATGCTAAACACCAATAAAAGTAGTCCATGTGATCCATAGCTTACGCTCAACACAAAATAAAAGTAGTCCATGTGATACATAGCTTATGCTCAACACAAAAGTAGTCTAGTCTTGGGATATTACAGTGAGAGTTTGTCTATTTAGATGCTTTCGCATTCTATGGATGATTAGTCACTGGTTGGAATACCTCTCTTGAACTAATAAACTCGTATGCATCCTTATCATGACTTTGGACAATGATGCTCAACAAAGAATTAGGGAATACTTTCCAAATCTTGAATGTCTATGGCCCGTATGTAGGATGAGAGACATTTTGGGAATTTATATTGAATTTGAAATGGATCATTCCTTATAAATTGATTATTGGCAACAACCTCAGTCTAACTATGAATAGGGAAGAGATTTGGGGCTCGGTGGCACGAGAAGACAAACTCTCATATTTCTTCTATAACAAATTTGAAGAGGTTGCATTGATCGACATAGAGCCTTTGCAGCTCAATCCGACATGGATAAATAATTGATTGGGTGTAACACACCTAATATCCTCGTTACCATTTGGATAAAATGGGGTGTAAAGGTTTTTCCTATCAATCATCCAACAACAAAACATGTTAGTTTCATAATGCTAAACATCTTAGTTAAACCTTCTAGTTAACTACATGTAGACTTATTTAACTTGAGGCTCCTTATGTAATGGTTATTCTTCCAATTAGTCTTTAAATCTTCCCTAGGTAAAATATACTTTTTGTTATATGATTATATAATTATCCATTCATACTTAAAAGAACATAATAATCCTATTTCTTTAACTAAAGTTCACCAATATATCATGATGCAAAAGAGTACTCAATTTGCAAGGAAACCCTCTAAGGAACATAGAAGTAACATCATACATAAGTTCCTTATTGGTATTAAGAACCTAAATGGATTCATCAAAGGTTTCTCAATATGTTACTTAATCTGCATTCACCTTCCTAATTACCATGCAAGGGCTAGTTAATCAAAAGGTATAAAAGTAACCTAACATTGGTTAGCATAGACTAAATCTTTTAGTCGTCTGCTTATTTACATGAATGTTTCCATAGTAAAAACCGGTTAATCAACATAAGTAGTCTCACAAGCATGCAACATTCATCATAATTCACTATACATATGACAAGTGTATTTCTTTTACGTGAAGTTTTCATCTAATTACAAAAGTAGAACACATACCTTATCATCATGTCAATGCATCAATCATCTAGCTATACATGCATCTATTTTATCAGTTAAACCACATTATTTTTATACCAATGGCATAAACCAACTAAATGCAAATATACCACCATAAACACAAACTATTTTTACAACCAATATATCATAAAGTCAACGTAAGTGAGTACAATCAAAGGAAAATCCATGACAATACACATATAATTTTAACGTCTTCTAATGCCAATATAACAATAATGGGTACTTATCTAGTTGGATAGACTTATGAGGTTTGACTACAACTTTCCTCACAACCATAGGTTCTCTGTCCAATGTAGGTTTTTACGCCGAGAGACCACCCCGAACTAAGAAACGAATTCACTAAATAGGAGTTTATTATAATGAGAATCTTCTCGCTCTTTCATGACTCCAGAGACTATAACAATTCCCTAACCACACCCCAATCAGGTGTAGGTCCAATCCTTTCCTCAACCATATATACATAATACATATTATTCAAATCCTAATCGAGGCCTATGCCCTTTTCAGGGTTTACATTATCATGTTGGTATGTATATACCATTTAAGTCTCAAACCAAGTTCATGCTCTTTATGAGTTTGTAATAACATATTAATATATATATATAGAGAGAGAGAGAGTGTGTCGGTCGATTCTCTCCATTGAAAAATCGCCCAACTTGTTGTTCGTTTCCAATAGAACACAGACAATTAAGATCAAGCTTGGGTCGATCCTCTCTATGGAGAGATCGCCCAGTTTGTACAATCACTTTCAATAATTAAAACCACTGTAAATATTTAAGCCTCGGGTCGATCCTCTCTATGAAGAGATTGCTCAATCTTATGCAATCAAGTAAATAATTAACCACACAGTCCCATATACATAGTTTGGGGTCGATCTTCCTGAAAGAGAGATCGCCCATAAGTAAATAATTAACAATGCAGTCCAATGTACATAGTTTGGGGTTGATCTTCTCGAAAGAGAGATCGCCCATCTCTGCAATCAAGTAAATAATTAACAATACAGTCCAATGTAAATAGTTTAGGGTCTATCTTCTCGAAAGAGAGATCGCCCATCCTCTGCAAATCAAATAAATAAAATATCAAGAATAGTTGCAAATCAGTCTTAAGGGCGGAGGCACCCTCGTCTCTAATATCGATTTAGTAAAACAACAATATATATATATAATGCAATTTAAAAGACTAGGATAAGGGTCCTCAAGAGTCGTCCCTTCCCATACTTTAAGCGCAATTTTTCTAAGTTATCCACAGAAATGGAATGGGGATCGATCTCTACACACAGAGCAGTCCCTCGTAAAATATATATATATATATATATATAAAACAGGAAAATCGCTCATCACAAACACATGTGCTAAAATATAATGAGATGAAACAAGGGATGGGGATCGAGTTCCACTGGGATGTACCTTCCCATATATCAATGCACAACTATTTAAAATATAAAGAAATGCAACAAGGGATGTAAAGGGAAAAAGGGGGGCACGCGCAGTAAATTTAAAAATTCACTGCGCAATACATGAATATTTTCTTTTTCTTTGCTAAGGACATGCGCTAGACATAGCAAATGCTTAACTTTAATTTTCTTCCACTTTATAAAAACACTTTACTACAAAATGATCACGTGGATATTACATGCACGATTCACCTTCACCCTTTTATTGCGCGCAGATTAACTGCGTGATTCAACCTTTTACTGCGCGTAGATTAACTATGCATTTCTACTGCGCTATTCCTCTTTCTTACTGCACACAGGTTAACTGCGCAATTCTACTTTTCAACTGCGCAGTTGAACTTTGCGCAAAGTCACAACTCTTAACTTTGCGCAATACTTTACTTTGCATAAATGCGCGCTACTCTAACAAAGGTTAACTGCGCGGTTAACTTTGCATACCTATTTAAGTGTGAACTCAAACTTAAATAAACTTTGTATAAATGAAATTTATGCTAAAACATAAGAACCGAAATATATGTAGAAGTTACTGCGCGTTAAACTAGGGCATTCACCACCGTGAAATACTTGGGAATTCTTGATTTGATTTACTGCGCATAAATGTAAACAACATTCACACAACTAAATATCAAGAAGATGTGCGCAACACAACATTTAACATTCTTGAGAATGAA
Organism: Larix kaempferi; assembly: GCA_027924585.1. Lineage (NCBI taxonomy): Eukaryota > Viridiplantae > Streptophyta > Pinopsida > Pinales > Pinaceae > Larix > Larix kaempferi. The sequence goes on from BSBM01000338.1 coordinate 21,823,001, forward strand.
TATGCGAAACTATAGACTTATATATATTACTCAATAAAATAGAGTAAATTTGCGCACTTACAGAGAGATGATATTAACTTCAATCTTTTACCATTTACACAGAGCTTGGGCTCTTGAACTACTTCACAATTTTCACTTCTTCTTCTTCACTCTTATGCCTATCTTTTCATCTCTCCTAAATCTTCTGCGGGATATATCTATTTATACAAAAAACTTAGGTCTAGCTTCTCCTCGAAGTTACAGGGTTGCAATAAACTCTGCAATTAATTTCTACCTAAGAAATATGATCTTGCCGAATAAAAGAGCGGCTACATAAATACTAACTTGCCGTGACTGATATTGGCTGCGAACTGACTGACTGTCAGACACTACAGATTGACAAAAAATGAGCGACTGGGGTCTGACAGAGCCTACGCATATCTGATACGCTATCAGCTCATTAATTATGATATTTCCAACACTCCCCCTTAATTATGAGCGGATGGGGATCATTAAACAAAAAATACAATATTACAAAATATTTCAGAGCTGAAACATGCTCTGTTCATGACAAAGTTCACTGTACAGAACTTGTCACTCCCAAACAACTTTGCAGAAATTGGAATGGGTCCTTTGCCAATGGTTTTGTAAATATGTCCGAAACTTGATCTTCAGACCTGCAAAATTCTAAACAGATTTCCTTGTTTTTTATCAATTCTCTGATGAAGTGATACCTTGTGTCAATGTGCTTAGTTCTCTTGTGAAACACATGATTTTTTGACAGTGCGATAGCTGAATTGTTGTCGCAATAAATGACTGTGGGTTCTTGTTGGTTCTACGATAGATCACTTAACATCCTCCTCATCCAAACTGCTTGACATGCAGTGCTTGTAGCTGCAACATACTCTGTTTCTGCTGAAGAGAGAGTTACTATAGGATGTTTCTTTGAAGCCCATGATACAACACCTGTTTCTACATGAAATGTCTTCCCATATGTGCTTTTCCTGTCATTGATGCTGCCTCCATTATCGCTATCAGTGTTTCCAATGAGTTTGAAATTTTCTGAGGTTGAATACAAAATACCAAAGTCTTTTGTTCCACTTACATACCTCATAATTCTTTTACCTGCTTTCCAATGCAATTCTTTTGGTGACTCCATGAATCTTGAGATTAGGCTGACTCCATACATGATGTCTGGCCTTATTGCTGTAAGATACATAAGGCTTCCAATGAGCCTTTTAAATAGTGTAGGATCTACAGTGGATCCATCATCATCCTTGCTTAATTTCAAACCTGTTATCACTGGTGTTGGAGCTGTCTTGCAATTTAACATTTTAAACATGTTCAAGACATCACTTACATACTTCGATTGTGACATAAATATACCATTTTCAGTCTGCTGGACTTCAATGCCTAGAAAATACTTCATAAGCCCCAAATTAGTCATTTCGAATTCACTCTCCATGACTCTTCTGAATTCTTCTATGCCAAAATCACCGGTAAATATTAAATCATCTACATACAAGCAGACAATCAACTTATTACCTTCCTTGTTGATCTTTGTGTACAGCGTTGGTTCACTTCTGTGAAATCCATTTTGAATGAGGTATGAGTCAATGAGACTGTACCAAGCTCTAAGAGCTTTCTTCAAACCATACAGTGCCTTTTTCAGTCTGTATACTCTGTGTCCTTGTACTGGAACTTCATAGCCTTGTGGCTGCTCAACATAGAATTCTTCCTCCATATAACCATTTAGAAATGCAGACTTGACATCCATTTGATAAACAGGTCATTTCTTTTGTGCTGCAATGGCCAAAACTGTTCTAATAGTGTCTATTCGCACTACAGGTGCAAAAGTTTCATTGAGGTCTATGCCGGGCTGCTGAGTGAACCCTCTTGCTACCAATCTCGCCTTGTGCTTCTGTACATTTCCATCAGCATCTTGCTTAGTCTTATAAATCCATTTCACGCTTATCACATCCTTGTCTTCAGGAACATAAACTAGTTCCCAAGTTTGATTTTTCTCAATGCATTCTATTTCTTCATCCATGGCTTGCGCCCAAACTTTATCTTCAACAGCTTCTTCAAAAGTTAGAGGATCATTAACTTGAGAAAATAATGCAAAACATGAAAATGAATTAGGTGTACCAGCATCATATATCTTGCATAGACTTCTTGTCCTTGGCGGAGTTGCTGGTATTGAACTGCGCGAGTTGCACAAACTACTTGATGGAGTCTGCTGCGCACTTGGAGTGCTTGACGGAGTAGCTTGAGCTGTGCCTTGTGTTGGAGTTTCCTGTGTTGGAGCATGCTGCACAATCCTTGGAGTAGATGGAGCTGCGCAGTTCTGATTTACATGCAGAGTCTCATCCACATCTTTTGCGCTATCATCATGTTCAACATCTGACACGATTTTTACATTCGTCCCTACTGTTCCATCCCATGCTTCATTTTCCTCAAACTGAGCATCGTGACTGATGATGACTTTCCTTGCAATAGGATCATACAACTTGTATGCTTTTGTGTCTTCACAATATCCAATAAAAATACATTTCTGTCCCTTTTTGTCTAATTTCCTTCTTAGATCATCTGGAACATGTGCATATGCTACACAACCAAAAACTTTTAAATGTGAAACACTATGTTTCATACCTGTCCATGCTTCCCGAGGAACTTTGTTCTTCACACTCTTTGTTGGACATCGATTCATGATGTATATTGCAGTTGCCACTGCTTCAGCCCAATATTCATTTGACAGATGTGCAGCTGCCAACATGCAGCGTGCCATCTCCATAATGGTTATGTTCTTCCTCTCTGCAATACCATTCTGTTGCGGTGTATATCGTGCAGTGAACTGCTTCTGTATTCCATGACTTTTGCAAAAATTTAAGAAATCATTCGAAACATACTTACCACTTCTATCTATTCTCAATATCTTGATGTTGTAACCACTCTGCTTCTCCACAAGTGCCTTGAACTGTTAAAAACAACTAATGCATCAGATTTATGTTTTAGAAAGTAAAACCATGTTTTTCTTGTGAAATCGTCAATGAATGTGAGAATATAAGTGCATCCTCCAATGGATGGTGTTTGCATCGGTCCACAAATATCTGAGTGCACAATTTCAAGTGGTGTGCGCGCTCTGTATGACTTTCCGCCTGGAAAAGTCTCTCTGTGCTGCTTTCCAAAGATACAACCTTCACAAATCCTCTCTGGTTTTTCAATCAATGGCAATCCTTTCACCATGTCCTTTGTGTACAGTGGCTTCAGCCCACAAAAATTTAGATGTCCAAATCTGAAGTGCCATAACCAGGATTCATCATTTATTTCTGTCTGAAACGCTGCTTGCATTACGCTATCCTTTGCTTCCTCTGCGCAATGAATTTCTGCCTCTTTGCTTTCTGCTTTGAACGCAGATCCAAAATTCTCATTCTGTCTTGTGTGAACAGCTTGAGTTGTTTTTCCTTTGATGATTGGCCGCATCCTCAAAGGAAACAAGCGGTTGCTTATCATCTGCACTTCAACAATTAACTGATTGCTGGGATATATGTCCTTGATCACACAACGCTTTCCTACCATGTGAAATCTGTATCCTTTTTCCATCAATTGTCGAATGCTCATCAGGTTATGCTTCAAACCTTGAACATAATACACATTAGGCATGAATTTCTGCTCCCCCTGTTTTGTTAGAATATCAACAGTACCATTTCCCAAAACAGTAACTTGATTATTGTTTCCAAGTGTTACATCAGTTTGAACTGATTTATCTAGGCTGGAAAATAAACTTAAATTACCAGTCATATGATTGCTACATCCTGAGTCTAAATACCATATGTCATTTGGACTTTCTTGGACAACATTGCATTCCAGTGGAGATGCGCATGCTAAGAACGGTGAGCTGTTCGAAGCGCTGTTGTTGCTTGATTGTGCTTCACCTTGCTTTCCTTGGTCATACTGCTTCTTCCTGCATTCATATGCGAAGTGACCATACTTCTTGCAGTAATGACATTGAATTTTTTTATTTATCATACCTTTGTCCACTTGGCTGACTGGTGGTCTGATTCTGGCCTCTACCAATGACATGCGCAGGGTTGCTGCTGTGACCTCCTCTGAACGAACTTCATCCTCTGCCTCTAGAGTTTTATCTTCCTCTGCCTCTTCCATGTCTTATGGATGATTGTGCTGCGAATGCACCTTCCAGCGATGTATCTGAAACGTTGATTTTATGTTCATGATTGAGTAATGAGGCTTGCAACTCATCAATAGTAAATGTGGAGAGATCTTTGTTTTCCTCCAGAGTTACAACCAAAGATTCAAATTTCTTTGGCAGAACTCTAAGAACCTTTTCAACAACTGTTTGATCAGTTAGAGTTTCTCCATGAGACTTTATTTGATTAACTAAATCAATAACACGAGTATAGAATGAGTCTACTGACTCTATGTTTTTCATTGACAGAGATTCAAAATCTCTTCTAAGAATCTGAAGTTTAGAAGTCTTTACCTTGTCCAAACCTTGATAGGCAGTTTCGGGTGTGTCCCACGCTTCCTTTGCTGACTGCATTGCTACTACTCTTGGGAGTATTGATTCATGTGTTGTTTGATGTATGTGGAACAACGCCTTTCCATCTTTCTTCCTCTGTTCTCTCAAGACATCCTTCTTAGCTTGTGTGAGATTGTTGTATGCTGCTAGATTTGATGGTTCTGCATAACCAGTCTGGACTATGTCCCATACATCTTGACCTCTAAACAAAGCTTTCATTGTTAGAAACCAATATTCATAATTTTTACTAGAAAATATTGGGGTTTGCAAATTACCTAAAGTGGAAGCCATTCTTAATCACTTTTCCCTTATGTAAATACAAATTCTACTTTCCGTAAACCAGGATCTGATACCAAATGAAGGGAAAAAGGGGGGCACGCGTAGTCAATTTAAAAATTCACTGTGCGATACATGAATATTTTCTTTTTCTTTGCTAAGGACATGCGCTAGACCTAGCAAATGCTTAACTTTAATTTTCTTCCACTTTATAAAAACACTTTACTACAAAATGATCGCGCGGAGATTACATGCGTGATTCACCTTCACCCTTTTACTGCGCGCAGATTAACTGCACGATTCAACCTTTTACGGCGCGCAGATTAACTACGCGTTTCTACTGCACTATTTCTCTTTCTTACTGCGCAAAGGTTAACTGCGCGATTCTACTTTTCAACTGCGCAGTTGAACTTTGCGCAAATGCACAACTCTTAACTTTGCGCAATAATTTACTTTGCATAAATGCGCGCTACTCTAACTTTGCGGAACTTGACTTTGTGCACTTTATACAAATCACTTTTGCACACACTTTTCACTTTTACAAAGGTTAACTACGCGGTTAACTTTGCTTACCTATTTAAGTGCGAACAACTCAAACTTAAATAAACTTTGTATAAATGAACTTTATGCTAAAACATAAGAACCGAAATATATGTAGAAGTTACTGCCGGCTAAACTAGGGCATTCACCACCGTGAAAAACTTGGGAATTCTTGATTTGATTTACTGCGCGTAAATGTAAACAACATTCACACAACTAAATATAAAGAAGATGTGCGCAACACAACATTTAACATTCTTGAGAATGAATATGCGAAACTATAGACTTATATATATTACTCAATAAAACAGAGTAACTTTGCGCACTTACAAAGAGATGATATTAACTTCAATCTTTCACCATTTACACAGAGCTTGGGCTCTTGAACTACTTCACGGTTTTCACTTCTTCTTCTTCACTCTTATCCCTATCTCTTCATCTCTACTTAATCTTCTGCGGGAGATATCTATTTATACAAAAAACTTAGGTTTAACTTCTCATTGAAGTTACAGGGTTGCAATAAACTCTAGAATTAATTTCTACCTAAGAAATATGATCTTGCCGAATACAAGAGCGGCTACATAAATACTAACTTGCCGTGACTGAGATTGGCTGCAAACTGACTGACTGTCTGACAGTGTAGATTGACAAAAAATGACCGAATGGGGTCTGACAGAGCTGACACATATCTAATACGCTATGACAGAGCTGACGCATATCTGATACGCTATCAGCTCATTAATTATGATATTTCCAACAGGATGGGGACAGAGTTGTCCCTTCCCATATATCAACGCACAATTATTTAAAATATAAATAAATTCAACAAAGGATGGGGATCAAGCTCCACCGAGTTGTCCCTTCCCATAATACAAAGTGTAGACTAGATCGAGCTCCCTTGGGGGCCGTCCTCTCCTAAACAAAATACGAAGTGAATGAAAACTTCCTTGAGCAAATGAAATCAGAGATCGCTCCCGTAAATGCATGCAGCTGGGATCGATATTTAAATGAAAACTTCCTCAAGCAAATGAAATCAGAGATTGCTCTTGTAAATGCATGCATGGATCGATATTTAAATGAAAACTTCCCCAAGCAAATGAAATCAGAGATCACTCTCGTTCCCTTAAATGCATGCATTGATTGATATTTAAATGAAAACTTCCTCAAGAAAATGAAATCAGAGATCGCTCCCGTAAATGTATGCAGCTGGGATCGATATTTAAATGAAAACTTCCTCACGCAAATGAAATCAGAAATCGCTCCCTAATTAGAGAAGCCGCTCATACTGACAGACAGGTGCGTGATAGAGAGCTCTCTCTCTTGCTCCCTCCCGTCGAGGTGACAAATGGCCGCTAAATGAGCATGGCCCTCCTCCAATGAGACAACTACTAGTCTCTTTTTCGATTTCAATAAAAAATTATACAATTAAAAATTGTGCATCAACCCCGAAGCCATTTGTACTTAGTGGGGTGTGTGATTCATTTAATAATATAATTATTGCGCCGATAGGCACTCTACAACCTAGTTTCAGGGAGATCTTGTTAGTCGAGTGTTTGTCGAGTTTGTTGAGTGTTTGTCGAGTAACAAAATAATACAAAGTAAACAAAAAAAGAATAATACTTGAAGTAAAACTCAAGGAGCTATTCAAGGAGAGGTTTCCACCTCAAGAGATTTGATCCCTCTCAGCACTTGATAGAGCCTAGGATGCCTAGGATTTGGATCTAGGCTGGTTATTATATCAACAATATTTTTCTCTCTATATATATGACTTCTTCTCTAAGAATCGTTTTCATACAATTTGTATTTTTATCCTTTTAATAATAAAAAAGGAAGGTGTGTTCTAAAAAGAATTTGTTGTCCAAATACTTTTCCTACTAGAAATAATTAGGGCCTTGATTTGATTTTTTGAACTTTTATAAATAAGGTATACAATACTTTGAGTATTATATAACGCTATTTTTAATTCAAATTAATATTTCATTAGGAAAGACCCTAACTTCTTCTTTTGAAGATTAATAAATATTTGGGCATTTTTATATAGGTGTTTGTAATAATAATACTTAGGCTTTACTTAGGCTTAGGATTATTTAGTAATAAACATCTTTACACTGGTGGTTAGATTCTAGGGGCTTCCCTACTAGCTTGTAACATGTAGTTACTTTGCTTAGGATAAACATAGCTTAAGATGACACTTAAGACTTTAGGAATCAAGTAAATCGTTACTTTCCTTTAAGTGCCCGCTAGCACCAAGATGACATCCGTCATCATTATCCTAGATTCTTAGGGCTTTCCAGCCTTCAACTCTCTTTTCCCTAGTGGATTTTGTTGCCCCGTCAAAACTTTCAGTCTCATAAGTCTAGAATTCAGATTTACAACTTAGGAATAAATAACAAAAATTACAAGGTTTACTCGTGGGACCTTGGCCTTAAGCTCTTCACCACAAACAAGTACATAGTTACATTTTTTATCTCAAAATAATAGGGTAAAAGAGGGATTTTACCATGGGCAATGGTGGCATTGCAAAGTGATTGGATCACTTCTTAAGTCATCTTTCATTAATGGGCTATGTTCAGGTGGATTAGATTTGGTCATTTCTCATTTCTATGAACTTTTTAAAGATCTTCCTCATGAAAGAATGGATGACATACTAAAGGTAATATCTTCTTACCTTGGAATGGTAACGGAGGGTGAAAATGAAAATCTGTTTCATGAAATCACTAATGAAGATTTGTTGGAAGTTATGCAATCTTTCCAGAAAGACAAGAGTCCGATGTCAAATGGTTGGCCAATTGAATTTTTCCTTGATTTTTATGAGCTACTGGGATCTGTCCTCAAATTGATTGAGGAAATTCGTATTAAAGGAAAAATTAAGCAGAGCTTAAATGCTACTTTCTTTTCCCTTATCTCGAAGGTAGACAAGCCAAAAGCTTTTGGTGATTTCAGACCACGGGGGGTTCAGTTGGTAGACAATATCCTATCACGTCCATTCATATTGAGGAATAAACTATGATACTGAAATGAGAAAATATATTGCCTTGTATTAAGGGGCCAAGGGGGCTTCATTATGTTATATGTCATTAAAAATATTTAGGGTATATTTTATTACATTTCATGTAGAAGCGATGGAGTGGAGGAAGAGGGAAAATCCTGTAAATATAATAGTTAGGATGATATCCTAAGTATTAATTTAATGTGTTAGATTGGATCACTACTACACCAAGAGTTATTTTGAGACATTTTTTTAAAGAAAAAATCCATGTTACTCATTACATACCAAACTTTTTTTTCGTTTTTAATTGGACTCTTTGACTTTTCATCTTGAAAGCGACGAAAGAGGGTTTCCAAATGGATATAGTAATGAAAAAGGGAAAATACGGTTGTTTAGTATCAATTTTGGATTCCTATGTTCGACAAAGTCTTTGGCATTGCTATACCTTCACAAAGAATGAGAGTAGACAACAATGTTATGCTTGATGGCCAAGACTTCAATGCCTGTTTGGGTGGATTCTCCCTTGGTAATATCATTGAACACAGAGAGAAATATTTGTCTGGAACCACCAAGATGGAAGGGATGCCTACCTACTGGTTGTATGATTGCGTTACACTAGAAAGGCCATTATAGAGTTCGATGTTTTCTATTTCAGGTTTGTTGTGTTGGAGCTGGCTAGCGGCAGTCAAGTTCTGTAGTGAAATCCACAAGTAAAAGAGGAGAAATTCATAGCTTATATATGAGGTCCTTATGGGAAGGGAAGATTTTAGGGTTGGCTCTTAACTTTGACAAAGGTTCATGCACATGTAATTTTTTCACCCCATTCAAATAATTCCAAATATCTCCAAGCAATATAGGTATCCGCTAATAAAAAATAAAATCCTAAGTTTACTAATGGTAACTAATTGCAACAACTGATGAAAAGAACACAACATTAATAGCTCCTATATGTTTTGCATAGAGACCCAAGTTCTTGTTGTAGGATAGAGAATAAAAAAATTCCATCCTACAAGCTACAAATACTACCACAAAACTGAAATCTTGATCAAAACTGCAATCTGATTTTTATTAGAAACTGTCACCCTACCTCTTCTTGTTAATTCCCAAAGGCCTTAATCGTTTGATTCATCAAGCTAAATCTCAAGGGCGTAAAAGGTGTAGATCCATTTATATTACCACTTTATTATTTATAGACGACAATCTTGTTTGGGATGGGTTATATGAATGAAGAAAATGAATTACAACAGATTTTGAATATCTTCTCCTCAGCGACAGGAATAGTGATCAATCTAGAAAAGTCAACCCTCTTCACTTTTGGTTTATCTGCCGTTCTTGATGATAGGTTAGGAGACTCCTCGGCATTCCTAAGAAGATCTGGGACTTGGCCATCAAATACTTAGGGTTCATAATCAAACCAAACAACTATAGGCGGGGTGACCGGATTTGGATGATTGCGAAAATTGAGGCAAAGGTTAATCATTGGTGCAACGGATGCATATTCAGAGGAGGGTGGCTGGTGATGATAAAGGTTGTGTTAGAAGCTACACCGATGTACTCGTTTACCATGGCCTCAATCCCCAAAAGTGTTCTAAATACAATTAAGAAAATATGTGCGAACTATATTTGGAAAGGCAATCCAGAATATAAACGAGTGCATTGGGCGACTTGGGGTTTGATTTTAAGACCAAAGAAAAATGGTGTATGGGGATCGAAGGATTTAAAGATTTTTGGCACGTCTTTGGCTACAAAATATTTGTGGCTACTCCTCACAAAGGATAGCCTCTAGGATCGCATTATCATCGCAAAGTATATTGAGCCAGTGAGTTTAATGGATTGGATTCGCAAGCCATGAAAAAATAAAACATTTTATCAAACCACTGGAAGTTGAGTCCACGTCCATCTGGAGTCAAGGTTAGCTCGCTGCTTCAGATTTGAACCTGACCATCGAACACACTAATGTCTGGTATCAATATATTATAGAATTGCGCAGAGATCATATAAGACTCAAGAACTGCCTAGATGATATAGCTTGGTCGTGGAAAGGCCATGGAATGGAATATGAGGTCTTCAAAGGTTATGAAGCTATGATGGATGAGAATGCCCTCTCCTTTGACTTATGGTGGGAAAAGTTGTGGTAGGTTAGAGGACCACCTAAAAGTATGTGTTTGGTTTTGATAGTATTACACAACAGAGTTTCATCTTAGGACCGCCTTCATAAGAAGCAATTAGAGGGCCCAAGTTGGTGTGTACTTTTATTTTCAGATGATCATCTCTTCCAAACTTGTTTGTTCACTATTCAGGTAAGAAAGGAAGTAGAGGCTTTTCTTAATCTTCAAGATTTGTGGTCTAGATATAGTTTGTTGGAGAATGTACTTGATTTGTTTCAAAGGAGAGAGCTAAAATAGTTCAGATTGACACCTAATTTCATAGTACTTTGGCGATTGTGGACGCCTCACAATGAAGGCATCTTCGAAGGGAAGGCAATGCTCAGCTCTCGGGTATCTTCTCAAGCGCTGGCTTTGCTTCCATTCCTACAGGCATCCCAAAAAAATCATAAGCCTAATGAAAAAGTTCCCAACAAATTGATGCTTCTTATCCCTATGGTTTTTCAATGGCTCAAGTCAAAACCCGGAACAATTATGTGGAGTTGGGTATGTATTGTTCTTTTCAGACACATACATGTTTGAAGCTGGATATGTTTCCTACAAGTTGGTTCTAACAACTATGCAGAGTTCACTGCATTAATGCTGCTAATGCGCTCAACTCAAGAAAAGGAAAAACCTGCTCTTCAAGCTTTTGGTGACTCGGCCTTGGTGATAAAATGTATGAATGGAAAATTTCAAGTGCACAATCCATGCTTAGTCAATCTGATTCAGCACAGTAAAGACCTAGCCTCCCATTTTGACAGCATATCTATTAAGCATATATACAGACAGTACAACTCTACTTAAATTCTCTCCAAAGCAATCCTCTCTGGATCTAGGTTACAGGTTATCGAGGAATTTCTCAATATGAAGTGACGACGTCCCACAATTTCACTTCACCTTTTCAGTATACCTCGTTTATGATATCGATTGTTACTATCAATCATGAGGTGATCAATTAGATGAGTCTCTTTAATGTGGAGACTGTATTTTGACCCTGGTATGAAGATACCTACGGATCCTTTCTTATGTTCTACAAACGCAGTCTCACCAGGACTGTAATCATATAGTCTACTATGGTTGTATTTATCAAATATAAATACTGTTTTTTTAATGGAAAAATAAAACTTTTTTGAAGAACATCCAAATCCAACATAATACAATAACATTATAACATAACATCAAAATAACACATTATAACATGAAAATAACACATTATAACATTAAACATGTATTATATTTAAATTTATTTGATTTAATTATCAAGTTGCATTAATATAATTTGGATTTCGCTAAATTTTGTGATCATCTTATGCAATTGCATTAATATAATTTGGATTTCGCTAAATTTTGTGATCATCTTATGCAATAACATTATAACAGAGTATGAAAACATTTAAATATTAAAATCTATATAATAAAATTAACTTCAATTAATAAACCATCAAATCAATTCAACCATCATAAAAATATAAGACTAAAACCTTCGACATTACATTATAATAATATTCTCAAAATAATTATATACACATAGATACAAAGAGATATTATAATAATATTCTCAAAATAATTATATGCACATAGATACAAAAAGATATAACATATTATTTAGCAAAAAATAAGGATAAGAATTAAGTAGAGATCTAACAATAATCAATCACCTATAATTAATAATAGTTAGCCACAAGCATTTCAAATAATTAGAATTAAGTAGAGATCTAACAATAATCAATCACCTATAATTAATAATAGTTAGCCACAAGCATTTCAAATAATTAGAATTAAGTAGAGATCTAACAATAATCAATCACCTATAATTAATAATAGTTAGCCACAAGCATTTCAAATAATTAAACATATGTAATAAAACTCAAGTATAACTAGATGCATTTAACCATATTAAAACATTCTAAACCATATAATCAACTTAAGATAATCATAATCAATAAAATTTTCTAAAGTCAATTACATTTAGTTAGAGACAACCATAATAGACCTTTCTCAGCCATCATTAAACATAATCATTAATGAATGTTGTAATGTGGCATAATCATTGGTGAATGTATGACATAATTTTTGAGAATGTAGGAATATCACATAAGTCAATCAAGATCGAATATGATCAATCATATTAGACCATAATTAACCATAGTCAAGCATACTCCATATTTAACCACACCCAACCAAATTCAAACATAGTGAACCACACCCAACCAAAGTCAAACATAGTGAACCACATCCAACCAAAGTTTGTTAAAGTCAACCATAATCAACCTATAGTCAAATAGTCAATATCATATTTCATTTACTTGTATTTTAAACAATGAGTTATTAAAATTTTAAATATAAGTGAATATTATGAAGTGTTATAATGTGTCATTACATACTTTTACTACGTATCAATTGTATAAAACCTTTTAGGAACATCATAATTTGACTTAGTTCTCAAGGAATTTCGCAATGTGACATAACCCTTTAAGAACATTGCCATGCAACATAACGATTAAGGTAAATATGAATTCAAAATAAGTCAACGAAGTTGAAAGTGGCAACGAGACATAACCCTTGAAGAATGATCACATTGCGACATAACCATTTATGAACATTGCAATGACATTTCTTTTAAGAACATTGGCTTTTGACATAAGTAAACCAAGATGAATATCATAATGCCATGTAACCATTTAGAAACACAATACATCATAATGCTTCAAGATTGCCGTAATATGATATAACCCTTAATGGATGTCCCAATGCAAGACAATTGTATAGGAATGTAGCAATTTGACATAACATGAATATTGCGATGCAACATATTTATTAATGTCACGGTGTGACATAACCATAGAGGAACACATAAATTCAATCAAAATAAACGTTACAATGTGGAAAAACCTTCAAAGAATGTTGCAATCCACCATAAACTTTGAGAAATGTTTCAATACAAGATCACTATTGATGAATGTTGCAATGTGACATAACCATAAGGAATGTAGAAGCTTGACATAAGTGAACCAAGATGAACATCGTAATCCAACATAAACCTTGATGATGGTCATCATATGACATAAGCCTTGATGGTTATCACGATGTAAGATGATCATTAAAAAATGTAGCAATTTGGCATAAGTCAACCAAGATGAATGTCATAGTGTGACATTTTGTTGAATGTTGCAATGTAACATAACCATTTAATAATATAAAAATTCAAACATAGTCAAACATTGTTAACCATAATCAACCATGTTGAATCTTAGTCAAGCATAGTCAAATATGTTTAATCACAATCAACAGGGTCAAGCCTAATCACTAATCATACACCACAGACAACAAGTGTTAAACATAGTCAACCATGGTTAACCATTCTGACTACCATTGTTAACCATGGTTAACCATCCTCGTCCATAGTTCAACATAGGCCAAGGTTGATCAACCATCCTCGTCCGTAGTTAAACATAGGCCAAGGTTGATCAACCATCCTCGTCCATAGTTAAACATAGGCCAAGGTTGGTCAACCATCCTCGTCCATAGTTAAACACATCCCAAGGTTGGTTAACCAGACTCTAATATAGTCAACCAAAGTCAAATATGTTCAAACAAAATCATCCATGGTAAACCTTGGTCAAACTTAATCAGCTATATTTAACCATGTTGACAAAAATTCAACCAAAATGAACCATGATCAACTAACATTAGCCATAGTTAACCATAATCAATCTAAATCAACTTTCGTCCACCATATTAAAATAATGTCAAACATGATCAACAATGATTGACATCTATCAATGATTATTAATTAATATTATATATTTTTTAATATTATTGATATTAATATTTCAATTCAAAAATTGATTAAACAATTCCATAAATGTTAAACATCAACAAACACAACCATATATTTAAAAATGATTAAAATACCTTATCTAAAATTAACATAAATCCATATAATTATTAACATAATTTAATTCTATCATCTACGTACCTTTACCCTTCATGCCTTATTAATAATCTACGTACCTTTACCCTTCATGCCTTATTAATAAACTATTGATATAAAAAATACCCAAACAATTCTAATAAAAAAGATGGATATAAATCGAGTGATTCTTGAAAACCTTTACTCCACGGTTTTCATCATTAACACAATTGAATTGTACACCTTTCAATTATATCATTACCAATCTATGCCCCTTATACCCTCTTTCATTTAATAATCCTACTCATCTACTCATTTTACAATTTTTTTCTTTTATTATACCTCTTACCTATCTTATTTCATCTCATTTCATTTATCCTCGTCATTTGTTCTCTGAAATTTTGATTCGAAAACATTATAATTATAATGTAATCTTATTTCATTTCTCCTTGTTATTTTTAATGTAAAATTTTGACTCCAAAACCTTGCAATTATTATTTAAACTAATTTAATCTTGCCTATTTTTTAACAACGTTTGATAATTCATTTCTTGAATTTTTTTTCCCTTTCCCTTGACATGATTAGTTCTACATCTTCATACCATATATTTTAATTGTTACTTTAATTTATCTTAGTATCTTTTTTCAAAGAAAGAATCTATTATACTTGTCCAAGGCAGAGTATATAGCAATCGTTTCATTGTCAAACTATATTACTTTACATAAATTTTGTCATATATCTAATGTTTTGTAATGTTTTTGCAATTATTTTATATTAAACATAAATTTTTAAAATTAAAAAATATTTTTCAAATTTTTATAGTTTAATATTCTATTTTTCTATTGTTTAAAATCATTGAAATGACTAATTTTACCTGGAATGCAATATAATTGTTAAAAAAATATTAATTTAAAATATAATAAATTATAAAAAAAGTTACAACGCCACCTGGCTCTTTGGAGGCTGGGTGCATTTATTGTGAAACTTTTTCGGACTAAAGGTTACGTGCAGTGAAGAGTGGTAGTTACCCGAGGGCGCCTTAAATACTGCGCCTTCTCCCTCTTCCCTGTCATTACCAAACATTCATCCATTTGCGCCATCCAACGATTCTCAAGTCTCTCCGGGAACCGTGTAGGCCTTAACAACCGTCCAATCCGGATGCGTCAGCATACCGCCGTCCGAGACAAGTAATTGGCGATAAAACCAGCTGGAAGGCCGTCCGTTGGTGAGAGCATCTCGCCAAACGACGTTGTTTTGCAGTGGCAAATACCCCCGTCACCTTCATCTGCGTCAGAGTCCTCATGATACTTTCAATCACTTCAAGGGACAATTATTAAAATTAGAGCATAAAAGTGATATTTGTGGAAAGTACAGGGATTAAAATTGTGAATATCTTTAATTAATTATTAAGAGAGAAGAACTTAAACTAAAAAAGGTATAATACAATGAAGATAGGACCCAGGTAAGGATGTGTAAGAGAAAGCCACCGAGTATGCCGATGTTGACACATTGTATTTCCAACTAAGTGGTCCCCACAGACTAGTCGTTTCCTTGGCTTTCTCACCAACCGACCTTGGACTCCACCTCAGAACATATTAAAATCCAAGTGATTTATCACGTTTATGTTGTTTGAATACGACACTAATAACATATTAAAATCCAAGTGATTACCACATTTATGTTGTTTGAATACGACACTAATAGGATGAAGGTTAAATGATTTTTACATAGTGGAATTCGTTTTGGTTATTATGATTATTATTGGAATTTGGTTATATGTATTTTTTAATTAAAATTATTATTTTGAATTAATAAAATTATTATTTTGAATTAATAAAATTATTATTTTAAATGTAAAAGTAAGTTTTAATATTTTGTGAAATTTTAAATTATATTAAAAATTAATAGTTATTATTATTTTTGCTAATGTTACTATAAATTGATGGATTATAACTTAAATCTTTTATTGCTAATGATATTAATGTTAAAATAAATTGATGGATTGTAACTTAAATCTTTAAAATGAATGACTTTGATAAATCTTGACGATGAGTGGAAATAATTCGATAATTATTAATGGTATAGTGCTATTTTTACTTGTTTTATTAGATTTTCATTTTCTATTATATAATTATTTTTAAATTATTCAATGAATCATTATATTTTATTAGATTTTATTTGTAACTTTATGTCTTTATTCGAAAATAACATGTGTATCCAATCCCATTGCTTGATTTTTGCATAGAAAGAAGAATCATGGCGTGCATTATACACTAAATATACCTAAAGCTTTGAAGTTGAATAAGAACCAGACAAAAGGAGTAAGAAAAGGTGCTATTCTTATAAAGGTGTTATTCTTGTAATGTTTTTTATCATATATTAATTTACTTTTAAATAGGTAAATGACAACGTTAAAGTGAATTAAAAATCTATATATAATTTAATTTGAATTAATATGAATTTGAATTAAAAATCTATATATAATTTAATTTGAATTTATATGAATATTTGTTATTTTTTATTATTGTAAATTGTGAATATAATTACTCAAATAATAACTCTCAACTATCAAAGCTGAATTGATTTGAATACTTCAATGCAAAATTTTGATGATAACCAATAAATACACACTTGCCTCCAATGTTTGAAATATGGCTGGGTTTCATAAATTAATATCTCTCTCCAGAACACATTATGTTAGATGATGCTCTTAATTAAAGGTATGTTGCCATCATAGATTCTCCTAGAAGAGTTTGTCCACATTTATAAACTATTATTCCTAAACTATTTCCATCTTAATTTTTACTTTAGGACTATATACAATTATTAATTAAATTACTTATAAACTATTTTCAAAGGCAAGTAAAAGCAGCTTTGTTGCTATTTTCACTTATTATTTATAATATCATTAATATTTTAGTATTAATTACCTAACATATGCATACTTTTGTCCATATTAGTGTATGGATGAGTAGCCTCTTCTTTCATTTATGAACTTTTTGTTTGTTTCTAATCAATATTTAATTATTTTGATCACTTTTTAATGGATATTGTATTTTATATGTTGATTCATTTAATTTTATTATTAATACATTTAACTAAATTTTAATGGCTAATTTCAAACATTAAAAAATCCAATCTCTTGAAATGAATATTTTTTTATCTTAAATTTTGTACACAAACAAATTTATGTTTAATCTTTTTTATCCCTTAATTATTTGATAAATCCTCATTTAAAAGTAATGAAATGTCAAATAAAATTCTTAAAATATTTCTAAATTTAAAAAATACTTACATAATAATTTCATTATCCAAACTTAATCTTATAATATTAAATTATTAACCATTAATAAAATATAAAAAGGTGTAATCTTCCAACAAACCACCACATTATACACAATCCTTCCCCTCTTCCTTCATTCTAATATGTTTCAATTTTCCATATATTCTTATTTTAAAATATGAGAATTATAGAAAAAAACATATATTTCAATTTTCAATACATTATTATTTTAAAATATTTAAATTATGGAAAAATAAAACACAACATTTAGAAGATTAACATATTATCACATCACGAACAATATACATTTATCTACAATGGTTGTATGCCTTTTAAAATTATATTTCATCTAATTGACTATTGGTTATATACGTCCTTAGATTTTAAATTTACAACACCTATTCAGTTGAATGTCATTTCCAACACATTGGTGTGTTGGAATTCCCCTGCCCCGACCAAAGTTGAGACTATACAATAGAAAAATTCATAAGAGTAGTAAAAGCAAACATCATATTATAATTATATGGCAGATGGAATCATTCAAACAAAGATCAGCTTTACACATTAAAAATACATGAAGGATCTGGGACTAGGTAACGAACTGCGTATGGATATGGGACTGGATCTTCGGCTCGATCACAAAATCTTCTATATGTAATATGTGCATATCCTGAGTAATTAGTCTGCGTTGGGCGGTATGATGGGTAGGACCGCCTATAGGCCTTAGTAGGGGTCTTACTAGCCTAGTAGTGGGAGCAAAGGTGGGAAGCTGGAACGAGCTTCTATGACTATCAATATGAAACTGGGAAACAAAGTACTCTATAAATATATATTAACCTTTCCAAATCACCTATTTTTTCAATTTGCTTTTAAAGCATTTTATTTTATGTAACACCCATTTTAATACAATTGATTGACTAGACTATTGATGTAATGTCCACCTTAATATAGTTGATTGAATATGTTATTGACAACACTTATTAGTAAGTAACCGACTTAAAGAAACTAAGATAAATGACTACTTATTTAGAATAAACTGTCAACTGATTAGAAATATATGTGATAAAAGAATATGTTTCTAGCAAATGATTGATTTAATGACAATTATGGATACTTGTGATTTTAATATGAAATATTCCTGATTGATTAGCACATGTGATATCTTATGATGAATGTCGTATTTATATGGAAATATGGTAATGAAATTATGTGGGTGATTATGATGTGAATCCAAGGACAATTATCTATGTTTTCCTTAACGATTAGCAAATGAATGAAATGAATTATGATATGACAATTTTTGTGAGCAGTATTATTGATGTCTGCTTTGAGTATGTGTATAGTGACAAATAAGACGGTTTATCGACTCACTCACGATAGAACAAAAAGGGGGACGTAGAGGACGAGGAAAACACACATGGGAGTACGACGAAGGTGTCATCTCCCGATAGCATAAACGCACGAGTTGAAAGCTCGTTTATCTTTACTTGGGTGGGCGTGAAGTCGTATGGGTGAGACCATAACGGTTTTGTCACATGCGAGGTTGAGGGCCACGCAGTAATAACAGACTTACTCTTCAGCGCAGTTAGTCTCACATAGATTGTAGCCGGATGATTTATGGTAATGATTTATAAAATCACTACACAAAATCCCAGCACAACAATAAAATGAGAAATTATTCTCGGAATGAATCAACGATGTGGTACCTAGATAATTAAGGAACTAAAGTGTTGTCATAAGGATGCAACGATGTGGTACCTAGATAATTAAGGAAATAAAGTGTTGTCATAAGGATGCAACGATGTGGTACCTAGACGAATAAAGGAAATTGATAAATGAACACCTATATATATATCGCATATAGTATTTCATTAGATTATTTGTGCATGAAATGACTAATTATAATTATGTTTTTGGCATAGAGTATTGCATTGGATTATTTATGCATGAAATGTTTATTGTAATTATATATTTAATGAATAGTATTGCATTAGATTATTTGTGCATGAAATGATTATTTGTAATTAAGTAATTGTAAATAATTAAATATTGAACAAATGATAGACTAGGAGTCATGAACTAGTCAACTCCACCTGCACCCACTAAAATAGAGATTGGAATCCTAGCATCACAGGACATCTAGGAGTAAAATGTGGAAAGTATGTGCACTATAATGAGAGAGACACATGGATCGATGAATATTTGTATTAAATAGTTATGCATAAAAGAGTATTTTTGCATGAGGCAACATGTGTCGCAAAGGATTTTGTTATTTAAGCAAGAGGTAAGGAAGGGAAAGAGGAGGTTTCTTAACGTCGTATGACTATCGGAATGGCGAATAAGTTCTCATTGTGATTTTGGCTAAAGATTTTGGTGAGGGGGAGCTCACTCTTGAATCCTTATTGGTGTGTATCCTCTACGACCCCAAAGGCTTGGGGGTGGCTATGTGACAATCTGGATGTCAACTGAAGACCTACTCGGCACTTGGACAATCTGTATTGGGTTGAAGACAACAACCTCTCCTTCAAAAGTGGATTCGACCTACGATAACACATTATGTATTTACTTGTTAGTTCAATTCTCGATTTTTTTTAATTTTATTATTGATGATGCATGTAAATGGTTTATATTATGTTCCTAAGCCTTAGAAAATAGTTTTACGAGGGACCCGGGAAAAAGAGTTGCTACAACTTATTATTGCTCAAAATCTTTCCCTAAGATGGGATTTCTATTTTCCTATTGATTTATAATCTAATCTTGATATAATTGAAGGTCACTACACTAATGTGTCATAGCCATCTTATTTTCAAACGGGAAATGTGCTCTTGGATTTATTTACCCTCCCCTTAAAAAAGTAGTAGCGTGGAACTAGAATCTCCAATCTCTATTTTATCAACCATTCTCTAGTTGATAATAATATTAGTATAAACATTAAAAACAAAACATGTGAATAATATGATAAACAACCAAATTTCGAGATTGGAACATTTTTGTCACCCGATATCAATGGTTCGCAATTGAAGTGAATAATATTAGTCGTGAGACCGAATTGTTCTAATTTTCTCGTGTGAAGGGTGAAACTCTATCGGAATTTGGATATTTCAATTTATTGTATTTTTTTTTTTTTTAATATAGTATTTTTAGTTTAATTATTTAACTTGAGAGATGCATTTTTTATATATGTAGTATTTTTTTTTATTAATTTATTTAATTTTAAATAAATAAGTGAATAATTCCATTTAATTTAGTATGTGATAATATGATAAAATCTCACGTTTTAAAAATTAATTTGTTAATTTTTTTGAAATTATACCCATCACTTTGACGTTAACATTAAAATTTAAACATGAGATAAGATGTCATATTTGTTTTAAAACTTTCCATATTTGATTTTATTCTTGGTGGTGGCAATGTGTTCATGTTTATTTGGTTCATAAAACATTGAGTTACTACAATTATAATGTTTATTTTAAAATATGGAAAGAAAATTTAATCACAATTAGTGATGAAAAAGTGATCTTATATTTTCAAAATATGGCCAAAAAATTTAGTAACAATATTATTATATAAAGTATTGATGAAAAAGTGATCTTATACATTTGGAGGTATTATAACAAGTTGAGTTTCCACTTCAATGCGCTGGATGCTTGCAAGCTGACATACACGTAATGTCAAATCAGAACTATCCATATATTAAGAATCGGCACACGGGAAAGTAAATGAAGTATAAAATAACAAAATTAATTTATAACTAAATAAAATAAAAATAACAATAAATTGATGTACAATTTAATATAAAAGCTATTGAAATATTTCGAGGGAGAAACATTCTCAACAGTTTTTTAGAATTGAAATTAACTTATAAAGAATTTAATTTATATTAGTATAGATCCATCTTAAAATGAGATCTTTTAAAGATTCACAGAGATCAAATCTTTAGAGGTGCAACTTCTTTTCTAATTCATTTAGATTTATATATATGTCAATTTAAATATTTTAAATCTAACATGTTATTTTTTATAATAATTTATTATTTTAAAAGAAGACAAGTTTCAGGATGAACATGGAAGGAGCTACACATCCTCCTATTGGGCTGTAGAATGCGCTTCTTGGAGGCAATAATAAAAAGTATTATCACAATCTCAACAAGCCGAATCTTAAGACAACCTGAAAACATTGATTAATTTTAACCACAAGAATAGAAAATCAAATTAAAGTGAAGCAAATAAGAAACATATCTATTCAATACCTGATATGAAATTTAAAATTCTGTGCGAAACTATTTTTAGCCCTTCCAAAAGGTTCTAGCCTTCCCTAGAAGTGTAAAGTTAAAATTGCCCTTCAAAAAAAATTAAAATTTGAATTTTAACTTCCAAGGACATAATTTATATCAACATTTCAAAAGAAGGGTGACAATTGAAATTATTCATCCATATAAATTTAAATTTCTATGTTGAAATTCCTATGCTATAAAATTTGACTCGTCATTTAAAATATTGGAAATATCATAAATTATAATCACTCACTCACATCGCGCACTCACTGCGCAGCTATGCAAGATGACGAGTGATGACTGGCAACTACGAGGCACTGGCCACGGGATTTGACTTTGACTCTCGAGTCACTTCGGGTTGAGATCTAAGGTGTGACAATGTGTCAAGAACTATGGTTCTAAAAACATAGAACCACTACTAGTCTACTACTAGGCCAAAAACGAACCCGAAACTTTATGTCTACTACTTATGTGAAGTTGGCTACCAATGTCCACTCGTTTTTCGTCAAAATGAAATTCAAATGGTTGGTTTGATGAGTCCTCCTCTAGAAGACTTCATTTCTTCTATGAATGTCACAGACTAATGGCAACTCTAAACAACACTCAATGGCATGCAACTACAAATAATGGCATGCAGTTAAGACCAAAAACTATATAGAGGTCGATTTATGCATTGATATATAGAAGTGGCATTGGGCAGATGATATGGAGAAAAAATGAGTTAGAAAAAACATTTGGACCAAAGCACCACAATGGTTATTAAAAAAAATTTTAAAAAAAAATTGGCTAAGGAATAGTCTCAATTTGATTAGTGGAATGATCATGATGTAATCTCCCTCCGTCCTTCCAAACATATGTAGTTTCTCACCACATTTGTCTTCATCCCTCGCCACCAAAATACGTATAAAAATAACATGTCTTTACATCCTCTTCTCTTTAAATTCTCATATTGTAGTCATAACTAAGGATTATTCTCACCAAATTTGGCTTTGGCGCTCACCACCAAAATAGGTATAAAAATTACATGGCTTCACATCCTCTTCTCTTTAAATCCTCATCTCATAGTCATAAGTAAGGATTATCATGCATGCACATCCTCACCTTATACTATCAATTGGGATTATTCTCACCAAATTTGGCTTTGGCGCTCACCACCAAAATAGGTATAAAAATTACATGGCTTTACATCCTCTTCTCTTTAAATCCTCATCTCATAGTCATAAGTAAGGATTATCATGCATGCAGATCCTCACCTTGTAATATCAATTGGGTAAAAGCGCAGAGACAACCATAAAATATCAAATGTACTATAAGTCTTATATTAAATTTACCATATAAGTATTTAATTGACACTATCAACTAAGCTTTGACACATTGGATTGTTGTGATCTTCTTATCACTTCTTATCAATGTGATTGTAAGGCATTCCTTGAAGGTGAAGTCCATAATTTTAATTCTTCTTCCTCATTCTCACACCTTTTGGTAAGACAATAAGGAGGGTAGTGCCCCGCATAGCATTGAAAATGGTTTCTACATATAGGTAGATACATTAATTCTTTTCATTAAATAACTTAAATTTCATGCGAGTGACTGCGAATATGTGGAATGGTGTATTGTTACAAAACAAAACAAATTTTAGAGCTTCGAGCTCTTAATTACTCACATATAGAATTTTCTCAAATCCAACCATTAACAAACTTATTTTGGTGTTCTGGTTCAATTTAAAAGGCAAATTGATCAAACTCAAACATGCATCGAGGTTGCAAGGCTCTAAATGACTTAGGCTTGATTCAATTTCTTGTCCATCTCATACATGTATGATTTCGGGACAAGTGTTGAACAACAAAATTTTATGCCCCATGCCTTGTGATGCTAGTGTTGCTAACTTGCTTGGTATGGAGGATTTTGTTTTAATGTTTTATGAGCTATTTATTATTTTTTCTTAGGGGCTGAATGCCCATGATTCCTACATCTCTCAGGCTTGAATGGATGCCCTCTCTCAGGTTTGAATTAACTTTTTGGTTCGTTTTATATGTAATTTTTGGTTGTAGGTTTATTATAGTCTAGCTTTGTTTAGTGGCTTCCTTTTGTATATAGTTAAGAATAAGTAGCTTTCTCATGGTTCTAGTTTTATTATAAGACTATAGCTAGTTACAATGTCCTACACTATCCATAAGATCATGCGGATGTCCCAATATGGTTATTGCATAGTCTAGGTAGTTTTTATCTATAATGAAATGTGCTGCAATCTTGAAAAATATAACAGAATAGTTGTTATTTTAATGAATTATAAAATTAATGTTACATATATGACAAATTAATGTGTTCAAATTAGGTTTTATTGAAAATATAGCATTTTCATGTAAATATTAAGGAGTGCTTATTTGTTCATGATTGTAAAAATTTGGATGGGCAATATTTGTTTTATATATTTTTCGGGGGAAGAGTTTAGTTAATTTATACTTGTCAATTGAAGTAAAATTATTTATATTTCCCTTCATCTTTGAAGGGTTCCAAGAACAAATTCCCTTCCAATTGAAATTAAGACCCACCCTTCAAATTTGATCACTGATTACGGCCAACCAAACAGATCACATGTTTTGTACAATTTTGTTGGAGTTTCATGGCTTCCCATGAGACATTGGGGTTATTTCGAGTACATATTTAGGCATGTTTGTGAATTCATCACAAGCCCAGAGGTTTTTAACTCTAACCCCAACATTGTGTATGTTGTCTAAAGAATTGAACGAAGTTGTTCCCATTAGGGTAGAGAAAAAGATACTAAAGCAAGTATTGGGGTACATTAACTTGCAATAAACCTATTTTCGTTGTTAAATGATTTCAATAACAAAGTTATTGATTTAATTGATGGATAGGTTTTATATACTAGACAATCCTAGGTTCCCAAGCTACATGAGCAAAAAAACGTTTTTAAAAAAAATATCGATAATAAGGTTGAGTGGATTCAAGTGGTCTGCATGAAACCAACAACACAACAAGGCTAGTGGTCCTCGTAAGGTTTGTGCCTACAAATACATGGTGAAAACTGGCCTCAACAAGCCCTAATCCCCCTAACTAAAACTAAATGACTTGCCTTATCCTTGTCCTTTTTCTGCAAGGGGACAAGCACAGGGCCCACTCCACACCACCCATGCTTATTTCTCACAAGGATAATAAGGTTGACGTGTTTCTTAGGAGGTTGATAGCCATCACTTTAGACCACTAACCTTTGTTATGGAGAGCTTTGGTAGTATTTAGTAATAAGAGTGTTAGATGGCCTTGGGAACAGTGAGGCGGTGTTAGGAAGAAATATTTATTTTGATCCATAATTATGAGCTTTATGGTTAAAATGATTCACCAACACAAATAGTAAATGTGCAAAAATAAACAGTATAAAATCCTATCTACAATAACCTATTGTATACTAAGAGTGATCATGATATTAATTAATAATTCTATGTGAACAGAATAAAATCGCAACCGCTCATACACACAACACAAGATATTCTATATAGAAACCCAATAGGAAAAACCCATCTTCGAAATTGATATCTTGCTCTAGATATTCTTATTAGTTGTAACATCCCGGAAAAATCGCAAAAAATTAAAGCTTTTCTATGTGACAATAAATCTTATTTAATAAAGTGGAATAGAACAATGCATGAAAAGTTATCAATATTTAACTGTGTTGTTACACATTACTTCTGCTGCTGCTTATAGATGTTGAAATGATTGTTTGACTAATGTACTTTTGTTTGATTGATGAAGGGGTCCTACGGATGCCCCGAGGCTTACTTAGCATTCGTGCTAAAGCATATGAATTCGTACTTGTGACAGATTTACAGGTAAGAGATTGAGTTGCGACAAGCATCCAACAGTTTATCTAAGAAGATCTATCATGTTCATATCGCAGTGTTATACCCAGATTTATTTTGGTTTCCATCCATGTTGACTGTATGTAAACGTCTACCTTCTGACTTCATGGTAATTTGTGGAAATTCCATGTACAACTGTTTGATAACTTGTTTAGGGCCTATAACCTGTAATGATAGTTTTGGTCTGAAATGTTCTTCTTTCAAAATATAATATAATGTGAGTAAGTGTTTATCTAAGTCCGTTCACCAGGTTTAACCCTGTGGACTGTTTAACATGTTATAGGATTTTTATCTAATCCTTACAAGTAAAGTTTGTTGCCATTTTACTCACTATCGTATGTATGTAATATGGGTTGTGTGCATGGTATTTCCTTATGTGATACTTATGCGATGATATAACTATTCTTAATAACTATTCTACAAATGATATGAATTATATGCAAATTCCAATATCTATATGCAAACAATATGAATTGTTTGCATTATAAAGTTGTGTGACAATACGAATGTAATGGGGTACTATAATACCTATTTGATAATATGCACACATTGCAATACTATATGATAATGGAAATCTATGCAACTATATATTATGTGACTATATGCAAACTATGTGTTCATACGTTGCTATGAGAACTATGGAACTATCTATTCAACTATGAGCAAACGTGTTGTAACAAGGTGTAAGCTTTCGACCAAATCAATGCAAAACCAAAGTATTGATTAATGTGATGTGAACGTTGATATGTATCATAGGTGGGCAGCTGTAAACGTAACCTGAGCATTGAATGCACCCAACTGCCAAGGTAGTGGAGTTTCTATGTGGCTTTGCTTGCGTGCTCGATCATGTGCTATCATCGTGATTCTAGCCAATAATGCATTGAAATGTAGACCTGTGTTTTCATTTGTTGATGAGTTGGCTCCACCCTGGCTCCATCGTGGCTTAACATGGCAAATGCAATGATGTATTAATTAATGTGATACACAGTTTTGAAATCTCGTAACACTCACCAGAGATCTCCACCATCGATCTTTGTGAGGGTTTCAATGATTAGGTTTAACCTATCTTTGTTGCGTTTGAAAAGTTTATTGTATTCAAGTCTTTGATAGTGGTGGTTCTGAGCGGTCGACAGGCTGAGGAATTTTAGCTAGGTTGTTTTCTGTCTGTGGAGGCTTAGTCCATGAGACTCGAACTCGTAACCTCTGTAATTTCTTTTAAGAGAGAGCCGAGCTCCTTCTAGTTTATACAATGCTGAATGTTTTATGTTATCAGTCTTAAAAATGGTCTTTAGGGGGATTCGATACTCGACTTGTTTGAGGGTTTGTTTAGTTCGAGCTTGGGTTTTGAAAAGAAATAACCCATGGCCTCGCCATCATTGCTATCTCTCCAGGCGCTATGCTACTAAGTTAAATGGTGAAGGGTTTTTGGTAATGGCTTCGACTATACCAACCATTGACGAAGTAAGGTTCTTCGTTGCAGATGAAAGGTCTCAGTGTTCATTACCATCTCAACCATAATCTGAAAGGTAATCTTTTTTATTTTCATATGTGCATACAATGGTACCTACAGTTATCCTATTTTTACTACGATGACCCTTCCTTCTTGATACTGTTTTAACCAATCTCGTAATGCTTTTGCAGGTACACTGTGTAATGGCTCCAACATTATGGGCATTAGAAGTTGGAATTTAGCTATACCAACTGGTAAGCCTTCGGTGGTTGCCTTAGAAACCCTGTGTAGAAGATGATGGCCGTCTATCTAAAAGTTATATATGTTAAGTTTTGAGCTCTATTGAGTTGGAAGTCTATGAAGAATGTAAAAATACCAAATGCATCCAACCTGGTTTTTATTATTTTGGGCTCGACCCATGAACCTATCATGTAGCTCGTTGACGATGTAAGAGAAAGTAATGCAATAAGTTTTTTTTTACAAACTTCCGTGTTTAACCTAGTTAAAATCGATGGTGAATATTTTTGTGAAATAATTTCACTGTTTACTTTCCTATGAATGATGGATACATGGAAATATTTATGGGAAGCTAGTAGCCTGTACGTGACTTGTCTATTTGTATAACGTAATGCTGCGTTAGGGTTTAATGGAAAAGAAGTTATAGCTATGAGAAAAGAATTGGAACCCTTTTGGTAAACTCTGTGTTTAAATTGACTATAATTCTATGGGTGAAAGATACAACTGTTTGCTTTAAAAGAACAATGGATAAATGAATTTTTGAGAAGGCTCACGACTTGCACATGCTTTGTTTTGTTTATAATGTTGTTGCTGTGTCTTAGAGAAAATAGAAATAATTCTAATGTTAGGGTTTAGTCTTTATTTTGGAAAATAAAACTTAACAATGCTTTAGTTGAGGTCTCTCAGCAATAAGCCTGTGTTTATTATTTATTTGGAAACTTATGCAATCGCTTTGAAAAATGAAATCTTAACTACTCGGTCTACATGCATGTTTAAAGTGTAAGTGTTTGGTTTATGTCCTTGATCTTGTTTTGAAATGAAGTTGAACTTGTCTGTCTTGATACTTCTGTTCGAAATAGATTTATCTAAGGTTAAAGAAATGAGTGCCAGAATATCGTTCAAACTGATAATAAATAATAGGCCTTCTACTGTGAACTATTTAGGTTATAATTCAATTCTGTTTGTTTTGTAAATGCTTTTATATGTAAATAGAAACAAGACTAAATTTTAAAATGAAATACTACTGTAATCTAATATGAGTATGAAATAAAACGAAATACTTGATGTCTATAGAAGAATATCATTCTGCTACATTTTGAAAGTAATTCTTTATTTATCCTAGTGTAAACAAGAACATCTTAACTGCTAAGTATAGATAAATAAATCCTATGATGTTAGAACAAAATATAATTAATTGAAAACAGTGATAGTTATAAACAGAATTATTGTATATAAACTATGAATACAGCTAAATAAAAATAGTTATTAATTGGAGTACTGAAATATAAATACAGGAATTTAATAGGAAGTAGATACTTTGAGAAATTATATTAATTTAAATCTTCCCATTCACTTGGCTATTTGCCTATCAGACTTATCTAAATTTTAATCTGTTTCTGTACTGGAGTACAATGCTATTCCTTTTTGCATGGGGAAAAATACAGAAACCATTATATTCAATCATTTCATACTTATACAGAATTATTAACTTGTACAGGAAACTGAAATAACTTATAAATTAAATAGTGAAAGTTTAGTAAACAACAGAACTGTAATATGCGAAATAGATAGCATAAATTAAAAATAAACAGATAAGACAATAGAACCTGTAACTGACGATAGGCCGACAAACACCCAAGGGGGCCTGTTCCTCCCAACCTGCTTCAGAAGAAGCGGCTCACCTGCTGACTCCTAATGAACCCCCGAGCCTGCTTACTGATCCAGTAAGTGGGTGGAATCTGTGTCGAAGCAAGGCACTTAAAAATACCTTCTCCACTCGGTATCAACCTCCTGAAAAATTACTTCTCCACTCAACATCAACCTCTTGAACTCAATAAGAGTTTGGCAGACTCACAACATGATCAACAACAGCATATCCCCTCATCAAATCTCTTGGGTGCAAACACAGCAAAACCCCAAGGTAAATTTCCTCGTCAGGAAAAGTGATGAACCTCAGTTCACAATTTGATGGCTATTATATAGACTGCCTAGGTCTTTTAGTGGTCAGTTTAGAATAAATGAGCCTCAAGCTCCAGCCCCATCTTTCAGGGCACTATGACCACATTTCAAGGGAGTTTTCCCATACCAACAGCTAGTTAGTTGCATCATGATGCTGCCACTTGTCCATTGCCTTCTACCCCAGATTCCATTCCACCTAGTGGATCAGTAACCACTCTTTCAACAGTCATCTTAGGTGTTTGTCTCCTATTTTATTTATTAAATAATAATATATTGTGCAAATTACAGTCATCCTTGGACACCTGTCCAATACAAACTTTACAATAAAAGTTATCATAATGTTTCTAAGCATAAAATGTTTTCCAGCTTAAAGGGTATGTTACATTGGTGCTTTAATAGTTAAAATTCTCTTTAGGTTTTCAACTCAAGAAATACAATTTACAATAACAATGTTGAGCTACTTATTTTTAAATCTCTTTAACAAACAGATAAATTAGTTTATGTCTCTCTATCATTCACTCTAAACTCCATTGTCTAAGAAAAAGTGACACCAACTTGAGTTTTACATAACCTTCTTTCTTTCCTTCGTAGATTGAACCTTGGAGCCATCCAATCGAACCTTTATTCCAAATAGTTACATCTTGAATGAACCTTTGAACTCCACTTGAACTATCAAACCCTTTACATCTTGAATGAACCTTTGAACTCCACTTGAACTATCAAACCCTTTTTCTTTGCAATCTTATGGATCCTTAATGCCAATGGCTTCCAAATCCAATTCCAAATAGTGCCCCCCAAAACAGTGATAAAACAAATTCAACGTTCCAAGTTTTGCAAAACTCGAAGAGTAAGACATCTTCATGCAGAAATGTGGCACACTATGATTCACTGAGCCATCCATGTGTCACTCTCTCAATACTTCCTATTTTTCATCTTGGCCGTGAGTGTGTCTATTTCTACTTCCTATCAATTTCCATGTCTCCTGTATGTTTCATGTGCATGTCATAACTTAAGTACACTAGCCTCACGACTTTTAATACCCCACACTCTACATTGGTACTTTTCTGGAGCATATACCTCTCAAGCCCCTTCCTTGTTACTCCACATTCTGTATTTCTTTTGAATTCTACATGGCCCCTTGTGTCTTTCTTTGCATGCCTTATCTTTGCCTTTAACATGGAGTGTAGAGAATAAGGGTAACACCTCTATCCAATTGCTCAGATACTCTATATATCCTATGCTTAGCATGCCCTCATTTCCTTAGTTGATTTCAAGATGTTTTTTTTCCTTGTGTGGAGTGCAAAAATAACACGTCCCTCCAAGTCATTTGACCCTCTACATAACCAAATCTCTACATTCACTGTCTTATTCTATTACAATTCTTTTGCCCTTGATTTGTGTGGAGTGCAGAGTGACTCCCTTTGCTTCTACTTGTCCATTCCTCTGCATTTCCAATAACTCCATAGTGCTTACCTTCTCCATTTTTAAAGGCATTCACAAACTTTGACAAGGCATTAAATTTAGGTTTATTCCAAAGCCATGAGTTAGAAAATAGGGGGAATTAAATAAAGGCTTCGAACAATAAATCAACAAGGGTTCTTAAGCACAAGTATAACTAGGGAAAATACATATCACCAAAGAAAATAACATAAATCCATTTCGACACTTCACACCTTTCCAATGGGAAGCTTTTGAACCCCAAAAGCTTCCAAGTAAAGGTGAGAAAACCTATTTGTAAATTGGTTTCTCTCATACCACTTAATTGTGCATGGAGTTTATGCCTTGTCACCAATTTGCCAAATTTCTTGTTGTCCTCTACGATTCAACTAGAGCTTCCTCTAGAAAAATGTGTCCTTTAATTCCTCAAGTGCATTTGGTGCAAAATATTCCTTTGTAGGAAGAAATTGTTCTTTCTCTTCCCCATCCACTAAGAATAGTTCAAACAATCCCAAGCTCTCCACATTGATCATTGAACACATTCTCATATAAGGAGGTTAGTTTAGTTTGAAAGAAAAACCACTAACTTGCTCAATGATTTTAAAAGGTCAACATCTCAAAGGTTTCAAATTTTTGGTTGCTCCTTGAATACACACTTTGTTCTAACAAAGAACTTGTGATTTATCCTATGTTAGTCATGTTTGAGATATTATTTCTATTGGCTCTTCTCATGTTGCCCCTATACATTCAAATAACCCGTCCTAATATTCTCTATGAACCTATCTTCTTTCTTTGCCTCTTCTTGCAATTGTAGTATGCCTCCCTTCTATCCATAAACAACATAAAATGGTGAATGTGCCAAATAACCTAAATGAAATTTCAAAAGAAAAATTTGGGATTGAAGGATAAATTAGATTGTTGTAAGAGCAATGAATGTAAACAATGTATTCATCTTAGGTCTTTATATTTTTATCGTTATATTCTCTTAGCAAGTGGACTAAATTTAAGCAAACAACTTCAGTCTGAAAATGAAAATCAATTGAATGCTTCAATATTGTGTCTATCTATTTCCAAGTCGACATGTACATCATATTCAAGGTAGCACATCTTCCTTTGCATTGATTTTTCCTAGGGTACCTTAGAACATTGTGTTAGTGATTGTGGCTAGCTCAACTTCTTTTAAGCCAATCGGCATGGATATTGAGTCTACTTTCTATATTGCTAGGTCAAAACAAACAAACAAAAGGTGAATTCCTACCTTGTTTGGGTGGATAGACTTACTAGGGATTTTAGCCCCCAACCATGGGAAAATTCACAATGGTTCATACGTCTTGTTTGCATGGATTTGGGATGAAAAACTAATTCAATAGGTTAGGCTTTCATCTCCTATTGGAATGAATCTCTCCTTATTGTCCTTGAATATCTATGGGATGACACTTCTGAGTTGAAACATTTATGTGTGCGGTGTGTTGCAACATGTTCAACTAGATCTGGTCTTCCTTTAGGAAGTTAAGTTTGTCAATTTGGAGCTTCATAATAGAATGAACTATTATTGGAATGACTTGCTTTGAACTTTGAATGATTTAAGGGATCATACGTGTGGTGATTGCTCTATCTTACTCTTTGTAAAGTTTTGTAGTTTAGTCTGGTTTGAACCCTAATGATTGGTGTGTGTGGGACACACATTGGATTTAGCATCATATGGTTGGTTTATATGCATTTTATGCCCCTAATCTCAGCTTGGAGTGATCCATGCTTTGGTATTCAATGCATACATCTCTTCCTATTGTTGGGTAGATAGTCTAAGTGGATTTTAGTATGATGGAGTGGAAGGGTAATAGACGTGGGGGTGCAAGGTTGCTGGTCAATGGTTAAAAGAAATGTGCTCGGTGTCATTTCAAATATACTCTTTATATTTTTTACCCCAACTGGAAGAAAAAGTGGATGGATTATGGTGGTTGGTATAATTGGTCTAACTATTGGTAGGGACAAAATAAGTTCCAAGTTAGATTCGATCGATTCTATGGGCCACGAGAGGATTTTCCTTTCATTGGCGAAGTGATCCTTGTTCTTGTGCTTTTAAATGTTATCAATTAAAATCATTTACTGATTCAAACTATACTTTCATTGGGACAATCTATTAATTCATCCCCTTCTACACTATTCAAGGTCAATATCTCTCATTTAGAGTCAGAGGACTTATGGGTCTTTATTCAAAGAGTATAGAACCCTTCCCCATGAATAATAGGGAGCGAGAGGTTTCAATGTACTATACTATTAAGTTCATTAGATGTTGGGGTAGAATGATACCTAGTAAGTGGAACAAGATGTGTGGTTTTGTTGGCAACATCTTAAGGAAGTTCACACCTTTCTTGAAGAGAATCTCCAAAATGTGACTCTTCACGAGGAGGGTGCAAAATTTAAAATAGTGGTTCAATGGGCTAAGTATTACTTAGCTAGGAGTGCTCAACCCTTCTTCTATATTTAGTGGATTCAAAAAGGAGATGAGGCTTCCAAGATTTATTATGACTTTCTCAAGTAGAAGGTCATTACAAAGAGGGTGCTTTGGTTGCACTGCATTGGTGTCTCACTTGCTGAGGATCTCTAAGAGGTTAGACAAATATTTAGCTCTCATTTTAAAAATATTTTTTTCTCATTATCCTTCAATGGATGGAGTGCTAGATGCTTCAGATGCTTGTTACACTGTGGTTCCTTGCAAGGTTTCTTTTGGCGATAGGGGTAGATTAGACAACGAATTTTCCAATTGAATTTTTCGTTGCATTTTTCTATGCATAATGGTAAATCTCTGCGTATGGATGGGTTTCCTTATGACTTTGATTAGGCTATGTGGGATACTATTGGTAATGACATTTGTTCTTTTGCTTCTAAATTGTTTGTTACCATTCGGTTCTCTGAGTTTCTAAACCAAGAGGGTTGATCATGATAATGTTTGTAGAGACACGGAATAGAGCAGAAACACAAAGGGCATATTGATTGCCTTCTCATTATTAAACACACACATATATAGTTTCTCATAAGACTCAAAACAACTGGCTAATAATATGGGCCAGTGAATACCATGGGTCAACTAATGTATTAGTCAACAACTAACTCAACTAACTTAGGACCATTGACTCAACTAACTAACCAACTTGACACATGAGATATCAACTCTTAACACACCCCCTTAATCTCAAGTGGGATGGTGTGGTCAACACTATCAATGCCTAAGTGCTTCCTCTAAAACTCAAATGTAGATGTACCCAAAGGTTTGGTAAACATATCAGCAAGTTGCACCTTAGAGCCACAAAACATCAAACTGATGTCTCCATTGTTGCCTAGCTCATGTATGAAGTGATAGCGAGTGTCAATGTGTTTACTCTTCCTATGAAATACATTATCTTTAGACAATTGTATATCAGAACTGTTGTCACAATATATAGTTGTTGGTTCAGTTTTTGTATGTCCCATGCCCTTCAAGAGTCTTCTGAGCCAAACTGCATGCCAGGCTGTTGTAGTTGCTGCAATATATTCTGCTTCTACTGAAGACATGCTCACAATAGGTTGTTTCTGAGAAGCCCAAGAAATAAGACTGGTACCAAGATGGAAAGCTTAACCAGATGTGCTTTTCCTATCATCAATACTACCTGCAAAATCATTGTCTGTGTACCCTGTGAGAGTATAGTCCTGTGAATGAGTGTACCAAAGTCCATAATCAATTGTACCTGCAACATATCTCAGTATTATTTTTCCAACTTTCCAGTGAGAGTCTTTGGGAGATTCCATGAATCTAGAAATAAGACTGACAACATACATCAAATCAGGTCTAGTAGCAGTCAAATACATTAAACTACCTACTAATCTTTTGTAAACTGTAGAATTTACTGTTGGTCCTTCATCATTCTTGCTTAACTTGGTTCCTGTAGCAATGGGACTTTCTATTGGTTTACATTTATCCATTTTGAATCTCTGCAGAATGTCAATAGCATACTTACGCTGATAGATGAAGAACCCATTTTCACTTTGATCAATTTCCAGACCAAGGAAAAACTTCATAAGACCAAGATCAGTCATCTCAAACTCCTTTTTCATGACTGTCTTCAACTCTTCTAGCATCAAATTTCCAATATAGATCATATCATCAACATAAAGGCAAACAAGTAAAATGTTACCTTGTTGATATGTTTTAACATACAGAGTAGGTTCATTGTTGCTTCTGCTGAACCCATTGTTGATGAGATAAGAGTCAATTCTGCTGTACCAAGCTCTTGGAGCTTGTTTGAGACCATACAAGGCCTTTTTCAGCTTACATACCTTGTGTTCTTGACCTTTGACAGCATAACCAGGTGGTTGGTATACATAGACTTCTTCTTCCAGTATGCCAGAAAGGCAGATTTCACATCCATTTGGTAAACAGGCCACCGGTTTTGAGCTGTTATTGCAAGTACAGCTTTGATGGTGTCCATCATTGCTAGTGGAGAAAAGGTTTCATCATAGTTTACACCATATTGCTGAGCAAAACTTCTTGCAACAAGCCTTGCCTTGTACTTTTCTATCTCTAATTTTTCATTCAACTTGGTCTTATAGACCCATTTTACACCAATGCAGCTTTTATCTAATGGGAGATCAACTAGATCCCAATTTTGATTCCTCTCAATAGAATCAATCTCTTCATTCATTGCTTGGATCCACTATGGATATTTTGTTGCTTCTTCAAAACATGTTGGCTGACATGAAAATAGAGCATATTGTAGCTGCTCATTAATGACATGAGTCTAATCATATAACTCCCTTAAGCTTCTGGTTCTCTGGTTCTGTTGTGGACAGTCTGCCGGTGTCCCTTCTTCTTGTTGGTGCTGCTGTACTTCAAGTCTGGGCATTCTTAGTGGTTCTGGTGGTACTGGACTGTCTGTCTACTGAATGTCTGTTGTATCAGTCCAACATTTATCTTCCATAAATTTGACATCTCTACTCACCACTACTTTCTTGGTGACAGGATTATATAGCTTATAGGCTTTCTGTTGTTCACTATAGCCTGTGAAAATACACCTTTCACTCTTCTTGTCCAACTTCTTTCTTAACTCATCAAGTATGTGTGCAAATGCAACACATCCAAATATCCTGAGATGTGAGACACTAATTTGAGTGCCACTCTATGCTTCTTTAGGTAACTTTTCTTTGACTGTTACTGTGGGAGATCTGTTCAATAGATATACTGAACATGCAACTACTTCGTCCCAATAATCATCAGATAACTTCTTGTATGACAACATACTTTGGGCCATGTTCATGATCGTCTGATTCTTCCATTCTGCTGTGGAGTGTATCTGGTGGTGTACTGATGCTGGATTCCATGCTACTTACAAAACTCTGCAAAATCATGAGAGACATACTCGCCTCCACCGTCTGATCTGACTATTCTGAGTGGTTTACCTGACTGCTTTTCAGTCAATTCTTTGAACTCTTTGAATCTGGAGAAAGCTTCTGACTAATGTATGAGAAAGTAAATCCAGACTTTCCTGCTATAGTCATAAATAAATGTTAGGAAATACAGACTACCTCGTATAGACTGGTTTTGCATGGGTCCACATAGGTCTGTGTGAACAAGTTCAAGTTGTTCTTTGGCTCTATTTGTAGAAGTGGGAAAGTTGTCCCTTTGGTGTTTCCCTAAAATACAGTCTTCACAAGAACTTGATTGTTCAATCATGACTGGTAGTCCTTTGACCATGGATTGTTTTTACAGACAAGAGAGACTCTGAAAGGGTATATGACCATACCTACAATGCCACAACCAGGTTTCGTCTCGAATGGAGACAGTATGAGCATATGACTGTGATAGGATAGCACTCCTAAGGTTGAGTGGGAAAATTCTATTTTTTGTCATTTATACTTTGGCTAAGAGTCTTCTACTAGGGGCTATCATAGACAACACAGTACGAATCAATGAACCTAACATCATACTTATTTTGAATCAGTCGACCCACACTGATCAGATTCACCTTAAGATTTGGAACATAGAATACATCATTTATGTACTTCTTCTCATTATGTTTGGTAAGTATAGGAACTATACCTTTGCCTTGAGCTGGAACGAGATAGTGATGACCCAGTTTGATCTTTGAACTAATAGATGGATCTATATCAGAAGATAATGACTTGTTACCTGTCATATGATTGCTGCATCCACTGTCTAGCAACCACACATCTTATTGATGTTCTTCTTCAGTCGCCTGGTATGACAGAAACATAACTTCTGACGAATGTTCTTCAACATTGGAGACATTTTCTCTACCACTGTTCTAATCTACTTGCTTCTTTATGCAGTCACGTTCATAGTGGCCATATTTATTGCAGTAGTTACACTGGACATTGGACCTATTAGTCCATCTCTTGCCTCCTCTTCCTCCCTCGTTCTGAGGGTTATGACTGTGCCCACAGTGATCTGTGTGTTCATGGTGTTCATGGGCAGTTCGATCCTCTATGGAATTAGAATTCCTTCCTCTTATGCCTCGTCATCTGCCTCCTCAACCTCGACCTCTGTTGAAATAAGTCTGAGTGCTAAATGCATGAGACAGAGACTCGTCTTCCTGACTGAGTCTAGCTTCATGAGACAAAAGCGACCCTGTTAACTCTTCTAGAGTAAACGTCAACAGATCCTTAGATTCTTTTATGGCTGTAACCACCATAGAGAATTTCTTAGTGAGGCATATAAGTACCTTTTCAACAATACCCTTCTACTCTATGGCTTCACCATATGTTTGGAATTGCATGACAATCCCAAAAACCCTAGTCATAAACTAATCAACAATCTCTGTGTCTTTCATATTACGACTTTCAAATTAGAGTCAAATGGTTTGGAGTCTTACCGTTTTGACTCGATCTGTACCTTTTTATGCAGATTGGAGAAGATTCCATGCTTGATGTGCGGTCGTAGCTCCAGCGATCCGTGGGAAAATGGACTCCTCAATGCAACTTTGGATCAACCACTTCGCAGTGAGATCTCGATCTCTGCTTTCGTCGAGGGCCTTCTTATTTGCATTCGTCATCGCAGCGAGAGTAGCCGACGTCGGTTTCGTGAACTCCTTTTCGACCATATCCCAACACTTGTTGAACTGTAGAAAGGTCTGCATCTTTATAGACCAGAATTTATAATTCCTATCGTTCAACATTGGAACTGAGATCAGCTTCATGTTCAAGCTTGCCATGGATTATGACAACAATTAAATTGACCAACGCAGTCTTCTAACATACATAGTGCGCCTTTGGGGTGCACCGGACAAAATTTATCTAAGTAAAGGCCTTCTGGCGCAATTTTTCTTCTAGCAAGGTGAGCCCGCCGACGCGGATTTTCTTCAGGCAAGGTGCGCCACTGACGCGAATTTCTTTCAAGCAAGGTGTGCTCGACGCAAATTCCCTTCAGGCAGGGTGCGCCAGCCTCCCTTCAGTGGGTTTTTTTAGATTCCCTTTGTCGGATCTGGGAGCAATTTCACCGGGTTTAAAAAAAAAAAAAAAAAAAAAAAAAAAAAAAAAAACATTCATGGCCCGAGTGTTCCGTCTCCATCTCGTGTTGCAACTTCTAGTCGTGTGTGTGTGCTCTCCAGTTTTTGAAAAGGCTTACCGAGAACAAGATTTATGGATCAGGCCATCAGCTCTAATACCATGATAAATTTTGTAGAGACGCGAGATAGAGCCGAAACACAAAGGGCGTATTGATTGCCTTCTCATTATTAAACACACATATATATAGTTTCTCATAAGACTAAAAACAACTAGCTAATACTATGGGCCAATGAATACCATGGGTCAACTAATGTATCAGTCAACAACTAACTTAGGACCATTGAATGAACTAACTAACCAACTTGACACATGAGATTACAACTCTTAACAGATCAAGCTTAATACAAAGAATGTAGACAAGGATTCCATTGGTGGCTGGTGGCCTTCCACTTTGTTGATGGTTGGACATAAACTTATCACCAAGGCTTTGGCATTGTGAATCCACCCAATTGAAACATGTGTGGTACATCAAGAGTACACATGATTTGTTCAAGGAAAGTTCATTCTTAATACTACGGTCTCTACATGGGAGGCTATGGAGTGGACAAGGGAGACCCAGAAATAGACTCTGATCTTGAAAATTCATTTTGACAAAGCATATTACTGGATTACTTTATATTTTATTTTTGAGATGTCGATTGGTTTGGGGATTCGACCCCCAAGGTGGTTCCATGGTGAACACTCTATCCACCAATGTTTCATTTTTTGTTTTAGTCAACTAGGCCTTGTCTCCATGCATTTATATGTAATGTTCTAATCAACAGAGATGTCCTTTGACCCCTTATTTATATTTTAATTGTAGATGCTCTGGATTCTATGTTTTTGGTTTCCTATATTGGTGATGAGATTCATGGCGCTCTTTAACGAGATGGTTAACAACCACTTCACATATGACTCTTTTATCTCGATCATAGTGGAAAAGACATTTGTTGATGGGAGCCTTGCTTGTCTAGACATATTTTTCTCTCCCTTAAGTGACTTAGTAAATACTCATAAAATTGACTTTTGATTAGTAGGTTTGGATACCCCTTAGATTAGATCCATGTTGTTAGGTCTTATATTCGAGGACGGGTTATTGAGAGATATTTATGGATTCTCTTTAGAATTAAGTTGTTGCTAATTGCCATGTCGATTTAGTGTTTCCAGAGGTTGTAGAGTAAGCTTAATATATGGCATCATAAGGAAATTTCAAATGCGGGGAAGTTGCCTTATGTTGCTTGTACTCTCTAAGTGTCTCATGTTTATTAAGTGTCATGTTGGTTTTCTAGCAAGGTTAATTTTTGTTTGCTTGAGAAAATTTTGAGAACTTTTCTATGGTCCAAGTATGGTGGAGATCAAGGGTATCCCTTGGTGCCATGAGCGTTTTGCACGATGCCCAAGAACAAGGGGGGGCATGGTTTGATTAATGTTTCCATTCAAAGGAGTATTTATGTCCCCAAATTGGTGGTGAAGTGTCTTGAGGGTTCAACTCCATGCAAATAATATTTATACAATGGGCTCTTTTGGCGCAACATTCAAGTAGAATTCAGGGGACTTTCAAATTATGTGATATCCTCTCAAGTGGTATATCTTTTAGGTGTCTGGTTTGCTATTTTTTCACAAAATTTGGGTTTCCTAGAAGACTATTGTTGGTTTGGTTTGTTGGTCGTGGGAGGGTAGCAGGGCTGCTTAGAGTTTACCTAATTAGCATTTGGATTTGTAGGGTTTAGAATTCATGTGTGGTGAATCTACCTCACTTTTTTTCTTATAGATTGAGTAGGAAGGGCATCTTTCTATGGGCTGATTTGTAGGATTCGGTCTCTTGTTCTTGGGAGGAGTGGTGACCTTTTCCTCTCAAAGTGTATATTCCAGACTTGATTAGAGGCATAAAATATCCCCAATCCTATATGCTCACTAGAGATCTATGGATTCATAGGATAGATAGATTCCTCGAATGCATAGTATTTGATCATATAGGATTCCTATAAGTTGAATTTTTTTCCTTGCAAGTGATTTACCAGTGAATTCCATCCAACGATAGGCTAGTCAAGAGTAGTGTTTCCGATGGCCTATCGCTTGGTTGTCAACATTATGAGACAAGGAAGCACATATTTTCAGATTGTCAATATAATAAGCCATGTCCGCCTTGCACTTGCAAGGAATTGACATTATTTGAGGATCACAACTTTTAATTCTCTGTAAAATTAGGTGTTAGGAAGTTTTTTCTCATGAGGTTAGCTCAATGAGTTGCTTTATTTTATGTGGTGGAATGAAGTTCACCATCAACTTCTGGACAAGGGGGCTTTGTTGATAAAAGATGCCCACTCTTTGGACCAAACATAGTATTTAGACTTTCTTTCTATGCATATTACTATGAAGAAGAGTGCATGATCATCTATATATATACA
Source organism: Larix kaempferi (assembly GCA_027924585.1). Taxonomy (NCBI): domain Eukaryota; kingdom Viridiplantae; phylum Streptophyta; class Pinopsida; order Pinales; family Pinaceae; genus Larix; species Larix kaempferi. Next base: position 21,863,846 of record BSBM01000338.1, read on the forward strand.
CCTGTGTCCTTTTTTTACACTTTATGGGAAATAATTTTTTTATAAATATAAGATGTATTTTACAAATAAAATAAAATTATTGCTCCTAGATGTTGTGATTTAATTATTAGCATACTCACTATGATTTGTGTTTATTAATGTGGATTATTTCTCTATAGGACACATTTTTATGGTGATCTAGCACAATTATCCTAATTGTGCGACTCCCTTGATGATATTGGCTATTTAATGATGAGGTGGCATTCCTAGGTTGGATGGTTGCTTAAAGGGGAGTGCTCCCTTATTACCATCTTTTCACACATGTGGAAATGAATCGAGCCCTTCCGGTGGCTAATTTGAATGTCTTTTGATAGATATCTTCATCGAAATGCAAACTTTTGAACTTAATCTTCTTATGTCGACTCGTCCCCATGCTAGATCCAGCCCTTATGCGCCCAGAAACTAGTACACATAATGGATGTGATCATTTTATTATTTGGAGGCTGTTGCATGTTGACTTGTCCACTCTTCTATGGGAGCATTCTAATATTTTATTGTTATGACATGTTTCTAGGCAAAGATGGTTACACTATGAAGGTGATGGAAGCTAACCTAACCTTGAGGCTATTTTTGACATTTGTTCACACTCATGACTCATTCATCCCGTAATTTTGATGGTGGAACCACATCATCAACACTTAGTGCACACTTATTCATGCTTCCACATGTGCCATTTTGAGGAGGTTTAGATAATCTTAGGATGTGTGCATTGCAATACATGTTTCACCTTTGAGTTTGTTTATCCATGTATTGAGGGGCCTTGTTTTATCATTTGATGGAGAGGTTGACATGGTCAAACCTTAGATGATTTTTCATTTCTTGGCTTGGCTTATCACCTTTCTAGGAGGCTTATCACCATTGGAAGATTACTTTAGTATTATCTTAGAGACACCTTCCATGGCTTTTCCATAATATGTGTTTATTTATTATTTCTTGGAGTTTATTGACATCGTATTCCAACTCTTAGAGCTCTCATGCATGGATATTTGTACATGTGGCTGGACCACTACTATTGTATTATTTGTTTGACTTGATCATGGAGTTAGTTGGATATATCTTAGTTGTTTATGTTTTCCTAGATTAGATTTGGGTTTTGGATATAGTTATTATTATTTTATTTTAAGGAGGTTAAATATAGAACTCCATATAATACAGAATCCTCTTATTTGTGATGGTTGTTGAAGGTGTAGTGGGAACATAATGCTAAATGTTTAGTAAAGGCTTGTGGAGACTAGATCAGTGTTTTCTTGTATATGTGAGCTTTATGTTTTGGATATTATCTAAAGAATGATGGTACTGATTTTGTGAATGTCAAATATGATTTATGACACCAAGGGGAAGGGTTTAAACTAGGTGTGAAAATTTTTCTCTGGTTTCCTAGTAATTCTGCTAATAGAAGTAATCTAATTCTCATATAACATACAAACGAATTGTTTCTTTATTCTAATTATTTAATAAAGTACACCCTTTAACAAGTTTTGAAGGTGGACATCATATCCCCCCCTTTATTTCTGAGTTTCTGTATTAATTTCCAGCCATTTAGGGACTGTTGTAACATGGATTTTAGAGCTTAGTTTTCTCCCAAGTCATTGTTAAAACAACCCTCTAAAACTGTAATGTCCCTAAAAATAATAGAATAAAAAAAAAAATACTTCACCTTGCAAATCTGCCTAACAACAATTATAATTTATGAAACAACTTCAGTGCTATAAAAGGTATCAGTACTTGCATTCATTATCTAAGTGTTTGGGAGAATTTCTAACAAGGTAGTTCTTATCGGTCATGCTTGTCGATGCGGAAGTCATTATGTTGAGTATGATTGTAGAGTTTAGTCATGAGATAATGCTAGCAGTCTGATTGCTTCTTGTGCACTTTTAAATGTATGTTTAAAATCTCAATTGTTCAAATGTTAATTCTCAGGTTTTATGAACTTGATGAGTGAAGTTGAATTACCCTGAAACTTTGGCGTTAATCTAAGCACTCCTGGCGGAGTTGTCAAGAGGTAAGGTGTGAATTTTTGAGACCTGTGGTCTTACTTAGCAATTCCGCTGATGCATACTTATTTGACATTTCCTCGCAGGTGTCCCTCGTGGCTATTTTGTGAGTAATTTCATAATGTGAAACTCTCAAGGTGGGAGAAAAATACCCTTGATGCTAACTATGTAAGGGTTGAGGTCTTTGTCCTTTATGATACTTAACTAAATGTTTGAACCCCCAAAACTATACGATATGGTTTGCAATACGCAATGGTGTCCTATCGTGGTAGTTGGCTGTATTGAATGCGCTCATGGCAGTCACGTGGTCTGTGGCCAGCTAGACGAACGGTTTTGGCAAGGGTTTGCCCAACGATGTCAAGTCGTGAGTTTGATTGTCTTTTGGTTTAGAGGGAGATTCTTTAGCTTGCTTGTGGAGCAACTACACCTAGCCTGAGCTACGCTCATGGCCAGGGTATCGTTGATGGCTATGGTGTCAATGTAGCAGAACCCATCTATAGGTCACTACTCTTCTCGTTACCCTTGAAGATTTCTCAGCTTTTAACTCCATAATCCTTTAACTATTCGTGTGCTAACTTGTTGATTTGTTCTCGTTGACAGGTATGGAGTGGCTCCCTACGTTGAGCTTGGAAAGAGCCCCTACGAACTACTCAAGGCATTTGGAACTGGTAAGACCCGGGTTGTTTCAACCCTTCACACTTACCTTTCTCGGTTTTGGTAAATTATGATGGCGAGACTTCGTGAAGCCTTTGGCTCACTCAGATTTTGAAGTCTCAAGGGTGGTCGCCTTTGGCTTGACCCGGTGTATGAAGACTTGTTGTAATTAATATTTTAATGGTGAGAACTTCCAAGGGTCTCTCTGCTTGTAGCAGGGTTTCATGGATTGGCCTCGGCTGTTATCTCTATATTTGTACCTGTGTGAATATGGGATTTTGAAAGGGTACTTTGTTTCTTTCCTGTATGTAATCATGGGTATTGTCTTTTCAAGTTTGAAATGTAATAATAACGGGATCTGCGTTTTTTTATTTCTATGAGGCTTACATGGTTGTATGAATAAACCCTGGCTACTGTATTTGTTTTTAATGGTGCCTTCGTCAGTATAAAAACTTTAATGGAAAGATCGCTTGTCTAAATAAATGGATTTCATGTTAAATGTGATACCTACCCTGGCTCTGTCTTGCGTATTTCTTTCCTATGGCGCAATTTATAAAAATGTATGCGATGTTATAGTCTCATTATGTAGCTAGACGATTGGGCTATTAAATGGTAGCTTTGTATTTCATTGGTACCAGTGATACTCTTATCCTGAGTCTAATTTATCATGAATGATCCTGGGCAAGATGAACTACTCCAGGGGTTTGATACCCAGACCTGTGGTTTACTAGTTTTGAAAAGTATGGGTGCCTATCCTTAGGTTATGAGATTCGAGCCGTGAACTGGGGAGGTTCCCATTAGAGTTTTCAAGTTTTAAAATGTAATGTTAAGCCTGCATTTGTACTTGTGTGTAGTTGTGACCTTCGCAAGTCTGCTATGTTTGAGGTTAAGATTTTAAAGTGGAAACAAATCATGGTTGTTGAAGTCTTCCTGTGGTATCGATTTGCGTTTGACTTCAGTAATTTTAAATAATGGAATTCCCGATTCCTTCTATGAATTTCTATTTTACTGTTTACAAGGGTGAATGGTTATCTAATGTAGAATAGATTTAAAGTTACTATGTATTCAATAATATTGGTTTGATATGAAGCGCACTTTGATTGGGGATGGGATTCGATCCATGAATTAAGAGATAAGCCTGTAAGGGTTTTGGGATTGGCACCCATATTTGAAATGCAGATGACGATTGTATTATATGTGAATCTATGTTTTGGAATGCAAATCTCTGTGTAATACTTGATGCGTTTAAAGTTTGACTAAAGATTGATATCGTAGAGATGTTTGATATTTTAAATGTGTAGTGCAGCCGAAAGTTTCGATGTCTGGTTTTTATTTCTATTTGGTAATGTTTCCAACCTGGACAGGGTAAGAATGTAAAAGATCTAATAGGTATAGGTGAACCCTGCACTACAAATAATGGAATATGATTCAAACAGAACAAAAATAAACATATACTAAGCGAATACGATTCAAACAGAAAAATTTATATACCTATAAGGAAGAAATTATAATAGTCCTAACCTAGAAGGCAATATAGGTTGTCTAGCAAAGGCTAGCTTCGCTAGACCTGCTAGACCCTCCACTGGGTTCTGGGCAGAACCGCAAATTTGATATTATGGGTAATGATACCAATGTTGCAGTATCTATTTTTAATTTTTAAAGACTAACTGTATTATAACTAGAATTTGAAACATTAAATATTCCATACCTGGCAACTTGAGTACTTGGTCCCTTCCTGTAGAAACCTAGCTGCTTGGCACTGGATTCCTTCCTGTAGTGACCTGCACACTCAACAATGGTTAATGCAAAACATGTTGTATCTAGCTAACCTGTTAGGGTGATTGTCTTTAGCTGGATAACTTTGGGGTTACCGTGTTCCTCCCAACCATGATCCTACAACCGTTCCTGGTTCTGTATGGATTCCCCCGAGCTGGATTCCAACATGCAATGAGAGATAGAGACCCTAGCTTCACTGCTGGTTCAGTTTCTTGGATCAAAACGTTTTTCCTTTAATTACCATCAGAGAATGATAATGAAAAGATAGATTGATCCCCAACTTGGGATCTACCCTCTTTAAGTAGGGGATTCTTTTTAATTATGACTGTTGGAATAATTTGTTTCTTTAAATTAATAAACAATATTTAAAAGATATTATTTAATAAGTATTTAGCCTTTTTGCACTAAGACTTTTTCAAAGGCCTAATCTATAAATGATTTCTGATTTAAACTTTTTATATTAATTAAGGTAACAATAATTATAATAGTAGTAATTCTAACCTAGGTATTAATACACAATTACTATTATTTACAATCATGGCTGTCCACTAACTATTAATACTTTTATTAGTATTATTAAATAATGTGGCATCCCACTATGCAATAAATGTCTTTTATAAATAAATAATCACATCATTATTTATAATAATTCTTAATATCAATATTTAATCTTGTATGATACTTTGGTTTAACAAATTAGGGTTAAGGTCCACTTCTTTGGACGGTCTTTTGGTAGGTTTGGTTAGGCACCTCTAATCTCTCTCTTGCATGTCAGATTCCCTTGTTTAACACGGTAGTTCCCGTAGTACTTGATGATAGATAAAAGTGAATCATTTAATCAAACAAAATAAGTGTGATGCAAGTAAAAGTGTTATTCAGAGTCCTTCCAACTCAACACTTTGAGATTTAGTAACCTCGAGTGCTCTTCAAATCCTTTTAACTCAACACTCTCACATGGGCGTTACGTTAGTGCAATTCCAGAGCCTTTGCTCAACACTAGTGCTAGAATGTGGTTGTGAGGCACATCTAGAATATTTAAGTTGCCTCGGATCCGGTATTCGTTTATCAAGTTTGGAGTGCTCTGTTCGGATATCCACATCATCTTTTTCAAGATCTTGCATGCAATTAGGGTTTGCATGCACTTTGCATGCATCCCATTCACCAGATTCATGCCTCCAGCACCTTAGCCACCTTATTCTAGCACCCGAGAGCCTATTACATCAGTTCATTAGCCCTCCTAGTCAAAAAGGCGCCCACTTCTCACCTACTGGCAGAGAAGGGCACACTTCCTCACCTACCACTGCAGTTCCACTTCAGTTACACTCAGTTAGCTCCGATTCTCCCTGATTTGAGGCTAGTTTCACTCCCTACTGATTGTTTCACGAACAAGAGCAGACTTTCAAAGAGCATGTATGCCTCTTTCTATTTCTGATCCATTACTTCCTGAGATTTGTTATTTGATGACTGGTTCAGATCCCACATCATACTATTCTTCCCACCGAGATCCGAGATGGCAAAGTGAAATGGATGAAAAGTACAGTTCTCTTCAAAAGAACAATACATGGGAGCTAGTTTCTCTTCCACCTGGAAGAAAATTAGTGAAGTGTAAATAGGTCTGTCGCACGAAAGTTGCTGCTGATGGCTCTATCAGCAAATACAAAGCAAGGTTGGTGGCAAAAGGTTTCTCGCAAGTCCAAGGAGTGGACTACATTGAGACCTTTGCACCGGTTGCAAAGATGGATTCCATCCGCCTTGTTTTGGCTATTTGCACATCCAAGCACTGGGAAGTGCACCACATGGATGTAAAGAGTGCATTTCTACATGGATACCTTGCTGAAGAGGTATATATGCAGCAGCCAGAGGGCTACACATCAGATCCATCATTAGTTTGCATATTGAAGAAATCTTTGTATGGGTTAAAACAGGCCCCAAGAGCTTGGTACACAAAGATGGACTCTTTCCTTCTTTCTCAGAATTTCCAAAGATACAAATCTGATCCAAATGTGTATCTTCAGCGAGTTAAAGGTAATTTGTTGGTTATTGTACTTTATGTTGATGATCTTCTCATTGCTGGTAGCACTCTTACTTCAATAAATAAGCTAAAAACTGCCTTAAATCTAGCTTTTGACATGAGCGATTTGGGCTTGTTGAGTCACTTTTTGGGCTTGGAGATAGCTCAAAATTTTGATGGGATCACTATATCTCAGGAAAAATATGCTTCCGACCTGTGATTGAAGTTTAATATGGCTGAATGTAAGGCAGCGCCATTCCCATTCCTCTCAGGAATCAGTCTTGAGGAGGGAGATTCTACATCGCTTAGGCCCAGCACTCAATGTACCTCAGGGCTTACTCCCAGTACATAGGTTACATGTGTGTTTTTGAGTCCACGCTCAGCACACTCATAAGTCAAATCATGTAAAATCATAGCTCTGCACAGTAAGTAACAAAAGATCATCTCAGTATATTAGGGTTTGTAACCTTATCAACACTGAAGAACATCATTAAAACATTAGGGACTTCTCGCCCAGTATATACTCAAAAGAAGTCAGTCAGGGTCCATGCCCGATATGTCGATATACATATAAAAGAATAAATCATACATGCTAGGGCTCATGCCCAATACTCCAAATAAACATAGGTGATGGGGCCGTGGCCCAATATAACAATAAAATAGTTAGTCCAAAATTCGGGATATTACAAAAACTATCCAATTGAGTTCATTTTCTCAATCTTAAACTATGCACTTGTTACACTCTTTTAACCACAAAAAATTGAACAAAAATAACCTTTTATATTATGTTATACAATCTAAAATTTTATTCCATCTTTAACTATACTTAATAATTATGTTTCTAAATATAGAATTTATTTACTACAATTTGATCCTAAAACCAAATTTACTAAACTCCTAAAATACCTCCATTGATTACCTTTCAACTGGACTAAGTTTACCTTAGGGATTCCCCACTTGAGCTTGATGAGAGTTAGCCTAAAGACTGGGAAAATGATTTTAATCCTTGATTTATGCTTTAATCTGCTTAATTGACGGTTTTGTCTTTAAACATATCTCATACATAACAATGATTTCTCAAAGATCCTCCTTTTTTATATCAACTTGGCCAATGGCCTCTTGTGTGGTCGACATTCTTTGAATGTCTTCTCTATGAAACGTTTCCCCTAATATATACTAATATTAGATCTATTCATATTTTATTCAAACTAGCATTTTGTTGTGCTTAATGCTTTTTCTAAGTGTCTACTCCAATAGGTGGTCAACTTGTTTTCTTTTACTAAACAAACTCACCCCCCTTTAATATTTATTGTTTACAACTAGCTAGAATTACAAGCATTTATGTCCTTCCATTTGCTATAATTGTTGGTAGGTCTACGAAGTCTGTGATCAGAGATCCGATTTCTAACCTTCTTCCTTAAAATCCTCCTTATTATAATCTTCAACCTTGATTGCTAGGTTCTTTCTCATATTTGACATCTTGTTAAGTCCCTTTTCCAACATTGTTCTTGCACGCTTTATTTTTTCTACTACATCTTGCCAGTTGTGCTTTTTCTCTTAGGGTTTCTACATTTCGGATGTGTTCCATAACTTATGCCACTCACCTATGGTGCATTCTTCTTACTTCTTATTTTGCCATTTCTATTGTTCTTTTTTGAGAGGATTTTTTAGTATCAGCGTCTAGTCTCATATAGATGGCTTTATCCGCTCTATTACCTCTTTTTATTTCTACTACGCCAAAAATATATTTTGATATATACTCTAACTTGTCAATCTTTCTTGTAAAGCTTTCATTTCATTGTATCTGGATATTACTTCTTTATACATATCCTTGTAGCGTTTGGTCACCATCTTGTCCAAACTATAAATTTGCCTCCCTCATGTCTTGTGCTTACCTTGTGTGCTATGTAATCTGATGATTGCATTAGGATACCGAGTTTGTTTGAAACCTTTGGAACAATTATTGTTGTCGTCGTAATTCTTGTTCTTTGTCACAGAATAGTTGTGTATATATTTTATCCTTAAACTCTTTTTCCTTCCCTTCTATAATGTGTAATCTGTAGGTTGACTTCTTGCATGTTAGATATTTGTTACATTTTTTATTTATTTGTTATCATATTTTTCCTAGAAGCATCCAATTTTTGCGTTTATCTTTATCTCCAGTGTTGTCAATTAGAGGGGCTACACCACTTTCTCTAAATTTCTTCCCATGTTTTGGTTATCTCCTTAACAACTTGTTGGTTTTGTTTCAGATGCTTACCACTCTTGTTGCTTCCTATGTTTCCTTAGCTTGTTCCTCTTCATTGTTCTTCCTTCCCTCTTGTTTTTTCCTTTCCTCTTCTCTTGCTTCTCGTTTCTTCCTTCCTTCTGCTCTCTTCTTTTCATTTTGTTTTTTCATTTCTTCATCTCTTCTCTTTTCTTTTATTTTTCTTCTCTTTTCCTTTGTTCTTCTCTTTCTTGCACTTTCTAATCAATGAATATCCTTTCAACATCAAAATATTTTCCTCCTTGATCATCTCCTTGTTCTTCATGCGTTGTTCTTTGCTTCTGCATTCCCAATAACGTAGTGCTCTGTAGTGCTCTTATGTTTATCTATTTTTTCCAATTTATTCATTTAGTTTATTCTTTTGTGTCAACTCTATCTATTCTTTCTTCTTCTTTTGCAAATTTATCATCTTTGTTTCCTCCTCCTTTCTACTCTTTGCTTCCTCTTGTTTCCTTTCTGGGGCATGCTCCCGTTATTCTACTTCCTAATTTTTGTGTTCTATCTCCTTGATCTAGTCCCAATTGTCTAGTCAATATTGGAATTGATTTCTTCTTTTCTTCAATGTCCTAGGCTTGGGTTGGTTCCTTTTTTTCTTTTCTAGGCTTCTTATGTGTTTTCCTATCTCCTCGATTTCATAGCTATAGAACTTTTTCATGTCTTCATCAATGATCTCGAGTGATCTCAGGGTTATGAGTTCCTATTTACCCTACTCCAAACTGCCTTCCCCTCTTATTTTTTGCACTTTCTTCTGTGTTTCCTTCTTTATGAGATCTATCTCTCCCTAACTTGGTCTAAGTGTTTTTCTTAACAATGTTGGTTGTGTTTGTTTGTTCGTTTCTTTGAGTATCTTATTCCTTCTTATCCCTTTAATTATAAGGTGTTCCCTTCTTTGGGCTCTCTAATTTAATGTTACAATATATTCATTTACATCTTAAATCATTTCTTCATTCAATTTGTCCTATCCTTCTCTTGTTTGAACTCTAGATAAATTGGATTCATCGAAAAATTTTAAGGTTTCATTTTTCTCTACCAAGATGTTGTTTTCTTTAATGTATCAAAGCCAAATTTTCTTCTGTCCTCCTTGATGACCCTTGGTTTTAAGAACTTTGTAATCTTATGAATTCTTCCTTTATGTATGGATATTGTTTTTGCTAAAAGTTTCGCTCTAACTATTATTAACCTCGAGTAGTGCTTGCACTACTATTAATCCAAAGATTACATTTGATCAGGGTTTCTATTTCCGGCTAGTGCTATCAAAGTTCAATACTTCTATTTTTAGCACTTGTTTTTAGGGAACTTTCATCAAAGTTCAATACTGCTATTTTTAGCACTTGTTTTTGGGAAACCCTAGATAAGTGGTGTAACATCCCCAAATTTCACAAAAATTTAAAATTTTTCTAAGCAGTATAATCCATATTAAAAATTAGGGGTAATTGCACCTATAAAGGTTTAGTTCTTAATTAACTACTTAACCATCACATTTATTTGCGGCACTTACTTATTTACAAAAATTCGTCACCTATTAAATGTGTCTTAACGACACTAAGATAATGATAGGATGTTATGTCTAAAGTTAAATGTGACTGTCCATAAAAGTTAGTATTATACTTGCAGTATTTCTTTCAGCTTATTAGTCGTATAAGGTCTCATGCATTAATTACTGCAAAACGAATATTCATAATTTCGACATTTGTTTGAATTGTTTTTAAAACATTCAGGTAGGATTATTACTCTGAGTATGTATCGTCATTATAAGCGTTGATTGTCTTGTTAAATCCAATGATACAGTCTGCAAGTCATCATTTATCAAACGACACTATTTATCTTAACTCCACAGTATTTCTTTTGTTAAACTTATCTTCGTTATAGAGTCTATACTTATGTGATGTTATGTTGCTGACTATCGTTTTTACTTGGAAAGGGGTTCTAGTGATACCCCGAAGCTTACTTATCTATTACAACCAACGTCTATTGGAAACTTACCTTTTGTCCAGGTTACAGGTAAGAGTTTTGCTTCAGTTATTCAATTTATTTGTCAAAGTGACAAGAGATCTAAATGTTTATCAATAAGAATATTAATCAAGGACTTCGAGAAAGAGACATTTCTTGACTTTGGTTTAAATGTCAAAGTGCTGATATACCCTAACTACAACCATTAAAAAGTTGATGCGCATGCAATGGTTTGAGGCCAACACTATGGATAGACCAAGGTTTTCAGTGCAATGATTAAAACTCCTTTGAAAGGGTCAACAAACAATGCATTAAACTATATGATAGTGGGTTTAAATTCGAAAAGTAGTGGTGGACAAACAAGCGAATTTAATGTGATCACGTCAAGTTTGGTGGAGGCTTCCACGTAGGGTTGAACCCTAACAAAGCGTTGATGGTTTGGTTCTATTCAATGTTGCTTGTCTGCGAAGTTCAGAGAGCCCAGCTCTCTCAGCCTCCATGGCCGTAGGGAAACTAAGATCAGTCTCTGCCTTGTTCCCCCACGACGTAGACCTTTGACTTTTCTTCGCAGTCAACGTGTTATGTGTTTTTTGTTAGTTTTGTTGCTAGAAGGGTTGAGGCTCTCAGCTCTTGCCTTCTCAGCCATTTATGGTTATGGTTCGTTGGAAGGGCAAAGGCTCTCTGCTAACGAAATCTCACTGCTTAAAAACACGGTTGTAAGTTTTTAGTTTATCCTGTGTAGTTGTAAGCTCTTATATTTATGTTTATGGTATTAATTAATACAGCAATATTTTAACCATCCATAGTTTGACATGGCAGGAGGTTCTCTATTTTCGTTGCTTCCAGCTACTCCTTGGTTTGGGTTTGGAGTCTCGGCATTGAAGAAACAAGGGATGATGAAGCCAGTGGTTGGCAAGACCACGGTAAGCTTTGAGCCTTCACCATGATGCCTATGCCATACTCTTGCCTACGTGCATGCGAGCGTTGGCCTTCGTTGTTTCTTTGTAAGCCTATTGGCACTTGGTTATAAAAAGGAAACTTGTAAAACTTTCAGGGTTTTACACCCAGCGTTGGATTTCGTCCAACATTTAGTTAATGATATTTTATAGTGTTTATCTATCTCTGTCGATACTGTTAGTCTTATTAAAATATTTCGTAATGTTGTAAATGCTTACAGTTTATAAATGACCTGGGCTTAAACCCTACTATTGCGACTTGTATTTCAGTTTGGAATTTATATGTTTATTAAACTCTGTGTAAATGAAAAGGAACAGATATGAGAGGGAATCGATCCCTGGTAGCGTTTAACAGGTTTTGAGTTCGTAATTTAAATGATTATTTTATAAACCAAAAGGTCGTTCTTCTCGGGTCTTGAACCCTCGACTTATAATTTCTTTAAGGGATTTGGATCCCGTTCTGTAATGTTATTGTTTGAATTCGTCTCTGCTAGGTTAAACATATACGGTTTATAATTTTATACATAGGGTTTTAACCCTGTCAAATTGTAAATACAGGACTGTTATGAATATTTATTATTTAACTTAGGGAGGCAAGCTCTTTGAGCTTTGAACCCTCGACCTATCAGTTTATTGTTAATTAAAGTATTTAAGTATGAGTATGAAACTCTGTTTGAAATCTCGTATTCGGAGTATTAAACCCATGTTAGAGATAGCGCATATCTTGGGTATTAACTTGTTTAAAAGGTAGAGTATTTGTATTGAATCTTTCAAGGATCTTTGGCGAAGCACTGAACATGATTTTGATACCCTAAAACTGAATGTTCTAAACACTCTTTCAACAGTACTCTTTGGATTTGGATGATTGTCTCCTATTTTAAATTATTAAATAATAATAATAATCAATTACAACCATCCTTGACCATCCTTGGTTATAAAACTTTACAATAAGTTTTAAGGTAATGTTTTTCCACAACATAAAATGTTTCAAGTACTAGGTAGGTTACAAGCGGGGAGGCACATGACATGGATACTCACGCATTCTTTGTTGATGCTATTTACACTCTTTACTGCATTTTGCTTTTATCTTTCGGGCATGTATATGATTTGCATTTTCTATGTATAACAGGAACAACTTCAATGTCAAGGTCAGGGATGAAATTCCAGAGTTGAACTCCTTGCTCTATGTGGTTATTACAATTTGCCTCCCTACATGTTTTTGGTGACTCCAAGGTCATAGTAAATTGGGTCAATGGTATATGCAAACTACAGGTTTTATCTTTATTGCAGTAGACTCAACGTACAAGAGTACTGATTTCATCTTTTTCAGATATTATCATTAAACATGTTTATGGAGAGCATAATACTACTACTGATGATCTTTCTAAGATTGATCTGGAAGGCACTAAAGGCATTTTATAGGTGCCTGAGTACCTGGAGGGTTCCCTTACTTTTGAGCAATGTTACAAATATTAGCGCGGCGACAAAATCGATAGGGTCCAAGAAACATCGGGATATCTCGGCAGCACATCGACAAAAAATCGACAAACCTAAAAAACACAAAAATATTCATTTTTTTTCAATTTTTTAAACATCTAAAGCAACAATAACATCAAATAAACACATTCCCACATGAATATGGAAAGAAAACCAATATATTATATATACAAGATATCTAGACTCTAGAGATACCTCACACATCAAAATGAATCGTGTCCTAGTCTTACTCCTGAATAGTGAATACTGAATCATCAAAAGTGTTTACAGAGCAACGTAAAATGGCTATCCACATCGGACATAGCAACAATAGGTTCAAAAAGTTCAATTGTCAAATTAGTTTGAATCTTACCAACTCTCTCTGTTGCTAGAAGGAGCCAATTTACACATTTCATTCTCCTTTTCAAGTGGAGATAAATAAATGAAACCCAAATTCCCAGATATTAAAGACTTAGCAATGAGCACATGCCGAACACCTTTATCAATTAATTTCATTTATAATAAGATTGTCTTAGACTTTACTTGGACCCTCTGCTCTACCATTCCATTAGCTTGTAGTTATTCTTCCAAAATCCAGAGGGACTGGTTAAACGAATGCAACGAACCTTACGAGAATCTCTTCTTAAGGAGTTCACTTTCTGCTTAAGCAATCCAATAGCATAGTCTATAGATTCAACATGCTTGTGGAATATGGTGAACTCTGAGCAATATGGAACTGAAGGGTTTAGAGAATATATGAAACTCTCCTAGATCCTAAATAAAATTATTGTTAGTTGTTTTGTCATCTACCAAGGACATTCATTGGAAAAATGGATATTAGCAAAAATTAGTTGCCTTTTGTACTGCATGAGATTAAGAATTGGCTGTAGCATCCAATGAAAGACAAAAAAAACGGAGCCTGCGGCCTTGAAAACCCCAAATTTCCGAACCTATCAAAAAATCGCTCGACTCGGGAGAAATCGCCGAAAAATAGGCCAAAAATCGCCCAAAAATCAGGCCAATTTTTCCTTAAAAAATCGGGGGTTTAAAAAAATCGCGAGTGGGCGATAAATCGGCCGATATTTGTAACACTGCTTTTGAGGGCTCCTTTTCCTTCTACAATTATTAGTTTGATGGTTGTAGATGGAACTCTCTGACTATTTTTGTTGTTGTGATTATGGTGGTTAAAGTTTGAAGGGTTATAGGATTTTTGGATGAGAATTTTGTTTTTTGGTAGCTTATTGTACAGTACATATGTCCAGACCCTCAAATGTGGATGGTAATTGATGGTCTACTTTTGTAAGTACTTTGCATTTTTATTTATTCAGACTTTCTAAAGATTTGGCTCTTTAATTCTAATGAATATCAAGAATTATTTTTTTTTCTGTTAAAAAGAATGTCCAAACATGTCCAGTGCAATGCTTTTAACAATATCCAAACATGTCCAGTGCAATGCTTTGAGGGTGGTGGTCAAAGGTCATGGTTAATGAGGAAGTATTGAATCAAAGAGAAGTTGGGTTATTTTAGGAGGGACAATTTTCATTTTGTAGAGCCTGTTGGTTATTTCGTTGATATCCTCATCGAAGGCCAGTTAGTTGAAATGCACAGTTGATAAGCTTATCATATTTGTGGAGCTTTGGCGGAGCCCCCTTGTTAAGTTGTTGCTTGTCTTATTTCCAAAAAGTCTACCGAGCGAAGGTTTGAAAAGGAATAATTCTGTATTACTAAGAAAAATGCTACTTACGCATTCAGTAGCATTTTGGAAACTTGCTAAACCTGTGAGGAAACCTGCGGGGAATAGTTACCAAGGCAAATAAAATATTCGAGGGAGAGGGCCATCATTAGACAACAGGTCTCTCATCTCCAGAACTATACCGAAGGAAAGTAGGGATGACTGGAGCAGCTGCAAGGTCGTCAGAAAATAATCATCAAATGCAATCCGCGAGACATGAATGGCCAAATTCAAGATTGCAATCTGATAAGTTTGAGATTAACACTTTGTCCTACAGGATTTGTACAGTGTTGCTCATGATTACAAATCGTTTTCTGATTGGTTCCTGTGGCAGAGTTCAAACAACACTGGTGTTTTAATTGCGGAATTTTAGTGCTTCTGAACAAATCTTTGCAATAATCACCCACAAAAAATGCGCCCTGAGATGAAATAATGCCTGTAGTGGAAAAGTTTTCACCCTACTGACATGAGAAGGTATGCTCATCACTTAAATAATACTCATTTAATGAAAATCAACGCTGGAGGAATGCCAGTACGCTCAGGAATAAGTATGCAAAGGTTGCTCTAAAAACCTAAAGGGCGGTGTGCTGAATCCATCTATTGAATGTGAGAAATGCATTTGCCCATCATCATGGTTATACGACTTCCAAGTAAAGTGATCAGACAAGTATGTTGAACCACAACGCTGGAGGAATGCCAGTACGCTCAGGAATAAGTATGCAAAGGTTGCTCTAAAAACCTAAAGGGCGGTGTGCTGAATCTATCTATTGAATGTGTGAAATGCATTTGCCCATCATCATGGTTATACTTCCAAGTAAAGTGATATCAGACAAGTATGTTGAACCAAAGGAAATATGCATCTTATAATAAATCTAAACGTCAGATGACTAGGTTTTCAAATGAAGCACAGGGACGAGTCTTATTAGAGTTCAGATTACAGCAATTAGAGTTAGGGAATGGTGATTTGATTAAGAATGACAGCAGATTCTAATGATTTGGGTATGTATACATCTGAACAATCAAAATGAGGGGGGCTGTTGGAGGAAATTTGCAGTAATTTCCATTAAAATATAACCAACAGCAAGCACAGAATGTTTATTGTTTAAAGCCTTCAGGCGAGGAATGGCAACGACAGCACTACTATATTTAAACTGCAGTCAACCATCTAAATGTGCTATTTGAGAATTTAATATTTCAATACTTACAAATGTTTTTTACCTCGTTCAAAATATTTGGTTCTTCCCGGTTTATGTTAATATAGATTCAATTGATGATGTATTTATGAGCTTAAACTTGCTCTTCATGTAAAAATAAAATTGTATCAAAAAAATTTCTATGCAGTGTTTAATAATGTTTTTGCTTTGTACATTTCTTTCCAAATCAAACATATTTCTATACATTGTTTTTATATGTGTTCAATAAAAATTCAAAATATTTAATTTTTTTTATTATTATTTTTCTTCATTGTACTATATGTTTTTTACTTCCATCTTTTGATAATATCAAATACATTTACAAATGTCATTTCACATATTACATTCATAGATAGCTTCCCCATGTTTTCCATAGATATTACTGTTTTTTTAATATTAATTATTTCATTATTATAATTATTTTCGTTTCATGATTCATTTAATTTACAATTATTTTACTTTTCCTAATAAGTAAATTTGAAATATAAATACAATTTTATTTTATTTAAATTTTTAAATATAAAATTCAAATATAAATTTAATTTAATTTTTTTAAACATAATTTTTATTTTATTTTATTTAAAAGTAAATTTAATTACTAATATTAATATAATATTAAGGTATTACTAATATTAATAACAATTATTTTACTGTTCTTTAAATTCAATTAATTATTTTACTATGAATTTACCTTTAATATTAATTATTCTACTTATCTTTAATTTTTTTTACATTTATTTAATTTAATTTAATTTTTTTAATTTTTTTACTTATCTTTAATTTAATATTAATTTAATTTTTTTTTTAATTTAATTTAGTTTATTTTAATATGTTTTAATATTTTTTAGCTTAGTATGTATTTCTTTTCATTTTTATTTCCAAATAACATTTTTATTAATATTTTAATTATTTTACTGATCTTTAATTATTTTACATTTCTTTTATTTAATTTATTTTTAATTTAATTTATTTTTAATTTAATTTAATTTAATTCAATTTAATTCAATTTATTTTTTAACTTATCTTTAATTTAATATTTTTTTTAATTTAATTTAGTTTATTTTAATATATATATATATATATATATATATAAACTTAGTATGTATTTATTTTCATTTTTATTAATACTTTAATTTAGTTTTTTCTTTGTTTGTCGGCTGTCCATTAGCAACAATCACATTTTAAATGTGGTTGATATTTGTAGATCAGTGAATATCAACCATTTTTTAAAATATATTTGTTGCTAGTATTGGTTTGAGAATCGATTAGATGATATTGACTTTAACCCTCAAAACATGTAAAATATATATACTAATGTGTAATATGAAATCAGCCGTTCAGCTTTTTGTGTTTGTAACACTAATGTTTTGTCTATACCCATATTTGAACAATTAGTCAATTGAAAGCTGGATTTAGGAGATTTTCTTGATGGAAGGTTCTGTTAAACGCAGAGTGAAGTCTGTTGTTGAATTCTCTTGAAGCCGGTGTTGCGCGCATAGCAAAGACTGCAGCAAAGCCCTGTCGAAACAGGAGCAGTTCTGAGTAACTAGCAAGAAATTTGTTTGTATAGCTGACGTTGAGCCATCTTTGGACAGCGTTCCCTGTCGAAGCAAGAGCAGTTCTGAGTAACGAGCAAGAAATCTGTTTGTATAGCTGACGTTGAGCCAGCTTTGGACAGCGTTCAAGCAGATAAGCCAGTTGGATTAGTTAGTGGTGGAAAAGCCCCGTTGAAGAAAGAATCTGGGCTATGCCATTTGTACGAAACTTTGGTCTGCTGAAATTCGAGGCAAAAGTGAAGAAAGAAATCTGGAAAGAGAGCCGTGGAAGACAGAGAAATCACTGGTATTCCGCGGCTGGAAAAACCAATCTGCATAAAAGCAGAAACCCTGATGAAGGCCGATGCGAAAAAACTCCATCTGCTTATGTTAAAAAGAAGTTCCCAATCAGTGAAGAAAGGTGGTTGTTCGTGTGAAGACCTGAGACAGAGAAAGAAGGCATATCGCAGAGTTATAATATGTGGTAAGTTTTTTTTTTCAGCGATTGGGACTTGTTCTTTAAGAGGCATATCAATTTATTCAAAAGGTAGCAAGTGAATTAAGATAAAGAAGATGTTGATCACGATTGTAAAAGAAGGGATCCTAAAATTTTTAAATATGGCACGATTGTAAAAGAAGGAACTCGTTGATTTTGCCATATTGTATTATTAAAAAGTTACTTTTCATACTTTGGAATATATAAAGGGTTTCATATATATAGAATGTTGGATATTATATTCAAAAGAAAAAGCTGCAACAGAGAGCGATCCATAGATCCATTGGAGAAGCCTTCGTTCTCATAATCCATAGATTCATTGGAAAAGCCGTCATTCTCATAAAAAAAATTAAGTCTGCGTAAAAGTGTTCGTGTGAAGAAATCACTTAGGAGCCCAGTTTGCAGCCCGTTGGTATGAGGTCCAGCGTGAGGAGAAAACTTGTGAAGACTTCTTGCGACTTGTGAAGTGTGGTGAGTGTTAAGATTTTGGCGCATGTATTGGCAAAAACGAGCAGCCTTATATTGAACAGTGAAGTTCGTTGTTGTAAGAAAGTTTGAGTAAAGGCATGTAGATTTGTTTGCAAGTTTTGTATGAAGAAAAGTCTGCTGTGAAAAGAAGAATTTGCAGATAAATATAGTGTTTCCAGATATGGACAGAAAATGAAGAGCAGAACAAACACAGTGAAAATGAAGAGAGATGAAATATTGAGAAAATCAACATCCATTTTTTGCAGGTATGAATTATGAAATTTGGGCAAATAAAATGAAAATTTTACTTTGTTCCGTTCTTTATTCAAGAAGATTTTGTATATCCCTAGGGTAAAAGAAAAAATGCAATAGCAAGATATCTTATTTTGTCACCAGAAGATGAAAGCGTTTTTACTATATTTGATCAAGTTGTTTGTGCAAAAGCTTTTTGGGATGCTCTAGAGATGAGGTACAGTAAAAAGAGATGCTCTAGAGATGAGGTACAATAAAGAGACCTATTGGTACATTAGAAGAAGCTTCTGTGTCTAAAGAAGAGAAAGAGAAAGAAGACTAGAAAGTTAAAGCAGAGGAGAAGATTGAGGTAATTGTTTGTACACCAGAGCATGAAGAGGAAGGTGAATCCCACCGCGTAGATACACTGCTGGTTGATAAAGTTGCAGTTGAACCTGCGATTGTTGCAACATGTGATGATGAAGAAACTTTGATGAACCCAACAATAAATTTTGCTGACGACGTTAACTAACTTAGTAAAAGCAGCAATAAATTTTGCTGATGACATTAACTTAGTGAACCCAGCAATAGAGTTTGTTGATGCCCATGTAGCAGTTTATGATGACAAAGTAGATCCACCAAGGAAGACTGCTAAAGATTGTGAAGTTGAATTTCATGAGAACCAAGATGAGGATCTTGTAGAGTCTTTGGACAGTTCATTCCAACACAAGGAAAAGATGCCTGAAGCATCAACCTAGACCAAGGAATCTCATGATTTTGGAACTGAAAATTTGTGTGTGTATGCAAATTTTGCACACACTGAGAAAGAAGAACACCACTTGGATGTAGTGCTAACAGATTATGATGAGAAGTTGAGAATGCTAGAAGAATGGCTGGAAAATCCAAGGATTTGTGAAGACATGGATAAGAAGATTGCAACAGATGAAGAATATGACAACAAAAATGCAAGGCAAGAAGTTGAAATTAACATTGTAGAAATGCAACAGGAAAGAAAGTTCAGCAACATACACCTGCATTAGTGGAGACAGAATGAGACGAAGAAGACAGTCAACTACAAAGATCTGTTGACTGAGGAAGATAGTAATTTTGTTTCTTCTCTCTAGAGATGAGGTACAATAAAGAGAGATGCTCTAGAGATGAGGTATAGTAAAGAGGGAAGAAACAAAATTACTTTGCAGCCTATTGGTACATTAGAAGAAGCTTCTGTGTCTAAAGAAGAGAAAGAGAAAGAAGACTAGAAAGTTAAAGCAGAGGAGAAGATTGAGGTAATTGTTTGTACACCAGAGCATGAAGAGGAAGGTGAATCGCACCACGTAGATACACTGTTGGATGATAAAGTTGCAGTTGAACCTGCAATTGTTGCAACATGTGATGATGAAGAAACTTTGATGACCCCAACAATAAATTTTGCTGACGACGTTAACTTAGTAAAAGCAGCAATAAATTTTGCTGACGACATTTACTTGGTCAACCCAGCAATAGAGTTTGTTGATGCCCAATGCCCATGTAGCAGTTTATGATGACAAAGTAGATCCAGCAAGGAAGACTGCTAAAGATTGTGAAGTTGAATTTGATGACAACCAAGATGAGGATCTTGCACAGTGTTTGGACAGTTCATTCCAACACAAGGAAAAGATGCCTGAAGCATCAACCTAGACCAACGAATCTCATGATTTTGGAACTGAAAATTTGTGTGTGTATGCAAATTATGCACATACTGATAAAGAAGAACACCAGTTGGATGTAGTGCTAACAGATTATGATGAGGAGTTGAGAATGCTAGAAGAATGGCTGGAAAATCCAAAGATTTGTGAAGACATGGATAAGAAGATTGCAACAGATGAAGAATATGACAACAAAAATGCAAGGCAAGAAGTTGAAATTAACATTGTAGAAATGCAACAGGAAACAAAGTTCAGCAACATACACCTGTATTAGTGGAGACAGAATGAGACGAAGAAGACAGTCAACTACAAAGATCTGTTGACTGAGGATACTATTGACAGCAAAACAGGAAGACAACAACAACATCAGATTTGGGATCCAGGATAACATCATTCTATTTTTTAAGATGAAGATGAAAGAAAGAAGCCGAAGCAACCTAATCTGAAGCCAGTTTAATATTTTGAAATTTTTGTTAGGTTTTGTAAGCCTAGCTGAAACTGAAACTTAGACCAACATCGTCAAAGCATGTGAAATATATATACTAATATGTAATATGAAATCAGCAGTTCAGCTTTTTGTGGTTGTAAGTCTTTCGTTTTGTCTCTGCCCATATTTGAAGACAATCTGCTCCTAAGCATTGCACGAGAGTCTTTTTATGCTAAAAATGAAGAAGTAATATTGTATTATTTCAAGAGAGTCCTTTTATGTGAAGAAGTCAAATTGTATTATAGCAAGTTGCAAGAAAAAAGGGGTGAAAGCAAAAAGGGAATTATCCAGATAACACCTTTTTAGCAAAAAATACTTCTAAATGCAGCACTTTCCCTTGTTGCTATAATCCAAAAAAAGGCAAGTGAAAGTCGACCTATTGAGCGGAAAGCATAAAGTGGGATTGACTTTTGTAGGGAAAACACGGAAAGAGGTTATTTTTTGTTTTCTTTTAATTGTTTTATTCCATTTTTATAATGGCAAAAAGGTTGATTGGATCGGAGGGCTTTTAGACTCCTACTCTTACATATGCATAGTTGGAAGGCAGGTCGCCAGGTTACACAATTCTATTGGAAGCACTTATTGTAGCAGCGGAGCAACTCTTCACCTTCATCCACCACACCGAAACCACAAGCAAATCTTGTGAGGAGATCATTGATAACGTGTGTGCAATTTCTCTCTGCCTCTGCTTTGATTTTGATTTTAACAGGGTCTCTTGGTAACACGTGATTGAATCAGTTATTTTATGCTTTATACTAGTTCTTTATAATTGTTGGTGAATGGTGAGTGATTGATACTTCTTTGATTTGTGATTGTTTTGATCTTTTATTTTATACTAGTTCTTTATAATTGTTGGTGAATGGTGAGTGATTGATACTTCTTTGATTTGTGATTGTTTTGATCTTTTATTTTATACTAGTTCTTTATAATTGTTGGTGAATGGTGAGTGATTGATACTTCTTTGTTTTGTTATTGCTTTGATCTTTTATTCACTCAAGATGAAATCCTTTTCATTTCATTTAATTCAATTTCATATTATAATCACTTCTAAAACTTATAATCAATTGTTAAAATTCAATATTTGGAAATAATCCTTGTTTTCTCACTGTTTTACTGTTAAAACAATCAAAGGAGGAGTTTTACTATGTCGTTTTATACGTTATTTATAAAACCTGTTCTCAACCATGAAAATTCACCATATAGAAATAACCCTTGTTCTTTCACTCTTTAAACACAGTCAAAGAAGTGTTGGAAGTGGATTAATTACTCCATTGTTTGATAAGATGGCCACCGAAATCTCAAAAAGATAACAACTGCCCAGATTTGTGATCGCCAAGTTTTTTGAAGAGCTTCCACCACCACACCACCTTATTCGAAGAGACGTCACTGGTTCAGATTATTAAATTGTGAAGAGCCATTACCATTAATGTATTTTTTCACTCTACAGATCATGAAGAATCAGGTCAACAATCGCATGTCATTCTTTAAATTTCTGAAAGACCAACGTAGTCGTTATTTTGTCAGTCTGTAACAGAGTATTTATTTCTGAAGATAAAATTTTGTAATGAAGGGTCAATTAGCAGTTAATGACCGACAGTGCTGAAACACTATAAATACCCAGTCCTCTAATCGTGATTAGATACACATAGTGAATGAACAGAGTTGAATACAATTTTCAGTTGAAGTTAAACTCAGAATTTCATTGTGTATTTTCTGTTATGCTTCGTTTTATGAGTTTGTAAATTCATAATTATTTTGAAGTTATTCTTGCTGTAGCAAGTGAGGAGATTTGTGTTATTTTCTGTGTTAAATGTGTTTAATTGTTGAAATAGAATATTAGTTAAATTTATGAACGCAGAGGTCATCAAAACATAGCCAAAACAGTCACATGTTACTGTTCGCTGTGACTGTGGTGAATATTACAGTCAACTGTTACTATCAGCTGCAACTGTGCTGTAGGTGAAAATTTATGACTTTAGCGATCTGTGTGTGTTGCTGTGAATAATAGCAACACTCCCCTACATTCCCACAGCAGTATCAGGGCGTGGTTATGTTTTCTTTCTCGTTTTTATGTTTAGAGTCACTGTTCGCTGTGACTAGTGAATATTACAGTCAACTGTTACTATCAGCTGCAACTGTGCTGTAGGTCAAAATTTATGACTTTAGTGATCTGTGTGTGTTGCTGTGAATAATACCAACACTCCCCTACATTCCCACAGCAGTATCAGAGCGTGTTTAACTTTTCTTTCTCCTTTTTCTGTTTAGAGTGATTTGAAATTCAATTTGAGATGGCTACTAATAGCTCAGTGTAGAGCAGCCACAAATTCCTGTGTTCACTGAAAGAAATTATGATACATGGTTTATTAAGATGAGAACTATCCTGCGTGCTCAGGATATTTGGGAGTTTGTTACGATTTGCTATCCAGAGCCAGCTGATCAAGATGCTGAATTGGCTATGTCAAACGCTGAGCGTGTTCTGTTGAAGGAGAATAGGAAGGACAACAAAGCTATGGGCCTTATTCAGCATGGCCTAAGTGAATCCATATTTCCGAAGATATCAAGTGATGAGTCTTCAAAGAAAGCTTGGGACACTCTTGAAACTTGCTATCAAGGTGTGACCAAGGTAAAGATTGTTAAGTTGCAGAACTTGAGAAGGGACTTTGAGAATTTGAAGATGAAGGACACTGAGGCTGTTGATAATTTTATGACTAAAGTTATGAACATTGTAAACCAACTGAGACAGTATGGTGAAGACCTCTCAGATCAACTTGTCATTGAGAAATTGCTGAGATGTTTGCCAAAGAAGTTTGAAGCAGTGGTTGTTCCAATTGAAGAGTTTAAAGATCTCAGTCAAATGCACATTGATGAGCTGACTATTTCTTTAATTGTTCATGAATCAAGAATGAAAAGGTATGATGATACTCTATTAGAAAATGCTTTTAAATCTCAGTTAGATGTTACTAGAGGAAGAGGCAAAGGAAGGTCTAGTAGCAGAGGAAGAGGAGGTCGAACTGCTGATCATAGTGACATCATAAATGATTCAGAATCTGAAGAGTAGTTGTAGCAAATACTCCTAGCGTAAGGGAGAGTAGCAGCAGAACATGGCAGCCAAGAAATCAAAGGTATGATAGATCTAAAATTCAATGTTTCTATTGCAAGAAATTTGGGCATTTTGCTAACAAGTTTTGGAAGAAGCAAGCACAAACTAGTAAGTTGTCTACACATTACAGAGGAGACTGAAAATGAGGAGAATTCTATGTTTTTAACTTGTAATGTCACCGAGGAAAGTTCAGATGATATATGGTTCTTGGACAGCGCATGCAGCAATTATATGACTGGAAATAAGGAGTTATTTTTAAGTATAAACACAAGCATTCAGTCTGAAGTGAAGTTAGGGAATAACAGTAAGGTAAAAGTTAATGGTAAAGGTGTGATTGCTGTATATGTCAAGAATGGTAAAAGAAGAACAATTCATGATGTTTATTATGTTCTTGGTTTAAAGTGTAATTCATTGAGTGTGGGAAAATTGTTAGAGAAGAAGTACAGAGTGTTCTTTAAGAACAAGGTATGTACTATTTATGACAAATATCCAAGTAAGCAATTGATAGCCAAAGTAGAAATGACAAAGAATAAAATGTTTCCACTGATTATGAAAAATGATTTGACTAACTTTTTGAATGCTTATAAAACTAAGAGTTTAAATCAATCACGGTTATGGCCTTTAAGGTATAGCCATTTACATTTTGGTGGCTTAGATTTGCTACAGAAGAAGCAAATGGTAAAAGGGTTGCCCAGTATTTAGCAGCCAATAAGCTCATGTGAGAGCTACATATCGGGAAAGAATCATAGAGATAAATTCATCTCTGGAGTCTCATACAGAGTAAAAGCACCATTGGAGATGGTACACAAAGATTTGTGTGGACTGATGCAAACACCTTCTTTGACTGGTAATGTTTATTTTATGACTTTCATTGATGATTTCAGTCGAAAAACTTGGGTGTATTTGCTGAAACAGAAATCTCAAGCTTTTGATGTGTTTAAAAGTTTTAAAGCTATGGTTGAAAAGGAGAGTGATAGGTTTATTAAAATATTGAGATCAGATAGAGGAGGTGAGTATATGTTAAATGATTTTGTGGAATTTTGTCAATATCATGGAATTAAAAAATAGTTTATTGTTCGCTACACTCCACAGCAACACAGAGTAGAAAAAGGAAAGAATCGAACCATTATGAACATGGTTCAAAGTATGATGAAGGAGAAGCATCTTTCGGATGAATAGTGGGGAGACGACGTTACTTGTTCAATGTACATTTTGAAAAAAAGCCCAACTAAGAGCGTGAAGGATCAAGTTCTCCAGCAAGTATGGAGTGGTAAGAGTAGCAGCATATCTCATTTAAAGATTTTTTGGTGTGTAGCTTATGCACATGTACTTGAAGAGATGAGGCGGAAGTTAGATGACAAAAGTCGGAAATGTATTTTTGTTGGATATAGTTCAGAATCCAAAACATATAGACACTATAATCCCATTACCAAGAAGTATGTCATCAGCCGAGATGTGGTGTTTGAGGAAGAAGAAGCATGGGATGGAAACATAGATAGGTTAGTTGCAGAGGACGCTATTACACCTCACGCAGAAGATAAAGGTGACGAGCAGAACATATAGGGTAGTCAGTTAACTCCACAAACGTGTACACCAACAATAAGAACACCTGTCGAAACGCTCAGAACTCAAGAACATGGTGAACCATCAAGTGTTGGTGGACGACAAGGAACAGGATCAGATGTAAGTAATGAATCAAATCCTACACTAGCTTCATTAAGAAACAGAGTTAGAGGTCAGAAGACTAGAAGTTTAAAAGAACTGTATGAGCAAAATGAAGAAGTAGATCAAGTTTCAAATTTTGCATTGATAGCATGTGATCCTGTAAGTTTTGATGAAGCCGTTAAAAATGATGTTTGGATAAAAGCAATGTATGAAGAAATTGATGCCATAGAAAGAAATAATACATGGGATCTTGTAGATTTGTATGATAATAAAAATTGCATTGGTGTCAAATAGATTTATAAGACTAAGTTTAATGCTAATGGTGAAGTTGAAAAATACAAGGCAAGACTTGTAGCTCAACGATTTAGTCAACAACCTGGTATCGATTATAATTAGACTTTTGCACCTATAGCCAGACTTGATACTATAAGACTGGTATTAGCTATTGTTGCTCATAATAAATGGTATGTATATCAAAAGGATGTAATGTCTTCGTTTTTGAATGGATCTTTAGAAGAAGAGGTTTATGTGAGACAACCTCCTAGATATGAAATTGATTGGCAGGATGACAAAGTTTACAGATTAAAGAAAGCATTGTATAGTTTGAAGCAGACACCTAGAGTTTGGTACAACAGGATTGATGAGTATTTGAATAGTGAAAGATTCAGCCGAAGTACAAGTGAGACAACCTTGTACACAAAGGTAAACCAAGAAGGTAAAATATTGATTGTTTGCTTATATGTTGATGATTTGATCTTCACTGAAGATCTTTCAGTAGATGAGTTTAAGAAAACCATGAAAACAGAATATGAGATGACGAATTTAGGAATGATGAAATATTTTCTTGATATTGAAGTAACTCAGTCTGAGGATGGTATTTTAATAAATCAAACTAAGTATGCAAATGATGTACTAAAAAGATTCAGAATGATGAATTGTAAGCCGCTGTAACTCCAATTGCAACTGTTACAAAACTCAGTAAGGAGGATGATGGGTCGAAATTTGATACAACATTGTATAAGAGACTAGTAGAAAGTCTCATGTACTTGACTGCAACAAGACCTGATATAGTGTTTGCAGTAAGTATGATTTCAAGATTTATGGAGTCTCCGAAGAATTCCCACTAGCAAGATGGAAAGAGGATTCTGAGATATATTGCTGGAACAACAAATTTTGGTATCCAGTATACATCAAATTCAAATTTTAATTTGATTGGATATACTGACAATGATTTTGCAGGTTCTGCAGATGATAGAAAGAGCACATATGGATAGGTATTCAGTTTTGGATCGGGATCAGTAACATGGGCTTCAAAGAAGCATCCCATAGTGACATTATCCTATGCTGAGGCAGAGTATGTTGCAGCAACAACAACTGCGTGTCAAACTGTGTGGATGAGAAGAACTCTTTCTAAGTTACAGCATAAACAAGATGAACCAACTCAGATTTTTTTTTACAATAAACCAGCCATTGCACTATCAACGAATCACGTCTCTCATAAAATAAGTAAGCATATTGATACAAGGTATCATTTTATTCGAGAATTGATAAACAAGAATGAAATCAGTATGGAATTTTGCAGATTAAAAAATCAGTTTGCAAAACTATTTACAAAACCTCTGGGGAAAGAGTTGTTTGAGTTTCATACGAAAAACATTGGGGTTTGTAAGTTGTAACAGAAATCTAGTATTTCAAAGTTTTGTTTTTTGAATGTAGCTATTAAGGGGGAGAATGTTGGAAGTGGATTAATTACTCCACCGTTTGATAAGATGGCCGCCGAAATCTCAAAAAGACAACAACCGCGTAGATTTGTGATCGCCAAGTTTTTTTGAAGAGCTTCCACCGCCACCTTGCCTTATTTGAAGAGAAAGTCACCGCCTTGGTTCGGATTATTAAATTGTGAAGAGCCATTACCATTAATGTATTTTTTGACTCTACAGATCATGAAGAATCAAGTCAGCAATTGCATGTCATTCTTTACATTTCTAAACGGCCAACACATTCATTATTTTGTCAGTCTGTAATAGTGTATTTATTTCTGAAGATAAAATTTTGTAATGAAAGGTCAATTAACAGTTAATGACCGACTGTGCTGAAACACTATAAATACCCAGTCCTATAATCGTGATTATATACACGGAGTGAATGAACATAGTTGAATACAATTTTCAGTTGAAGTTAAACTCAGAATTTTACTGTGTATTTTCTGTTATGCTCTATTTTATGAGTTTGCAAACTCATAATTATTTTGAAGTTATTCTTGCTGTAGCAAGTGAGGAGATTTGTGTTATTTTCTGTGTTAAATGTGTTTAATTGTTTAAATAGAATATTAATTAAGTTTATGAACGGAGGGGTCATCAAAACATCACCAAAACAGTGAGTTGTTACTGTCAGTTGTGACTATGTTGAAGATTACAGTCAGCTATTACTGTCAGCTGCAACTGTGAGTGAAAATTTATGAATTCAATGATCTATGCGTGTTGCTGTCAATAATAGCAACACTCCGGTGCCTTACCACAAGAAGGGGTTTTAGTATCTCGTTTCGTGGGAAGGAGTTTTAGTATGTCGTTTTCTACTCTGTTTAATGAAATTTTCAGATCAGTCAACAGTGTAGGACTTTCACGGACAACCCTAGTGACTGAAAAGCGTCAACTAAAGCTCGTGTAGATCCATACCTACTCTTTGTCAGTTTATTTCTAGGGTCATAATAATTAAATTGAGCTAGAGCTCATAGGCGTCTGCGACTGACTTCTTTAATATTTGTTTGTTAAATACTTTTCCTGCCCTGGTGCATTTCATGGCGTGCCTTCATGTTTCTTGTCTGAGAAGTATTTTGTTTGTCATCACGAACTGTCTGCATTGTTCTCTTAGGGTGACATCAATTCTCATATCTTTATGCAGAGCTGCTGTTGAGTGGTCATGGAATACCATGTTAAACCAGTGTCAATGACTTCTATCCTTAACCTCCCCTTGCTCTCATCTCTCGAGCTTTTATCATCTTTTTTCTTTAGCTGTTATCATGTTCTTTTCTTTTCCTTCCATCATTGTACACCATTTTGAAATATCGTTCTCTAAAGAAGGTATTTGGTCCACATCTTTGTGTAATGGTATGGAATCAATAGATGAGTATTCTTCAAGATTTTTCCTCATTTTGTGAGGCCTGTGTACGGCTGCTACTGAACAAAATAAATAACTATACATATAAATTTTAAATTTTAGTTGTGTCGCCCCTTACATTTATCAGCTAGTCGTTAGGTGCATCCTCCATGATTTGCGTCCACTTAATCTAATTTCTTATAGGATTTGATTCTCGACGGTAGCTAAAACTACTCCCTCGGCCAAACGTTCCCTTTATCATGCCCTAAAATTCTAACGAGTTGTTGAACATGACATTTCTGGTGCTCGAACTTTAACTCTTCGGTGATGTACCGTGGTTTGTTTTCCTTCGTCCATGTCCATAGTTCGAGCTTGCCTCCGAGCCAAACAACATATGTTCTGCCCTTTCTTTAAAAAATCTTATTGCTGACACCTCCATAGTTTTGTACATCGTAAATTATTAAATACCTTTAGTGTGATTTCTACTCAGTAAGTCCTATTGTCCCTATCTTGGGTTACGAGATCATCTAGTATTGTGGATTATCATATTCTGCTGCTGCATGAACCAAATATAGTATCGTTGATGTCTTAGGGATGCAATCTATCTGATATACTCTAGAAAATAACACAGGGTCCTCTCGTTGTTTATGGTTTGCTTCTAGTCTACATCAGATCCTAGATTTGATTATCAGTGTTTAAAATGACCATATTTTAATAGCTCTCCTTTCCCTAGTATTTGCTTCAATCTTGTCGCTGCACTCTTGGTAGTTATTTTGTTCTCACTATCGCAATTATCAACAAATTTGCATTATGCTATCATGTCTTTATTATGCTTTACTATTTCGCTGATTTGATTCAGCGGATTG
Organism: Larix kaempferi; assembly: GCA_027924585.1. NCBI lineage: Eukaryota > Viridiplantae > Streptophyta > Pinopsida > Pinales > Pinaceae > Larix > Larix kaempferi. Next base: position 21,893,522 of record BSBM01000338.1, read on the forward strand.
GATTCCTTGAGATTTGTTTGTTTTTTCATCACTCATTATACCGATAGCTGTATATGTCTTAGAATTTGGTGTGGACTGTCCAGATTGATTTTATGATCGTCATTCAAAATTCAAATTCAAAATTATTTTATATATATATAATAACTAGCACTTGATGCATGTATAACTAGTATCTCATGCATGGATAACACTTGGTGACAAACAACCCATTTAACTAAACAAGGTAACAGGTAGCACACAACCCATTTAATTAAAGAAAGTAACAGGTAGTTGAGGCATAGACAACAGATAATTACGACTAAGAATAGAGAACAAGTAATAAATAACTTGTTCATGACACTTAACTTGTAGTCTATAGATGTTCATTGACCAAAGTTAAGTAGATTGGCTAGTATTTACCACACTATCCAACCTTGGTGCACATAACATAATCTTAAATACTGATCACTTGTTTTCTTGAAAAACTTATTGGAGTACTAATATTACGTTTCATGGGGTTCTTCTGAACAACTCAATATGATCTACGTTTTCCTCATGGCTCTCTTTAATATCTAAAGTGTGGCTCTTTTGTGGTTATATCGGCTTCTCATATGAGGATTCATTCCAACCACTCACCAGCCAGATTATGTGGCTCTTTTGTGGTTATATCGGCTCCTCATACGAGGATTCATTCCAACCTCTCACCACCAAGACTATGGGATCATTAGTAGAAATCGCCTTTCATTGTGAATGCACTCATATCATGGAATTGTTTTCCCAACGGATGGCCTTGCATCTTGCCTAATCGGTGCTTGTTACATCAATGCTTATTCCCTCTTGGGCATTCTTGTTCCATTTTCTTTTATGATTCTTTGCAGCTGTAGGTATCTTAATGGTGCCTTAACTAAGCTAGCTCCGACTGCGAGGCTAGTTTCCAATGGAAAATCCCAGGTCCTTGATTATTCCCTAATCCTTGATGTCTCTGCCCAACGTATTCTTAATATCTTAGCCTAGTGGTTATTGCCCATTGAATCACTTTACATTGGGATATCTTTGGTACTATGATATCCCTTTCTTTTTTAAGTCACCTCTAGGCCTATTTCCAATGCTCTATCCGAGATAACCTTTATCAATGCTAACCATCGAATCTACTTCCATTTAGAAATCTTGGAAATTTCCTCGTCCATTTAACTCCAGTGGCTCTTCCAAGCTCGTCTCTAATGTACTTTATAAAATTTCACTTATTTAGTAACTATAATGTTACCTTTCATCTTGAAACCTAAGACCTATCATTGTTTATTTTCCTCGAATTACTCATACCAATTTATTATTGTTATCTTATTCAAACCAATTCTAACCACCAAATCACTTTTTAGTGGGAAATCCTGGACCTTTCCTTGTAAGCTATTTCCTATGATAGTTCTTCCAAGCTTATTTTCGATGTTTCCATTTGTATCCTTACCATCAAGTCAATCAATTCTTCAATGTTGATACCTATAATGAAGGTCTTATATCCAAGTTGTTCTCCATGATTACGCCATTATATTGGATCACCCAACATCAAGGTTTACTACCTCGGATGGCTCTTACAAACCAATTTCTATGAAAATGATCTCAATTGTTCGATAACCCATGACCTATTTATAAATTCTTATATTGGGAGTTCACTTACAGTGAGTTATTGATGACCTAATTATCTTTGTGGCTCCCATCCTAAACAAAGTTGATTAATAATTTGAACCTTGATATAACACATAAAAACATCAATTAGCAAAATACCTATTCTTATCTGTTTAGTTCTATTGGGGGAAATATTCCTCCCCTTCAATCCTTTTTCATCACATTTTCTCTCAAATCATGCAAAATAACAATTAAACAGACCGTACACATTCCAGGACAATAAGGATAGCTTCATTCCAATGGGAGATGAAATCAAAAATTACTAAACCAGATTTCCCTCTCAAATTCATCCAACCCAGATGAATGAACCATTGCATCCTTGAAAACTTTGCCTATGGTTGAGGTTGAAATCCCCAACAGGTTGATTCACCTAAAATTGAGGGGAGACCACCCTTCATTTGTTAATTTTCACCTACCAAGTAGACTCAATATCCATGAAAATCAACTCAGAAGAAGTAGAGCCATCTGTGATCACTTGCGCATGGTTTTAAGGTACCTTGGGAAAACCCAATGCCAACGAAGAGGTACTATGTTGAAGCTTCTCTAGAAAGTCACTTGGTACCTGACCATTCTGACCATGACCCATAGCACCAAAGAAAACTCCCCTAGAACTATATTTTCTAGAGCATGAGACATCTAAACTTGAATCACCAATGCATGAGTCACCTAAACTTGTTCAAACAACACCTGAACCATTCCTTGCACGAACACCAACAACGTTGGATATATATGCATCAACCCCAACACTAGCAAATGAAGCAACTCTTTGTCTTGAAACTCTTCCACCCCTAGAACTTGAATCAAAGGCAACATATATTCCACCAATGTTAAAAATATTGGGAGGATGGGTAAACCACTACCCTCTACTAACCCCTTATTAAAGAATGAGTATCAAAGAGGACAATATCTAATCAAGTTACCATGAGCTTAACATGAAAAATAATCATTCAGAATATTTATGTAACAAACCTTCTGATGACAAAAACCATCAATTGTGCATACAGAGATAAATGAGGGATCTTACAATTCAAAGATACACCTCTAGACACACTTGAGTATTCACCATGAAAGCTCTAACACCCATCTCAAGCAAGCTACTTATATCGAAAAGAAAACATGTCAACAAATAGACAATAATCAACTGAAAGGGTGGAAAACTCTAACTAAAGAGGGTATTGGGCCTAGTCATGGTAATAATCCACTCGTGATGATTGAACATCAAAAAACTACCAATTAAATAAATTAAATAGCTACATAAAAGGAAAGCATACCTTGATCCCAACCACTAGTAGGAATTCAAGAAAATCCCTTTATCTTTCCAATATAGAAAAAATCACTAGTTGAAAGCCACTCCATCACGGATCTTATGAGGGAAAAACAAAGTCACCTCTTAGTCTCGATATCTATGCCATTCCAAATATTCTTTATGATCCACTTGAAGAAAAATTGAAGTCATCATACTCCAACTACTACTTGGGAATCATATAATATGAAGAATGAGGGGGAACCTCAATTCCCTCTCTTGCTTAGCAACTCTAGGTTCCTTGGAATTGTCCGAGGAAGCAAATTTCACTTCCTTTAGTATATTCAATATCCAAAATAGGGCATCGATTGATGGGACAAGCTCACACCCTCTAGTTACTGCTTTTCCCTAAGACTGATGAGCCCGAGGCAACTCTTTTGAACCTTCAAGGTGATAGGAGTCAAGTTGACATAGAATTTAGCATCCAAAGGGTTGTTGTAGGAACTATACTTCGAAAGATCATTCTTACTAGATTTATCACACCACTGTTAAACATTGTCCCCCCCTCCACGAAACTTTGATCTTGTCTTCAAAAAATGATTCACCTTAGAACCATTAACTCTAGCATTTCCAATGAATTGAAAACCCTAACCATAATCTAAAAAAACCATTGTTGTTGATTTATCCACATCCATAGCAATCAAATTAGTAATACCTACAAAATCCAAAGCAACCTTTCCTCCCAAATGAATAGAAACTAATTTTCCTTAAACACATGCCTCTTTAATCTATGCTCATCATATCTTATAATTCTACCATTTTTCCTTCTTGTAATTTTGACCATAACATGTATGCATCCAGCTTCTTTATTTGTTATACTTCATTCTTCATTGATTTTCGTTGTTTCCAATATCTCCTCTATTGCTATCATTAGTGAGGGTACCCAATATTCCATAGACATCATCACTTTTTTTACCAAACAACAACTTGAAGTATGTTTTGTTAGGAGATGAAGCCAATATCCATATCTCCAATATTTTTCCTATAGAGAATCGAGGGGGAGGCCACCACGCCCCACCTCCATAGGTGAAGGGGTCAACCCCTGTTCTCAAATGGTTTAAGGGAAGAGTCCCTAAGGTGAATATTTCTAGACCCTTCTAGTGTATTTCGATTCCATCTAGAACCCTTATATGCGTTGCATAAAAGGTGAGTGACCCCCCATCATTGTAACACAATAGAGATACAATAAATCATTGTAAGTCTTGTTCCAAGTAATAACAAAATATTGAACTTGCCATTGCCCCGTGACTTTACTTGTGTATAGCATAGTTTCTATGTATATCTTGTTTCCTACTATTATTGATGTTTTCTTTTATATATTTTCTAACATGTAGTTCCAGAGCCTGAAAAAATCATAGGCATAGGGTTTTTTGCGGGTGGGAGTTGCAACAATGACAACGTTTGACCAAGTTTGAGATTGAAAGTTTGATGGAAAGAATTTCTCCCCATGGAATATGATGAGTTGATAAAGCTCGACAAGAAGTGAATATTTACAAATAGTCTTCTCCCAACCAACTCTATATTGTTCACTGTTGCTCATGAAAATACCACATAACCCCTTTGGGAGAAACTTGGGAGATTGTATACGACTAAATCGACAACAAATAATGTTTTCCTAAAAAACAACATTTTCATCTAAGCATAAAGGAGGGTTAAATTGTGGCAAATCATCAGCACGAGGTTAATACCCTAATTAGTAAACTACTCTCGGTTGGTATAAAGGTGGAGTATCAGGACAAAGTGATCATTTTACCGTATTAGAGGAAATTTCACTTTAAAATGGGCCTTCCAAAAATAATACAAATTCCATGTCCTCATGTATTAGCCAATCAAAATGCCTTAAAATTCAAAAAGAGAGCACCTAAAAAAATTGGAGGGAAAAAATAAAAACTACTTTTTCGGATCGTATTTTAAACTTATCTCCTTGTAGGTTTACTCAAATTTCAAGAGAGAGGACTCGTTGGATGCATAATTGAATTATGCATCCAACAAGTACCCATGTTTCATACTTTTAACAACATCCACAACATGCAAAATCGAAAATACATTAAAAAACATGTTTTCTCTCACTAGAAATACGTTCTTTAATGTATTTTCAACTTTCCATGGTGTGGATGTTCTTAAAAGTATGCAACATGGGTACTCGTTGAATACATAACGAGTCCTGCCGCTTGAAATTTGAGTAAACCTACAAGGAAATAAGTTGAAAATACGATCCAAAAAAATAGTTTTTTTACTCTCTCTCTACTATTATTTTCTTATTTTCTTATTGTTTTCCTTAGGAGGCCAATTTTTTACCCAAATTTCCTCTAATAAGTTTCTGCCATCCTAGATACTTGGGATCATATGGTGGTGGTGATCACCAACTCATCATCAGGATCTCAAAAAAATTTGATGATGTGCTAGTTGCTTTACTAGGAGAAGAGTTGAGACAAAAATAGTCTATGGATCCCTCTATTATTGAAACCTTATCTGTGAGAGGGCAATCTAGTGAAAGGGGTCAACAAGGGAGATCGAATTCCAAATCCAAGTCCAGAGGACGCAATAAACGGAAGTGATGGAATTGTGAGAAACCAACGCACTTGAGAAAGGACTGTTGGCAACTAAAGAAGGAAAAGAAGGACGAAAGCCAAATCAACAATTAGTTGAAGCTAGTATAAAAAATTCAGAGGAGATGGTAATGAGTGATGCTTCCTTTCTCACAAACTCACATTTGTATTATATGCTTGATTTTGAACTCAAGTGCATCTTTCCACATGTCACCGTGCATTGAGACTAGTTTGTCAAATACCATCCCTATAGTGGTGGAATAGTCTACTTGGGTGATGATCATCCATTAGAAATTGTAAGAAGAGGCAACATGAAGATCAAATTGAATGATGGTAGAGAAGGAATCTATGTCATTACAACATGTACCATGTCTACAAAACAATTTTCTCTCAATCAAGATGACGGATAAGCTAGGTTATTATACTATCTTTGGTGACAATCGATGCAAAATTACCAAAGGATCCCTTGTGGTAGCAAAACGAGAATCTTATGGGACCCTATATCATTTGTGCGGTATACTGTAACAAATAATGCAACAACAACAGACTCGAGGAATGTTCTTGTTGAAGTGATGTTGTGGAATCAACAACTTAAACATATGAGTTAAAAAGTTTTGATAATTCTGCATGATCGAGGTATGTTTTTTGGGATTAAGTCTTGTGATTTAGACTTGTGTGAGCACGATCTTTTTGGTAAACAAAAGAGAGTTTGATTTAATGTAGACTCTTGTAAAAGTTGTGAAATTTTGTAACTTTTTCATTGTGATATATTTGGACCAGCCCCCACTTTGTCCATAAATGGTCCGATATATTTTCTTACTTTTATCTTATTGTTCTAGAAGAGTGCGGGTGTAGTTTTTTAAAAAATAAGACAAAAGCCATTGAGAAATTTTAAGATTTCACGACATGAGTAGAGAAAAGTTTGGGAAAATCTATTTTATGTGTCAGATTTGATGATGGAGGAGAATATCGCTCCACGCAATTTGATAAATGTTCACTAGTAAATTTGGGTCATTTTTTCGACAAAGTTCTGATGCTTTGTGGAAATTTCGTCAATCCAAGTGTTGTCGTAATTTCGACGAAAATTGGGAAAACATTAAACATTTGACCTCGATATTCTGACTTTATGAACTTTTGTCGAAATTCCGATGAAAGTCGGAATACTGATGTCAAATGTTCCCAATTTTTTGTCAAAATTCCCATCACACATGGATTAACAAATTTTCCACAAAATGTCGAAAAAATGACCCAAATTTACTAGTGTTTGTACGCAGGAAGGAAATAAGCACCAAAAAACTATTGCATACACGCCACAACATAATGGTGTGGTTGAGCGAAAGAATTGTGCAATCATGGAACGTGCAAGAAGCATGCTCAGCACATATGGGTTGGACAATGGATTATGGGTAAAGTTTATTAATACATTTGTGTATGTAATTAACTGATAACCTACAACTTTGTGGGATGGAAAGATTCTAGAGGAGGTTTGGTGTGGTAAGCTAGCTGATTATTTTCATTTGCTTATTTTTAATTATGATGTATTTCCCCATGTTTCTAAAAGCACAGGTCCAAGCTTGACCTGAAATCAAGGAAATGTGTTTTTCAGGGTTATGATATTTACATTAAAGGGGTATAGATTGTTGGATCCTATTGATCGCAAGGTAATGCTAGTTGAGATGTTATTTTTAATGAAAAATCCATGCAAAAGAAGGAGGTACAACCACCACCTAACATTGTACCGGTTGAAGTAGAAAAGACTGAAAATGAAAATGAAGCTTCTGACTAGCACGAAGAACAATGAGTTCAACAACCACAACACAATAGATCTACTAGTCCCAAGAGACATCTTGAAAAGTATTCTACTTATTTTTCGAATTTTCTTTTGCTTTGTTAACTTATGATGGTGAACCTACTTCATTTCAAGAAGGTAGAGAATATGAAAACAAAGATAAATGGAGGAAAACCATGAATGAAGAAATGAATGTGTTAAAAAAGAATCAAATATGGGAAATTTTGGATCTCCCATTATGAAGAATTTTTTTTTGGAAACAAGTGGGTGTATAAAGTAAAGATGAACAACGATGGGTTTCTTGAACGTTATAAAGTTTGTTTGGTGGCAAAAGGCTTTGTACAGAGGTCAGATATTGATTGCAATGAAATCTTCTCTTCTTTAGTTGTGAAGCTTACTCTACTCTTCTTTTGCTTTGTTAACTAATGATGGTGCAACTAGTTAATTTAAGGAAGCTAGATAATTTGAGAACAGAGATAAATGGAGGAAAACCATGGATGAAAAAATGAATGCATTAAATTAGAATCAAATATGGAAACTTGTGGATATCCCACCAAAAAGAAAAGTTGTAGGAAATCAGTTCACATATAAAGTAAAGAAGAACAATGATTGGTTGGTCAAATGTTATAAAGCTCATTTGGTAGATAAAGCCTACGTGCAGAAGTTAGGTACACATTTTAATTAAATCTTATCTCCAGTTGTGAAGCGTACTACTCTAAGGGTTTTGCTTGCACTTGTAGCAACACAGTATTGAGGGTTGGAACAACCGCATGTAAAATTACTTTCGTGCATGGTGATATTAATGAAGAAATTTGTATGGATCAACATGAGCACTATAAAGAAAGATTCAAAGAGCATTTTGTTTGCAGACTAGAGAATTCTCTCTATGGAATGGAACATGCATCAAGGATGTGGTATAGAAAATTTGACACCTTCAAGAAGAGCCAAGGTTTTAGTATAGGTGAAGCTGACCATCCTACATATTATAAGAGGTTTGACAATGGAATTTTTATTATATTGCCATTGTTTTTTCATGATATGTTAGTTGCATGGCCGAACATGAAGAAAATCATTAATATCAAAGCTTAATTGGCTATAACATTTGAAATGAAGGATTTAGGAGCAGCAAATCAAATTCTAGAGATGAAGATACACAAAGACAAAATAGGTTGGAAGATCTAGTTAGGTCAAAAGCCATATATATAAAAGATTCTAAAACTCTTCAATATGCAAAACACAAAACCCATTAGCACCATGTGCTGCTTACACACTTGAAATTGTCTTCCAAACAGTGTCCAAGCATAGAAGCAGAGAAGACAAGCATGTCTCGTGTACCGTATTCATCAGTAGTAGGGAGGTCTCATTTCTACCATGGTGAACACTTGACTAGATATTTCTAAATAAGTGGGGGTTGTTATTGTAAAATTAGTCACAGCAGATCTAATGAATAAATAAATCAATCACAACAGATGAACATAGAAAATATGGTGTAAAACTGTGCAAAACATGCAGCAGTGCTCAATATCCCAGTAAGGGTGGATGACTACAATAGAATACAGTGACTATAACTAAGCAATTAGAATTGCCTAAGGAGGTCATTCGAATCACTGAATGGAGTAGCTTGACTCCAACTACGAGTACTCATAATCAATCAGTGGTGGTCATCAATGCACAAGAACCAGTCATCCACGTGTCAATCTGAGTCTAACTGAGTGTAACATATGTACCTGAAGTGTGTAGCACTGATATAGGGAAGTGGGCTCAGTGGAGGGCGCATGGGAGGCTAACTGAAGTCAGAACAAGTCATCTAGTCAATCTGGAGGTCCAACGGAACTGAAACAGTCAGTTGGGAGTGAAACTGGCCTCAAATCAGGGAGAATCGGAGCTAACTGAGTGTAACTGAAGTGGAACTGCAGTGATATATGGAGAAGTGCGCCCTTCTCTGGCAGTAGGTGAGAAGAGGGCGCCTTCCTGACTAGGAGGGCTAAAACTCTGAAGTAAGTGGCTCCCGGGTGCTAGAATAAGGTGGCTAAGGAGCTGGAGGCATCAACCTGGTGACTGGGATGCATGCAAACCCTAGCATGCAAGATCCTGAAAAAGATGATGTGGATATACGAACACCCCCCCTCAAGCTAGACTATGATGTGCAAAAAATAATGTGGGGCCCTGGTAACTAAGACCAAAGGTCAACCCAATACAATAATCCAACAAATGCTGAAAATAAACTAAGTGAGAAAAGAGGGAAAACCAAGTGGGAAAAAAGCCCCGTCAAGCTAAAGCATAATAATGGATCAATCTGTCTCCACCATGATGGAACTCACCCCCACCAGTGAACGGAGGTAAGAGAACTTCTTCTCAGTGAAGCTCTTGGTGAAGATGTCTGCAATTTGCTCATCAGTAACGCAATATTGCAGAATGATGGTGCGATCATGCACCAACTGTCGAATGTAATGTATATGAATCTCAATGTGTTTGGTCCTCTGCCACTGAACTGGATTTGTGGAGATCTTGGTAGGACTTTGATTTTCACAAAATAGGACAGTCGAAGTAGTGCCACCAAAACCAAACTCTGAAAGAATACCCTGCAACCAAACAGCCTGAATGCAGGCATTGACTGCCCCTCGATACTCTGCCTCTGCTGAAGAAAGTGCAATAGTCGCTTGCTTTTTGCTGGACCAGCAAATAGCACCATGACCAATCATAAAAACATAACCGGAAGTGGACTTTCGATCAATGCTATCACCTACCCAATCTGAATCAATAAAACAAATGAAATCAAGCTCAGAATCTGCAGCATAATGTATGCCAAACTGTCTTGTACCTTGCACATACTGCAAGATCTGCTTGGCTGCTCGCAAATGAAGCTCATGTGGCTGCTGCATATACCTTGACATGGCACTCACGGGATATGAAATATCAGGCATTGAGTGTGTCGAATAAAGTAGTGAACCAATCAACTGTCGGTACATACTGCAATCTGCAAGCAGTGTAGAATCTCCCTCCTCAAGACTGATTCCTGAGAGGAATAGGAATGGGAATGGGGTTGCCTTACATTCAGCCATACTAAACTTCAATAACAGGTCGAAAGCATATTTTTGCTGAGATATAGTGATCCCATCAAAATTTTGAGCTATCTCCAAGCCCAAAAAGTGACTCAGCAAGCCCAAATCGTTCATGTCAAAAGCTAGATTTAAGGCAGTTTTTAGCTTGTTTATTGAAATAAGAGTGCTACCAATAATGAGAAGATCTTCAACATAAAGTACAATAACCAACAAATTACCTTTAACTCGCTGAAGATACACATTCGGATCAGATTTGCATCTTTGGAAATTCTGAGAAAGAAGGAAGGAGTCCATCTTTGCATACCAAGCTCTTGGGGCCTGTTTTAACCCATACAAAGATTTCTTCAATCTGCAAACTAATGATGGATCTGATGTGTATTCCTCTGGCTGTTGCATATATACCTCTTCAGCAAGGTCTCCATCTAGAAATGCACTCTTCACATCCATATGGTGCACTTCCCAGTGCTTGGATGCGGAAATAGCCAAAACAAGGCGGATGGAATCCATCTTTGCAACCGGTGCAAAGGTCTTAGTGTAGTCCACTCCTTGGACTTGGGCGAAACATTTTGCCACCAACCTTGCTTTGTATTTGCTGATAGAGCCATCAGCAGCAACTTTCGTGAGGTAGACTCATTTACACTTTCCTAATTTTCTTCCAGGTGGAAGAGAAACTAGCTCCCATGTGTTGTTCTTTTGAAGAGAATTGTACTTTTCATCCATGGCAATTTGCCATCTCGGATCTCGGTGGGAAGAATAGTATGATGTGGAATCCAAACCAGCCATCAAATAACAAATCTCAGGAAGTAATGGATCAGCAATAGAAAGAGCCATACCTGCTCTTTGAAAGTCTGCTCTTGTTCGTCTCGGATCAGCAGGATTTCCAAGGTTCGAACCAGCAGATTGAAGAGTGTTTTGGGCCCACTTTGGTAACTAAGGAGGATCATAATGGTCGGTTTCCAAACCTGATATGTCATGATCATCATATGCTGCTAAAATATCAGAAATATCAGAACTCATACATTCATTATCGCTGTACGGATCTTCTTCTAGTGAAGGTGGTGAATCAGCAGTCTCTTCCTCAACTAGTTGCAATTCTTGAAGCGGTTCTTCAAATTGCACACTGTGCTCTATGAATATCTTTTTATATCTGCTATCCATGCGTTTATATGCTTTTGATTCTTCCCCATATCCTATCAGTATGCACTCAATACTTTGTGGATCCAACGCTCGTCTCTTCTTGGAAGGAATTCTAGCCCATGCAGTAAAGCCAAAAACTCTCAAATTTGACACATCCGGTTTGTGACCAAAGAATGCTTCGAAAGGAATCATACCTTTCACGGATGAATGTGGAACACGGTTCTGTATGTATGCAGCAACATTGATTGCTTCAGCCCAAAGATTTGCAGCCAAACCTTTTGATTCAATCATGCATGTAGCCATCTCTTTCAATGACCGATTTTTCCTTTCCGCTACACCGTTCTGCTGGGGTGTGTAGGTAACTGTATGTTGGATCTGAATTCCGCTTTGGGCAAAGAGTTGCAGCAACTCGGCCTTGATATATTCTCCACCATTATCAGATCTAAGAGCTTTGATCTTGCTCTTAGTGGCGGTCTCAACAAAATCCTTAAAATCCTTGAATTTTCCAAGCACTTCTAACTTGTTTTTGAGAAAAAATACCCATGTAAAGCGGGAAAAATAATCAATAAATGTCAAAACATACCTTGAACCATTTAATTACGTATGGGGAAGCGGACCACTGATATCAGAATGTATCAACCCCAAAACTGTAGAAGCTCTGCTAGCTTTGTCGCAGTCGAATCTATGCTCGGGGTGCTTCCTAATAATGCAACCAGTGCATATTCCCTTCAAGGAACGGAGTTGTGGAAAACCATCTACCATGGATTTGTTTGATAGCAGCAGCAAATACTTATAATTAAGATGTCCAAATCTTTCATGCCAAAGCCTACTAACCTCATTACCATGTGTGCGAAGAGCAATGGGCTTTGCAAGCGGAATAAAGTGTGAAAACTCATAGCATTTTCCAGTGTGGTTTGCCTTTCCGACTGCAACAAGTCTTCCACTTTTGATATCAAAAATTTCAACTGTATTAGGGCTGAATGTAACTTGCTTCGGTTCACCAGTGTATGTCATTTGATACACAGAAAGAAGATTTGAAGCCAAGGCACATAGAGAACATTCTGAAAGCTTCCATTATCTACATCAATCGTACCTTTGCCCTTTGAAGAAATTTTTGAGTCATCTCCCAAATGGATGGGGATGGAGCTGTTTGGACCGAATGAAGAAAAAGAATCAATATTTGCAGCCATATGATTCGATGCACCCGAATCTATCAAGAGAGTAGTGGGCTTCAAAACAGTTGCCATGAGTGCTTGTCTTCTTTCATGATCATCATTCCTATCCTTCTTCCTTGCACCGTCAGGAAGAGTTATGTTCTTTTCCAAAAGGAGGGCGGGCCATTTGATCTATAGTCTTCTTCATACATGAACTTTCGAGATGAAATCCACGGTTGCAATAAGTACATTTAGATTTTTGGTTACTTTCTTTGCCCTTTTACTTGAACTTTGAACTGGATGGTGCATCCGTCTGTTTGCCTTTCTCTATTTGCTTGTGAGGCTCGAATTTGGGCTTCTCCTTCTTTTGCTTTCCTTTACCATTCGAGATCTTGGGTCCTTGAACATATAGAGCTGAATCTTTGGAGCTTATGGACCCCATTTGAATCAACTTGTCATGCTCTTTTGTGACGGACTCAATGAATGCATTCAAGGTAGGCATCTTCCAATTCGGGGTATTTAGCCGATCGGAATTGAAAGTAGAGACAAATACCAAATAATCTTTACCAAGCTTGCTGAGAATGGAGAGGATCAATTGTTTATCCTCTTTGATAACTCCATTGTTCTTCAACTGCAAATTCAAGTTCTTGAATTTTGTGAAGAATTCATTAATGGTCTCGAAATTCTCAGGACTCAAGGCAATCAATTCATTCTCTAATTGAAAGGCCCTAAGCTCGTCCTACTTGCCAAATAGTGTTTCAAGTTGCTCCCATATAGCTTTTGGAGTCTTCAATCCACTAAGATGGAAGTGAAGATCTTTGGAGATGGAGAGACAAAGAAGACCATCAGCTTCATCCAGCTTGTTGTAGTGTTTGGTTCTATCTAACAAGTTGTTTGGCTCGAATTCAAGACCAAGAGTGACTCGGTAGTAACCTTTTGAACGTAATATGATCTCCATATCACCTTTCCAATCAAAATAATTGAATGGGGTGAGGATAGGCTTTGAAGAAGAGTATTCCATTGGTAGGAGCGAGCGCACACTGATGTAGAGAAGCTTGCAAGGGCACTGTAGCGAATGCAAATGATGGAGACAATACCCTGCAAATCACAATAAACCAAGAACAATGAGGTCGAACAATCCACCCTTTTAGAGTTGCATCACACCTGGGATTGGAGATCAAACAATGTTGAATGGGTCCAATGTATCAGATCCAGGAATTATGTGGAAACTCAAGCTTCTGGAGTGGTATTGGATGTATTTTCAAGCTTTGCATGCACAGGAGCAAATGCCCTTGAGATCTTTCATGCCAAAACTTTTTTGCAATTTTTGAGCAATTCACTCAAATCTTCTTGTAGAAATACCTGTAGAAAAAAGATCTTCTCCCTGCAATGGCTCTGATACCATGTAAAATTAGTCACAGCAGATCTAATGAACAAGTAAATCAATCACAACAGATGAACATAGAAAATATGGTGTAAAACTGTGCAAAACATGCAGCAGTGCTCAATATCCCAGTAAGGGTGCATGATTACAATAGAATACAGTAACTATAACTAAGCAATTCGAATTGCCTAAGGAGGTCATTCGAATCACTGAATGGATTAGCTTGACTCCAACTAGGAGTCCTCATCATCAATCAGGGGTGGTCATCAATGCACAAGAACCAGTCATCTAGGTGTCAATCTGAGTCTAACTGAGTGTAACATATGTAACTGAAGTGTGTAGCACTGATATAGGGAAGTGGGATCAGTGGAGGGCGCATGGGAGGCTAACTGTAGTCAAAACAAGTCATCTAGTCAATCTGGAGGTCCAACGGAAGTGAAACAGTCAGTCGGGAGTGAAACTAGCCTCAAATCAGGGAGAATCGAAGCTAACTGAGTGGAACTGCAGTGGTAGGTGAAGAAGTGCGCCCTTCTCTAGCAGTAGGTGTGAAGAGGGCGCCTTCCTGACTAGGAGGGCTAAAACTCTGAAGTAAGTGGCTCCCGGGTGCTAGAATAAGGTGGCTAAGGTGCTCGAGGCATCAACCTGGTGACTAGGTGCATGCAAACCCTAGAATTTGCATGCAAACCCTAATTGCATGCAAGATCCTGAAAAAGATGATGTGGATATCCGAACAGTTATCCAGTTCATTGCGAACCTTGGTAAGGAACAGTGGAATACTGTGAAGTGCATACTAAGATATTTAAGGGGCACTTCAGAAGATTTTATTTGCTACATATCAACAAATTTACAAATTAATGGTTTTGGAGATTCTGATTTTGGTGGAGATTGAGATAGGAAAAGGTCTATTATAGGATATACATTTACTCTTGTTAGTGGAGTTGTAAGCTAGACATCTAAACTATAGACAGTGGTGGCTTTATCATCCAGTAAAGCATAATATGTGACAACAACTGAATCCAATAACAAGACAATATGGCTAGAGCGACTGATTGATGAATTCAAGATGATAAATGCAGAAATCACTTCACACTGTGATGGCCAAAGCTCAATTAACTTAGTGAAGGATCCAACATTTCATGATCACACAAAGCATATTGATATTAAACACCATTTCATAAGGAAAGTGGTTGAAGAAGGTAGAATCTTGCTAGAGAAAATTGATACTAATGAGAATACTTCAAATATACTTACAAAGCCAATCAATATAGAAAAAATTAAATCGTGCAAAACTTCTCTGGGCTTGTTGAAAATATGATGAAGGCAACATTGGACAATTCCATGTGGGTGGAAAACATTGAAAAAAACTTCCTATAAATTGACTTCATGTGGGAGAATGTATTTCAGTTCCTTTTGGAACCCTCATATGTATTGTATAAAAGGGGAGTGAGCCCCCCTCCCAACATTGTAACCAGAGAGATAGAAGAAGAAAAATGCAAGTCTTTTACCAAGTAATAATAAAAGAACAAAGATGCCATTACCATGTGGTTTTACCTACGTATAGCAAGGTTTCCACATAAATCTTGTGTTCTATTATTATTGTTGTTTGATTCCATTTTTATATATATGCCCATATCATTGCCTGTAGTCTGTTTACCCAATATGTTCTTTTCAAGTCACATACTTTGGTAAATACATAAACTAACATATTGTTGGTACTCTACATTAGTCCATTTTCTCTCAAGTAGTATGGGATACTTTTGTCGTGTATTATCTTGAAAGCATTATTAAATATTTAATAATATTGACAGTAAAATATGTGCTATGGTCCTCGAAAAAAAACTTAGTTTTTACCTTTACATTGGTTGATATTCTGGCTATTGCTTCTACCCACTTAGGGAATAAATCAATAGGTACAAGGATGTACTTGAACTGTGTCCATTTTGATGGTACAAATGTTCCAATGAACTCAATACCCGAGTTATGAAATGGTTCCACTAGTAGAATGGGATTCAGCTAATGATAATCCAATTTCTACGGTTTGTTTCCTCCTTTTTGGTATTTCTCACATTGCCTTACCATTTTAAAACAATCCGTCAATAATGTCGGCCACCAGAGCCTATACATAATATTTTATTAGTTGTGTTTGTTGAGAAATGTCTCACTATTGTACTATAGTGTGTTTCTTTTATTAACGACTTTAATTTTATTTATTGGACACCTTTTCTTATAATCCCATCCATGCCTATCTATACAATTTACCTAACAAAAGATTAACTCTTAAGGATCTTTGGACTAGGATTCTACTCTATGCCACATTTAGTCCATGTGGTACTTTTCTATGTCGTAAAAGAAAGAATATACTCTAGCTATCATGGTGCCTTCTTTTACTAAAAATAGCATGGCATTGCAAAAATCGCATTCTCATTGTTTTCCTTCCTCTCCATCCTCTATTCTAGGTAAGAGGAATATTTCAAATTCATATTCTTGGAATAACAACCATCACTTACTTACACTCTCATATAAAATTAATTTGTTCAAAATGTATTTCAATGCTTGTTGGCTTACAGTTATACATAAATATGCATGAAAATTCCAGGAACAACCCAATAGCATCTACCACTGTAAAGTCACTCCAACTTTTTCCCATCATTAGATATCTAGTTTCATCCCCTTCTTTTTATATGTTTAACCATCTTGGTGCATCCCCTATTTTCGACATGTACAGCTTGAGTGGGACTAATAGTGAAGACCATGTGGTTCCTCCTAGGAGGACATAGGTTCAAATACAGAAGGAGGTAGGGTATGTACACCTTTGTAGACTTTAGCAGTTACATCGATATGCAAAGGGGGGTCCTTTGTCGCACAAGCAAGGGGGTATCATACACCAAAATGGTGCCTCACTTGACAGTGACCTTAAAAATAAATTATTATTATTATTATTATTATGTATTGGTATGGTGTTTATTTCCCTTGAGTTGAACTATTCTTTTGCATATAAACTAAATACATTGATATAAACTATACTATCCGAGTTGAACTATTCTTTTGAACTATTATTATTGTTTATTTATTGTTTTTTTTTGTGATATAAACTAAATACATTTGGCTCATTTGTTGTGCATTATGGCCTCTTGTAAACCAGTGCATCTTTGTCAATATGGATTATGTTAAGAGTTGTAATCTCATGTGTCAAGTTGCTTAGTTAGCTGAGTCAATGGTCCTAAGTTAGTTGAGTTAGTTGTTGACTAAGACATTAGTTGACCCATGGTATTCACTGGCCCATAGTATTATCCAATTGTTTTAAGTCTTATGAGAAACTATATATATGTGTATTTAATAATGAGAAGGAAATGAATATGCCCTTTGTGTTTCTGCTCTATATTCGGTGTCTCTGCAAAATTTATCATGGCATCAGAGTTGACGGCCTGATCCTTAGATCTTGTTTTTGGGTAAGCCTTTTCAGAAACTGGAGAGCACACACACACGAATGGAAGTTGCAGCACGAGATTGAAACAAAACACTCGGGCCGCGACATTTTTTTATTACCCAGGATCCGGCAAAGTCGCACCCCGATCCGGCGAAGGGTACCTCAAAAATCCCACTAAAGACAAACTACGACGGCGTGTTGAGCTGTGTCACCCTGCCTGAAGAGAAACTGCGACGCTGTCTCACGCTGCCTGAAGAGTGAAGACAAATTGCAACACTGTCTCACCCTGGACGAAGACAAACTACGACGATGTACTACCTTCCTAGAAGGAAAATTGCAACAGTGTGCCTTTCCTTATAGATTTTTGTCCAGTGCACCACGGCAGCGCACTGTGTCAGTTAGAAGCCTGCGACGGTCAGTTTAACAGTTGTCATACTCCATGGCAAGCCTTAACATGAAGTCGATTTCAGGTCCAATGCTGAACGACAAGAATTGTGATCTCTAGTCTATCAAAATGCATACCTTTTTATAGCTCAACAAGTGTTGGGACATGGTCGAAAAAGAGTTCACGGAACCAATGACAGCTACTCTCGCTGCAATGATGAGTGCAAATAAGAAGGCCCTCGACGAAAGCAGAGATCGGGATCACACTGCGAAGTGGTTGATCCAAAGTTGCATTGAGGACTTCATTTTCCCGCGGATTGTTGGAGCTACGATCGCACATCAAGCATGGAATCTCCTCCAATCTACATACAAAGGTACAGATCGAGTCAAAACGGTAAGACTCCAAACCCTTCGACTCCAATTTGAAAGTCTTAAGATAAAGGACACAGACTCTGTTGATCAAGTTATGACTAGGGTTTCTGGGATTGTCACACAATTCCAAACCTATGGCAAAGCCCTAGACCAAAAGGGTATTGTTGAAAAGGTACTCAGATGCCTCACTAAGAAATTCTCTATCGTGGTTACTGCCATAGAAGAATCTAAGGATCTGTCGACGTTTACTCTAGAAGAGTTAACAGGGTCGCTTTTGTCTCATGAAGCTAGACTCAGCCAACAAGACAAGTCTCTGTCTCATGCATTTAGCACTCAGACTTCTTTCAACAAAGGTCAAGGTCGAGGAGGCAGAGGACGAGGCAGAAGAGGAAGGACTTCTAATTCCACAAAGGATAAAATTGCCAATGAACACCATGAACACACATATCATTGTGAGCACAGTCATAACCCTCAAAACCAGAGAGGAAGAGGAGACAAGAGATGGACTAATAGGTCCAATGTCCGGTGTAACTACTGCAAGAAATAGGGCCACTATGAATGTGACTGCAGAAAGAAGCAAGAAGATAATAACAGTTGCAGAGCAAATGTATCAAATGTTGAAGAAAATTCGTCAGAAGTCATGTTTCTGTCATATCAGGCGACTCAAGAAGAACATCAATCAGAAGTGTGGTTGCTAGACAGAGGATGCAACAATCATATGACAGGTAACAAATCATTATTTTCTGATATAGACCCATCTGTTAATTAAAAATCAAACTGGGTGATCATTATCTCGTTCTAGCTCAAGGCAAAGGTACTGTTCCTATACTTACCAAACAGAATGAGAAGTACATAACTAATGTATTCTATGTTCCAAATCTTAAGGTCAATCTGATAAGTGTGGGTCAACTGATTCAGAATAAGTATGATGTTAGGTTCAATGATTCCTACTGTGTTGTCTATGATAAATGTTAGTTTTTCATAATTTTCAATGTAATCTAAGATCTTAATTGAGAGAATAACATGTACAGCATATCAATCATGGACACAATAATGCAAGCACACAAGAGACAAAGAGTTTCACCGGGAAAAACCAAGAAGCCGACAAACCCCGGAACTTCCTCAGAGATAGAAAGAGCAATGATACAACCAAAGTACAAGAGATAGTATTCTCCTAACAGCTGATCCTCTTCCTCACATGTGCGCCACTTTCCGAGTGATGGAAGAGTGAGTAATGAGTGATCAAATACAGATCTCCCAATCTCTATTTATACTTGTCCTGTCCTTCCCAATAAACTAATGGGGTCGACTTGTCTAGCTTAGCCTAATAACCCATGGTTAACTTAATCCAGGGCGACCCCACACTTGCTGGTCTAATAACCCATTTACCCACGACTCATACAGGGCCGACCCCATCAAGGTGGTCTAATAACCCATCAAGTACAAGTTATGACACTTATAATATATTTGGCGACATTTCCGTATAGAGGAATAATAACATCTCTATAGGAATACAATACACATGGGTAAAATACATTCCGAAGTTACATATACATCAACACTCCCTCTTAACTAGGAAGGTATTTCTCGACACCGATTTGTTAGCACATGTATTCTTCTCTGGATCATCATCAGCGAATCATCGTCCTCGAATCATCGTCATAGTCACTGCTACTGCTATCTCAATCAATATTTGAATCTACTCGTCATAGGAAGTTCTACAAAGCCAATCCTTTTTCATAATAGATGTAGGCCCACCACCTGCAGGTCTTCATCATCACTGGCCATACTGTGGAATCCACAGGACTTATTACATGCATCACAAAACCTCGAAAGAGCATCCCAGGCTGTTACGAGCACACAGCTCTACCTGTCAGATCTCCCAGGGCAGTATTATATGTGACACCATCACAAAACCTCGAAAGAGAATCCTAGGCTATTACAGATACATAACTCTGACCTATAGGATCTCCCAGGGCTGTATTATACGTGGTCAACACACAACCTCGAAAGAGCATCCCAGGCTGTTACGGGCACACAACTCCGACCTATAGGATCTCCCAAGACTGTATTATATGTGGTCATGGAAAAACCTCGAAAGAGTGTCCCAAGCTGTTACGGGTACACAACTCCGACCTCTAGGATCTCGCAAGGCTGGATTATATGCCATAGGACAAAACCCTGAAAGAGCATCCCAAGACTGATTACGAGCACACAGCTCAACCTATCGTATCTCCCAGGGGTGGATTATATGTCCTCCAAAGCAAAACCTAGCAAGAGCATTTGCTAGATATCCCAGGGCCACATTACATGCCATAGGAAAAACCTCGAAAGACTATCTGCAAACCTCCCAGGGCTGGATTATATACTTATCTGCACAACCTGTTCCACAACCACAGAGTATCAACTTGATAATCACCATACATCATCCTGATGTACTCATGATCATCCTGATGCATGTCATCTGGAGCAACATCTTGAAGCTCATCATCCATGATCATCCTGAACATACAATGCATCCACCTGATGCATACACAGTATCTACCTGATACATATCATCATACGCGATCTACCTGATCATACAATGTATCCACCACATACATATACAAATACATGATCCACCTAATCATACCTGATACATATCAACATACATGATCCACCTCATCATACCTGATACATATCAACATACATGATCCACTTGTTCATACCTGATACATATCAACATACAGGAGCTTCGCTACTCCTCTCTGCAAGTGACATCCATCTAGTGTATCTTTCATTTCATCACTGCAACAAGAGCAAGTACTGATCTAATGGAAGTGTATCTGGCAAAAAGAGCAAAGGTCTCTTCATAGTCAATCCCTTCTGTTATCCCTAAAATTTGCACCCTGACTGCTTGGGTCAAAGCTTAAGGAAATCTTGAATGTAGATATCAGACATCTACTCAGTAATTCTATCAGTTTTGGTGACAAATGAGTATATGACAGAGATCAAGCAACTCAATAATCAGGTAGCAGGGAGTACATTGGTTTCAGTACTTAAATAAGGACAAAGAATGACTGTGAGAATGAGTTCCATCTTAGCATAGTGGCATAGTTATATACTAGTCAAGAGAATCACAACATGAAATTGAGACCATGCATAGATAGAATAATGACAGCATATACTTCATAAATTAAAACAGGAAAAGGCTCTAAGTTCATAATCCATTGCAAAAACCAGTCATCTCTGATCATTATGAAAATAAAGACCACATACAGGCCTGCAAATATCTGTATATAACTATACTGACCCCTGCCTCAGCCCTCTCAGCTAGAACTCTTTCTCTACCCCCTTTTATATAGAAAAAATCTAATTTAAATAAACAAAAACCTTAACAACTATAATTTACTTCTCAGAGCTAATCCTATCAACAACCTAGAAACAATATCGAATCAATTGCAGATCTGAGTTTGCTTCTTTGGTAATTCTTCTGACTGCCACATGTTCATTGGATACCCTGGAACTGATTTGATTGCTCAATTGGTGGTTTGAAATAGGGGATATCTCTTTTGCAAGAAATTTGGAATGCTAGCATCAAAGCCTTGAATTTTGGAAATCTGCTGCCATATGTTGCCAAAACTCGAAATCTTTTCAAACACTGCCTTGAAATGCTTCAATTGCCACCTCATCCTTGGTCATTCATTCTATATCTTAAAATATGCCTGGAGATGTGGATCTTTAGACTACTGTGCTGCCAGGTTTGATCATTTCCCTTCAATTTCGAACCAAGTTGGTTATTTGAAAGATTTGATAAAAGATAACTTTAAGTAAACAAATCTGGCTATACTCGCATAATGGAAAAGATACAACCTTCAATGGCAAGCCAACAAATAAAAGAGAAGGAGCTAACTCATACAATGGCTCCACACCATTATCATTCAACAACAACAGAGTACCCATCACGAAAGTTCCATCCTTCACATGCACATTTTATCATAAGGTCCAGTGAAATATTGCCATGACCAGCAAGGTACTCTTTAATAAAGGCCTCTGATAAGAATGATCCACCTGACAGATGCACTTCTTTAGCAAAATTTTCCATTCACCACTTGATGCATTACCAATTACAATAAACACCTTTTCGTCCAACTGCCTCTGTCTCCGGATGCTTTGTTTCAAAATGGTCTTCACGCCCTTTCAAGAGTTAAACACTACCTTATCATCAATTGTATCGAATTTGGTCAACAAAATACAATCAATCAACCTGACATTACCAAATAGAAAGGTCGGTCAGTTTCTGATTGAACTTTGTTAGCCAATCCACGACATCATTGCCAACAAATGCTTCACCAACAAAGAGTACCAAATCTGGACTGTTGATGTTGATGGATTTAAAGAGAGTTCTCATCAGATGCTCATTATCTTGCATTCGTCCAGCTGTATCGTTTTCTCCAACCTTCAATGATTTTAACATCTGCTATTTGAAATTAAGTTGATGATGAAGTATGCAAGAAAAGACACTTAGACTCCTTGGTGTCGAGACGTATGATATTTGTATGTCACCTGAGCTTGACCACTTGGCATTTGTATGAATGTATTAACACCGCGTTGAAGCTTAGCTATTGGTCTAGGGTATTGGACTTGCAGGGAAATTCGATGTAGAAAACTGGTGGCACTTGGACGATTTCTCTTGCTCTTGGTGTGGACGTTTAACATGATCAATGACTTGGATCAATCAC
Source organism: Larix kaempferi (assembly GCA_027924585.1). Lineage (NCBI taxonomy): Eukaryota > Viridiplantae > Streptophyta > Pinopsida > Pinales > Pinaceae > Larix > Larix kaempferi. The sequence goes on from BSBM01000338.1 coordinate 21,916,463, forward strand.
TTACATAAGATGACATTTGGTACAATGTATTTAATGATGGAATGGGCGTACATTTTCAAAGGTGAAATGTTGTTTTAATCCAAGATGAAATAGTCTGAATAAAACTGTTGACATTTTCAGATATTCTATGCAAAGAACTTATGTGTTCAGGAGGAGCTGATACATTCGGGTACAATCCGCCCTTTTGATGGTCATTAGATATTCTAGGATTTGCATTGCCCTTCACCAGCCTTATGTATAACATTAGAGGGAACTTTACTGAAGAATTAGAGCATGAAACCTGGCTAATTAGCTTGCCATCTTTGAACAACATAATAGTCTCTCTTTATATAATGCTATCAGAATCTCCAATTTGTTGGAGCAGACCTAGTGACAACATCTAGCCTCATCAGGGGTTGGCATGCTCCCTGCGAGTTGCCAAGAACTTGCAGATATGTGCCTTATCCATTGGGCTATACGGTCAGCCACCACTTATTCAAACAAAGTATTTTATAAACCTGCTAAAAATCTAATCACATTGTGATAACTGTGAAAAGTAAATGCTCATGGACGAGCTTATTTATCCACATTTCTACTCTAATCTTGCAGAGATCAAGCTAATCATGTGTAGCTCCATTTCCAATGAAACCAAGTTAAAAACTGAATTTGCAATTGAAGTCCTGGAACATGCTTCTGTAAAATAAAGATTGAAGAACTTATATGCAATTTGTCATGGATCTGAAGCTCATATTTGCAACTGAACAAAACTGAATGGCTGGAATTGATAAAAACCTCGATATACGCAGCTACTGGATCATAAAAATAATTAAAAATCATGTTTTGATCAGATATCCCCATTTCTTCTTCAAGATAAGCAAGCTGTCTCTGGATAAACTCTGACCCTGCTATCTCCATAAAACCATCTTTTTCACAATCATCTGAAAACCATTTTTTACTTTCTAAGATATCCAGATTTAATTCTTCATTCAAAGCCACGCACATATCTTCAAAAATGCTTGGAACAACAACAGTAATACTAACATCTTGAGAAATCTTTTCTGTCTCATTCTAACTCGAATGCTTTTAAAATCTTCTTCAAAAAATCAATTTTATCTTCTTCACTATAAATACTATCAGAATCTAAACAAGAAGACAAATCTTTGTCCCATTCATCAACAAAAGACATACTCATCCATTCTCGAAAACCTTGAAGAAAAACATGATCTACCTCAACCCCTGTAGTCTTGGTACAAGAAGTAACTTGCTCAGCAACTGAATCTTCCATTTTGAAACCAGTGCAGTCACCAGGAGAATATCACAGCCACTATGTCACCAGCCTTTGTTCACCACCAAAGTCTGGATATATTCGTTGTCGTAGAGCCCAGGGAAGTATGCCTTCGTTCCTTCGATCCCCGGCAACGCCACCAAAAGATGTTATGCCTAAAGTTTGCACCTTGACTGCTTGGGTCAAAGCTTAAGGAAATCTTGAATGTAGATATCAGACATCTACTCAGTAATTCTATCAGTTTTGGTGAGAGATGAGTATATGACAGAGATCAAGCAACTCAATAATCAGGTAGCAGGGAGTACACTGGTTTCAGTACTTAAACAAGGTCAAAGAATGACTGTGAGAATGAATTTATGAATGTAGAAACTCAGGTTTCATCTTGGGATAGTGGCATAGTTATATACTAGTCAAGAGAATCACAACATGAAATTGAGACCATGCATAGACAGAATAATGACAGCATATACTTCATAAATTAAAACAGGAAAGGGCTCTAAGTTCATAATCCATTGCAAAAACCAGTCATCTCATATCAATATGAAAATAAAGACCACATACAGGCCTGCAAATATCACTATCAAACTATACTGACCCCTGCCTCAGCCCTCTCGGCTGGAACTCTTTCTCTACCCCCTTTTACATTGAAAAAATCTAATTTAAATAAAAAAAAACCTTAACAACTATAATTTACTTCTCGGAGCTGATCCTATCAACAACCTAGAAACTAAGAAACAGGATTCGCTCAAAACAGTCCTCGTGTCGTGTCCCTATCGAATCGGACACAACCTCAGGTCGAATCGTGTCAGTTTCTTATTGAACTTTGTTAGCTGGTCCACCGCATCATTGCCAACAAATGCTTCACCAACTAAGAGTACCAAATCTGGACTGTTGATGTTGATGGATTTAAAGAGAGTTCTCATCAGATGCTCATTATCTTGCATTCGTCTAGCTGTATCGTTTTCTCCAACCTTCAATGATTTTAACATCTGCTATTTGAAATTAAGCTAATGATGAAGTATGCAAGAAAAGACACTTAGACTCCTCGGTGTCGAGACGTATGATGTTTGTATGTCACCTGAGCTCGACCACTTGGCATTTGTATGAATGTATTAACACTGCGTTGAAGCTTAGTTGTTGGTCTAGGGTATTGGACTTGCAGGGAAATGCGATGTAGAAAACTGGTGGCACTTGGACGATTTCTCTTGCTCTTGGTGTGTATTTTTAACATGATCAATTACTTGGATCAATCACTTACATAAGATGACATTTGGAACAATGTATTTAATGATGGAATGGGCATATATTTTCAAAGGTGAAATGTTCTTTTTAATCCAAGATGAAACTGTCTGAATACAACTGTTGACATTTTCAGATATTCTATGCAAAGAACTTATGTGTTCAGGAGGAGCTGATACATTCGAGTACGATCCGCACTGTTGATGGTAATTAGAGATTCTAGGATTCGCATTGACCTTCACCAGCCTTATGTACAACATTAGACGTACCTTTACTGAAGAATTAGAGCATGAAACCTGGCTAATTAGCTTGCCATCTTTGAACAACATAATAGTCTTTCTTTATATAATGCTGTCAGAATCTCAAAATTTGCTGGAGCAGACCTAGTGACAACACCTTCTTTCTGGGAAAAGCCACAAGCTACAAATATTGCTTTATATTTCTCTATGCTGTCATCTGCAGCATGCTTGATCTTGTAGATCCATTTGGAAGTCACAACAGATTTCGCTTCAGGTCTCGGGACTACATCCCAAACATCATTCTTCATGATCGACTGGTACTTCTCGATCATGGCATTCTTCCCGAATCCTGGGAACTTCAATATCTTCAATAGAGAGGTTTGTTACTGGAACAAATGTTGTAGTCCTTCTTTTGTAGGTGATGGTATATGATCTTTCCTACAAGACAAATTAAATTGCATGATTAGAAACATCTCATAGTTTTCAAAACAATTTCTTACACATAAAGAAATATGTCATACAGTCATGCAATTATCTTAGCCAATGCTTCAATACAACATTTATCCATATCCCGTAACTTTCCAGATGCCTTCCAATCTCTACCAGAACATTGTTAAGAGTGTGCACAACTCTCAACATGTCAACAAAGAGTTTTCATTCTAGATAAGTAGCAATGGAATGTTGTACAGTGCCATAGGCCACTTACCCATCACATGCATATTAGTAGTATAATGCTCATTAATGCAATTATTCTAATATGCGTAATACACACCCTAAGTCTAGGAACATAGGCATATACATCATTGAACAATATTATCTAAACAAACAAGTATGCAAGAAATGACAATTCAAATACTTAACTTTGTTTGGTTGTAGGATGGACTCCCTCTCAATATTTGCTTCCTTGCAGGAACTACTGGAGTGTGCTCCCTCTTGATCTTTGCTTCCTGAATTACTTGTCCTTGGACTTATATTCATCCTGGACCACAATGCATCCTTAAGTGTGCACTAATGTCATGATTGTGCCATCCTCAAGATCTCATACATAATCATACATTCATTAGTATAGATACTAAAACAACATAATCTTAAACATGTATAGTCATGATCATTTCAAACCCAGATAATAAACATTAGTATTCAAGGTCTCATGGAATACTTCTTTTACTCATGCATATTCTTATTGACCATAGGACTCTTCTGGTTAGTCATATCATCAAACAACATAATCTTAAACATGTATAGTCATGATCATTTCAAACACAGATAATAAACATTAGTATTCAAGGTCTCATGGAATACTTCTTTTACTCATACATATTCTTATTGACCATAGGACTCTTCTGGTTAGTCATATCATCAATCAAAGTATGAAGCATAATATGCCTAAACCCTTGATTACTTACATTTCTAACTTCATGAATAATCATTATCAACCATACAACAGTATAAGATCCTAACACAAGGTAGGATTCTAACTTGATATAGGAAAAAACATACCTGGTTATCATATTTGCTAGTTATGTCTAGCAATGTCTTCTTGTTATCTTCAGTGACTTGTGCTAGTAACCTGCATATCTCATAGGTTAAGCATTGTAGAACCAAAGTATGCATACCTCGTAAGTAGAGCTTCTATGTGATCCATGACAATGGATGAATCTTTGTCTTCATGTCAACATGGTCATATGTTCTTGAAATATAACATGATTTGTCTTTCTTGATGTACCTTTCATTGTTAGCGGACAACATCAATCTCATACAATAGCACAAAGCATTACTACAATCATAAGTGTCAAAACCCTAATCAATGAATATCTGCATTCATAATTTTATTAAGGTGATGCAACAAGTCTAAAGTTAATCAATATTGTACTAACCTTAATGAAGACAAACATACCATAAACTTAATCATGAACAGATCTCAAAACATACCTGGATAAGTCATACCCGTTGAGATTGCTTGTAATCTTCTTAGGTAAGGTCTTAGCCTCCTCTCCCTGTGAAACGGGAACTTCTTCACTTATGCAGGTGACCAATCAATTCTCTTCTAGGATTAGCCCAATTCACTTGATTTGCAGAAACTGGATCTAGAGCTGGATTAGGGTTTGTCAGGGAAACCCTAAAAATTCAAACTTTGAATTTCAAACTTCTGAAAGGATAGAAAGATGCACCTTGATGAGCTGATCAAGCTGGTATACTCAGAATTTGAAAACTGCAAAGTTTCACCCCTAAAAATTGCCTTTGAAACTTCCGGATCTTCTAGATAAGATCCCGAACTAGGGTTTGATAAAGCCCACCCTTCTGCCCAACCAAAAGGTTCGATCCAAAGCTCTAAACTTCTATTTCTCTGAGGAGCTTCCAGCCGTGGTCACAGACTTAAAAAATTCCAACTTTTGCAGAAGCCCTAATTTTCCATTTTTCCGATCAAAGTCCCGAACTAGAGTTTTATCAAGCCCAGCCTTCTGCACAACCAAAAAATTTGATCTTGGTCTCTAAATTTCGATTTTGATGAGTAGAATTCAGCCGTGGTCTCTGATTACAAAAATTTCAACTTTCTCTGAAACCCTAATTCCCGTAGCCATGAATGAAGGTGCTCAAAATCCAATTTTGTTTCGACAGAAATATGCACCTAATTGTTTCTAGTGTAACTCCAAAACTACGAATTCACAGGGTCTGAAACTTCTACCTGTGGTAGCCCGACTTGTCATCTTTCCAACCCCACAGGTCTGACCTCAATTGGATTCTCTGAGAGAGCGTTATGCCAAGTGTCGCAACGTGACATGTTTATAGGATAAAACATGAGAGCAAACTTGTACGGAGTGCCACATCTCACTGGTTCACTTTCAGCCTCTGAACCTTCGGCCTGTGAAAGTACAGTCTGTGCCCTACCTGTCACGTTTTATGAAATTTCATTTTGAGCCTCCTAGCCCAAGTTATGACATTTTTTCCTAGGTCACCTGTTTATGACTCAGAACTGGAAGAGGTAGAAACCCTAGAATGTACAGATCATAAAACACAAAGTAAAACGAATTAGAAGTTGTGCTTCGGACACAAGGTACATGGGGACCTTATCTTCCACCTGTAAGAGTTTCAGATCCTGAAACCTCTCCGAAATGGATTTATAGCGAAATTTCTACGATGACTGGTTTTTGCTATATCAAGCCCTAGCTTTGCAAGTGCAACAAGTGTCATAAATGCCATACCATGCCTTCTTTCAGGCTAGCTCTGATACCATGTTAGTTTTTCAGAATTTTCAATTTGATCTAAGATCTTAACTGATAGAATAACATGTACAGCATATCTACATCATATCAATCATGGACACAATATTGCAAGCACACAACAGACACAGAGTTTCACCAGGAAAAACCAAGAAGGTGAAAAACCCCGCAACTTCCTCAGAGATAGAAAGAGCAATGATACAACCAATGTATAAGAGATAGTCTTCTCCTAGCAGCTGATCCTCTTCCTCACATGTGCGCCACTTTCCGAGTGATGGAAGAGTGAGTAATGAGTGATCAAATAGAGATCTCTCGATCTCTATTTATACTTGTCCTGTCCTGCCCAATAAACTAACGAGGGCGACTTGTCTAGCTTAGCCTAATAACCCATGGTTATCTTAATCCGGGATGACCCTACACTTGGTGGTCTAATAACCCATTTACCCACATGACTCATACAAGTCCGACCCCATCAAGGTGGTCTAATAACCCATCAAGTATAAGTTATGACACTTATAATATAAATGACGACACTTCCGTATAGAGGAATAATAACATCTCTATAGGAATACAAACACTTCCGTATAGAAAAATAATAACATCTCTATAGGAATACAACACACATGGCTAAAATACATTCCAAAGTTACATATACGCCAATAATAAAGTTCCTATTAGAAGATTTCTAGCCAAAGTACAAATGACTAAGAATAAAATTTTCCCTCTCAACCTAAGGAGTGTTGTCTTGTCACAGTCATATGCTCATATTGTCTCCAGTCAAGACGAAACCTGGTTTTGGCATTGTAGGTATGGTCATCTACCCTTTCAGAGTCTCTCTCATCTGCAAAAACAATCCATGGTCAAAGGATTACCAGTCATGAATGAATAGTCAAGCTCTTATGAAGACTATATTTTAGGGAAACACAGAAGGAACAGCTTCCCAATTCTACAAATAGATCCAAAAAACACCTTGAACTAGTTCACACAAGCCTATGTGGACCCATGCAAACCCAATCTATAGGAAGACGTCTGTATTTCCTAACATTTATTGATGACTATAGCAGGAAAGTCTGGATTTACTTTCTCAGAAATCAGTCAAAAGCTTTCTCCAGATTCAAAGAGTTTAAAGCATTGACTGAAAAGCAATTAGGTAAACCACTTAGAATACTCAGATCAGACGGTGGCGGTGATTATGTCTCTCATGATTTTGCCGAGTTTTGTAAGCAGCATGGAATCCAGCATCAGTTCACCACTAGATACACTCCACAACAGAATGGAGTTGCAGAACGGAAGAATCGGACCATCATGAACATGGCCCGAAGTATGCTGTCATACAATAAGTTATCTAATGATTATTGGACAGAAGTAGTTGCATGTTTAGTATATCTACTGAACAGGTCTCCCACCGTAACCGTCAACAACAAGATACCTGAAGAAGCATGGAGTGGCACTCAAATTAGTGTTTCACATCTCAGGATATTTGGATGTGTTGCTTTCGCACACAATACCTGATGAGCTAAGGAAGAAATTGGACAAAAAGACTGAAAGGTGTATGTTCACAAGCTATAGTGAACAACAGAAAGCCTATAAGCTGTATAATCCTATCACCAAGAAAGTAGTGGTGAGCAGAGATGTCAAATTTATGGAAGATAAATGTTGGACTGATACAGCAGACATTCAGCAGACAAACAGTCCAGTACCACCAGAACCACTCAGAATGCCCAGACTTGAAGTACAGCAGCAGGAACAGCAAGAAGGGACACCAGCAAACAGTCCACTACAGAACTAGAGAACCAGAAGCTTAAGGGAGTTATATGAACAAATTCCTTTCATTGATGAGCAACTTACAGTATGCTCTATTTTTATGTCAGCCAACATGTTTTGAAGAAGCAGCAAAAGATCCACAGTGGATCCAAGCAATGAATGAAGAGATTGATTCTATTGAGAGGAATCAGACATGGGATCTAGTTGATCACCCATCAGATAAAAGTTGCGTTGGGTGTAAAATGGGTCTATAAGACTATGATAAGACCAAGTTGAATGAAAAATCAGAGATAGAAAAGTACAAGGCAAGGCTTGTTACAAGAGGTTTAGCTCAGCAATATGGTGTAGACTATGATGAAACCTTTGCTCCACTAGCAAGGATGGACACCATCATAGCTGTACTTGCAATAGCAGCCCAAAACCAGTGGCCTGTTTACCAAATGGTTGTGAAATCTGCCTTTCTGAATGGCATACTCAAAGAAGAAGTCTATGTAGATCAACCACCTAGTTATGTTGTCAAAGGTCAAGAACACAAGGTATGTAAGCTGAAAAACGCCTTGTATGGTCTCAAAGAAGCTCCAAAAGCTTGGTACAACAGAATTGACTCTTATCTCATCAACAATGGGTTCAGCAGAAGCAGTAATGAACCTACTTTGTATGTTAAAACCTAAGTCACCCGACATGGGGACACGAGACACGTAGGACACAAAAATACGAGAGTCCGACATGGGCACGATGACCCCCGGAATCAGGACATGTAGGACACATTTTATATACATATATATATATTTTTAAACATATATTAAAATTTAAAAATATAGACATATAGATCCAAAAATATTTAGAAACTAGAACATTTACAAATATTCAATAGAAATTAGAATATAAACACCCTAATAATTATGATTACACATTGTCATTCACAAATCATGATTCACGAATCACAACACATTTCACATTTGTCATTCACAAATCACAATGAGACATCAGACACATAGATGCATGTCGGAACCATATTTCTCATTAAGTCATCAAAATAAAAATGTATACATATATGTCGGAATGCCACTGGGCACTGGCAAATGCCAAATAGACTAATAGTAAATACAAAAAGGGGTGGATCAAGATGGGAGAATCCCATATGTCAATAGTCCTCCTCCATGCCTGAATCAACATACTCATCACTGCCACTGCCCTGATCCTCATCCTCATCCTCCTCCCCCTGCTCCTCCTCTCTGTCCATCTGGCGATCTACATCTGCTGCTGTGGAGGATGGCCCCTCTATACGATCACTATCATCAAAAGTGACCGGCTCTAGCACTGGATCATTAAGATCCATGTTTTCTAATGCTAACTCAAAACTGTTGTCCAAAGCCATATCATCAGGAAAGACATCCCACATCTCTGTCTTTCCGTTCACCCACTCCTCCCTCTTCCTGTAAATAAGACGAAGGTTGGAGTGCAAATACACCATCGAATCTGCCCTGGACTACTCAAGCCTGCTCTTCTTCACACTGTACAAGTTCCCATATGTGCTCCAATTCCTCTCACAACAAGAGGATGATGTAACTTGAGAGATGAACCTGAAGGCTAACTTCTGTAGAATAGGGGATGTTGCCCAATGAGTTGCTCACCAAGCATAAGGTTTCTTACCCTCCTTATCTCTAAGCACATCATAGCCTCCAAATCTCCCAGTGCCAGTAGAAAAATCTACAAAGCCATCCTCCACCTCCTTAAGCATGTCTCTATCCTGAAATAGCCTTCTAAGTGTTATCTTCCTCCCATTTGCAATCTCTGCATCCATGTGAGGAGGGACTATGTGTGAGGCCCTCGATCCACCAATGAGCCACTCCTGAGTGTAGAACTTGGGGTTCAAGGAGTGGGCCAAGCAATGGAAAAGTGTGCAATTCTTGTCCCACCTGGAGATAAGAATATCCCGAATAATGGTCCATAAGTTCTCTGCAGATGTCCCATACTCGGGACACTCATTCTCCATGACAATGGACCTCATGGACTCAATCATGGAATCCCACCCCTCATAAACCTCTGCTAGGATGGGCTGGTCCGTGTCTGCAAACCGCAACAAAGAAATGATTGGCTCCATGATCTTAATGGTAAGATCCAACATGTCCCACCAACCATCATTTAACACCATGTCCTTCACCTTTTGTGAAGCAGCCTGATCCGTCTTTCTCCAAAATGCCCAAAACTCTGAAATCACCATGGACCCAAGAGCGGTTTTGACCTCCCTCAACCTCTTGAGCATGATGAATGAGTAAGCAAACCGAGTATCTGCAATCTTCAGCAATCAAAGCTGTGTGTACTATTTGTAGATGGTGATGGAATTTGTGTGGTTTTGTACAAAGTTACGGATATGGCGTGCATTCTCAATAAGGTTGTCAATCCATGCCACATCCGAAGCAATGGATTTCAATGCTAAATTCAAGGAATGGACAATGCAAGGTGTCCAAAAAACCTGTAAGAGCAATAAAAGCATGTATCAATGACTCTACAACACTAACATTGCAATGACCAAATTCAAACAATGAGCAAATTAGAAATGAAAGGTGTCCAAAATGAACATACCTGTGGATATTTAGCTTCCACAATCATGCCAGCAGCCTTGCAAACAGGTGCATTGTCCGTGATGATTTGTACACATGACTCAACACCTACTTCTTCAATGGTTTTGATGAATAAATCACCCATAAATTGTGCATCCTTGTATTCCCCAAGAGCATCCACCGCTTTCAAGAACAACGGTCCATTTTGGGAAGATACCATGAAATTGATGAGTGGATGGCGTGCGGGATCCGTCCTTCCATCAGAAACAACACTCACATCGGATGAGGGCCATGTTGATCTAATTGGCTCAAGAATTTTATCTACCTCCTTTGCTTTAACCAACAATGTGGTTCTAAGCTTCTTTGAACCAGAAGGCACATAACCATTTGGAGCTCATTCCAAGATAGTTTTAACCGTCTCAAAATACAATGGTGACCATGCAACATTGAATGAGATGAAGTTGAGGTAGAAGAAAAATGCAATACGAAGGTCTACCTCTATTCTCCCTAAGGAGGGTAAAACCAATGAGTATGAATAGTGAACTTCTGAGTCTGAGTAGGGACAATATAATATACATAATAAGCTCAACTAGGTCGACATATCTATATGACGCCAGATTATGACACTAAGTGCTAAGACATGCTATAAGGATAAATATAAAAGCAATATAACCTCGACACCATGATATACCTGCTAAGTCATATACCTGAATGCTCATCATCTGAACCATCATCTGTCCTCTGAGACTACTACTATAACTCTGGGCACTATTGACTACTCCGTACCAATGGTATAGTGGCTACATCGATCATCTCTCTGAGTGTCCTGAAACTCAGTCATGGCATGGGGAATGTATACTGTTGTCCAAAATCTGATAGTGATCCAATATAAATGCTCATCTCAGCATCTCAATGTAAGGGAACTGGCTGAATAGTGCATTGGAATCTGACAAAAATGTATGGTAGCCCGGCTACTATATATGTGATAACAACACCTTCAGGTGATATGGTCCTTTGTCGATGAGGTCGTGATTGTATGTGGGACATTGTAACATTTAAGGAGAGGAAAGGATACATACCCCGACGGGTGTGCTGAGAGGTAAGAGTACTCTTGGATGTTTCTAGACTTACTTAGCATTTTGTGCCAATGTCATTTTCTCGTGATTGTGTTTGCAGATTGATAGCCTCGTGACAGTGCTACCCTAGAGGCTTGATCAGTGTTTTAATCAGAAGGGTTTTAAGTTTTCTAAAGGCTAAGCAAAGGTGTATAAGGCCTTAGTGGATAATACTACAATGCAAATACTAAATCATAACAAGAGATTAGTGAGGTAATGTTTATGGTCTTTGCAAAGGTCTATGTATTGCCAAGCAATCAATCGTGGCTAACCTATATACTAAGGTCTAGTCTTGCATAATATGAAATGTTGGGCCATGCTTTGCATTACCATGCTACTTCGTTGTTTTGCTACACGACTCAACTATAGGTCTTAGTAGAAAATTTAGCCACCACTAGCACAGAGGTTGATGCAGAATTAATGGCACTTTAAATGAAGTGGGTGACAAGATGGAAGAGGGTTTCGAATTGGGGTTTTTCCTTATGACCACGACTCCTACGTTTTCAGTTTGGTTTTGCTGCACTTCGTGTTTTTCTGGAGGTGGCTTTGTGCCCTGACCCGAGCTGCGCTCATGGTCAGTGCACCTTGACATTGGTAGCTTTACTTGGTGGCGTAGAGATGCCTTCCTCCTACTCAGGTATGACTGAGCTGTTGCATTATCAAATTGCTATATGCACAGGTAGTAGGGGTTTTCACTTATGGTTTGCTTGTTTGTTTTGGCAAGCAGCAAAAATCTTGGCATGGTTTGCTTGCGCATGTTCGGGAGGTTCATCGCCATGGTCATTGGTAGTGGTAAGTCCAGCTACCATCCCTGCTACTTTGCTTCTCGCATCCCTGTTGGTGTACTATGTGTTTTCGTGGTGGGGTTTTGCTGAGCACGATACAGGGCTTCCCTTTTTGGCTCTCTACAAGTCACCTTAATGGCTGGACTATGTAAACGGTGATAACCTTCATGAATGTGGCTCCTATGTAATTTTTTTATGAAGCTAAGGCTCAATGAATACTTGTTTGTTTTGATGTTGAGACTAAAGTGTTGGAGGATTGGTTTTGAAAACAATTGTTTGGAAAAAAACGTTATAATATTGTGGCCTATTATGAAATTGGGGTTTACATAGGGGACTCTCTCCTATATAATGTATGGTGTTCGAACGTATGTTTTGGGTGTGAAATAAAGACTACAGCGTTTCTACTATTATCTCCTATTAATGTAATCTTTTGGTTTAAAGAATGAAGATGTGGCTCAACCGATTTATGTGGTTGTACTAACTTCTTATTTCGATTTTCGTTCTGGGTTTTCACGATTTTGATGTGGAAAGTAGATGAATGTGTCAAGGTTTCATAACGCAGCTACTCCTGTGTTGTAGCTAGAAATCAAGGAACCCTATGGTTTTTATCCTATGTCTGCGTTGGATTGATTTCTAGTTCTCTGGTGATTCTGTGTGATTTATGAATTTGTCGTGCAAATTTAGATGAATCCTAATGGGTCTCATGCGCCTCTGTTTCTGAGATGTAGCTACGGTTTAAGAAATTATGGTTTTGATTGGTTGACGTCTGTGTTTGACAGAATGTACTCATGTTTGGGCTTTCTTGTTTACTGTGGGTCCTGCACGATGAGTGCTTTTGACTCCTAACTTGGGTTATGAACTTATAGCGTAGGATAAGTAGAATGAATTCTATTCTGTTGAAATCATGCTTGTTGGGAAAGGTCTGTATAAAGTTTCATGTAATCGTTGAACTGTTTGGTATAAGATTAAAATGTTGTATGCTACGTTTATAAATCATGAAGCCTATAAAATGCGTTTTTCTGTAAGTTTTGGCCAGAGATGTTTGTGTAACGTTGTTGCAAAACCTTTTGAATGGTGCAGATGAAGTTTCGATGCCTGGTCTAAAAATAAATGTTGATTTGCAGTAGCTAAGATAATACTTTTCGTTTCTAAAAGAATTTAATGGACAGGTGAGAAAAAGAAATAGGAACAGCTACTTAAAAACAATATTTAGTGATAACCCTAACTTTACAAAGTAAAAATACATTTGGCTAGCAAAGGATAGCTGGGCTAGACCTGCTAGACAACGCCACTCGATTCTGGGCAGAATCTTGAATTAATACTGATGATGAGAACAATACTAACATAAATTTAAATTCTGAAAATAATTTGTTTGAAGGTCTTGTAAGTTTTGCATACCTGCTTATTTCTGTAGCTTGCTCCCGACTGTAATGACCTGCACACTCAGTCAAATAATTAATGGAAAAATGCTGAACTTTTAACTAACCTGACAATTGATCCTGGAACCAGATAACTTTGGGACTACCACGTTCCTCCCAACCATGATCCTACAACCGTTCCTAGTACAGTATGGATCCCCCCAAGCTGGTTCTGACATGCAAACTGAGAGATAAAGGTCCCCGGTTCATAGTTGATTCAGATCTGCAAATTGATGTGGAAATGCTTCATTTCTTGGAGCAAAGAGGTTCTCTTTTGTTTCATAAGAGAATTATATAAAAAAAAGATGATCCCCAAACTTTTGGGTCTGTCCTCTTTATGTAGGTAAATCTTGAATTAGGACTATTGGAAAAATAGGTTTCTTTAAATTAAATAAATTAATTTTCAAGAGAATATTTGTTTAATAAATTATTAGTTCTTTTGGGACCATGACTTTTCCACTTGTTTAACTAGAGTGCTTTTGCTTTAAGCCCTTTCATAATTTTAAATGACAAGGTTTAAATTTCAATTACATAATTAAGGTATCTTTGATTTATTAATTTAAATGCATAACTATATAAAATAATTATATTTTATAAATAAAATAATACCAACATTATTTTATTTTATAATTATTAATAATAACATTAGCCTTGAGGCTTTTATGCATGTTAACCATAGGAAACTACTATTAGTTAAATTATGTTTTAAGTGGTGATGTTGTCTTTTTATTTATCTTCACATGATACTCCTTTCTAATCTTTTTAAGGATAGGGTCCACTTCTTTGGACGGTCTCGGTAAGCTAGGATAGGCACCTCTAGTCTCCCCTTTTGCATATCAGATTCCATCGTTTTAACATGGTAGTTCGCACAGTACTTGATCATAATAAGATTTATTTAATCAATTCGAATAGTTGTGATGAGACACATAAGTGCTACTCAGAGTCCTTCTGACTCAACACTTGAGATCTAGTAACCCCGAGTGCTCTTCAGAACTTTTTAATTCAACACTCTCACATGGACGTTACGCTAGTGCAATTCCAAATCCTTTGCTCAACACTAGAGTTAGAATGTGGTTGTAATACACATCTAGGATATTTAATTGGCCTCGGATCCGGTATTCATTCTCTTTCAAACTTGGAGTGCTCCAGGGCTTATGCCCAACACTCAACGTACATCGGGGCTTAGGCCCAGCACGTAATAAGAGTCCTCTAGTTACATCGGAGCTTAGGACCAGTATATATGTCATTCATGTGTTTTTGAGTCCACGCTCAACACACTATATAATCATTCATATGAATCATGCTCTACACAGCATAATGTAACAAAATCGGTAATCTCAGTATATCATAATTGTAACCAATTCACAGTAAAACATAAGTTTAATCATTCAGGCTTTCCTACCCAGTATAAATTCAACAATAAAACAATCAGGGTACATGCCCAATATATCACCTCATGAAAACATAACTCAAAACATGTTAAGGCTTATGCCCCATAATAAATCACATACGCTGGGGCTGTAAGCCCAATATTTAACATAGAAAATAGTTAGTCTAAAATTCGGGATATTACACACAATTGGAATCGTATTGCTCCATGTGTACTATGTAATTATTGTATTCTATCCTTATCCAATGAGAACATCATTTTCTTTTAGAAATAGTATTTATGTGATTGAAGGCTTTTCCCATCATCATATAAATTTACTTTTTTGGCTAAAATTTTGAATATATTCTTGACATATCCTAGGTAGATTTTTTGGTTTTGATGTGCCCATCGCTATATCGCTTCATCAATTCCCCCCTCAACGAGACCTCCATGTGTAGTACATTGTTTTCATTGAAATTGGGTTCGTCCTCTTTTCTCATTAGTTATAGTTTCTCTAATCCAACGTGTGGTCTGGATGGCTCATCTTGGTCTATGACTCTATACTATATATTTTTTTGCTTCTGCAACTCTGTCTTATGTAGGGTGATAACCTTCCTTCCACCATTTTTTAACATGATATTTTGTTCATAGTAGAATATTTTGAGTACGAATACAATTCGATAAGGAAAAAATACATATTAAAAAATTTAGTACAAATAAAATACGGAAGTAGCTTGCCTATCTATAATTTTTTTAATCAAATATTCACAAATATACCAAAATATACTTTTAGACATTTATAATAAAATTTAACATATATTTAAAAAATATAAATATAAAATCTCAACAATCTGAGATATGGAAGTGTGAGAGATAGGAAAGTATGAAATTGAATGGTGTTTTTGTTTTATAATGTTTAACTAATTAAAGTTTTTTTTTTAATTAGTTTTTTAAATTTAATTATCCATTAGTAAAAATCTGTATCCGTATTACACCTACACCGAATATTTGACGAATTCTTGTTCTGAATTTCCGTACACGAAGTACCAATACGATCGAATTATACTACTATGATTTGTCACAATAGATTGTGCCTCTTCTCGTTCTAATTTTCCATACATAAAGTACCAATACTACCGAATTATACTATTATGATTTTGTCACAATAAATTATGCCTCTTAGAATAGATAAAGCTTGTCTCCCGAATAGTATTGTATATTCCTCCCTTATTAGCTTTGGCACCTCAAATCCAACCCATGTTTTGATGCCATTTGCAATCATTTTTACGACTGTCATTCTTCATAAGGGTGTGCAAGTAACGTGATTTGACAACCTAGTCACTATCTTTCTCTACTTTAATTATGGTTTTCCTATCTCTTTATCAAATACAAAGGAAATAATGTTTATCTTTGCCCCTTGGTTTACTACCGCATCATTGCTTTATCTTCCCATTACATTTGCAAGAATTTGTAATTCTTTTTAATATAAAAAGAACTAAATGATGTAGTTGGATTTCCTCGAGGTTATTTTCCCAAATTTCATTGATGTTTAGGAGGCATTTAAAGAAATCCACAATTTTCTTTAGGTATTGCTTATTTATGCCCAACTGCTTAAAGTGGCCAATCAAGTCGCAGAGAAAGCCCGATGGTCCAATGGCCCTACTTGATTGTCTTTGTGTTTCCTTCTTGATATTTCCTTCCAATCAAGTCGCAGAGAAAGCCCGATGGTCCAATGGCCCTACTTGATTGTCTTTGTGTTTCCTTCTTGATATTTCCTTCCCTCTCCTTTGTCAATCCTTTGATTGCCAGGATGGCTTCCTCCGATTTTTTCTTTTGTATTTCAAAAGCCATGCTATATTTGGTGTCAAATTGTGCTCTATGGTAAATCCCTCTGGTTTTTCCTGGGTTGTAACTAAGGCTTTCTTTGGTTCTAGTGGTTACTAAATTTGCATTATTTTGCAACTCTTTTATTGGAGTTACCTAAATAGTATTCGGCAATATTTACTCTCGTGATGACCATAATTTAAGCTTACTGTGACTTTGTAATGTTGAAAATGCAATTGTTTGCTATGTGACCACAGGTGCCACAAACATATCATTTGCATGCTACTTTCCCCCATGGTAATGTCTAGATATATGTGTGTTCAATTGTGATTCTTCCCTCTATACGCTATGATCCCGTAGTTGGTTGAATAAATAGTTATTAGTTTCCCAATAATATTCCTTTGTTATTCTCCCTTGGGTACCTAGGCTTGTAAAGTCCTTGCTGGTTCCTTGGGATTTTGCAGCAATTATGCTAAGAGTGTTCCAATGTGTTTTGGTTCCAACAAAAATCAAATATGTTCATCTTCCTTGATTCTATGTTTTCCTTCCAGTTTTCCTTGATTCGTTCATCGTGTGTTGTCATAGGCTCGTGCCATTTTATTTCTCTCATCTTCTTTCGTTCTGCCTTTATATTTTCTAAACTTTTATCATAGTATTCATGTTATAGATTTTTCTACTTGCTGTCAATATGTGTTTCTCCTTCCATTTGAATGGATTCATGCACCACGTTCGTATACCACTTTGGGTTTTTGGCCTTTGCATGTGAACGAACTGTATCAAGCAACGTTGTGGTGAACCAATCTTTTTTCTTAAATTCTCATACATTACTTTTTATAGTCACAACCTCAATTTCCATAGAATACCGAATACGCCTCAGGGTATTCCATGAACTAATCTTTTTTCTTAAATTCTCATACATTACTAAACATATCAAAACAGGTAGAATTAATGAGTGAACTTCAATAATAGCTCAATGGGGCAAACCCCCCCAAAAATATTAGGATAATCATCATAAAAATATCAAGGAGAATTGCAACCCGCAACAAGACCCACGGAATAACAGAATAAATCAGGAATTTATAGAGAGAAGGAAGAAATACCATGCCTACATAACCAACATAGAGACATACCGCAAGAAAAACAAGAGATATCATTTGAGGAGTTATTAGAACCCTCACATCAAAAAGCTAAGAAGTGGGATAGCCTCACAGGAGCTGATAGTAGAACCTTTGATGAAGTTAACAAGACCACAACAAAAACAAAAACTGACAGGTCACAAGTACCATTATATTGATGGATCCACAGATGGAGGGGATCGCATATTTATTTTTTAATCACTCTAGCAAGAAAAGAATGAAGTTACTCCGATAAACTCAAAGGATTACTGAGGAGTAATTTTAGCAGGGTGTTGAGTGCAGATCTGGGTGGCCGACAGGCTTAAAAGTTACAACTTTGCAAGAATCAAGCAAGGAGCTTGGTGAGATGGCACAAATCCAAGTTCGGTGAAGGCACAAAGTGCAAGCAACAGATTAACAACTAGACACAGTGCGCACGACAAGGAGACTCGGTGCAGGCTTCAAGTGTAGAGACAGGAGCCGCAGCTGGAGGTAGCGTCCGGGAGAAACGTGGCAAACAGGAAGAGAGTGCAGGCTATTCCTCGGGGTTTCTAGAGAGCAGGTTAGTGGGCACTCCCTCGGGTGGTTTTCCCTACGGATGCCCTCGTCTTGATATAACATTGCAACTATGTTGTACTTGTGTTCTAAAAAGGTTATAGGGACGGTCGGCTTGGGGTGCCGCCTTCATATCTCTTGTGTCTCTTTTTTGTACTGTGGCTAAGTAAGATTCGGTTAAGTGTTGAATACATAACGTATTAACTGAATAATTGAATAAGTATAGAAAATTGAATAAAAGTAAAGTGTTAAGGGTTATGCAGGAATGTACGCGTAGTTTGTTGGGCTCCCAGTGTTCAGGGTTATGCAGGAACGCTTAGTCTGTGAAGATTATGAACGAGCCAAATTTACAGTAGTCCAAGGAAAACTATACAAAAAACAAGAGAGAGACTTTATTCAACACAAGAAAAGAAAACCCTTTATTATTTTTTTCCAGTTTTTCAAAAACTTGCAGAGCGACATAGTTATATGTAGATTACATTGCATAGAAATAAAAGCATTATTTTGTACATGCCGTAAAGTTAGCTGTAGCTTCATATGTATAATTCTGCAAATTTATTTTATTCTTCACATGCATTAGCATGCACTAAATTTTGTTGCTAATTATTTAACAAACACATGCAACCTAAAAATAAAATACACACTGTCAATAATTCTGCACAGCATCAGTTATCAACATACTCCCCCTTGATGCGTAGTGAAGATGTCTACTAATTGTTTTTTAGTGTGGATGTATTTCAATTCTACTTGCTTCTTTTGCACCAAATCTCGAATAAAATGATACTTCATGTCAAAATGTTTTGTCCTGCTATGGTGCACTGGATTCTTGGCCAATTTGATAGCACTCATATTATCACAAAAAATTACAATAGGTTGAATTTGTTTTTCTTCAATTTCTTCCAGAACTTTTCTAAGCCATAATGCTTGTATGCCTGCTGAGGTGACTACAACATATAATGCTTCTGTAGAAGAAAGAGAAACTATACTTTGCTTTTTTGAGCTCCAAGTGATCAAACTAAAACTAAAAGAAAAACAGTTACCAGATGTAGACTTTCGATCATCCAAACTACCTCCCCAATCAGAATCACTAGAAACAAGTGAAACTGAATAAGCAATATGAGGCCTTGTGTGGCTTAGAAACATTAAGCTTCCAACAATACTTATGTAAGTTGTCTCATCAGCCATTTCAGCACCATCATCTCTACACAACACAACTCCATGAGCAATTGGAGTAGGAGATGGTTTGCAATCAGCCATATCAAATTTCTCTTAACATATCGTTTGCATACTTTGTCTGACAAATACAAATTTCATCTTCACTTTGATAAACTTCCATTCCAAGAAAATATTGCATGCGGTTTAAATCTTTCATCTCAGACTCACTCATCATAACAAATTTGAATCCATCCTTCATCCTACAACTGCTACCTATATACAACAAATCATCAACATATAAACTGACAATAAGAATATCATTACCTTCTTGTTTATAGTAAAGGGTAGGTTCACTCTTACTTCTTTTGAAACCATTCTCATGAAAATATCCATCAATCATGGCATACCGGGCTCTTGGCGCTTGCTTTAGGCCATACAAAGCCTTCTTCAACTTGCAAACATCATGTTCTTTTCCTTGCACTTCAAAACCCTGTGTCTGTTCCAACAAGATTTCCTCTTCTAAGTACCCATTCAAGCAGGCACTTTTCACATCCATCTGATGAATGCTCCATTTCTTTTGAACTGCCAGTGAAATCAACATTCTGATAGTATCTTGCCTTGATACAGTTGCAAATGTCTCTTCGTAATTAGTGCCATACTTCTGTGTGAATCCCTTAGCAACTAACCGTGCTTTGTGTCTTTCAACAGTCCCATCACTGTTATACATTGTCTTGCAGACCCATTTAATACCAAATTTTTCCTTGTCGTGTGGAAGATCTGTAATATCCCAAGTATCATTCCTATGAATTGAATCTATCTCTTATTGCATAGCTTGCACCCAAACCTCATTAGTAGAAAGCTTCTTCAAAACTTGATGGTTCGAAATCGACTTGTGAAAATAAATCAAAATTTACAGTCTCACCTTTTGAATTTTCTTCATGTACCAAACTTGTACTTCTCTGATAAATGTCATTTAAGCTTCTCACCTTCCTTGAAGTACTTGGACTTGAATATGGAGAACTAAATGAGAGGCTACTCGATGGAATTGTATCATTTGGAACTGAAACATTAGTGGGCTTCTCATTATTAATATCATCAATAATATCACCATCCAAACCAGATTTTGACTTCTTAGCATGGTATTTTTTATGACCATAAACCCCCTTCATAAAAATCACATCTCTTGACACAACAATGCGATTGGTGAGAGGATTATACAACCTGTAAGCCTTAGTTTCCTCACTATATCCAACAAAAATGCATGGTTCACTTTTTGGATCTAACTTTTGTCTCTTTTCATCAGCTACATTAACAAAGGCTAAAGAACCAAAAACTTTGAAATGATTAACATTAGGGTTTTTCTCGTACCAGTCTTCATAAGGAGTCATCATGTGAAGTGCGCTAGTGGGACTTCTATTGAGAATGTACACTATCGTAGCAATTGCATCACCCCAAAAGGAATTGCTTAATCCTTTGGTAGGTAACATACTCCTTGCCATTTCCACCACTGTACGGTTCATCCTTTCAGCTAACCCATTTTGTTGTGGTGTGCTAGCAATGGTGAATTGTATTCTAATGCCATTCACATCACAAAAATTTTGAAAACCTATTGAAGAAAATTCTCCTCCACAATCAGTCCTTAAGCACTCTATTTTGTAACCACTTTTATTTTCCACAAGGGCTTAAAACCTCTTGAATATATCAAATATTTCACCCTTGCTGTTCAAAAAATAAACCCAACACATTCTTGAGTAATCATCAATAAAAGTAAAGACATATGATGACTTACCCAAATGTTTTGTTTGCATAGGACCACAAATATCATTATGAACTAGCTGAAATGGATAATGGGCCCTCCATACCTTGCCTCTAGTAAATTTCTCTCTTGCATGTTTTCCTTTAGCACATCCTTCACAAACCTCCTTGTGCTCTTTAACCTTAAGCAAACCATATAAACTAATTTTTTTGATGTTAGAAGCTTCAAACTATGAAAATTCAAATGGCCATACTTGAGATGCCACAACCAATCTTTGTCCTCATATGCCATATTAGAAAGGTTGATGCCATTTTCTCCAAACTTCAATGGGAACATTCCATTCTTTGACATAGGCACGCACAACTGTAACCACCCCATTGCCTTGATTCTCATCACAAATTGTGCATTGTCTATCATCAAACACTACTCTGTAAATCTTTTCACACAACTACCCAACACTTAATAAATTATGTTTTAACTGTGGAGTGTAGTAAACATCTTTGACACTTTTCATACCTTCTTTAGTATGGACTTGTTATCACACCATAGTAGTTGGGCTACTATATTTGCTGAGCAGATATCTGCACCTTTCAGATCTTTGCCTTTACATAGTTTTAGTGAGATCAGTTATGATGAGCAACATTATTTATGATCACTTACACATCATAGCAGTTATATCAGACAGTCTGTAGACCTTGTGCCAAGGTTGGGCCTTGAGAGCTTAGATTTGATGACCGATTTGACCTTTTGTTCCATACAGATTAAGTTCAGTGCCCAGAGTTCCAGATGTTCTCCTTGCAACAGTGTTTCATTGGTTCTAGATGATATTGATTGAGATATGCAGTGATATGACTATTAGACTTGTGATTGTTAGCATTTGATTATTATCTTGTTGTTTTAGTCATCTTAATAGCATTAATTTGCTTGATAACTCATGCTGTGACAGTATTATTTAAATGAATAAAATGAAATATCTTGGATGGATTTAAATAATAAATTGGATGTATTCCTTGCACTTTAAGGTTTACTGACTATAGTCATTGGTTTCACTTACTCTCTTAAGAGCATGGACATGGTCTTTCGTGACATTTATGTTTGCTAGCTTAGGTACCACATTCATTTGACTTCATCCATCCATGACCCTCCATGTTTTGGCTTTCACCTTGACTTGTGATATGGAGGACCTCCCCGCTTCAACCTCTGTGTTGGACTTGCATCCATGTTAGTTTTGTGTCTCGACTCTGAGTTGGCAACATAACTTGCCTTTGGTAAGTTGGATTTTATGCCATTATAATTCTAGTCGGTTGGCCCGATGTGTGGTTCTACTCAGAATTCCCCCTAATTGCTTGAGTTGTTGTTGGCTAAAACCTAAAGCAAAATGTACTACCTTGGAAATAAATGAAAGCCACATGAAAAGGGCTATGAAATGTAAATGCAATGAAATGTTGTGAACTGTAAATGCACCACGGATGCAAGCTGCGATTAGTTGTGCTTATTACCGCATGTGAAATCCCAGAGGGGTTGTACTAGGCCTAAAAAACAATGGATAAATGAATGCTATATCTAAATGATTGCTGGCCATGAAACGAGATGAAAGGTCCTAAAAACTAGTGGTTAAATAAATGCCAAATCTAAAGACTGTTGACCGCATATGGAAAAATTACCTCATTGAGCCTACGGTTTATGATTTGAGATGGAGTAAGGGACAGCTAAATCAAAGTGTCCCCTAGGGCCATGAGTGACTGTTCTAGTAGTAGACATTTTTGCCAAGGTTGAATAAACACTTCACTAAACAACTCACCCATTTGTGAGACACCGCCATTCCTTGTGTATCTTGGTCCGACACATGCTTAAGTGTGTTAACACCTTTTCCCTTATCCAAGTATCACTATGACAAGTTAGTCAAGTCACCCCTTGTACCTAGCCTTGTCCTTAGACTTCACACTATGTTAGCAGTTAGACCATGTCCATCGGAAGATGTATGTCTTTAAAGCTTTGGTGCAAGTAAAATATTAAATAACATTGAATATCTATGTATTAGCTGCCACTTGATTGATGTTTTTACATTAAGTTAAGCTGTCAATATGTTTAAAGGAACATGTCTTAGTCATTTGTTATAATCTATTCTATGGTTGTATATTGACCTAGTCAAACATAGTTTAACCATGGTCATCCTTGGGATCCATGATGAGATGGACCATTTATGTTATATGATGTTGATCTATGGTCCTACACCTATTGATGATTCCATATTTTGGGCACGTGCTTCAGATGATGATTGATGCAGTTTTCATGGATTATTATTGTTTACAGATCATCATATTTTACATGTCCGAGTATGGTGGACCCTACAGATGATCCTACAAGTTATTATGAGGTGTATGGGTACTCATCTCTAAGGGATTTGGGTCTTCTGGATCGATTGAAACAGTTATATTTCAGTTTTAGGAACCCCCTGACACGATACTAGCAGTTTTCCACCTGTTGACCAGATTGACCATGCTGATGTGGCATGTCCAGCAATATCTTTGGAGGCTAGTCGTTTCCTATGGTGCTACAGAGGAAGGGGGTGGTCCAGCCACTTGTTTTTACCATATTACCCCCCTTTCGAACATGACAGTGCACTCAGTTTGACAACGCAGGCACCCCAGAGGCAGTTTTGGGTAGTTTCAGGATTTTTCAGCATATTAAAAAATGGAATAAAAAGGTCATTGGGGAATTTGATTTGGGCAATTGAGGAAAGGTTTGGCACTTATTCTGCTCAGAGGTCATCCATGGTGTATCCCCCTTCTTCCAGATCAATTGGCACCAGTCAGTGTGTAATACCCCTAGTTTTGACTTGGAATGTATTTATCCAATATTATGTAAATGATGTAAATATTATAGTGCGAATTCCTATTGCAGAGCTCAAGGCCAAGGCCCAACTAGTGAATGTTTAGGCATGTATGATGTTATATTTCTTTTTTGAACCATATGATTGGCTTATTATGCCTAATTCGGAATGTATGTAAACATCATGCTAAAAATTAATAGAATGGT
This sequence comes from Larix kaempferi, assembly GCA_027924585.1. Lineage (NCBI taxonomy): Eukaryota > Viridiplantae > Streptophyta > Pinopsida > Pinales > Pinaceae > Larix > Larix kaempferi. Next base: position 21,940,885 of record BSBM01000338.1, read on the forward strand.
CCAACAATGGCTATGAAAAGAGCACCAAAGGAGCAATGATTCCACCAGAGGGGAAGAGGAAGGGGGATATGGGAAACCCAATCCTATGCTGCCATGTGTCGACCTTAGAACTCACGCCAAATTCTGTCATGTGATGAGAATAAGCCAATTATCTCATTTTTTTTCTAATTTCCAATCATTTATTGCACATGTGAGGTTTGTGAGAAAAGTCACTTCATGTAGTTATTGAGCATGGGGATTATGATAGTTATGTCAGCTGTCATATTTCTTCTATGGTCAGAAGCCATGTAAGCCGTCTTTTCACCCTCACCTCATATCCTTGGAGTCAGCACTCTTTTGATCATTATTCCATTCTCATTTTCTCATGCAAGCTCCTACACTACGTAGAGTTACCATGACTATTCATGTCCATTACTGGACTGTATGCTTAAACCAAAAATTTGAATTAGAGAACAGAGCTGCATTTTTGGAAGGGAAAAATAGTTGGTTGTAGGTAAGAAGAGAGGTTGTAGGAACCTTACCCATGGAGTTCTGTTGCTTGTAGCTGCTTGTGAAGTCACAAATCAAGGCTACAGGTGGCTTTATAGCAGCCATATCAGATTGGACTTCTTCTATGCACACACTAGAAGCACCCAGCAAGATGGATCGCCCAAGGGAACCATGGATCGGTGACGGGGATGCCTGAGCTAGAAAGGTGTTTTGTAGGGAAAGTACTGTGGAAGCCAAGGATGTGAGGGCTGAGTGAGACCCCTGTAGAGCTCGGTATGAGCATTTGAATAGGAACAAAGAGCATAATGGGTTGTGGGTTGAGAGATTGAATCCTATAGGTGTTTCCTTCGCCTTGGTGGCCTCATATCCCAGCTTGGGGGTGGCCTCAGCAGCAAATAGAGTATATGCTGGATTGAGTGCCTATGGTTGGCTGGAAAAGCACTCTTGCACAACCAATTGCTTGGAATCTGCGTTTATTAAAGATAAGTAATCTTATGCATTTAAATCTGCATTGTTTCATTTGATGTCTGTAATGTTTATGTTGGTAATTGCATGTTAGATGTGTGGTAAGATTTTTATCTCCGCTGTGCATGTTTATTAAGTTTATGGACACACTGTTTATTATTGAAAATCGTATTATGCATTCAGGGGAATTTTTAGAGCCTAGGATTTCCCTCCGTCCCCTCCCGATGGTCGGATTGGGTGAGGGGGACGTTACACAGTGGGGTCCACATGGGCTACAGGAGGCCTTTTATTGCATATCTCTCTCCGATTATGGGGACAGCTTTTGATCATTTGTATACTTGGACATGTCATTGAGTCATATTGTATATCATTGTGCCATGGGGACATGCTGGTGAAGGGAAATAATACCTCCTAGCCCCACCATGTACTCCTAGCCACTTGTCCTTGTCATTATGTTGTGGAACACATGTTATTAGCCACCCCCATGTATGACATCATCCCCCTAGGTCTCTTTTAGCCATGACGTCATAGCTCATTTATGTGATACATGTCTATTGTTATGTTGGCTCATCTTAGCCATTGATTATGTTGTTATATATTTTGATCTCAACTACTAGTTTTCAAAAGTGGTTTAGGGTTTCGGTTTTCCTCATCCTATTTAAGGAGGAGACCCCCTCATTGTAAAGGCACCTTTGGAGCTCTTGAAGATTGGAATAGAAAACTATTTTGCGGATCTACTTCTCATGTCTTGATGATTTCTTCTGCAAGCTGAATATACAAGCTTTTTTTCTATGTATCACTTGTGGTTCGTGGGCTTCAAGTCGTTTTCTGCAGGGAGACCGAATTGGTGAAGAGGAGGACGTTTTCAAGGGAGGATATTGTTGGGGGGACCCTGATATCTTGGTTTGGTTTGATCTGTGTGCCAGGTAGTATCATTATTGTATCTTAGTGACATAGTTGATGCTTTCTTTTACATATTTTCATCATTTTCATCATTCTTTTGATAGGGTTGTTTTTAATTAGATCTTGTCTTACAGGAGGAGGGTGATTTGGTGATCTTTGAGAGAGGATGATTTGGCTTGGAGCGCTAGATCTCACTCTTGAATATACACATAGGGGGGAGGTTATCAATTTGAAAAGTGGCTACAAGCATTAGAGGTAAGTTCTACAAGAATGTACCTAGATCCATTCATTTTTCTTCATTGGTCATAAAAAACCTCATAAGTTAAATCCCTAATTTTACATTTTTTTAGATCTACTTGGATCTAGCATGCTCTTGGGTATCAAAATTAAAACCCACCTTAATAATCCTCACGACAATCCCGATATATAGTTTGGTGGTGCTTGGACTCCATTTGGCTCATTTCCCAAGGCACATTGGTCTCCCCAAGGAAAGTCACATTCCTTGAGGGAGGTTATTTCGCTAGTTCCAAGACGTGGGTAGGTGAGATTTTTCCTTCATTGGATAGATCAACCCCTAAAACCTACCCCTAATGCTTCACCTTGTTGATTTTCACCTTGTGAGCTCAATTCCTCATTTTGAGGGTTGTGCCCCACTTAGGTCACTAGGTGATGCATTAGATCAATGGAGATCTAGCCATGGCATGTGCTTGACATTTAAGACCCACCTTGATAATCATCTTAACTATCCCAATCTGTAATTTGGTGGACATTTGACTCCATTTGCCCTTCCAACTGAGGCACTAGTCCTCCTTGAGGAAAGTCGCACTCCTTAGGTAGGTGGCCATTTGCTAGATCCCATATGTGGGTATTGCTAATCTTTTGTCAAATCCATAGATCCATGCTATAGCATACCACCTAGTGCCATCTCACCTTAATTCTGACCCTGTAGGCCCTATTTGCACCATTTCCCACTTTTTAAAGGGTGGGTCCCACTTGGGTATTTTTCATGGCATTACCTCTTCTTTAGATCTACTTACTTAACCTCATAAGTGACCTTCATCAAACACTTGGTTGAAACATTTGTCCCTTGCTTAAGTCTCTCAACGAAGCCATAACCATCTTGGGTCCACTTATCTCTCTAGATTTAAATCTTAATCCATTGATCTCCTTGCATAACTTCACTCACTTCCCTAGGAATCTTTGGGTTAGCTAGTCTTCAAGATTGGCTAGGATATCCCCCTTGATCTTGATTTATCTTGATCTAAACTAAAGGTTGCTGTTATCACACCATAGTAGCAAGGCTACTATTCTTGCTTAGCAGATATCTGCACATTCCAGAGCTTATATTATTCAAAGCTTGGCTTTGATGACTTTATATTTTGAAATCACTCATGATTAGAGCAGTGTATTATTCAGACTTATGTTGGACCTTGTGTCCAGGCTGAGCCTTGACAGTTCAGATTTGATGATCGATGTGACCCTTTATTCCATATAGTTTCAGTTCAATGCCTAGAGATGTATTGCAGCAGTGTTTCAGATGATATATGATGATTATTCTTATGATGATGTTGTATGACCTGTGCATTTATGATCATTGACTGTGGATTATTATCTTGTTGCTTTAGTCATGTTCACAGCATTAGCTTGGTATATGATTCATGATGTGGCAAACTTTATAAACTGATAAATTATAAAATGGACATTTTACTTGCACATTTAGGTTGTTTCACAAAACTCATTGGTTCACTACCTTGCATAGATATGGTCTTTCTTGACACCAGTTGTCTCCTAGCTTAGGCTCCACTTTCACTTGACTACATCCATCCATGACTTTCCTTATTTGGCTTTAACCCTTGACTTGTCTTACTTGACTTTTTGATATTGAGGACTTCCCTTTTTACTACCTCTGTGTTTGCACCGCATCCCTGTTTGTTTAGTGTCTCGGCTCTAAGTTGGTGACAAAACTTGCCTTTGGCAAGTTGGATTGTAGGCCTAAATCATTCTGGTCAGTTGTCCCGATGTTTGGCATTGGCACAAACTCCCCCTAGTCAATTGAAATGTTGTTGGCTAAAACTGAAAGCTCATGTACTACTTATGGAAACTTATGTAGATTCTCCCATGGAAACTAAAGAGGGCAAGAGCGATGAACTCCTAAAAATACTCCTCGAAGACTATAAAAAAGGTCCAAAAAGCAATGGTTCCTAAATTCTATATCTAAAAAATTGTTTACCTATGTATCTATAAACATGCCCTGGATGCAAACTGCAATTAGTTGTGCTTATCAACACCCCTGAGATCCGAAGGGTTATATACGCCAAAAAGGCCATGAAATGAAATCAATGGATCCTAATCAAACTGGATCATCTTTTACAAAAGTAGAAATGATGCCTAAGTTGAATAAGCACTCTATAACAACTTACCCATTTGTGAGGCATAGCCATTCCCCGTGTTTATTTTGTCCAGAACAAAGTTTGTAGCTTCCCCTTTCTCCCAGTCCAAAGTGTCTTTTAGTTGAGTTTAGACAAGTCTCCCCCTTTGCCCAACCTTGTTCCTAGCCTTCATCCTTGGCTAGCAGTTAGACCATGTCCAATGGGTCAGTTTGTCATTTAAGCTATTGTGCAAGTGAATTCAAATAACAACGGAATGAACAAATATGTTTAATGCCACTAAATGGTGTTATACTTTAAGTTAAGCTGTGAGTATGATTAGAGGAACATGTCAGTCTATTGATATGATTTATCATTGGTTGTATATGGACCTAGTCAAACCCATTTTGACTATGGTCATTTCTTGGGATCTATGTTGATGTGTGCCATGCATGCTTATGGATGATGATTGATGGACCCACATACTCTTGATGATGAAAATATATGATGGACATATGATTTAGATGATGACTGATGCAGTTCAGTAGGTTTTTTTATTACTTCAGATCATCAGATTATGCACTGTCCATCTATGGTGGACCCTCCAGCTAGCCCATTTGGGCAACCCATGGTTTATGAGTACACATTCTTAGTATATTTTGGTCTTCTGGATTCGATGAAACTCTTACTATTCAGTTCCGGGCACTTCTGACAGTGATAGATGCAATTTTCCACTTGTTGACCAGATTTGGGGCTAATTTCCAAGCCTGAGCAGCAGGGGCCATGAGAGGCCAGTTCACCTAGGGTTCTGTATGAGGAGGCGATGATCCAACCACTTGATATTACCATTTACCAGCCCTTCTGGAGAGCCTGGTGGGCTCAGTTTGACAGCACAACTTCCCTAGGTGGTAATTTGCAACACTTTCCCAGTTACCAAGGCAGTCCAGAAATGGGATAAAAGGGTCACTGAGGAATTCGATTTGGCCAATTCAGGTAAGGTTTTAACACTTGGTTTTCACAGAGGTCTGCCAGGCTAAACCCCCTATCTTCCATCCAGTTTTCATCAGTCAAGGGGTCCACAGAGGCTACAGCAGGCCATTTACTGCATGTCTCTCACAGATTTTTGGGACAGATTTGATCATTTGTAATTATTTTGGACATATTATCTTATTTTATTGTGCCATGGGGATGAGATAGAAAGGATTGATGTCTCCTAACCCAACCATGAGCTCCATTCGTCATGTCCTAGTCATATGAGGTGGGCCCATGTACTTTTGCCCCCTCTAATGGATGGCGTCTCCCACCATGAGTATCTTTTAGCTATAACGTCATCATTATTTTGAGTGATCCATGTGTTATGTTCTTATGAATCATTTTAGCCATTGATTATGTATTGAGATCTTTTAATCTCAACCACTCATTTCAAAAAGTGGTTTTGGGATCTAGGGTTTTGATCTTTATTATCGTATCTAAGGAGGAGACCCCCTATTGTATAGCTCACCTTTGGAGCTCTGGAATATTGCAATAGAACACTTCTTTGTGGAGCATATTTATCTTGTCTTGTGGATTCTCTTGCATCTTGAGTATACAGTATATCTTCTATGTATCATTGTGGGTTTTGGAGCTACATCTTGTTTTCTTGCAGGGAGGCCGAATTGGTGGAGAGGAGGACGATTTGAAGAGAATTATTGTTGGAGGCATCCACATATTTTCTCTTGGGTGGATCTTAGTGACAGGGAGTGTATCATTATTTTATCTTTGTGACATAGTTGATGCTTTCTATTACATCTTTCCATCATTTTCATAATCATCTTACTTGGCTTGTTTCACTTGATCTTGTCTTGTAGGAGGAGGACGACTTGGCATCTTGAAGGAGGACGTTTTTGCTTGGAGCTCTTGGATCTCACTCTTGAATATACACATAGGAGAATGCTATCAATTTGCAAGGTGGCCATAAGCAATTGAGGTAAGTTCTACAAGGTATGTGCCTAGATCCATCCATTCTTCTTCATTGGTCACAAACCCTTAAAAGTTAAAACCCTCATTTTTGTTTTTCTTAGATCGACTTGGATCTAGCTTAGCTTTTGGAAAGATATTGAAAACCCACCTTTATAGTATCCATGGCAATTCGGATCTATAGTTTGGTGGTGATTGGGTTCCATTTGACACACTTTCGAAGGCAAAATAGCCCTTTTGAGGCAGATCGCACCCCTTGGGAGAAGCTAATTGGGTTAGATCCAACACATGGGTAGGTCAGATCCCACTTGATTCATGATCCTCATACTTGATAACCTAACCCTAGTTTCACTTCTTTGATTTTTGCCTTGTGGGCCCCATTCCTCATTTTGAGGGTTGTACCCCACTTGGGTCAATTTGGTGATGCTCTTTCAATCTCATATCTATGGAGATCTAGCCATTCGATGCCCATGATTTTCAAGATCCACATCCATACTTGCCTAAACTACTTGGATCTAAACTTTGGTAGCCTTTGGACTTGATTTGACACACTTTTCCATTCTTTTAGCCATCCTTGGGCAAAGTAGCACTCCTTGGGGGTTTGAGTTTGTCCACTTCTAGGACGTGGGTGGTTGAGATCCCATTGGATTTGAAACGAGCATACCTTAAAACCTATATCTAGTGTCTCACTTTGTGAAGTTCTGCCTTGGGGGTACCATTCCTCATTTTGGGGATTGTTGTCCACTTGGGTCACATAGTGAAATAGTAGATCTAGTAAGATCCAATCATCACATCTTGGGTATCCCAGTTGATTTGCATGCCAGGTGTCCCGATCTATAATTTGACATCCTTTTGACTCCATTTGCCCACCCACTCAAGGCACTAGTCCACCTAAGGCAATTCGCACTCCTTGGGAGTTGTGTCAAATGCTAGATCCCATATGTTGGTATCTCTAGTTTCATCTTAGATCCATAGATCTACACTTTGCATACCCCTTGGTACCATTTGCACCCCTAACCTCACCTTGTGGGTCCCATTTGAACCATTTCCATATCCCAAGGAAGTGGGTCCCAAATGTGCCTTTTATGGTACTAGATCTTGTTATCTTATCTCATCATGTGGCCCAAATCATTTATTTGTTGAAACACTAGTCACTCCTTAAGCCTCTTTCAACCATACTTAAACTTCTAAGTCCACCTAACCTTGCATTGGTTTCCGTAACTCATATTTCACACTTCCCTAGAAACCTTTGTTTTGGTCCAATCACCTTTGATTGGCTAGAGGGTCTCCCCCATGGTCTTGATTCACCTTGATCTAAAGTGAAGAGTGCCTCGGTTGACGTGACTCCCAGCTTGCATTGGGAACCGTGGCATTTCTTGGGTCACCTCTTTAGCTATCCATGTCCTCTACCTTCCCAGATGGGATACCTTTAAGGACAACTACAAGTTCTGTGATAACATTTTTGGCGCTGTTGCCGAGGAAGGTAAAGACTTACCTTAGGTGTCTGCGATTATCCATGCATAACACATATCTTATCGCATCCAGATTAATCTAGATGGTTATCATTTCAATCCTTAATTAAAAGCATATCCATCTATCTGTTACTCACTCTCTCCCTGCATATTAACGACATACATCTTGGTAGAAGAGTTTAAAATCTACCTAGCGACTCCAAATCGTGACTCCCCTGAGGATTGGCCCCGTGCCCATTTTTCAATTTTGTAATTTGAAAATAATGAATTCAGACGTTTTCTTCCAAATGACAAAGTGTATGAATGAAATATATGAGAATATATCTCGCTATAAAAGGCAGTTGGAAGAAAGAAATGAAAGTCGGTCAACATATCAATGTGGGAGTGATTATGTACATAATTCTTATAACTCCCATCCTTCTTCTCATTCTTCAAGTAAAAATATTAACCAAATTAATTCTAACAAAAGTCAATCTCAACCAAGGCCTTGCAGCCAAAGCATTCGGTCAAATGAATCTAGTATTCCAATTAGACATCCAAAACTAATCCTTAGTAGAATGGCCAGAATTATTAGAAATCCAGCTAAGCCATCTCCTTTTGACTTCTCTGAAATTTATGGGGCACCTCATCTTATGCCAAATAATTATTTTGAAAAGTTGCCTCGCTTCTATGGAAACTATTTTGAGTCAATTGAAAAACACTTCAAATATTTTGCGATTATATGGAAGTTAGGGGTGTTGATGATGAAGATGTTTATATGTGGGCCCTAGGTGAGACATTAGGTGGAAATGTCGGATTATGGTTTGATAATTTAGCCCCAGGATCCATCACTGGGTATGATATGTTCGCTGGGTTATTAAAGAATAAATGGGGGTAGTAACATTGAAGAATTCTTAACAGAGCCATCAAGCAATAAGTGTTCTGTTGAGGATCAATTTGATAACGACCATGATGATAATAATGACAGTTCAAATTAGTCCTTGAGCAGCCCTACTTTTGATCTTGAAGAAATTTCTGATTTTGTGTTTGTTGAGGATTCTTTAGAAAAAGAACTCCTTAATCACTCTATCATTAGCAAGCATGCAATTTCTCATCACCTTATTAAAAAAGAAGAAAATGACGAGATGAGCCAAGACCTTCTTGAGATGATTTCACTTGATCACTGTATAAATAATCAGGACATAATAAATAAACTTGTAAACTTTTCCCCTGATCAATCCATAGATAATGATCGTTTGTCCTCACATAAATTTAATGATAAACCAGTAAAAGAACAATCTCGAGGTCAGGACCGGTTTGAAAATCAAATCAGATGATCAAATCACTGTCCTACTTCGTATAATAAATCTTTAAGTGCTCCTGTTCCATCTGATTCCATCATTAACCAAGGCATGTTAGTTAAATATTTTGGGGTGGATAGTTCCATTAAAATCTGTCCTCATTTATTAAATTGTTCAAACTTCGAAACTTTTTCTGAAATCAGGAGTTTTGTTAATGCCTCTAAATCATTTAAAATTTCAAGATATGCTATCATTAGTCATGTGGGAAGCAGCATATCTTCCAATTTTTTCAAATCTTTGTGTCTAAATGTTTTTTCTGAGATTCCTTGATTGTGCAGCACTTTATTTTGCTATCCTATCGTCTACACTTTGTTCCATCCATTGCTTAATTGAGAAGCTTTATAAAGATCAGTTTCACTTTTTTCAGTTTTAGAGCAGCAACTTGGGTTAATCTTGTTTATCAGGCTGCTAATTTATGAGATGTTACCAATTTGCCTTGTCAATAATCATCTTTTAAATCAAATTGAGTACGTGAGAGAAGTAAATGAAGAAGTTAATTTGTGTGAAAATGAATCGAATCACATGTCTTATGTCTTTCCTCCATCCATCTCTAAGTTTAACTTGCATAAATTTTATGATCCTATCAGTTCTTTGATGGAGGATGTTTGCATCATTCAGTCTTCTCATTGGCATAATTTCATATTGCATCATTCAAACCATTCTTCAATTTTTGAACAAATCAGGAAGATTGTGCCCTCAAATTTGTTAATCTTTAGCCCAATCTTGACTTGTTCTATTATTAAAAATAAAATATGAATCATTAACCTATTTGATGAATGGTTGCACTGGATTTATGATTTTACCTAACATTTGTGTCAACTAGTTAGAGTAGGGTAGGTAGGTATTTCAATAAGCTCACTTGAGGAGTAGAATTTGTGTGCTTTTTTTTTTTTCTTTTTTTTCTTTTTTTTTTTTCTCTGTGTGCTGAGTATTGCCATCTTTTCATTTTCTTCCTGAGTTGTCTGCTTGATTTTTGTCTTTTGATGGGTTGATTGATTGAGTTGAGCTTTGCTCCTTCCTAAGCTTGTCTCACCTCCTGCATGCATTGAAGAGTGATTAGTTTTCTGTTTTCTGTTTGGCTTCCTGTGCAAGTTGAGTTGAGTGTGCCTTCCTGAAAAAGTCTTCTTTGTCCTCCTGCATAGTAAAAAAATAATAAATGATGAATAACATTTACATGCCATGTTAGATTAAAATTTCTTTTATGCATTTCAGTTTCTGTCTTAGAATAGATTTCATTTTAAGTTTTATTTTATATATCTCCCATACATGCTCCATGAGGTATTCTAGTGTTTGTGAGCACAGATACAGGTCCAAAATAAAAGCTGAAAGCAAAGATGTTGCAGTGTTGGATTGAAGATTGATGCAGAGCAGTTCGAGACCAGAGATTCTGAGGTTCTCAAGCGCTCTCTCCCTCATAGCACTTGTCCCAGCTGGAGCCAGATGTTATCACACCATAGTAGCATGGCTACTATTCTTGCTTAGCAAATATCTGCACATTCCAGAGCTTAGATTATTCAGAGCTTGGCTATGATGATTTTATATTTTGAGATCACTCATGATCAGAGCAGTGTATTATTCAGACTTATGTTAGACCTTGTGTCAAGGCTGAGCCTTAAGAGTTCAGATTTGATGACCGATGTGACCCTTTATTCCATACAGTTTCAGTTCTGTGCCTAGAGATGTATTGCAGTAGTGTTTCAGATGATATATGATAATTATTCTTATGATGATGTTGTATGACCTGTCGATTTCTGATCATTGACTGTGTATTATTATCTTGTTGCTTTAGTCATGTTCATAGCCTTAGCTTGGTATATGATTCATGATGTGGCAAACTTTATAAACTGATAAATTATAAAATGGACATTTTACTTGCACATTTAGGTTGTTTCACAAAACTCACTGGTTTACTACCTTGCATAGATATGGTCTTTCTTGACAACAGTTGTCTGCTAACGTAGGCTCCTCTCTCACTTGACTATATCCATCCATGACTTTCCTTATTTGGCTTTAACCCTAGGATTGTCTTACTTGACTTTCTGATATTGAGGAATTCCCTTTTTACTACCTCTATGTTTGGACTGCATCCCTATTTGTTTAGTGTCTCGGCTCTGAGTTGGTGACAAAACTTGCCTTTGGTAAGTTGGATTGTAGGCCTAAATCATTCCGGTCGGTTGTCCCGATGTTTGGCATTGGCACGAACTCCCCCTACTCACTTGAGATGTTGTTGGCTAAAACTGAAAGCTCATGTACTACTTATGGAAACTTATGTAGATTCGCCCATGGAAACTAAAAAGGGCAAGAGCGATGAACTGCCAAAACGAATCCTCGAAGAGTATAAGAAAGGTCCAAAAAGCAATGGTTCTTAAACTCTATATCTAAAAAATTGTTGACCTTATTTATCTATAAACACGCCCTGGATGCAAGCTGCAATTAGTTGTATTTATCATCACACCTGAGATCCGAAGGGTTATGTAGGCCAAAAAGGCCACGAAATGAAATCAATGGATCCTAATCAAACTGGATCATCTTTTACAAAAGTAAACATGATGCCTAAGTTGAATAAGCACTCTCTAAACAACTTACCCATTGGTGAAGCACAGCCATTCCCCGTGTTTATTTTGTCCAGCACACAGTTTGTAGCTTCCCCTTTCTCCCAGTCCAAAGTGTCTTTTAGTTGAGCTTAGACAAGTCACCCCCTTTTCCCAACCTTGTTCCTAGCCTTCATCCTTCGCTAGCAGTTAGACCATGTCCAATGGGTGAGTTTGTCATTAAGCTATTGTGCAAGTGAATACAAATAACAACGGAATGAACAAATATGTTTAATGCCACTAAATGATGTTATACTTTAAGTTAAGCTGTGAATATGATTAGAGGAACATGTCTTAGTCTATTGATATGATTTATCATTGGTTGTATATGGACCTAATCAAACCTAGTTTGACTATTATCATTTCTTGGGATCTGTGTTGATGTGGGCCATGCATGCTTATGGATAATGATCGATGGTCCCACATACTCTTGATGATGATAATATATGATGGACATATGATTCAAATGATGATTGATGCGGTTCAGCTGGTTTTATTATTACTTCAGATCATCAGATTATGCACTGTCCATATACGGTGGACCCTATAGCTAGCCCATCTGGGCATCCCATGGTGTATGAGTACACATTCTTAGTAGATTTTGGTCTTCTACATCCGATGAGACACTTACTATTCAGTTCCGGGCATTTCTGACAGTGATAGATGCAGTTTTCTGCTTGTTGACCATATTTGGGGTTGATTTCCCAACCTGAGCAGCAGGGGCCATGAGAGGCAATTCACCCAGGGCTTTATATGAGGAGGCGGTGGTCCAACCACTTGATATTACCATTTACCCCCCCTTCTGGAGAGCCTGGTGGGCTCAGTTTGACAGCACAGGTTCCCTAGGTGGCAATTTGCAACACTTTCACAGTTATCGAGGCAGTCCAGAAATGGGATAAAAGGGTCACTAAGGAATTTGATTTGGCCAATTCAGGCAAGATTTTGACACTTGGTTTTCACAAAGGTCTTCCAGGGTGAACCCCCTATCTTCTAGCCAGTTTTCATCAGTCAGGGGGGTTCACAGAGGCCACAGGGGGCCCATTTACTGCATGTCTCTCACAGATTTTCAGGACAGATTTGATCATTTGTATTTATTTTCGACATATTATATTATTTTATTGTGCCATGGGGATGAGCTAACAAGGATTGATGCCTCCTAGCCCGACCATGAGTTCCATGTGTCATGTCCTAGTCATATGAGGTGGGCCCATGTACTTTTTCCCCCTCTAATCAATGACGTCACCCTCCATGAGTATCTTTTAGCAATGACAACATGATTATTTTGAGTGATCCATGTGTTATGTTGTTATGATTCATTTTAGCCATTGATTATGTATTGAGATCTTTTAATCTCAACCACTCATTTCAAAAAGTGGTTTTGAGATCTAGGGTTTTTGTTTTTATTATCGTATATAAGGAGGAGACCCCCTATTGTATAGCTTACCTTTGAAGCTCTGGAATATTGGAATACAACACTTCTTTGTGGAGCATATTTCTCTTGTCTTGTGGATTCTCTTGCATCTTGAGTATACATTATCTCTTCTATGTATCATTGTGGGTTTTGGAGCTACATCTTGTTTTCTTGCAGGGAGGCCGAATTGGTGGAGAGGAGGATGATTTTAAGAGGATTATTGTTGGAGGGATCCACATATTTTCTCTTGGGTTGATCTTGGTGACAAGGAGTATCATTATTGTATCTTTTTGACATAGTTGATACTTTCTATTACATCTTTTCACCATTTTCATAATCATCTTACTTGGCTTGTTTCACTTGATCTTGTCTTGTAGGAAGAGGACGATTTGGCATCTTGGAGGAGGACGTTTTTGCTTGGAGCTCTTGGTTCTCACTCTTAAATATACACATAGGAGAATGCTATCAATTTGCAAGGTGGCCATAAGCAATTGAGGTAGGTTCTACAAGGTATGTGCCTAGATCCATCCATTCTTCTTCATTGGTCACAAACCCTTAAAAGTTAAAACCCTCATTTTTGTTTTTCTTAGATCTACTTGGATCTAGCTTACCTTTTGGAAAGATATTGAAAACCCACCTCTATAGTATCCACGGCAATTCGGATCTATAGTTTGGTGGTGATTGGGTTCCATTTGACACACTTTCCAAGGCAAAATAGCCCTCTTGAGGCAAATCGCACCCCTTGGGAAAAGCTAATTGGGTTAGATCCCACTTGATTCATATCATCATACTTGATAACCTACCCCTAGTGTGTCACTTCTTTGATTTTTGCCTTGTGGGCCCCATTCCTCATTTTGAGGATTGTACCCCACTTGGGTCAATTTGGTGATGCACTTTCAATCGCAGATTTATGAAGATCTAGCCATTCGATGCCCATGATTTTCAAGATCCACATCCATACTTGCCTAAACTACTTCGATCTAAACTTTGGTGGCCCTTGGACTTGATTTGACACACTTTTCCATGCTTTTAGCCCTCCTTGGGCAAAGTCGCACTCCTTGGGGGTTTGAGTTTGTCCACTTCTAGGACGTGGGTGTTTGAGATCCCATTGGATTTGAAACGAGCATACCTTAAAACCTATATCTAGTGTCTCACTTTGTGAAGTTCTGCCTTGGGGGTACCATTCCTCATTTTGGCGATTGTTGTCCACTTGGGTCACATAGCGAAATAGTAGATCTAGTAAGATCCAATCATCACATCTTGGGTATCCCACTTGATTTGCATCCTAGGTGTCCCGATCTATAATTTGACATCCTTTTGACTCCATTTGCCCACCCACTCAAGGCACTAGTCCACCTAAGGCAATTCGCACTCCTTGGGAGTTGTGTCAAATGCTAGATCCCATATGTGTGTATCTCTAGTTTCATCTTAGATCCATAGATCTACTCTTTCCATACCCCTTGGTACCATTTGCACCCCTAACCTCACCTTGTGGGTCTCATTTGAACCATTTCCATATCCCAAGGAAGTGGGTCCCACATGTGTCTTTTATGGTACTAGATCTTGTTATATTATCTCCTCATGTGGCCTAAATCATTTATTGGTTGAAACACTAGTCACTCCTTAAGCCTCTTTCAACCATACTTAAACTTCTAGGTCCACCTAACCTTGCTTTGGTTTCCGTAACTCATCTTTCACACTTCCCTAGAAACCTCTGTTTTGGTCCAATCACCTTTGATTGGCTATAGGGTCTCCCCCTTGGTATTGATTCATCTTGATCTAAAGTGAAGAGTGCCTTGGTTAACATGACTCCCAGCTTGCATTGGGAACCGTGGCATCTCTTGGGTCACCTCTTTAGTTGTCCATCTCCTCTACCATCCCAGATGGGATACCTTTAGGGACAACTACAAGTTGTGTGATTACAGTTTTCTCAGTTGACGTGACTCCCACTTGCATTGGGAATCATGGCAAGCCTTGGATCACCTATTTAGTTGCCTGACACCTCTACCGTCCTGGATAAGATACGTTTTGGAGACAACTACAAGTTGTGTGATAACAGGACTGCCATCTCTAATTTTGCAGAAACCTCTGAGGTTTTTTCATCACCAATTTTGATATTAGATTTGAAACTTTCATCCATTGTAGAGAAGAGATTGCAATTTCCTGTCATGTGGTTAGAACAGCCTGAATCTAAATACCAAACATATTTAACAGTATTTTCAGTTTTTCCATAAGATAAAAACAAATTATTTAGAGAAGCATCATCACCCTCTTTAGCATAATTAATACTTTTGTTTTCTTCAAATCTGCAATCCCTCTCTAAATGACCATACCTTTGACAATGATAAAATTGAATGCTTCTCTTATCAAATCTGCCTCTACCTCTTCCTCTGAAACCACCTCTTCTAACTCTATCTCCTCTTGAAAAAAAATCATTCTGACCTTTACCTTGGGCTTGGTTTCTTTTGGAGCTAGAACTAGCATCTTCATTCTTTGCAACCTATAGCTTTGTGGAAAAAACTTTCTCATCACTTTCTACAAATGAATCTCTCACTCTGTCTTCATGAGAAATAAGAGATCCAACTTGGTGATCAAAGTGAAGGTTAGTCAAATCCTTGCTTTCTTCAATGACTATAGAAACATGGTTCCATCTTGGTGTTATAGACCTCAACACCTTTTTAATCACAACTTGTTTATCAATAGTTTCTCCTAGAGTAGCCAATTTATTGACAACATCATTTACTCTTACACAATAATCACTCACCTTCTCACCTTCTTGCATCTTCAAATTCTTGAATTTTGTCCTCGATGTGTATAACTTGATCACTACCTTGGTAAGCTTCATGTGGAGTCTTCCAGGCATTATGAGCTGACTCTGCTCTTGCAGTTCTTCGAAATAAGCTCTTATCTAGAGCTATTTGAATATGAAATAAAGCTTGGGGCATTCTTCTTCTTGGCTTCTCTCTTAGTTGTTCTATCATTGGCTGTAAGGGTGTTCCAATCAGCTGGCTCTTCCGATAACCTGATTCTACAATCTCCCACAAATATTTGCCTCTCAAAAAGGTTTTCATCTTGATGGACCAATAATCATTATAACTCCCATCAAATTATGGAATGGGCAAAGAGTTAGAATTTGACATTATGAACTTAATCAAACCAACCTGCTCTGATACCAAATGAAGATTTTGAAAGAGCCAAATTTATAATAGCACAAGGAAAACTACAAAGAAAACAAGAGAGAGAATTTTATTCAACACAGGAAAACAAAACCTTCTATTATTTTTCTCCAGTTTTTCAAAAACTTGCATAGCTACATACTTATATGTAGATTACATTGCATAGGAATAAAAGCATTATATTTTACATGCCGTAAATTTAGTTGTAGGTTGATGTATAATTTTGCAAATTTATTTTATTATTCACATGCATTAGCATGCAGTGAAGTTTGTTGCTAATTATTTAACAAAAACATGCAACCTAAAAATAAAATAAACACCGTCAATAATTCTGCAGAACATCAGTTATCAACATTCTTGTTATCACATACATAGTAGTTGGGCTACCATGTTAGCAAATCAGATATATCCACTTTTTTTTAGTTTTGTCTTTACACTTATTCAGTGAGATCATCTATGATGAGCAACATTATTATGATCACTCACACAGCAGAGCATCTTTGTATCAGACATTTAGTAGACCTTATACCAAGGCAGATCCTTGAGACGTCAGATTTGATAACCGACATGACCTTTTATTCCATACATATGCAGTGCAGTTTTTGTTGTTTCAGATACAATTTTCTCAGTGGTTATAGTTGGTTCAGATTACGGATGTTGATATATGACCCAGTATATATATGATGTGCATTTATGTTATTACCTCTTTGTTTAGGTCATTTTGATAGCACTGACTTGGTATATGGAAATTATGATCTGGCAGTATATTAATGATTAAATGAAATTGGTTGTTATGGATTATATGTATTTGTTGTATTACTGACATTTGGAAACTCTTGTCTTATACTTGTTGGACTTTACCTTCATTAGACTGTGAACATGATCATTTAGTGTCTGCCTGACCTGCTAGCTTAGGCACCATCCTCACTTGTCTCCATCCATCCATATGTCATTTCCCCATATATTGATGTTCACCCTAACTTGCACCTTGACTTGTGATATGGAGGATCTTCCCCACTTCTACCTCTGTGTTGGACTTGAATCCATGTTTATTTTGTGTCTCGGCTCTGAGTTGGCAACAAAACTTTCCCTTGGTGAATTGGATTTTATGCCTTTATCATTTTAGTTAGTTTCCCCGATGTGTGGTCTAGATTTGCGGAAGTCCCCCTAGTTGCTTGAGATGTGTTGGCTAAAACCTAAAGCAAAATTGTACTACATATGGAAATTATTGTTATATTTTGTACATCCCAATGAAAGGGGCTATGAAATTGAAGTGAGATTCAACTGCTACAAAAGGTAAATGCACCTCGGATGTAAGCTGCAATTAGTTGTGCTTATACGCACATGTGAAATCCCAAAGGAGTCATATTAGGCCGAAAAAGCAATGGATAAATGTATCCTAAATCTTAAATATTGTTGGCCATGAAATTCACTAAAATGAAAAGGTCCTAAAAAGCAATGGTTAAATGTATGTTAAATCTAAAGATTGCTAACCTTATGTGAAACTATTCCTCATTGAGGCTGCGGGTTATGATATGAGATGGAGCAAGGCACATGTAATTCTATGTGTCCCCTAGAACCTCAAGTTACGATTAGCCTGACACCTAGTTCACGGCGGTTCTAGTAGTAGACAATTTCTGTCCAGGTTGAATAAGCACTTCTCTAAACAACTCATCCATTTGCGAGACACCGCCATTCCTTGTGTACTCCTTGTCCAACACATGCGTACATGTATAACACCATGTCCCTCATCCAAAGTATCACAGTATCAAGTCATTCAAGTCATCCCTCTCATCCTAGCCCTGTGTCTTTAGCCTTCACCCTTTGCTAGCAATTTGATCATGTTTACAGACAAGTATATTCTTGAAAGTAAATTACCTAACTAACCTATGATTACTTATTAACGGCCAGTGAAATGATGCTTAATACTCTAGAGTCTTGCTATGAAAATTATATAGAGAGCATGTCCTAACTATTTGCACTTTAGCAGCATGGCTTCTTAGCCAGGGTCATATTTTGATCAGTTTGACCGGTCAAACCTAGTTTCACCAAGGTCGACCTTGGGATCTATGATGACATGGACCACTTTATGTATGATGTTGATCTATGGTCTTCTATATACCTTTTTAATGATTCCATATGATGGGCAAAGGCTTCAAATGGTGATGCAGTTTTTCATGATTATTATTATTCCCAAATCATCATATTTTTACTTGCCCGGGTATGGTGGACCCTACAGATGATCCTACAGGTTATCAAGAGGTGTATGAGTACTCATCTCTAGTGTATTTGAGTCTTATCGATACATTGAGACACTTATCTATCAGTTTCAGCCACTCCCAGGCATGTTATGAGCAATTTTCCACCTGTTGGCCAATTTGGCCTTGGTGATGTGGCTTGTCCAGCTAGATCATTGGAGGCCAGTCGTTGCGTAGAGCGCTACAGGGAAGCGGGTGGTCCCGCCACCTGTTATTACCATATTACCCCCTTTCCGTACATGATGGCACAATCACTTTGACAGCGCAAGCACCAGACAGTCAGTTATGGGAAGTTTCAGGGTTTTTCAGGAGGACAAAAAATGGAATAAAAAGGTCATAAAGGAATTCGATTCGGGCAATTGAGGCAAGGTTTTGGCATGAGGTCTGCTTTGCAGTCAATGGGGTCCACACAGTCAACAGGATGTCATTTGATGTACTTTTCTCTTAGATTGAGGGGGCAGAATTTGATCATTTATGTACTTCGACATGTCATTGAGTCTCATGTTATATTATTGTGCCATGGGGTGATGCTAGTGAAGGGAAATAATACCTCCTAGCCCCACCATGTGCTCCTAGTCACTTGTCCTAGTCATCTTATGAGACACTCACAAGTATTAGTCTCCCCTAGTCATGATGTCATCCCCCTAGGGCCTTTTTAGCCATGACGTCATCTCTTTAGTGAGTGATCCACGTCATATATTGTATTGGCTCATCTTAGCCATTGATTATATTGTTGAATCTTTTGATCTCAACCACTCATTTCAAAAGTGGTTTAGGGTTTTGGTCTTCCTCATCCTATTTAAGGAAGAAACCCCCCCCTGTTGTAAAGGAACCTTTGGAGCTCTTCAAACTTGGAATAAAAATACTATTTTGTGGATTTACTTCTCTTGTCTTGATGGATTCTTTTGCAAGTTGAATATACAATCTTTTCTTTGTGCATCATTTGTGGATCTTGGGGCTTCAAACGTTTTTCTACAGGGACGCTGATTTGGTGAAGAGCAAGACGATTTGGAGGGAGGCTATTGTGGGAAAACCCCATATCTTGCATTGGATTTTCCTTTTGTCTCAAGGAGTCTCGTTATTGTATATTAGTGACATAGTTGATGCTTTCTAGGGACGCTGATTTGGTGAAGAGCAAGACGATTTGGAGGGAGGCTATTGTGGGAAAACCCCATATCTTGCATTGGATTTTCCTTTTGTCTCAAGGAGTCTCGTTATTGTATATTAGTGACATAGTTGATGCTTTCTCTTTCATCTCTTCATTTTTGTCATTCTTTTGCTAGGCTTGTTTCTCACTTGATCTTGTCTTGCAGGAGGAGGGCGAATTGGTCACCTTGGAAGGAGGACGATTTGGCTTGGAGCTTTGGATCTCACTCTTGAATATACACTTAGGGGGAAGGTTATAAATTTGCAAAGTGGCCAAAAGATTTTGATGTTTGTTCTACAAGGTATGTATCTAGATCCATCCATCTTTTCTCCATTGGTCATATAAACCCTAAGATCAAAACTCTTGCATTCTTTTATTTTTCAGATATATGGAGATTAGTAATCACTTCGGCTTAATAATTAAAACCCACATAAATCCTGGATCTTATTTCACAAATCATAAGTCACTTTCACATCAATAATGAACCGAAGCTATAATCATTGAACCCTTCATTTGACTTGTGACTTCATCCTAAGGTCTAGGATAAACCATACACCTTACTTCACTTAGAATTAACTTGATTTGGTGTCTTGGTCTTGATCTCTCCTGTCGGGAGTAGATCAGGTCTCCCCCTTTGTTGTCTGGGCTAGATAACATAAAGTGAAGATTGCCTCGACTGGCGTGACAACCATATATTGGAGGTCGAGGTGATTGTGGTTGCACCTTTTGAGTTGCCCCTCCCTATTGCCATCCATGAGTGGATACATCCATAGGGGTAACTACAGTTTAGGCGAAAACATTTTGGCGCCGTTGCCTGGGAGGCAATAGCCTACCCTAGTTCGACATACCTTTCTTAAAGCCCTCCCATTCTCTTTGCCTAACATTTTGGCGCCCTTGTCAGGGAGGCAATAGCCTACCCTGGTTCGACATACCTTTCTTAAAGCCCTCCCGTTCTCTTTGCCTAAAATTTTGGCGCCGTTTCCGGCGAAGGCAATAGCTTACCCTGGTTCGACATACTTTTCTTAAAGCCCTCCCGTTCTCTTTCCCTAACATTTTGGCACCGGAGAAGGCTTAGGTTTACCTTGGATAAATCTAGTAGTCATTATTCACTCTCTCCTACATATACAACAACACATATCTTGGTAGAAGAGTTTAAGAAATCTACCTGGCGACTCCCAACCGTGAATCCGCTGAGGAGCGAGCTCATTTACATCCCTATAACACTAGAATTTAGACATATCTTATCGTTATCTAGAACCCATGGGGTGCATCATTTTGTTTTCAGGCTCTTGAATTGAAAAATAAATATAAAAATTAAAAAAATAAAAATATAAAAATAAAAAATTATCCATGGCTGCTTCTGAGCGACCTTTTCGCTCGTTTGAAAGTTTTTGACTTTTCAAAAATTGTTGTGTATCCTCATCATATTCCTCATCAAGCATGTGTAAGGTTGCCTATTTTCGATGGAAGTTATGAAATCTCTGCTAAAAGACACCTTGAACTTTTTAGGGAAATTATTAAAGAGTTATCCATAACCCACGAGGATGTGTGTATGAGGCTATTGGCTTCATCTTTCAAAGAAAGAGCTAGACTCTGGCTTTCGAATTTGAAACCCAATAGCATTTCTGGTTATGACATGTTTGAAAATAAATTCTTACAAGAATGGGGAAGTGAATTCGATGATATGTATCTTTCAAATCAAATCCAAGATCAAAACCTTCCCCTTTCCGATCCTATTGTTGAATCATTTAACAATCAAATATCAAGTGACTTGTCAACATCCGTAGATGACCTTTCCTGCCCAATTTCTTTTGATGATAAGTCTTCTACTTTTGAGTCAATCGAAAGTCAAATCTTTAATCATTGTACAAACCATAAGTTTTCAAATTGCTTTTTAGGTAGCTGTAGTCCCGATCCTGAGGGAATTTCTGAGGGTGAGCTTTTAGTTAACAAGTCTACTGAAGTTCCTCCCTCAGAGAGACTCATTAGTCATTCTATCTTTAGTGATCATTCAATTCCTTATCAACTTACTAAAGAAGTAGAAAGTGGAGACATTAACCAAGATCATTTAGTAGTGCTTTCACATGATCACTGTGCAAATAATCAGGATGTTTTAGATGACCATGCGCCTCAGCCTGAGGAGCCTGAGATTGAGCCAGATGTTGATGCCTTTGCTAGTCCTTCAGCTTCTGGTTCTTTTGGTTCAAGTTCTACTTCTACTCCTCACCGTAGCAGTGGTGAGAGTTTGCATTAGAAGAAATTTCAATTTAAAATGGGCCTTCCAACAATAATACAAATTCCATGACATCATCTATTAGCCAATCAAAATGCTTTAAAATTAAAAAAGGGAGCACCCTAAAAAATTGGAGGGAAAAAATAAAAACTACTTTTTTGGATCATATGTTCCACTTATCTCCTTATAGGTTTACTCAAATTTCAAGAGGGAGGACTCGTTAGATACATAATTAAATTATGCATCCAACAAGCACCCATGTTACATACTTTTAACAACATCCACACCATGAAAAATCAAAAATACATTAAAAAATGAGTTTTCTCTCACTAGAAACACGTTTTTAATGTATTTTCAATTTTTCATGGTGTGGATGTTGTTAAAAGTATGCAACATGGGTGCTCATTGGATGCATAATTTAATTATGCATCCAATAAGTTCTCCCACTTGAAATTTAAGTAAACCTACAAGGAGATAAGTTGAAAATACGATCCAAAAAAGTAGTTTTTTTACTCTCTCTACTATTATTTTATTATTTTCTTATTATTTTCCTTAGGAGGCCGTCCATTTTTTACCCAAATTTCCTCTATTGATCAGTTCGATTGATCAACGATGATGTATGACATACACAGTTGACAATGTTATGTAGTTGACTATATATCATGTTATTTTTTGGACTCTACTGGACATCTAACCTATAGGGCTCATGGATTATGTATTTTGTTCTAGTTCCAGTCTCCTAGATATGTATTGCACAATACACTTTGTGCCATTTTGATATATCGACTCTTATATGGTATATACATGTGAAGACATTGGATATTTTGTTTCTAATGCTATGGAATCATGAATTAGAATCTTCAAAATGTTGTTTTCTTAAAAAATTAAATATTTTATGTATTTTTTAGCAAACCGATTCATTAAATTCAAATCGACCGATTCATTACCGATTCAGATTCCAAGTTGACCCTCGACCAATTTCAAGTCTGATTTCGATTTTTCAAACATTGCTCTCAGGTGGTTTTCTCTGCATTAGATAACACCTTTATTAAAAACGTCACTCGAAATAACCTAGGAAACTTGAAACCAACTTTAGATAATTGAATCAACTATCTTGTTTCTATAGTAGCACTGAGCACAACACTGAAAGATTACTCTCTAGTACCTAGGTAGTCGGGTAGTATGGATAAGGGCATGTTGAGCCTCGTTAGTTGGTACCTTGAGAGATCAGGATGAGTACTATTTTTCCACCATGCCAGTATATCAAAGAGCTATAGCCTCTCAGATCCCCTTCTCTTCTGGACCCTAGAAACCTTATCCTCTTTGACCAACTAGCGAAATTCCTACATCTTTGCATTTTGAAGGAATTTGGTAATTTTGTCAATGTAATGATATTCCACAATGAGCAACAGCCCTAGTAGTGGTATTCCGTTATAGGATAACGATCACAAAAGACTTGTTGTTCTATGTTGATCATAGTTGTACTATTTAATAACATTTTTTGTGGACTACCTCATAAAACTCCTTATGATATGTTGATCGTTGTGGTATCAATCCCTGGTAATTTTTTGCCAGCATTCGTGGAGACCATGACAAACAACTTGAACATAATGCAAATCAAGCACAACTCAAAAACAATGCTACCGGATAGATTCCAGAGTTTGCCACAACCAAGGACCAAGTCACATCCTCGCGAAATAATTTCGGACCTATGGCAAGTATGCAAGATCGACTCAATCAACTAACAACTCAGCGCCTCAAAGAAGATAACTAATGCATTAAACCATACATAGAAATCCTGAGTGATAATTATTCCAAGGTGGTTGAGATACACCATAACCAGCCCCTTCTACGCCCTCACATCTATAAAATCACCCTCACTAACAATCATTAGAATCACTTTCTTAGAGTGGACATGAACAAGTTTGATGATTTTGGACCCTCATGTTGTGTCACCAAGATGGAATACTACTTTTACCTCCATTTCTTTACTCATGACGTGATGAAATTTTGAGTGGTGGCATTGTACTTGGACTCATAACAATGGAAATTGTGGAAATGGCATAAAAAAGCATACAAGCGATACATAACCTGCTATCAATTTGTTAAAGACATTTATGCTCGTTTCCAAAGAAGTACAAACTACTTGGGATGGTTGACCAAGTTGCACCAAACAAGATTAGCAGTAGACTTTATCACATCCTTTAAGGAATCAACAATATGTATAGAGGGATAAACTGATTCTTTTTATAAAGAATGCTTCATTAATAGACTTAGGAAAGATATTAGAGTATAAGTTAGGAGCTCAATAGAACCTCCCTTCACTTTAGGCCAACTCTGATCTGGCACAAGGGGGGTTTTTCTAGGTGAATTTACGGTAGACTTTGGATTTATTTTGATGGTGTATTACTAAGACTAGTGCCAATCCAAGGTTTAAGGAGTCAACGAAAACACACAAAGAGGGCTTTAATTTATATGAAGAAGACATAGTCAAGCCATACACATATGTGCCAATAAAAAAGAATGCAAGTAACCCAAACTTTATACCAGATCCAAATCTACCTAAGAAGCTATTAGTAAAGTGATTTTATGATGTATTTTCAACCAACAAGACACTACTAAACAACCCAACTATTAATAAATGGAAAGAACACTAGTAAGGCTAAATTTCAAATGCTATCCTAGAACTAAATTCACCTTAAATTTTTATGCAAAACCATTCAGCATAACAACCCTAAAAATCATGAATAAGGTCATGCTACATCACTAAGGGTGCAACTTAGATGGGGATTAAAAGAAACCCTAAAGGGGGTTCCTAAAGATGCAATTTTTAGGATTCTATAGAGATCTTTTAATGCCTAAGATGAATTAAATTCTAGAATGCAAATTAAAAGGAAAACAAATTAAGTTTTAATTTTGAGTGGCTGGAAACATAGGACTAGTGCCTAGGGTTGAAGTTGGGCTTATGGGATCGATCAAGCTAGTGAAGGAGAGGTTACTAGCATTAAAAGACAGCTAGGTTTTGAGTTACAATCCCTACCAAATCCTAAGAAAGTATAGATATACCATAGGATCTACAGAGAAATAACCTCAGTGGTATCTTCAAGCTACCTTGGGCATGTCATTCATCAAGCGTCAATCGTAGGGAATTCGGTCAAGAGATGAAAATACTTCACCCATTCAACCACAAACCAAAGAAACATTAACCTTGAAAGTAATGAGCTTACTTGCAACTCATCACAAGATAAACATAATTGTTGATCCAAAAGGAATCCATAGCATAAGCAATCCATAGCATCAAACATCCATGAGCATTCACCACAATAACTAAGCAAGAGCTAAACGAGACAAGTTTCTTACAAGTTTTACAATGAAGGATGCTCCCCTTATATAACAAGAAATACTAACAAACTCCCCAATAAAAAAAATAATACTAAAGAATATAAATCAAACTAAATCAAAGCAATATTAAAGAAGAAATAAATCATTATTTTTAAAAATTGAATATGATGTATGAAAGAATATATATAAGAACATTCTCCATTAGCTAGCATGTAATTGAAGATTCTCAAATGCATTCTACAAAAGAGAGGGATCATCAAAGCCATCGATATTTCCTTCGTTTTAAGTTCTTCTATTTGATCCACTAATATTTCTAAAATGCCAAACAAGAAAGAATAATTTAGATAATGTTGTCGAAGTTATTTATCATAGGATTAGTTTTTGTAAAAAGCAGATAACAAACGCTGATATCAATGTAACTGGGATCAAGTTATAACAACCTTTTGTGCTTGTATATGGTTCAATCCTCGTTCAGCTTGGCTCTCCAGCTGATTTAATTCTTTCATCGAGCATGATGCTAGATCCTCGCCCGACATCTTTCTACACGAAATTAAAAGAAAATATGTTAGGCATCTGTATATAAGATATACTGGTTAATAGACACAATATTCAATTACATTGCGTAGATTGGTTCAGAAATTCACACTACCTTTGTGTTGATTCAAGGATCTTAATTCTTTCTTCCATGCTTGCAATTTCTCCTTTGAAGTTCTCTCCATAGAAATATAATCATAAAAGCTCGTTAGCTATTAAATAGTCGTCTTAAACGTTGCACATAGAAATATAACCTTAGATGCTTCTTCTTAGCTATTAAATTTCTCGTCGTAAATGTTGCACATAGAAATATAACCTTAAAAGCTCGTTAATTATTGAATATTTAAAGCAATGTTTTAGAACATGGAGACCCAATATGGATCGAGCCTGAACAGGGACTTCAACTTGGACTCTCGAGTGCTTTGAGATTTTGTCCCTTGTTTTATTAAAAAATATTTAATTTTTAATAATAAATTTTTTTTTAAAGATTTATAACCATGATTTCAAATTATTAGAGACAAAATATATAAATTCTATTAAGGTATAGATCAAAATCGCACCCAGTGTAATACATATGGAAAAAAAAATACATGATAAATGAAGCTCTAAATCCTTTAGAGTTAAAAGTGCCAAAAACATGTTACAACCTTCTAGCATGTTACATAACATATCAATGACCACTAATCAACATACCCACTAGCCTATTACATATAAATGAATATTTATAAATATGATCAATCATCCAACTCATTACCACTGCTTGAAATGAGATCCCTACATCAGCAACAAGACCATCCATTGGCTCAAAGTCGTCAAGAACATATGCAATTGCAAACCTGTAGAAGCATGGGTTCCATGGCTAGTGCCTACCAAGCCTAGTGCTATAACTTCTTATACAATTTGACCCACATCCAAATAAAGCAACATCACTATAATAATCAAGATCAAACTCTGTTGGTTGGGTCCCCTTTACCGATTCAAAGGTTAGATCAATATCATCCAACACAATGGAATACATATCAAGTATTTTCTTCATTATCTGGTTGCACCATAGTAGAAAGTTGTATTGCATTAACAAATTATCATTTAATTCGTTTTTGTTCCAAATTGTTTCTCTTTGCCAAGTGAATCCACTCAAAGACGAACCAATTGCACTCACAGCGAGAAGCACTAAAAATTTGACTCGGATTAAAACTACAAACTTTTGCAATTAAATATGTTGGCTACCAAATTACTCCCACACCAATATGCTACAAAGACAAAGTTAGTTCAACAAATTAGATTGAGACTTTGGTTAAAAAATCAAGTATACAAAGCTTAAAGTTTGAAACAATTGAACTTAACAAAACATTCAAATTATTTACTTAGTTGGTAACTTGGTCGACATCTCTTGCAAACGTTGCTAATTTTTTCCAAAGGTAGCCATGGCTACAGTCAAAGCACTCATGTATTGTTATATTTCCAACTACTCACTATCGTCAGAGACCATGCGCACAAGGCACTCATATAAACAACCTTTGACCTCCTAGTTTGATGGTGTCCTCACTAAGCTTTCTAGTGATACCTTCGGTTCAAAAAATACGCAACCATATGTACAAGGTGATGAAGTTGATTGTTCCATCTATTATGGATGATATCCCAGATAGGTCCTTATTTACTTACTCTACCCCTGTATGCTTCATTTATCTTCTCCTTTGCCTCATCCAAAGCCTCATAAATGTACTCCTTAGCCAATTTTCCCCATCCACTAACCATAACCACAACACCTTAAAAAGGGGCTCGACAATTTTCACAAACTCTATTTTTTTTCTAGAAAGTGTTTCTCAAAACTTGATTTTCGGTGTATTTTCCATCCTTTCTGTGGGCCTACTGAGATACATTCCATTCATCACTTGAAAAAATATTTTTCAAGTTTTCTACTTGGTAAAGGAGAGATTTCAACATCAGGAAGTGACTTGAAAATCTCATGATGGCAAGCCTACCAATATCCCACCTCACCTCTAGGTATTTTTCCTCATTCGGTTCAATAACCATTACTAGTTGTAAATGTATTTTGTATTGTTCTTGGCATGCTCTCTAGTGTTCATGATCCACTCCTACTTGCCTATATCTTCAATAATCAACTCTATGCAATGCGTAGCAAATGGGTCCGGAATATGGTTTTGTATTTTCTCAATAGCATCTTATAATTTTGTATTTTCTCAATAACATCCTATCACTAAAAACATAGTTAAATGGACTAATGTATTGATTTGTACAACATTTTCTAGACCAACTATCATAATCGTATCATCCAAATGTAAAACAAAATGAGAAAAAGTACAAAGAATAGGGAGAATAGTCCACCAATTACCATCTACATATATAACTATTTGATCCTGTTAACAGTTATACTCTGATTAGTACTTTGGGCTAGATTTGAGAACAAGTATACGAAATGGCCACTTTGTAAGCTACTTATAGCCATCAATTTTAAAAGCCATAATTAAAGATATAAGTCAATGAGAAAACAACAATGGCCATTGGAGTGTAAGAGATCTCAGAACTGCCTTCTTCAGCGAGGATGTTTTGATCGTCTAGTATGTTGGTGACTCCTAACGGGGTTTGTCCTACTGACTTTAGAATCTGCAAGACTTGTATTATGAAATTTATTATAAAGTGCTTTCTACTCGTTCCTCGTTACTTTTGTAGTATGTACTCTGCGTTAATTCAATTATCCATATGTCCAAGGCGTATAAACTGTATTTAAACTACTCTTGTAAAGAGCCTCTCCGTATCATCCAAAATATGAAACAACAAGTTTGCATCTTTCACCCGATGAGATGAACCAACCAATTTTAGAAACATAGTTCCATGTGGGCAAGAGAGAACGAAATCAACCCATCCATCTAACATGATGGTACATCCTATTTTTCAGGCATTCCTCTCTTAAAACCTTTAAAATATTAATCCATGGACAAAACTTCTTTGTGAAAAGGAGATCCCCTCAAGTCATCCACTACGCTACAATGGAGAATCCCTTGCACTCGTTGAGGGAGCGACCAAAGTGAGGTTTCTGATTGCTCCATCTTGGAAGCAATTTTAAGGACACTCCCTTATTTAAAAAAATCGCTCTTTGAAATTTTAAGGAATGATTGGGTATCGTTGCTCCTTGAGAGCTTCTTCAATTCTGTCGATGGCAAAAAACTTACTCCTTGAGCGATTTCGTCGGTTGGGATGATTTTTTTCACTTTCATTTTTTGGGAACCAAGACATTGTTTCAAATGGTTGTTTAAGAATGGCTAGATTTCTTTTAGGGAACTAAAACACTTAGTCAATCCATTTGTACTCATTTTATTTCTCATTTCACTCCTCTTTTCTACAGTTTTAAGTGGGTTTTCTATTTGTTTCTAAGAAAATTTGTGAGACCTTGGAAGGGAGATTGAAGGTTGCTTATTGAGAAAGCTTGCAAGGTAGATCAAAAGATTCCATATATACATTCAACCACATTCTATGAATAGGTAGGCTCTAAATCCCACTTTTTGTTTATTTTTAAATATTTTTTTTTACTATTTTAAAATTTTAAATCTTGAATGTTCCCTTCTTGTACTCTTTCCTGTTGAACTTAAGCTTATACTGATATTAGGGCAGGGGGTGAATCAATATAAGATATTTTTTCTTACTTTAAAAATTCATCAATCATTCATTTACTTTGAAACAATAAATACACATAAACTCAAATCACATTATATAGAATTTAATGTGGAAACCCTTTTGGAATAATACCACAAAGACTTATCTTTATATATTGATGTAGGCTCCAACCTAATCTTACAAAGTTTGTAATCACCAACTTACTAAAAACACCAACCGCTCAAATGAGCACCAAATCAACAATATGTAGGCACCAACCTACTAGAGACACCAATCTCCTCAATTGAGCACCAACTCAACAATATGTAGGAACCAACTTACTGAAGACACTAGTATCCTCCACTGGGCACCAACTCAATAACATGTAGGCACCAATCGACTGAAGAATCACATACAAGAATGTTGACATAATCACCTCAAAGAGTACCTCATAATTAGCTTCATAACCTACCTTAGTTATGATCCACAATTTGCTTCAAATAATGCTTCATAACTTGCCTCGGGTCTGCTCCATAATATACTACAAATATGCCACATAGCCTACCTAAGATATGCTCCTTACATTACTTCAAATCTGTTTCACAACTACATCTAATTTGATTCACAATTAGCCTCAATTTTGGTCCATAATTTGTCATAAGATCATCTTCAAACCAATTCCAAAATCTGACATGGTCACCTTATAAATGAGCTTCATCTAGAGAAGAACCCTTAGAAAATATTCGAAGATCACATCTCAAAGCAAACAATAAAAGACTCTTCCCAACAACTAAAGTTACCAAAAGTGAAAATTCTATCTAAGATGAATAAATCACATCTTCAAGCCTTCCTCTTCCATAGTTGTGCCTCCTCCTTCATATATAACCCTAGAAAACCTTTAGAAACACTTCAAGAAAGGCATCATGAAATACTCTAGAAAATCCTCAATAGAACTGTTATCACATCCATAGTAGCCGGGCTACCATGATTGCAGATCAGTTTCCAATATCTTTTTGAGCTAGTCCTTTGAACATTTTGGTTGAGATAAGTTGATAATGAGCTGCATATTGATGATCACTCTCATGTATTCAGTGGATCCAAAACTTGTACATTTTATAGTCTCATGCCAGGACTGAGCCCCATGAACCCAGGTCGGTGACTGAGTTAGCCATTTCCTATCATCCAGACCATATTGTTGACAGTGCCCATGATGATTTCTTCAACTGCAGTGTTTTAGTATGGTTCATATGATTAGATCAATGCTTCAAGTATATTTGATCCACCAGGTATATATTCTGCATTTGGATTGTTCAGTTGCTCTTTCCTTTATTTAGGTAGCTTTGATCGGGTATATAATTATTGTTGGCATCTTCTGGAGAGTCTGCGGTAGGTAAATTTATGTTGTCAACGTTTCGAGCCACCCTTGGCTCATCATCAGGACATAAGCGATGCCAAGTAGATTATCTCCCTCGTCATTCCTTGAAATACAGAATTGTATTTCAAGGAATGACGAGGGAGATAATCTACTTGGCATCGCTTATGTCCTGATGATGAGCCAAGGGTGGCTCGAAACGTTGACAACATAAATTTACCTACCGCAGACTCTCCAGAAGATGCCAGTAATTCTCATTGCGGATTCTCAGCCATTTTAATTATTGTTTACTAGCGATATTATACTATGCTTACTTTTGGTTTAGAGTATAAGTGGTTATTTATTATGAGTAGGAGATTCTTACGTATACTCGTTCGTCGTGCCTTTACCTTATAAGTACAGACTCGGTCATTCCCTTTTACAGGGCTTTTGCTATCCATGGCATCATCAGTCACTTCGCCCATCCATTCGTTATCTTCTAGTTTTTATTTTATCCCGACTTACACCTGAACAAGTGATCTCTAGGACTTCCCCCATCTAGACTTGTATTTCAAGGAATGACAAGGGAGATAATCTACTTGGCATCGCTTATGTCCTGATGATGATCCAAGGATGGCTCGAAACGTTGACAACATAAATTTACCTACCGCAGACTCTCCACAAGATGCCAGTAATTCTCACTGCGGATTCTCAGCCATTTTAATTATTGTTTACTAGCGATATTATACTATGCTTACTTTTGGTTTAGAGTATAAGTGGTTATTTATTATGAGTAGGAGATTCTTGCGTATACTCCTTCGTCGTGCCTTTACCTTATAAGTATAGACTCGGTCATTCCCTTTTATAAGGCTTTTGCTATCCATGGCATCATCAGTCACTTCCCCCATCCATTCGTTATCTTCTAGTTTTTATTTTATCCCGACTTACACCTTAACTAGCGATCTCGAGGACTTCCCCCATCTAGACCTCTGTGTTGGATAGATTCCTTGTTTATATTGTGTCTCGACTCTAGAGTTTGTGATTCTAGTCACAGTGATTGTTCTCCTCTAGTCCTCGAAACCAAGTATGCCTACCAACTGTGTTGCTAAACACCAAAGCATTGGAACTTAAATGCTATATATAAAGGTATGCTAAGTCAGCAAAAACAGTGTTGCTAAACACTACCATACATATCTATATTAGCTAGTCAGTGGCTAAAGGACAATCACTCATCCTTGTTTAATGTAAGGCCGTTTGTCCCCACAAGGAAACATGGTGGTCACTCCATCGCACCTATGGACGGTGGCAGGCAATAGAAGTCATACCGAAACGTATCTGAAGCCCACAAGACTTTCAGGGCACCTACTTTAGGAGGTTGGCTAGTGAAAATCTATAAAGTGAATTAAAAGTTAAATCTCAAGTGTGAAAATATGATAGCAAATTGCTAAAAAGGTTGCTTGTCTAGAGCCTGTTGCCGCCTGGTTCCACACCTGGGAAAACGCAGCAGAAGTCTTCAAGCTGCTGGTGTGGCCTTGGGGGCAAGTCAGAGTCAAGTGCTGTCACTTGGGACTCGACTCCTCCGTCTAGGCTTTCCTAGCGAAGCCAAGGGGGGTAGACCCTAAAAAATAAAAGAAACTAAAGTCTCTAATCTAGGAGTTAGAAAAAATACTTTTGCAACCAAGACAGACAACATATACCTTTTCAAATAAAAACATCATTTATCATTTACTCCCATTAAAATATAATCATCATTCACTTGCATACTAGTCAATAATAAAATGAAATTTGCATCAGGACCAGTGCCTTGCTATGGAGTCAAATAACAAATGCATAAACAGAAAAGTAAATGTTGTGGAGTGTTCTTGGTTTATTTTAAAATTTAATGTGATGGTGATCTTTTTTATTAAGGCATGTGGGTTCCCGATATACGCAAGGTACGGGGGAACATGTCCGGAAATTTGAAGCGTGGCTTCCCTCTCAGGCTTTAGGCTGGATCGGAGTCTCGAGGAGGTGTTCAGATGCTATACCAACGAGGGCAAGCCTAACGGTTTCCAAGAGGTCGCTATCCAGTTTTATCCCAAGCCTTCTGGGAAATTTGCCCACGACAACAAATTGCGTGTTGTGCCGGATTTTCACAAAAAGGGTTTTTTATTGGGGTGGTGTTAAGTCCTATTACTAGTCATCAACTCCTTTCTGGTGTGTACCAACTGGATCAGACTAAGCTGCAAGTTGGCCACAGAGCATACGGGAGAAGACCTTGGTATATTTATAAAAAAAATTTAAGAACCCAAATTTTATCTTTTTATAACCCCAAGAGTCTCTTTTCAGGCGTGCATTTCGGGCAAGCCCTCATACAAAACCCTACTTCGGGAAAGCAAGGGGGGCGTTATGAATTTGTAAAAAAATGTGAAAAGCTAGGTTGTGAGTGAACTTGTGGCCCGCTAGTGAAACGGACCAACAAGGTTTATTTTAATCCTAATTGATTTTATTTAATGCCGAAAACAAGAAATAAAACTACTCTAACAATCACGCCATGAAAATGAGACGACACAGGCCACCCCTGGGGGGATGGGGTATGGGCGCTGGCTAGCCCACTTGCTCTCGTTTAAAATGTGTACAATGATAAAGAGAAGTGCCCCAAGTCTACTTAATGTGACTTGGTGGCTTACAAAATTATAGAAAAATATGCCCGGTTTTGTCAAATATGGAAATATGTGTTCCGGATCGCCTGGATGCTCGAAATTTTGCCAGCACTTCCTCCTACCTGCTCATCTTCTGCTGCAAACCAGCAAGCAATAATTAGAACAAGATGCCCAAAAACACTTTAAGAGTGTCTTTGGAACACCTCCTAAAAAACCCAAAATTTTCTAATTTAAAAACTAAGTAAAAAATGACAAAAATAACCAAGTAAAACAAGCTATGGAGCTTGTCTACTTGGGATCTTTGCTAGCCTTTTAATGGCTGCAAATTATCAGCTCTATGGCAGCCAGATAACACTTTGCAATCAGATCTAATACTTCTTTAGAAAAAATTTGAAAAATTTCGACAACTTTAAACTAGTTTTTTGTAAAGAAAGTACTAGTAAATCAGGAAATTTGAATTTTTTATAAATGAGAGAGAGAGAGATGGAACAAATCCTTGTTGAAAATCGAAGCTTTGAAGATGGTTCAGTGATGCTTGAAGGGACTATATCTGCAAATAATAATTAGTAAAAAGCGGAAACAAACAAGATCCTGCTTCTTGCCAACTCAAGAAGACACCTGCACATCACAGATCTTACCAAACAAAGATTAAATGTAGATATATATACTCATAAGAAACTAAGCTGCTACAAATAAACAAATTTGACAACAACTTATCTCATAGATGAGCAAACCACACCCTTGAAAAATAAGACTTATGCACAAGTCATCTTGGAAAAGAGATCAAGATACTTCATCCACATGTAACCAAGACACCACAAGCTGACCTCCAAAGTCTTCTTTTATTTCAAAATGACAAAAATATTACAATCATAAGTTGGCTGCTCCAAATCTCACTAGTGAACAATGGAGAGCACTCTCCAATTTATAGAGGAAACAATGAGGAGGGAGGGCGCACTTAGTGAGGGAAAGAGAGGTGGAGTGGTGGCACAAATGGTGGAGGGGATAGGGCTGCCCACTCCACCTATTTAGCTGCCCCATATGCAGCACCAAAGGTGCCCATGTAGCAGCATAAAGTATGCTGCCCATTCCCCAACACGTGGGCTGCCAATATAGCAAGTGCGCCCCCTCATCTAGTGAAGTGCGCCCCTCTCCTTAGCCACGAGTTTCTCCTTGTTTGGGGCTGCCCAAACGGCACAAAATCAGCCCATAGCACTCCTATAACTATGCTGGTCGAAATCAGACCCCAAAATCTCTCCAAAAATTAAATATTTTTTTAAGTCATTTTTCACTTTTTTGATTTTTTTATGACTTTTTGGGGATTTTTTGATTTTTTTGATTTTGACCAAGGTAGAAGCACCCAAACATTAGGAAAAGTGGGTTTAGGGGTTTAGGGGGTGCTCTGAGTTAGAAAACGAGCACCCCTAAGGCAAAAAATACCTCCAGACGCCCCAGATAGGCCAATTACAAATTTTTTAATTGAACCATTAAAAAATGGCCCAATTTACGGAAAAATAAAAACTTGCCGAAAATTAAAAAAAACACCTAGGGGGACTTAGACATGTCCATATGACTCAAAATTAACGCCTAGCATGTTCATATACATTGACCCATAGACTCTAATAATTCCCTAAGGCCCGTCAGCCTCCCCAGGCATTCCAGCTTTGGAGGAGCAGGAGAAAAACCAATTAATTATGGAATGCAGTGATGCAAAACATAATAGATAGGTGAAAAAAACTCCTTGGAATACCTGACTTGGCCAAAAAGTCCTAAGGAACCGAGTCTTTTACAAAACACCATGCTAGCACGTTTTTATTACAAACCCCGCAGGGCCATGGACATGTGGAAAAAAATTAAAAACGGGGGCCTTTAAAAGGCCAGCTGGACATCAAATCACCAAAATTGAACATGTGTCATGTTCTACTTTGCCCGCTCGCTTGATAATCCAACCAAGTACAACTTAGTTGGCAACAGAGCCTATTGGAAGCGAGTCTCAACACTCTGCCCATTTGTGAGACAACGCCATCCTCTGTGTTTTTCTCTATCCTGCATATGTCTTTGTGGTCTTTCCTTGATTCCCCTATGCGAGAGATTACAATGTTGAAGTTGTCTAGTCATTCCCCTTTAGCCTAGCCTTGTTTCTTCTCTTTCACCCATGGTTAGCAAATTGGCCTAGTATCTAAATGAGTATACACTTGAGGTTCCTGCTTATAGTAATTGGTTACTTTGATCTAGACTTATTATTGTTACCAGACAATCCACTCGAGCGGACACGAGCTGGATCTCCCTAGCTCAATGTGAGTCTAGAACAAATAGAACAGACTACAAGTGCATTTCCTCGATCTACTTAAGGACCAAGTACTAGATGTCTTACCTTTTTACTATGCAATCCTTTCTCCTAGATGTTGCTCCACATCCCACGATCGTCAGATCCAAGCTGCAAGACCTGTCAAGACAAAGACATAAGAGAACCCAATAAAAGACATCTATACAATAAGCGATCTCAGTAAACAGTTAAGCAAATAAACTACACAATATCATTGCACATAAGAACAATATTGATGGAAAGCATTTGTATTACTGTAAATAGAGGAGTACATGATAGAGATATAGAACTACAACCAAAGACTCAACGCGGTAGCCCTTCTCCGACCAAGCCAATTGCCATGTCCTTCCAAGGAAGTATGATCTCTCCAATAGGTGAATGGGGATGCTTTAAGAGAGATTTCACCAGCATGTAGATACCTTAGTCTTCCTCACTTTGGGATGGGCATGAGCCTCACTTATATAGGACTAAGTGGATAGGGTATGGATAGGATAGGTTGAGAGATGATAGGAGAGAGATAGGGGATCTTCCCAAAGAGTTAGGGGTCGAGTACCAACTCTCCTAGAGGTCAGGGATAGGCCCCCAAATGGGTAAGTTTCGAGAAGGATCTCGAATAGGCCATTTTTGCCCATTAACAGACCTCGTCGCACCATGCAGTGGAGCAAGCTACGATGTCGCATGTTGCTACTGTGCAACCTGCGACGACCTCTCAAAAGTTTGCAGGATTGAGTGCAAATCCTCCCAAATGAAAGTACTTAGTCCAGGTGACTTCAGGGATGTATACACTGAATCTGATGATGAGTAGATTTTAGGTCTAACAAAATGCCCCCCCAAAGCATGAAGCTATTAAGGATATACAGGTGACATGCTTTGAAAGAAATAATCGCAATAGGCTCGACAGACGAAGAACATTGATACAGTACAACTGACTCTGAATGGACAATCTCACATGAAGTACAACATGGCTGCCGACCAATACATTGCAGATCCATGGTAGTAATGACCGGCTGAACACAATCATGGCTACCAGACAAAAGCGTAGATCCATGATGAGATGATAACGAAGCCATGACCAATACAAAAGTGGATCCGTGTAATATGACTCAATACAAACTCCATCGCAACCTGGGTAAAACATGACTCCCCAGGGTCTTCAAGCTGGACCCGCAATGACACGAATCTATCCATGTGATTACAAATGTCTTGACATCGAACATGGTAGAAACCACTTGATTACTGGTCATTGATGTGAACCGTTAACAAGTGCGAGGGAGATCACCATTGATGTCAATGATTGCCAAGGTATCACAATACATATCATCAAGCGTGAATAAATGATTTGAACTCGAACGCAAGATGAAATATTTCAATCAAGAATCAATGATGTAAACTCATGATGAAAGCAAGGTAACCTGCCATTGAGGCATGCAAGGCCAAGGTACTTGGTTGGTTTCTATATTCAATCCTTGGATGATGAGTTGAAGTCGACAAGGATGAATTCGTCGAAGGAGGGCCATGATGAATCCCCCATCAATCGACACGAAACAGGACAAAAGATGTGTAGAGTGGATCGGATGGTATAGTAACATGTAAGATAGACTCATAATAACAACGGCATGACAACGTGTGTACTAACTGTAGATGATAAATAGTGGACGTGTTCTTCAACATGGGCATGGCATGACTTGGCAGTATTGACACAATGAGAATGACGCAAACTTCTAAAGCAACTGATGATGGAATCTTTCTCCGAATGATTCAGAGGAGTAATGGGACTCGGAAAGTAAGCGAGGACTCATATGCAAACAGATGACCCAAGTACTGTATGCAAATGCAGATGAGTGCCATGTTCAAGAACGACTATATACTGCCACTAAAGTATGTAACACAAACACTTTATTTTTTCCCCATCATGAATGATGAGTGCCTCATGTGTTTTTTATGAGCTTGATGAGGGTAACCAGATGCTCACTATAGCTCATCTCATAGATGAGTCCAATCCCAAATATTTTTCGAACCTGGGATAGGAGGGGTTCGTCCCATGACAGGACTTCAATGTGAAAATTTAACGAGTCCATAGAAGGTAAACTCGGTCGTCATTTCATGTTTAGAGAGTCTGAAAAAAATTAAGGAAGACTCCAACGGTCCTTTTTCATAAAGTTAGCCTCATCGCCCGAAAAAAGGTAAAACAACGTGGGAGAGGACTCTTCTAGTCATGATTGGCTGGAGTATTCATTTTTCGTAATTAATGCCCCCTGGTCCGAAAAATGAGTAAACTATCACCAGGAAGACGACCATTCAAATACTTTAACAAGCGTGAACGCGACAAGTTCGCTTGGCGATCTTTTGATATTTAAGGAGTCTAAAAAGAGCTTAACGATGGACTCCAAGGGGTGTCATTTTCCGTGGAAGTTTAACGAGCCCAGAAAAATGATAAATCATAACTCGGTACTTGTTCTCATGGTTGTGTGAGTACGAGAACAAACTGCGAGTAAACTCATCCTCATGCAATAATTACGACTAACCAAAAATAATAATGACAAAACATTCCAGGGGGTGTTCATACCTGTAGTTACCGTTGGTAATGCGAGAAACGGCACAAAAGACCACTTTACGACACTAGAAAAAGTGTCAAATAGTCCCAAATATAATGACAAATGGTCAAAACTATAGTAAATGGCCCAAAAGCATCAAAATATTTGAAAAAGAATATTCCATTCTATTTATAAATAGAAATATGGGCCGAAAATAGAAACATTGTTCAAATTGCCAATTTGGGTGGAGAAGTACCAATTTGGAGCCAAAACTTCCTTTGCCGATTTCAGGAGCTACGGTCCGCCATTTCACCAGTCGTCCGGACCAGGTATGCCTAAATCTCATCCTGCAACTTTCCAGTGGTTTACATTTTGATTTCTTGTCCATTTTTTGGGTTTTTTGGTGATTTGGGGAAGGGCCATTGTGCCCTCGGCTCGTCGCAAGTGGCCCTTTCGGGACTTGTGACGAGACCGAGTCATTGCAAACCTCAAAAATGACACCCACAACGGCGGAAACCCAAAACCCAAACATCAAAAATAATTCAAAAAAAGGAGTTTGTGAAAGTTTAGGAAGGACCTAACAAAGTTTAAATGTCCCTTTTGGCAAGTTATCAGCAAGCAAAAATGGTATTGGAGTGGCGAGAGAGAGAACACGAGCTTGATGATGAACAAGCCGCGAACGATCCATAATGTGTGGATGCTTTGAGAAACTGCGAGTTACTCAAGTTCTTTGAGATACAGGGGATGAGAGCCTAGATCCCACTATTGACACACATGCTCCAGAGTTGGGATGTGGCCCAACAATACTTTGTGATAGGTGAGCATATCCTCACGATTGACATTGAGGATATCTACTTTCTGACCGGTTTGTCCCGAAGAGGGGACGTTGTACAACTCACTAGGACACGGACGAATGACTGTACAATTGAGAACATGGTGTCACAGTACTGTGTTGCTACTTCTCGTCCTTCCAGCGGGAAGATACTCATCAGGGATGTGGTGAGTCGTCCACTACGTACCATATTGCTTACCATTACTAGGGTGGCGGGTAGCCAAGCCCCACACACGGCTACTCGGACGCAGATGTTGTATGCAGAAGACTGTATGTCTCCCAAGGTTTTCAACTGGTGCGAGGGTCTCCTCGCCAACATCCGAGCTCAGCTAACCAAGTGTTGGCGCGAGGAGCTCAAGCAGTTTGGGTATGGATCGATTATAGTATCGTTCCCCTTGGAGGGGATTCCTCTTCTACGTCCGCAGTTGGTACTGGATGACAGGGAGCCCAGGGATCCCCATATGCTCAGATGGGCTGAGGTCATGACCCGTCATGGTGGCGGGCCCATGATTAGCTTTGGTCTCGAGTTTTTCAGCTAGCTAGAGGGCCAGTTACTTATGGTCAAGGACTTTCCATACAGCGGCACTGATTTACAAGAGGATCCCGACTTGGCGCTACCAGAGGGTGAAGCATGGGGTGATATAGGTGACAAACAAAACCCTTGTATATATTTTTAGTTCTGTATATTATATCATTTTTTGATGCAGTGCTGACAAGTATGTAATATGTGTGTGTGCAAATGTGGGCCCTGTGCGACTAGTAGGTCTCTCCCTTCTGGCGAGGAGAGACAAAGGCGGGGAGGCAGTCATTCCTGCAGATGCTCATGCTGCCATCGAGGAGATGGAGTAAGTGTACAGGAACCTATCCGAGCTAACTGTGGAGGTACCAGAGCCAACTATCGATGACTTATCGACCCATGCAGAGATTTGGGGTTGGAGCGTCTTTGCGCTTCAACGTCTTACTCAGCAAGGTGGCTCAGACCGTGGACTGCTTTCTCACCCAGCGGCAGCGTGTCGTTCGAGCTAGGGGTGTACGGGTCAGGTGTCAGGCCTGATGACACTACTATACTTGTACTGAGAGCTTAAAGGCCTCAGGTTTTGTACTTAATGAAAGCTATGATGCTTCAGATTTTTGTAGAAACTCACTGAAAGCCATCGTGCCTCAGATTTTGTACCAACACTACTTTTTGAGCGATTTATATATATAAAAACATTAGTGTTTTTAAAATGATTAGTGATGTGATCTTGTTTACATGTTTGCTTTTATTCATTATATTTACATGTTGTGAATGCTTTTACATATTATGAGCATTATGTGTGTGTGATGTACCAATCCAAAATGAAGTTGGTCATCGAGTCAGCAACTGTGTTTAACTCCCGTGGAATGTGTAGGTATTGAATAGATTCCAATGACCTTTCCAAGAGACTTACTCGTCTGAAGAGATGGAGTAAGATGGGATCACGGATGGCATACACCCGGTTCAAATGGGAAACCACTAATTGAAAATCCATGTGGATGACAATGTGGTTCATACCCAAGGAAATGGCGTTAGCTAGGGTTCCGATTACTATCTGATATTTTGCGGCGTTGTTGGTCGCAAACCCTAGGCAATTTCCTCCTGAGCTAATAAGCTCACCTGTTGACGAATACAGTACCCAGGATGCCGAGGCAAGGTTACGGGTATGCCGGCTAGCACCGTCCACCAATCCATAACACGTTTGCATCTGCACACGTAGACATAACATGTTATAAGAAGCGGAAACAAGATCAAAAGACACTCGAAAAATAAATGCGTCACACCACACAAAAACACGGCATGTACAGTATATACAAGCAAGTCTATGCATGAGGGATCAAGCATGGTATCTCTTTAGGTAAAGCCCATTGCAGGGTTCACCCAAAGAGATTCCGTCATAATCTTCAAGCTCATAAGCACCTTTCTCCAAAACACGTTTAACTATGTAGGGCCCATGCCACATGGACTCGAACTTCCCTGCTCCTAGTTTGTCATGCTTATGGTCATAAGTAAGGACCAGGTCACCCTCGTTAAAGATACAAGGTTCAACTGACTTATCGTATTGGGCTTTGATGCGTTTTTTGTGCGCTTAATTAGCGAGAGCGGCATCTTGGCGAAACTCGTCAAGTTTTGTTAAGTGTAAGAGACATTCTTCCTCAGCAATAGTGTTAGCAAAAAGTTCGACAGCGAGTTGTAGAGACGGAATTTCGCACTTTATCGACAGAACAGCCTCCAATCCACATACCAATTGGAAAGGAGTAAAGCCTGTGGTGGTTTTGACAGAAGTTCGGTAAGCCCATAATGCTGAAAAGAGCATGTTGTGCCAATTGGACTTATGTGTCCCTACCATCCTTTGGACCATAGTTTTCAAGACCTTGTTAATGGCCTCGACCTATCGATTGGATTGCGGGTCGTAGGGTGTCGAATTTTCATGGCAAAAACCCAACCTATCGTTCAATTCATCAACTGTATGGTTTTGAAAATGAGAACCATGATCGGTAACAATTGCCTGAGGAACTCCAAACCACGCTATTACATGATTGAATATGAAGAGTGCGACGGTTTTGCCATCGTTCTGGTATGTAGGCATAGCTTTGGCCCACTTTGTGAAGTAATCCACAGCTACTATGATGTAACTATGCCCCCAGGCCGAGGTAGGCTTATAATGCATAAAATCAATGCCCCATTTTGCGAATGGGCCAACGGCAATAACCGGATGCAACGGGGCAGGATGAATGTGCTTCTTCGTATGGAAGTGTTGGCAAGGGGGACATTTCTTTGCGACCTCAATACAATCTTTGAAGATAGTAGGCCAGAAATATCTTGTGCGAAAAATCTTCTGGGCTGTAGCCATCCCAGAGAGGTGACCGCCACATGCCCCAGCGTGACAATCATTCATAACGCGTTCAACCTCATCATGAGTGAGACAACATCGAAGAATTGAATCAATGCCACGGCGATACAATGTATCATTAATGATTAAATAATACTTTGCATGGTGACAAATCTTACGACGGTCGTCGCGAGAGAGCTGAGGGTTGAAGCGTTGGGTTTGAAGATACAATGAGATATCTCCATACCACAGGTCAATTGTACTTATGAGAAACAATGATTCATCCGGAAAGGAGTCATTGTGTTCAACTTCTACATCAGAACAGGGAAGGTCTCAAATGAGCTCGACAAACACCGAAGACTTCTTAGACTTGACTTTCTCGAAAAGAAGATCAAATTCTTCCAGTATCACAATCCAGCATGAATACTTTCCCCCAAGCACCTGATGTGTCAGTACGTGGTACATGGGGTTCAAGTCAGCAACCGCTGCGAATGTGATTTTTTCGACATGTGAATATCTAGTTTCAGCGTCAGCTAGACCCTTACTTGCATAGTATATCACATGTTCCTGGGCGTTTTGATCCTCCTGTACCAAAACCATGGCGATAGTGGTAGCAGAAGCGGCGAGATATAAGATGTAATCTCGATAGTAATTAGGTGGTTGGAGCACAGCGGCATGCGTGATGGCATGTTTGATACTGTCGAAGGATTTTTGAGCTTGATCGTCTCAAATGAACAGGACGTCCTTCTTGAGCAGTCTCATATAGCCTTGAGTCTTCTCCGCGAAATTACAAACAAAACGTCGTAAATAAGTTGCCTTCCCTTGGAGACTTTGAAGTTCCTGTTATCACATATATAGTAGCCGGGCTACCATACATTATTTTTCAGATTCCAGAGCATTTTTCAGCCAGTTCCTTTACATTGGAATGATGAGATGAGCATCTATCTATGGATCACTATCGTATTTTGGACAGCATAAGTATTCCCCATGCCATGACTGAGTCTCAGGACACTCAAAGAGATGACCGATGTAGCCATTATACCATTTATACAGAGCAA
Organism: Larix kaempferi; assembly: GCA_027924585.1. Classification (NCBI taxonomy): domain Eukaryota; kingdom Viridiplantae; phylum Streptophyta; class Pinopsida; order Pinales; family Pinaceae; genus Larix; species Larix kaempferi. The sequence goes on from BSBM01000338.1 coordinate 21,983,772, forward strand.
TCAGTAGTGCCCAGAGTTATAGTAGCAGTTTCAGAGGACAGATGATGGTTCAGAGAATGAGCATTCAGGTATATGACTCAGCAAGTATATCATTGTGTTATGGTTATATTGCTTTTATATTCATTCTTATGGCATGTCTTAGCACTTAGTGTCATCATCTGGCAATGGTTCTTAAAAGCTATATCTAAACAATTGCTGACCTTATATATGTATAAAAACATGCCCTAGATGCAAGCTGCAACTAGTTGTGCTTATCAGCACACCTGAGATCCGAAGGGTTATGTAGGCGAAAAGGCCACAAAATTGAATAATCCTAATGAACCTAGATCAACTTGATGTAGACATGATGCCTAAGTTGAATAAGCACTCTCTAAACAACTTATCCATGTCTGAGACACCGCCATTCTGTGTTGTTGCTCATTCAGTATATACTATGGTGTGTATTCCCTTTCCCATATCCAAAGTGTCACAATGTTAAGTCAGTCAGTCACCCTTTGGCCTAGGCAGTGTATTCTTAGCCTTCACCCTTCACTAGCAAATTGATCACAACTATGAAGTGAGTATGGTCTTGAAAGTCTAGTCTAAGTCATTATAATAAATAATAACACTATATATTTGTTGGTAGATCGCCAGTAATGATTACTTTTTGTTATAATTGCTATTTGAATGAGTTGTAAAGCATGCATTAAACTTTGACACTTTGCAGCAGCTTCTAATGATAGCCTGAGTTATATTTGGTCAATATTGACCTGGTCAAACTTAGTTTGACCAGGGTCAATCACAGGACATGGGATTATGGGACCTTGTGATGATACAGATAGATGATATACGGTCTATGTACATGTACATGATGGTTCTATGCATCAGATACAGGTTTATGAAGATGATTTATGGTTTTCAGCATTATTTGATCATTTACAGATTATTATTATTTCACCTGTTTCGGTATATTGGGTATATTATATGATCATGCAGAGATCCATATGGTGTATGAGTACACATCTTGGATAGTTTTGGACCTTCTGAGTCCAATGAGATACTCTGTGTTCAATTCCGGGCAGTTACAGTGATGATTGAGCCTCAGTAGGCTGTCCTAGTGCAGTTTTGGTCTGTCGGAGACCCTGTCAGAGCAGACTGGGATTTTATTTGGTTCACCTAGGGCACTGATGATGGAGGGGTTGGTCCAGCCACTTGGTTTTACTATATTAGCCCCCTCCCAAACACACTGGTGCCCTCACCTTGACAGCGCAGGCACTCCAGGAGGCGGTTTGGGGCAGGTACACGCTTCCCGAGGCAGTTTGGATTGGTAGAAATGGCTACAAAGGAATTCGATTTGGGCTACTGAGGCAAAGTTTTGGCATGGGATGATCAGTGATAATGAGTGGGATGTCTTCCACACCTTCTCCAGCAGTTTCAGCTTCATCGGGGCCCACATCCAACGCTTATGGCATTTTCTGATGATTTCTGAGGCCTCCAAAGGCCCACGATTTGTCCATAGATGCATGATTTGATACTTTGATGACTATTTTATTATTATTGTGGTATGGGGATTGACCAAGAGTGGCTAAAATTAACCCTTGGACCCACCATAAGCTTCTTGTTATATTTTGTCATCGTGATTTGGTGGGATCCCCTCTCCTAAGGCGATTTTGTCCACTTATGGTTAAATTTTATGGTTGATCCATGTATTTTATTGTTGAGATCATCTCAACCATTGATTAGATCTTTTGATCTTTTAATCTTAGCCACTCATGTAAAACGTGGTTAGGATTATGGTCTCTCTCCATCCTATTTAAGGAGAGAGCCTCTCGTTGTAAAATCATCTAAAGATTTTTGGCTCCTTGCTCTTCGAATAAAAAATCTACCTTTTGGAGTACATGCTTGGGTTGGAGTGGATGTTGGTTGTTTTGATTGTAAATACTTTTGTCCATCTCCTCTACCGTCCCGGATGGGATACCACTAGGGACAACTACAAGTTGTGTGATAATAGTTCCATCACATCAGTCGGGGGTGGTAGGTTGATGATGGCCTCCACCTTTAAGGGATCAATGCGGATCCCATCCTTCGAAACAATAAATCCGAAGAAGCATCCAAACTCAACGCAAAAGATACACTTATGAGGATTCAAATGGATATTGGACCGTCTGCATCTAAGGAAAATGGCCGTCAGATTATTAATGTGGAACTCGCGCTGCTTTGAATGAGTAGGGAGATTGTCCAAGTAAAGTTCCACAAAGTCCTTAATATCGTGGAAGGCATACGACATAGCCCGCTGAAACGTGGCGCTAGCATTTTTAAAGCCAAACGGGAGTTTCCGGTATGCAAACGTTCCCCATGGGCAGATAAAAGCCGTCTTATGTTGGTCGGCTGGGTTAATCTCAATTTGGTTGTAACCAGAAAAGCCATCCATGAATAAGAAGATGACGCTTCTGGCACAGTTGTCGATGATCTGGTCAATGAAGGGGGCGGGTAGTTGTCTTTTGGACAAGCCCGATTAATGTCCCAATAATCAACACAAACGCGAATGGTGCCCTGCTTTTTGTTCACAGGAACGACGTTTGAGACCCAATCCGTCAATGGGACAGGATAAATGAAACCAACCTTTAAGAACTTTTCAATTTCTGCCTTTATTGCTGCAGTCTTCCGGGGGTGTATCGATCATAACTTTTGGCGTACAGGTTTGATGTCAGGATAGGTTTTTATTTCATGAGAAACAATTGCGGGGTCTCTCCTAGGCATCTCCTCATAGGACCAAACAAATACGTCTCGAAATTGCTTGAACAAGGCCATGCTAACAGCGATTTCTTCAGGGAACACTTCTGGCCTATGTGAATGTGTTCCACTATACCAGGTTTCACCGAGATGTCTACCAGGGTGGTTGGCTCAATATTGGCCAAGATGCCCTCCGTGTCCGTAAGACATGTAAGAATGGGGGACTGAGGTGATGGGTAGATATCTGGTAAAAAGAGGGTATGGATATTATTCTCTATGTATTCCAAAGAAGGAAGAAAAGATGACCTATGATGGAGGTCATTCCACGGACTATCGTCAACATTCATTTCTTCCATCATGGACTCGTCTGAATGAAAAGTCCGAAGTAAGAGATCAGGTAGAGAGGACTTCCGTCATAAAGAACAGGATGGAGAAGCCATGGTTAAATGGTCCTCTGATGCTGATTGGATAGCCTCATAAATACGTTCAGTGGGTGAAAGAGGCATCATATCTCCAAGCAGGGGTGTTGTGGCTTCATCCGGTACCAGCCAAGCATCGTTGGAGTGAGATAAAATCTCTGTGGAGATCATGTTCACTGTAGCAACATGATTAGGTAGGTCCACGGCTGGAAAAACGCCAATGAGAGATGAATCTTTCAAAAAGCCAACCCCTACACTCTCATACTGTTTTCATATCTGTCCAATGGAAGGAACATGGTCACCAGGATGAGTAGTGGCGTCCGGTGTACAAAAATCTAACTAGTCGATAGTAACAATTCTTCCTTGGTGGGGGAATTGTACTATGCGGAAGACTAAAGAGGCTACTGCTTGCATGGTGTAAAACCAATTGCGACCAAGCAAGAGATTATAATCTAACGAGGCCGAGACCACTTCCACGTTAATGGTTACGGTGTTTTCGCCCAACTCAACTGCAAGAGCTTGGAAGAGACCATGAGGTTGAAAGCCACGCCCGTCGAATGCTTTCAACGTGATAGGAGAACGATTCAATTCGGGAAGCCAATGGCTCTCCAACAGGCGATAGACATGACAGAAGTGGAGGCTCCTTTGTCCCAAAGGGTACGATGGATAATCTTCCCCGCAATGTTCGCAGAAACTTGGAATGCGAGCTGGTGTGACAACCTCGAGTTAAAGTTGTCAAGTCGGAACATGATGGTGTTCGAGGAATCTGGGTCAACTGCACCAATAGTTGCAAGGAGAGTTTTACATTGATTGGGACAATTCTGCAAAACTTCCAGGGTAGACATGGTGCAAGGAGCTTGTGCCAAGTTCTCTAGGATATTGTAATTTTGTGCCGCTCGAGCATTAGGATTGAAAACAACTTTTCGAATCGTACTCTTGGGCGGACGCAATATCGAGTCTAAGGAGGGCTTCTCAATGGTGAGAGAAGTCGATGGTACAGTGACATCAATTAAGGAGTCGGAAGCTTTTTCACCATTACTTCTAGTGGATTCCTTCGAAGGGACCGGTTCGTAGGATCGCGAGCGAGTATTCAAATTGATCGCTTCGTTACGCAACATGAGAACATGCGCGGTATTGGATGATTCCCCCTGGGATGGGGGGGTTTGAGCAATCATCTACTGGTTTTGAGCAGGAAACGAATCGTTGAGGACTGCGGGTGTCGATTTACCCTTAAGAAACTTTTGCACTTCGTCTCCATGGGGACACTCTTTGGAGAAATGGTCATCTCCGCACAGTAAACAAGGATACTTCAGTTTCCTTTTCTGCTTGGTATATTCAGGAGTGCTCTTCAGTTCCTGCTGGGCAGAAGACCTTTTGGGTTTCCCTTTGTTCTTCTTTTTAACGTTAAACTTTTAGGGATAGGGATGTTGTACAGGATGCTTCGCATGGCCTGGAACTTTTGATGAAGCCTTTACCGATCTACTCGGGTTGCATGGATAGGGCTTCATCCCTCTCGAGTGACAATCCCAATGTTACTCTCTGCAAGAAAAATGGAGGTAGGCGCCCCAAAGACTTGGCTAGAAGGTCTAGCATGGGGGATGTTGCATCTATTTTGGGTGGTGTGTTTTCTGATGAGGAGCAGTTGGATGCGTCTTTGTCCGTTTTGTCCGAAACCTTTGGGCCTCTTAGAGCAGAGCCGGCTCCGTCAAAGGTCCACTAATGCTCCTTTTGTCTCTAAATCTTAGAGGGGTCAGGGGTGCCCCAAAATTACGAGCCCTACGAAGAATTCTTAATATTCATGACCTTAATATTCTTTTTCTGCAAGAGACTATGGTTACGGGCTCTAAAGCTTTGGGAGTTTTTCTGGCATTTTCTTCCGGAATGGGAGTGTTGTGTTATTAATTCTGTTGGTCTCTCCGGGGGACTGTTGGCTGCTTGGAACCCTAGGTTACTATCTCTTCACTCTCTCTGTGTTGGTGGAGGCATTTTTTATTAGGGAGACACCGTGAGCTGGACATGGAATTGCATTTGTTTAATTGTTATGCTCCATACCTGGATAGACACTCCTATTGGGTGGCGTTGGAGAACTGTGGTCTGTTGGACTTAAAATCGTTGATCATTGCTGGTGATACAAACCTAACTCTAAATGCTGGGGAGATTTGAGGCCCTCGGGCTAGGGGGGATCCACTTCAGACATGGTTCTTTAATTTTTTCTCGGGTCACAGACTCATTGATGTGAAGCCCAAACCATTAGCTCCTACATGGAGTAATGGCAGGAAGAGTGATGGTTATATTGCTAAGCGGATTGATCGTTTCTTGGTAAGTGAATCTCTGTTTAATTTGGTGGACAAGTGCTCTTCAAACATTTCTCCAGCTTGTATTTCAGATCATACCCCTATTCTTCTTCGGTTGCAAAAAGTTCCTCCGCTCTACCGTTTCCCTTTCAAGTATTTCCCTGTATGGTCTATTGAAAACGCTTTCATCAACCTAGTTCATGATCATTGGGCATCATTTTGGTCTTTTCCTCAGGGGCGGTCGATGGTGGCACTGCCTGCCTTCCTTCGCTCCCTTAAAACTCTGGTTTTACCTTGGCTCCGAAAACGATCTCTTATACAAAAGGCCGACTTGATTATCCTACAGGAAAAGATTCAGGAGTACCACTATGATCCAAACTTATGTATTCTTCATGATCCGGAGGGCACTATCCTTCACTCTTTGGAAAATGAGCTGGCTGCCATATTGAGTTCGGAGGAGGAGATTACTCAACTGAAAAGTAGAACACAGTGGATTAATGCGGGTGAAAAAAATTCTAAGTTCTTTCATAATTATGCGAATATGCGGAGGAATGTTAATACGATTTGGGAAATTGCTTATCAGAATGGATGTAGGGTTTCCTCTCAATCTGATATTGAAAGGGAGGCTCGGGATCATTTTGAACAGCTTTATTCAAAGACAAATGCTCTCAACTTACAGGCACAAATGGAGGTGCTTCAATGTATGCCATGTATTTTTTCTGATGCAGACAATGAACTTATTAGGAGACCGGTCACTCTGGATGAGATTGAAAATATCCTTAAGAGAATGGCAAAAGATAAAATCCCGGGACCTGATGGGTGGACCGTCGAGTTTTATATTCAGTTTTTTGAATTGATGGGAAGTGAACTAGTCAGATTGGTCGAGGAAGCTCGTTGTACCGGTAGGGTGAGTGGGGGACTGAATTCGACGTATATCTCTCTGATTCCAAAGGTCTTGGAGCCCACTAGTTCTAAGGTCAGAGTAACCTTAGAAGACAGGGACTGTGATGTGTTTGACCCAAACCTTCGGCTCCCTATACTAGAGGTTAAGAGAAGGTTGAAAGCTCTGCTTGAGCAAGGGTTAGATGTCCATAGAGTCCACCAGTCCTTTTTCATGTTTTTCTGGTTGGAACAGATAATTCCCTTCCCAGAGTTCGTGTCATAGTGTTCATTGAATTACTCAAAACCCCAACAAGTGATAATGAACACCATGAAGTCTAAAATCGTCTGTAGTGTCGATGCTGCCGTCATCCGAAGTACCCTTTCCATGCTAGAGTATCCAGCCCTAGCCCCCGAAAGTTCCTCTAAAGAATCAGTCGTTACTCTGTATAGGCAAATTTCCGCTAAAATCCGTAAAGCTTTCCTTGATACCTGTTTAAAACCTGAGGTAGAAATTGCAGACACCCCCTACCCGTTGAACGTCAACCTTTTTAATGATAACACCCAGTTGGTTTTTTCTTTAATAGCTCAGTTTTTAGGTTTAGAATCAGACTTATGGATAACTGAAGTAATACTAAGCCTATGATTCAGGATTAGTGATAGTTTCCCAGAGGCGGGAAGTGAATCAGTACCATCCCTCAAGTTTGACGAATTTTTGGCAGAAAAAATACATGCACAGTTAAGTTGTTTTGAAAATCCTAGATTTTTTCGGTTCCAGGCATATTTGACTAAAATGATTCTGCATAGCAGTGCAGACGAGTTAAGGTTCTCTCAGATACTCTTTACAGGGAATTTGGAGGATAATGTTTTCAATAACATGAATTACATTCTATCTGCTGTGTATAAAGTTATGTTTGAAGAAGAACTACCCAGAGTACTACCAGAGATGCAAACCCTGATGCAGTTGAAAGATGAACTCGCCGTTGGCGACTGGTTCTTGCTGAAAGATGCCACAGTGATAAGGGTGTACAGTTTTGTACATGAACCATACTTTTTGCCAACATTTTTTACCTTGAGGGTTTTTTCCCTTGTGTTCATCCGGCAGAGGTTGATTGCAGAAGAAGAGCAGTTTGGGCAATATAAGAAAAGTTATGATATAAAGCTCTCTTGGCAAGTCGGCCCTTTCATCGTAAAGTTTAAAGAAGCTGTTAGCGAAGTGAAAAAGTTATTGAGAAATATGGGGTTCAGAAAGGATATAGCAATCGCATATGATCCTCTGCATATCATAGCCGAAAGAAAGAAGAAAAGTGGTCTGAAGGCATGGGAACACGAAGAAGTTGAAGGGCTGTCGAAGGGGCGAAATTTATTGCAGTATGAGCCCGAAGAGGCTGAAGATACAGATTTACAAATACAAGCCCTAGTCGCGGCTGATGATCCTATGGAAACAGACCAGTTGCTTAATACTCAGGAAGTATACAGGAAGAGAGATTCACAGGAAGTCATTGAAACAGAAGAAGAGGAAAAAAGTGAAAAGAAAAGACTCAAATTGGAAACACCAGATGAGTTAGCCGTCCAGATAAGTGATATGGATGAACAGGAAGAAGGGCCATTAGCCCCAATTATCCAAATCCATGAGTATAAATTCCAAGATGCAACAGGACGGAATGAGGACGGCAGATTTAAATCCCAGGAAGACATGTTTAAGTATCATGGGCAAAATAAACAGACCTCTGCAGAGAAATTTTTTGAACTAATGCCCACTGTGAGGAATTTGTCTAAAATAGGAGCGTCTTTGATAACGAGTAGAGATATCCAAACACACACTTTCAATTTGACGATATCTGATAAAGACAAAATGACGGAAGCAAAGATAGACTGGAAGAAGATACCTTTGCCAGATAGGATTCAATTTCACAAGCAAATTGGAGGTGGTCTATATGACAACCTAGTGGAAGCGGCCTTGAAGATCTCTAATTTGTAGGTCACTGTAAGTAAAATGGATGCCCAGTTAAAACATGAAAGGTCAGAGCATAAAGCACTTCAGCAACATATCAAAAAGCTACAGTTTGATTTAATTGAAAATGATGACGGGGGCAAAGCAAGCCATAAGCTGTTAAAAGATAAAGACAATTTGATCCATACCCTGTAGAAGAGAATGAAAATTCTCAACACCCAGTTAATACAAGCTCCCGAAGAGACAAAGCTAATACAAGAAAAAGAAGATTTAAACAGGGAGATCAGCAATAATAAAGCCGAATTGCTAAGGTTTGCAGAGAAAGAATGATGCTAGGAGAAAGAGAAGATGAGTTTGAAGAGTTGGATCGAAGAATTAAAAAGCAGTTTGTCAAACATATGTTCACAACAGGCAAACGAAGGCCCGAATAAAGAGAGGGATTACAGACAACATTGTACAAGCCATGTCTCAGATCAACCTAAAGAGAAGATGAGTTTGAAGAGTCGGATCGAAGAATTAAAAAGCAGTTTGTCAAACATATGTTCACAACAGGCAAACGAAGGCCCGAATAAAGAGAGGGATTACAGACAACATTGTACAAGCCATGTCTCAGATCAACCTAAAGGATGGTGAGATACAAGAGCTAAAAGAGGAAAATCAAAGGTTGAAAGAAGAAAATGAGGTAAGGGAAAAAGGGACAAATGGACTACAGCAAAAATATAAGGAATTGTTAGCAATTAACAACAGGTTTTATCAGCATATTACAGGGAGAGCAGCTATGCAGGGATGCAAGCATTTGATTTGGGATTTAATTATCCAGGAGGCTGAGAGATTCAGACCTTATCTGGATCTCATGAGAACAAAGGAGAATATAGTCACTGATGTCTTTAAGAGTTGCACTGCTATGAAGGAAAAACTACACAAAAGGCCAAAAGAGACTGCGTATAATGCTATAAGTTTTTTAAATAGTTTGACAGATAAGGACGTCATAGATTTGAGCATCAAGGACTGGGTCACAACCATTGCAACAACAAAACGAATCCTAGGGAAGTACACGTTGGTCGAAGCTATGGAAACCAAAGCAAATGAAATTAATGAACAGTTGACAAAATTCAAAGGACAGTTTGAAGGACTAGTAGAAAAGGGGTTTCCTGCATTTTGGGATGAAAAGCAAAAATTGATTCCCCAAAGTGAGCACAAAAGGTAGGTTGATGACTAGCAGGCGGATCGATCATTCCAAGTTCAAACATCTAAGCCAGCCGCTTTCAGGGAAAATCCTAATAGACAAGCTGGACAAAGATTTCGAGATGTTGTATAGATTGATTTCCATTGGAGAAGGGCTTCCACCTATGTCTTTTGTTGCTCAGCTTAACATCAGAGTCCTGGAGAAAGAGATGAAAAGTTATGACATCCCAGCACCTAAACTTTGGGTACCTATAGAGAAATACAAAAAGATGAAATATACCTATCATGCTCCGCCGACAGCTAATATCCCTTAAATCTCAAATCTGTGCATTTTTAAATACCAAGTTTATTTTTGATAGAAAAGCTTAGGATGTATCTAGGATTTTGATTTTCCAAGACGTGGCAGTGGGTTGCCCGTTATGTAATGAAGTTTCACCATTGGACATATACTTTAATATTTTTTATATTGTTTAACGGCATACCGACAAATGCAAGAAAGCAATTGAGCTTATCTTGTTATATTTTCTGTTTTGTGATAGTGACATCTGAACTATGATGAGGTGTCCCTGAATTGTAACTAATTTCTGTTCCAAATAAGTCGAGTATGAGGCTCCAGGCCACTATAAGTTCCATGTAATTTCAAATGGAAAAGGGGGGGAGAACTTTTTAAGTTCTACATATTTTGTCCACTGTTGTTATTTTGAAATATTCCTTGAATAAAATTGTCAGAAGCTTACATGCGTTTTTTTCAGAGATTCCTGTGTAATTGATCTGGTAGTTTGTTTTCCTTTCCTATGTGATATGTGTTTCTTTCCTTTGTTAATCCATATTGTCAACATTCATTCGTACTTGGTTCAATGTAGCATCTGAATGAGATTCATAGAGATTATGCCTTGTTCATTTCTTACCAAGTATTTCACAAATTATTTCTGCTAAAGTTGGTATAGGATTCATCTGTACATGCATTATATCAATGGATTGTTCATCTTTCTTCTTTTTCACCAATTAAATCACTTTGACTACGAGCTGGTTGCTACCTTGCCTCTGTGTGAATGTATCTTCTAAGCCTTTGATGATAATGTTTATGTTATACTTGAATTGACTCCATTGCCCAATATAGATCCATGTTGTTCTCCAACCAATGGTTTATAGGAGTAAAATTTTGTCCTACAGAAATCTGACCTTCTGCGTATGTTTAAATAGAACATCTTGAGGAAAGAATGCTGGTGTCCTTTCTCATGGTTGACGCCCTCGATTATTTCCAGTTTTTCATTAGTTTATTGAGAGAGCCCTCTCAAACTGTGTTGGGTCAGTAACATCAGTCCAAGGATTGGTTTGTGATTACCCTGAATTACCCTCCTTACGACCTGGGGGTCAATTGCGTCGTTGCCGAGGACCGCAAGTTTTCTTGTTTTCCTTGTAAGAACGACAGAGAATTTCGAAGATTCAATGAAAAGAGAGATCCCTATGGACAAACAGAGATTTCCATATTTTTAAAGGTTGTACAATTTTGCCTTAGCGACTCCACTCATAAAGATTTATATTCAAGAAAGTGATCCACTGGGGAAGACCTCCAAAGCTGAATCCTAATTCTAAAGAAGATCTCGACAAGGCATCCTGGCCTCAAGAAAGATCCATACCAAAGGTAACCCTATTCCTAAAACTCTGTTAATTGTTGATAACGTGGAAAGTCTACTTAGACGAAAAGTTGAAAAAGATAAAGTTAGTACTTCAAACAGTGAAGGAATTGTGTCCGAAGTAGAATTCCTTGTTTTTCAGGAATTAAATATAGACATTAACATTGGGAAACATTTACCCAGATCAAGATCTGAATCTTGTCTAATCTTAGGTGAAGGAGTTCTTAATAATCCTGAATCTTACTTATTAGATCTTATCTGGCATGATTTACTAGATACTATCAAAGCTAAAAAGATAAACCCTGTTCCCAGCATACCCCACCCCTTTCACAAAATCCGCCTGTAATCATGGCTGCCAGATTTGCACCTCTAGCCCTACCAGTTGTTTTACATGACCTACCCCAAAACTACGCACAAAGGATCGTTTCCTATGATGGAGAGGGAAATTTTTCTGCCAAACAACATGTAGACAAGTTTGAAGATTTTATTGATCTAGAGGATGTGGATTATGATGATGCAAAAATGAGGTTATTTGACCAAAGTTTGTTTGGAGAACCTAAGAAATGGTACAGGTTGCTACCAAATGCCTCCATAAATGATTTTGCAAAGTTCAAGACCCTGTTCTCAAAAAGATGGGGAAATGATAGGATGTCCTGCCCTAGTCTTGTCCCAGTACAATCACATCAAGAAAGGAGGTTTCGAGTCTGTGCACAAATTTTCTGCTAGGTTTATGAGAGCATATAATTCTATTCCAGATGATCTAAAACCCTCAGCAGGTGCTGCGAAACTCCACTTTGCAGACACCTTTGATGGAGATTTCTCATGTACATTAAGAGAAAGAAAGTCTGCCTCCCTGCCTATCTTGCTGAAGGATGCCTTAGAAGTAGAGGTAAACATGATGGCCTTGGGGAAAATAAAGTGTAAGGCAGAGGCTAAAAGAATGAAGCAGGAGACCCAAACTTCTACCTCATCTGCTTCTAACGATGCAAAATTTGATACCATGATGAAAGCCATGGAAAAGTTGATGGATAGATTGACCATAGATACCAAGCCTCCTACCTGAGAAAATCCTGAAAACCAAATCCGAAACCCGAATTTTAGAAGACCACCGCCCCCTGCAAGAAATCAAAGAAATCTTGAAGAAGAGTCGATGCGTCCTCCTTTTGCTGAAAATATGGTAGATAATGAAATAGCTGAAGAGCCCACTGAAGCCCATATTCATTTTGTTGACTCCCTAGACCGTGAAATATACTTGACTGAAAGGGAACATGACTTCTTTAACAAAGGAAGTACTAGTAACAAACCTGAGTTAGAATCTGAACAATACCTAATGGGTTATCAAAATGCTGTGGATGACCTTCAAAGAAAGCTAAAATTGAGAAATAGAGAAGTTACCATGAATAAAGGAAAGCTTCCTTTGAACCAACCTCCAGTCACCCAACAGGATGCAGAAGAACCGAAAGAGAAACAGCAAAGAGTTGTTGCAAACAAAAGACCTGAAAATAAAGAAGAAGATGGTCAACCTTCAAAGGAGGTTAAACCACCAGAAGTCACAGAGATAGTCAAACCTGCCCCCACTTTTAGCCTTAGAACTGAACTGTCAAAGGTAAAGATCTCCATCCCTCTTAATGAGTTATTGAGAAATAATGAATACAGGGAAGAGATAACGAAAATGGATAAAGGAAAAAATGAACACCAACATGATATTCTAGAGTTGTCTGATGATGCTCCTACCATAATCTTTGGATCTAAGTTGGAAGAACCAGACGATGAAAAAGTCCCTCCTTTTTACTTAAGCCTAAATGTCCATGATCAGATCTTGCACAATGCCTTAATAGACTCTGGGGCATCTCATAACCTAATGCCAAAATCTGTGTTGAAAGAGCTAGGATTAGAAGTGACTAGGCCATATCAAGACCTTTTCTCCTTTGATTCTAGAAAGGTACCATGTTTGGGACTGATTAAGAATATGGTAGTAACTCTAACCCAACTCCCTGCTAAAAGTGTCATGATGGATGTGGTGGTGGTTGATGTACCTGCAAAGTTTGGGATGCTTTTGTCAAGATCCTGGGTTTCAAAGTTGAAAGGAACTATGCAAATGGACTTATCTTATGCCACAATTCCCGTGTTTGGAGCAAATAGGAGATTATATAGGGAAAACAGGATGGAATATGTCGTCAACAGCAAAAGCAAACCTAAGAATCACCCTATATATGCAGTTGATACAGACATGGGATGCTCCATTTTTGTTGTTGATGACCCTCGTTGTGATCCAAACCCTCCCTCGTATAGGGAAGTTGATGAATATAAGGAATTTGCAGCCAGATATGAAGCTTCTGAAAGAGAAAAAAATGAAGAAGGCTGGTGGAAAATGTATTTTGATGGTTCTGTGAGCAAGAATGGTGCTGGAGCAGGGGTTTGGATCATTCCTCCCAACTAGGAGTCTAGGACACTTTCATACAAGCTAACATTTGAATGCACTAATAATGTTGCCAAATACGAAGCATTACTGTTGGGATCGTGGGCTCTAAAAGACTTGGGAGCGAAGAAGATAGAAGTGTTTGGAGACTCTGAGTTGGTAGTGAACCAGATAAATGATAGTTACCAAGCCAAACACCCAAGATTAAGGGCATGTAGAAATGAAGCTTGGGATTTCTTTGGGAATTTCTTCACAGAACAGAAGATTAGAGTAATACCCAGACATGAAAATGAGGTAGCAGACTCTTTGGCAACTACTGCTAGAGGATTTAAGACCCCAATCTTCTCCCAAGTTAAGTATTAAGTCGAAATAATAAACAGACCCTCTATTCCTGATAATTCTAAGTATTGGCAGGTATTTGAAGACGACTTACAGCTCAGGAGATTTTCGGAACTCTGATGAGTTTGCAAATGTGCATATTGATACTGAAAATGAGAACCTGGAAAACCTTGTAGAAGGAGAAAATGCTGAAGAAGAAGCTAAAAAACAAGGGTGGAAAAACATGATGGGTGGTGAGGATATTATTCAATTGAAGAATAATTACATCCCTAAAGGTCTGATACCCCTGGAAAAACTCTTTGATCAAGATGATGCAGCCAAAAATCCAAAATTTGAACCTACCCGAGAATCAGTATAAGACCAAAACTTGGGTATAGAGAAAGATCCTCGAATGGTGAAACTATCTAAAAGACTAACAGGCTGACAAAAAGAAACGCTATGTAGAATTGATGAAAAGACACACTGATGCTTTCCCCTGGACCTATGAAGACTTGAAGGAGTATGATACATCAATCATACAGCATACCATTCCACTCAAGCCAGGTGAGAAACCTTTTAAGCAAAAATTAAGGAGAATCAATCCTAAGTTAACAAATATCATAGAGAAAGAAGTCAAAAAACTTTTCAATGCAAAGATAATTGTTACCTTGAGGTTCTCACAATGGATAGCAAATCTGGTCCCAGTCAGAAAGAAAAGTGGAGAAATCAAAATCTGTATTGATTTCAGGAACCTGAACAGAGCATCAGTGAAGGACAATTACCCTTTACCTAAAATGGAGCACATCTTACAGCAAGTGGTAGGAGCCGAAAGAAATTCCACCATGGATGGTTTCTCAGGGTAGAATCAGATTAAAGTACACCCAGAAGACCAGGAAAAAACCGCTTTTACAACTCCTTGGGGAACCTTCATTTACGTTAAGATGCCATTTGGTTTGATGAACGCTGGAGCCACTTTCCAAAAAGCTATGGATATTGCGTTTGCTGAAGAAAAAGATAAATTTGTGGTGGTATATATGGATGATATAATACTCTTCTCAAAGTCAGATGAAGAACATCTCAAGCATTTGGAGAGAGTTTTCATAAAATGTAGGAAATATGGCTTTTCCTTGAATCCCAAGAAATCATTTTTCGCTCTGTATGAAGCTAAGCTTTTAGGGCATATCATCACCAATGATGGGATAAAAATTGATCCTGAGAGAGTCAGTGCTATTAAGAAAGTAGGAGAGCCCAGAAGCAAAAAAGAAATACAATCTTTCATTGGCCAAGTGGGTTTTCTAAGGAGATTCATACCAAGTTTTGCCGAAATAATGAGGAGTATTACAAATATGCTCAGAAAAGAGAATCAAATAAAGTGGACCGAAGAAGCCAGAGATTCTTTTAAAGGAATCAAGACAGCCATCACCGAAGCTCCAGTGTTGGCTAGCCCAAACTTTACTAAGGATTTCCTAGTTTTTTCATATGCATCTGAACATACAATAGTTGGGGTGCTGTTGCAGAAGAATGACCAAAATGCTGAACAATCGATTGCCTTTTTCAGCAAAGTTCTGAAAGAAGGGGAACTAAAATATGATATCATGGAGAAACAGGCTTATGCTCTCATAAAATCTCTGAAATATTTCAGGGTTTATATTATACACTCACACATCATTGCTTATCCTAAATAGTGCTGTGAAACGTATTTTGACCCAGTCTGATCCTGAAGGCAGAAGGGCCAAGTGGATTGCAATGTTACTGAAACATGATTTAGAAATAAAACCCACTAAAATGGTGAAAGGCCAGGGGTTAGCAAAATTAATGAACGAATAAAATTGTGATAGCTTGCAGTTAAATTTTCTAGAGAACCAACCAAACCAGCTGGATGCAAACATACAGGTGAAACCTGAATTCTCTGAGTCTCCTTGGTATACTGACATTGTTTTTGTACTACAAAATTTACAGACACCTGCAAGGTTAAGCAAAAGTAGAGCCAGATCTGTAAAACTAAAAGCTACAAAATACTGTATCATGAACCAGTACCTGTATTGGAAAGACCCTGGAGGGGTGCTACTAAATTGTTTGATTGAAGAAGAGGCTAAACACATAAAAGAAGAATTCCACAAAGGGGACTGCGGAGGACACCATTCCTGGAAGGCGACAGTAAACAAAATCCTGAGAGCAGGGTTTTACTAGTCCACTATGTTTTCCGATGTTTATAAAGAGACTATGGTTTGTCACTAATGTCATATTTTTTATGGAAAAAGAAAAGTTGTTTCCCTCCCTCTACATCCTATTATAGTTGAAGCACCTTTTCAACAATGGGGTTTAGATTTCATTGGGGAAATAAACCCAAACTCCTCTGGACAACACGGATGGATCTTGATGGCTACTGATTATTTTACCAAATGGATAGAAGCCATACCTACTAGGCGAGAGACTAAAGGAGTTATCATTGATTTTCTGGAATATAACATCCTGTCCAGATTCGGATGCCCCAAAAGAATTGTGACTGATAATGCTCCAACTTTTTGTTCCAAAAAGATGATTAATTTCTGCCATAAATACCATATCAACCTAAATCATTCCACGACCTATTACCCTCAAGGAAACGGACTAGCATAATATTCAAACAAGAGCCTGGTAAGAATCATAAAAAAGTTGTTAGAAGATAACAAGAGGTCTTGGCACACAAAGCTAAAGTACGCTCTATGGGGTGACAGAATCAGCACAAAAAGAGCCATCAGGATGTCACCATTTCAGTTGGTGTATGGAGCTGAAGTGATTTTTCCAACATCCCTAGGTTTCCCTGTCATGAGGTTATTACAGGGAATAGAAGAAGAACCAAATCACATGCAAAGAAGAGTAAATCAGCTAGTCGAGCTGAATGAGCTAAGGAGGAAGGCATATGACAAAGTGGAAAGCCATCAAGAAAAAATGAAGGAAGCCTTCGACAAAGAGGCAAAGGAGGATTATTTTCAGGTTAATGACCTAGTTCTGAAATGGAACGCCCCTAAAGAAGAAAAAAATGGAAAGTTTGACCATATGTGGATGGGGCCGTATATTATTGCAGCAATCTGAGGAATAAATTCTTTTGTCTTGGAACATCAAGACGGATCTCCCTGGTCGGGAGGTCCGGTCAACGAGAGATTCTTAAAACACTACTTGTCCTAAGGGATGCAGGTATTGCATGTACCGTAACCTCTGTATATATTTTTTCATTTCTTTTACAGATGTTTTAAAATCCCTGACGGCAAACCTGAACATCTTGAAAGCCTAGAGAAAAGAAGATGAGGTCTAGAAGGCTAGCCATGGTTCCTTTTTCTTTTCATGTGTGAGCAGCCCAGATATGCGACAGATACAATTGCAGTTCTAAGAAATCAGAAGACGTTGCTGACTCCGAAGTTAGAACTGCCCAATGGATTAGGCACTTAGTCTACGGAGTTCTTTGCTACCTCGCAGGGAGGATAGCATCCCTGGCTGGAGCCAGTTGTTGGCACCTATAAACTTTTGCACAAGTCCTAAGAAAATGACTGATTCCACTGATGAACTCCTAGAAAAAATGGTTAAAACCCCCTCCCCAAATCATGTCTAGGTTGCTAAATCCAAGAAAGCAGCTAAGTTGGAAAGGAAATAATGAGAAAGATGAAGGGTTTGGGCACTTTAGGCATAAGGATGTAGCCCAAATGATAAAAAATGGGTAAAACGACCAATAGTCTATAGTCCAAAAGGAAATAAAGTGGTAGATAAAGCTCGGACTAGTCCCTACCATTGATCCAGTGCGCGAAAGAGATCCACGGACCACCAATCGCCCTCGCATCATGAAGTTGCGCGAAAGAAAGCACAAGAAAGTGGTCGCGAGAGATAAACCACCAAGACAAATGGCAGTCGAAGGAGCCCTCGCATGAGCGTTTTGGCGGTAAGTAGAAACCACTAGAAGGCTTGCGATACCATCGCAGCAAAAGGTCAAGGTAAAGGATTGACGGCGCGGGCTGCATGGTCAGAAATCTGATGGTCGGAAGATTCGTTGTCACATTAGCACAGATATCAAGGCAGATCAAGGGCTCGCAACAAAAGAGATCAGATCTACCGCTAGTGGATGCACGAGATGCAAGGTTGATAACATAATGGGCTCCACCTGCGAAAGTGCCGAAAACTAGACACGTGGATAGCTCCCGGCCGTAGATATGTTAAAGTCGAGATCAACGCTCCTCGTTGGTTGTCGCAAGGTAAAAGAGAACCCCAGATAAGCAGAGAAGGTGGTTGCGAGAGTGTATACCATCTGCCATGTGTCACCACCTGGACACCTCGCGAGGGAGATTAAGTGGTAACCCAAAACCAGAAGGGTCGCGATACCACCGTATCCTTACATGTTGTTAAGTACGATGGATGGCTAAGATTTAAAGCCAATAAAAGATCCTACGGCAGAGATGAAAAGATGTCAAATCAAAAAGGGTAAATAAGGGATCGGATCAACGAACCGGAAGCAGCGCCCAACAGATCAACGGACGTAAAAGAGGGACAGCTGGCGAAGGTGAGCAAAAGTTATTCGAAAAAGTTTTATATATATAACGCGGCATGTGGAAAATAAACATTTCTTTCTTGGACCTGTCAAAGTTGGAAGCTTCTGGAAGTGCAGAAGCCGAAAAGGGAAACAGGTGAAAGGTCGCTCTCAAGCTTCCCGTGACAGGTAGGGTCCCAAACTCCTTTGTTTACAGCGTGCAGTGTGTTTTATAATCATAGAATGGCAGACAAACAGGTTTCCACTAGTTCTAAGGTCAAAGTAACCCTAGAAGACAGGGTCTGTGATGTGTTTGACCCAAACCTTCGGCTCCCTATACCAGAGGTTAAAAGAAGGCTGAAAGCTCTGCTTGAGAAAGGGTTAGATGTCCATAGAGTCCACCAGTCCTTTTTCATCTTTTTCTCCTTGGAATAGATAATGCCCTTCCCAGAATCCGTGTCATGCTGTTCATTGAATTACTCGAAACCCCAACGAGTGATAATGAACGCCAATAAGTCTAAAATCGTCTGTAGTGTCGACGCTGCCGTCATCCGAAGTACCCTTGCCGTGCTAGAGTCTCCAGCCCTAGCCCCGAAAGTTCCTATAAAGAATCAGTTGTTACTCTGTACAGGCAAATTTCCCCTGAAATCCATAAAGCTTTCCTTGATACCTGTTTAAAACCTGAGGTAGAAATTGCAAACACCCCCTACCCACTAGACGTCAACCTTTTTAATGACAACACCCAGTTGGTTTTTTCTTTGATAACTCAGTTTTTAGGTTTAGACTCAAACTTATTCAGGATTAGTGTTAGTTCCCTAGAGGCGAGAAGTGAGTCAGTACCATCCCTCAAGTTTGAGGAATTTTTGGCAGAAAAAATACATGCACAGTTAAGTTGTTTTGAAAATACCAAATTTTTTCGGTTCCAGGCATATTTGACTAAAATGATTCTGCATAGCAGTGCAGATGAGTTAAGGTTCTCTCAGATACTCTTTACAGGGAATTTGGAGGATAATGTTTTCAATTACATTCTATCTGCTGTGTATAAAGTTATGTTTGAAGAAGAACTACCCAGAGTACTACCAGAGATGCAAACCCTGATGTAGTTGAAGGATGAACTAGCCATTGGCGATCGGTTCTCACTGAAAGATGCCACAGTGATAAGGGTGTACAGTTTTCTGCTCGGCTACTGGTATAATCATTAGTTTACCAAAGTCCTGTTTTTATCATTTATAGCTTGATGCCAAGACCTGTGATCTTTTAAGTGGTATTTTCCCCTTTGAGTTTAAGGCTTTGGATGCTGGCTTCAAATATCCGGGCTACTTCCTTAAGCCCAATGCTTACAGAGTTTCGGATTGGCAATGGGATATTGGAAAGTTCAAGGAAAAAATTCAATCCTGGTACTATCGATGCTTGTCTTTGGGCAGTCGGTTGACTTTGATTAACTCTGTGTTAGCCAATCTCCCTATTTATTGGCTCACTATTGCCAAGGTGCCATCCTTTGTTTTGCAGCAGATGCGTAGGATCACCTTCAATTTTTTGTGGAATGCTATTAAGGATCAGCAGGGTATACATCTGTCGGCGTGGTATAAAATTGCACTTCCTAAGGTTGATGGCGGATGGGGTATCAAAAATATTTTCTGGGTGTATCATGCTCTTCACCTTCAAAGCTTGTGGCATGCTCTCAACAATGAGGGTCTATGGGGTCTGTTTATCTGTGATAAATATCTACGAGGTTTGTCTGTTATAGATTGGTTTAGGAAGCCAAACAAAAAAATTAAAAAATCATCTACTATCTAGAATGGACTCCTCGAATCTTTTCCTATGCTTAATTCACATACCGGCTGGATGGTGGGAAACAGTTATCAAGTCAGATTGGGGGTCAATCCAATTTATGGATGCAGTTCTGTTCTTGATCCGGTCACTGTTCAGGAGTTACTTTCACAGGACTTCCTCTTCCTAAACGAGGCAAAGAATCCTCTTGACACTAAGTTGAGTAATTACTGGCTCTCAGCGGACGCTATTGGTCTCTCGGATCAGGCTGGCCGAGATTGGGATGCTTTCGTGGCATGTCTTTCCAGCACCGGTATCACCCTCACTTCACAGTTGGACAGACTTCTTTGGTCGTGGCGTGACAATGGTGGTGTGCTAAATGCCAAATGGGCATATAATGCTTTTGCTGCTGAGCATGATGTGGAACCGAGGCTTTGGTGGTTCAAGTCCTTATGCCATTGGAATGTTCCTTCCAAAATTATGTGCTTCATTTGGCTCATTTTGAAGAATAGGCCATGATGATGGACAATTACATTCGTTGGGTAGGTATGGGTCCGAACATTTGCTTGCTATGCTTACAGAGTTCAAAAACTGTTGATCATCTTTTCGTTAAGTGGTCTACCACCCTCCAACTCTGGTCCATTATTTCGCAGCAGAAAAGGATGGATTTTTGCTAGAATAGGGATACCCTTGAAGAATTGTTGCACTAATGGCATAATAGGCACAGGTCTCCATTTCTCTCCCAATTTATTTTATCTGGGGTATATGGAAGTGGCGGAATCGAATTCTTTTTGAAAGCATTGAACACCATTTTGCAAGGGCTCTCTTTTACATCTTGTAGGTTTTAAATGACTCAGTCCCTAAAAAGACCAGCCTAAAATCTCATGTTATTAGTATTCCAATGCTGGCATACTCGTACTCTACAGGTTTTTTCCATGGAGCAGCTCAGGACGGTAAGGTTGGCATTGGGGGAATATTGATTATTTCGGATAATCAGTATTTTGAACTCTCTCTTGGCAGGGGTCTGGGTAGCAACACTCAAGCAGAACTATTGGCTTTGTGGACTATTTTGACATTTGCTCACTCAAAGGAGTTATCCAATCTTCAGATCTTCGTTGATTCCAGTGTGATTATCGACTGGGCTATGGGCAAGAGCCTCCTCAATGTGTCTTCTCTTCATCATTGGAAGCAACGTATAACTCTTCTTTTGGAATAATTTCACGATTATACTTTTCATCATATATATCTCGTTCTTTCAATCAACGGGCTGATTTTCTGTCCAAGAAGGGTTTACTGTTGGCTGAAAGTCTTCTCCAGGTCACTCTGATTATTGATCAACACCCGAGGGAGATGATACACATGCAACTTTATTAATTTGGCATGTTTTTTTTTTGTTCCTTTCATTGTGATATAGGCTGATAGCTGTTTGGGGTTTTTTTTTTTACAACCCGGTGTATCTTTGTTTAACTTTGTGCTATCTTCAGCATCATGGTAGGTATGGTACTTCGATATGTGATGTTCTAGAGGATTCTATGTTATAGTGTGTAGGATTGTAGCCATTGATTCTATCCTCGAGATAGGTATTTAATGTAAGTTCCTTTGATTCATGTTTGAAAAAAAAAAATACAATGTATTTTATAAATACAATGTGTTGTGTGTTGTTTTGTATGGTTGAAACTATTATTATATGTACAATTGAAACTGTTATTATAATATTTTGATACGAAATTTGTTTTATCGTATATGCAAGTTATCGGCGTTTATATTAAGAATGTTAACCAATTGATACAAAAGTTAAAAAGGAAAACAATAAAATACAGTCATAGTACTTCAACACTATGTTATAACATTAACATTATAAAAACAATCATTTCAGGTAGTAAACCTAAACCATTTTTTAATATACAATAAAGAAAACACATGAAACATAAAAATTTAGATTAGAGTTAAGATTTTGGATTTGATTTATAATTTTTGATGTTTTAATTTTGAGTTTTGAATTGAAGATTAAGATATCATAAATTTTAAAACTATTTCTTTATCAATTTTTCATGTAAAAAATACATTTTTTACACAAAATAAAAAATTATTTCAAAACGTGATAAAACTAGACATACCTTGGAAACATTTAGTTTTTAAATAAAGTTTAAAAATATTTCAATACCATTTTCAAACCATATACCTTCCATATGCACAACCTACTCTTCTTCTCTAACCATTTCTAATAACTCAAAGAATATACATCTCAAAAAAATATTCAATTATTTCCAAAAATGAAATATTATATATTCAATTAATATTAAGTGTGGATTGCCTAATGTATATAGTGTGAATTATTATTTGGTTTTAATATTAATATAACAATAACAAAATTTAATATAAAAAACATGCCATATATATATATATATTATTAAATCACAAACCTTGAAAAACATTGAAGTATTTGTATACAAACATCCATAGAGTTGTCTCCCTTTTCTTAAGAAATTATACTTAGTTTCATTTATTTTTTAAAATGTTCAATTTATAATAAAAATGAAAATGAAACCAACAAGTTAGTACTATGATTTTTAAAATTTATCATTTTACTATGGGAATGAAACTCTAACAAATCTAGGTTAATACTATGTCAATTCTAACAAATAAGTTTGTACTATATAAACTACAATAGTAAATAAATAATAAACAAAATAATTATATACCATTTTACAAATTCTACATATTATCTTTCAAATGCAAAGATTAAACCTATTACATAAATGTATTCAAAACAACGTGGTTTTATATATGAATGAATAAAAGAAAAATTCAAAATAATGTGGTTTTATATATGAAAAAATAAAAGAAAAATAGACTACACATTAGTTATACATAAATAACAAAAAAAACATGTATACCCTGTAAAAACCATAAAATACCAATACATCAAATAGGGATTTTGATGAGAAGTAAATTGGATCACCATTAATTCAACATAAAAAAATTTATTTGTAGATTAAAGATTGACAACCTTCCAGAAAATTTCCGAATACCTCTATCCATTAACCAATGTTATCATTTCATTAGGATAATATATTATATATTTTATTTGAGATAATATATTAATAATTTTGTGAAATGTTACTATTTTTACTGGATAGTTAAAATGAGAATTTGTTAATCTTTCATGTCAATGTAAATTTTGCTTATAATAAATTTGTAATGTTATTATTATTATTTTATTATGAAGAAAAAAGAAAAAAATACATTTTTTTTATTGTGTTAGTAAAATAATTTTTATTTCCTCATTATAATAATAAAAAATGTTTTTTTTTTTTTTTTTTTTTTTTTCAGCAGAAAAAAGCATGCCAATGTTATTCAAATCGAATCAAAAAGTATATGATTAATTAAATCTTCAGGAAGACTTAACCAGCAGAGGCAGAAAGTCTTGCCTACATATCTCAAAAAACAGCCTACAGCAAAAGCTAGCACTCATAAGAGGTTAACAAAAAACCTCAAAAAAAGTCTTTCCAAAATTACATGACATACATTGTCCAAAAACTTCAGAGATCCCAAGTTCAGAACCTGAGAATGATGAAATTCTTCCCAAATTAAAACACCATACTCACTGCACAGAGCTTGCTTGGAGAGTTTATCTGCCAAACGATTGTGATACCTGTAAATGCTCTAGAGAGATGTTTCTAAGGAGGTGGATAGCTGATTTTATCATGTTGCACCAGTGAATAAGAGATAACACTTTAGGATTATATTCATCTTGTGCCCATTTTCATGGTGACTCTAGAATCCCCAAAAATCTTCAGATCATCAATACCGAAGATACTAGCCACTTCCAGTACGCACCACAGTGCAAGGAGCTCTGCCTTCATGTTTGTCCCAGTCCCACAATTAAGCATCCAAGAAAAGTAATGAAATTCATTCAAGAAGATCGCACCCCCAACTGCACACAATCCATCTTGAGCAGCACCGTCGAAAAAGAGTATAGGACGATTGAACTGAGGATCAAATGATCCAATTCTTTTTATGATTAATGGCTCCTGCTCTCTGAAAATGGATTGATAGACACTCAGAATTTGACAGGCCGTATTCTAGGAACAAGATTTCCGATCTTCAAACACAACCTTATTCCTAGTAAACCAAATAATCCAAGAAATGACCACCGGCAATAATGAATGGGCTTTGCACTCCCTGAACCAATTAAGAGAACATAATTCAAAATTTTCAATCCCCCATTCCCGTGTGATATGTAATGCATAGCATATAATTCTCCAAGTGTCTCTAGTGAAATTGCAGGTTACAAGAAGATTATTTGTGG
This sequence comes from Larix kaempferi, assembly GCA_027924585.1. NCBI lineage: Eukaryota > Viridiplantae > Streptophyta > Pinopsida > Pinales > Pinaceae > Larix > Larix kaempferi. The sequence continues at coordinate 22,008,166 of BSBM01000338.1, forward strand.
ATTCAGCATCACAATTACATAACGAGCACCTGTTTGGGCCATTCCAACCCATTCTGACTAAATTTTCCCAAGTTTTTAATTTCCCTTTAAGAGCAAACCAGCCAAAACATTTGTATTTTAAAGGCATCTTCCACCGCCAGAGTCTTTTAAACCACCATTGCTGAGGGCTGAATTGTCTGAACTTAATGATAGCCTTATAGGCAGTCTTTGTTGTAATCTCTCTCGAGCTGGGGTTTCCCAACCATTTAATTATATCCCTGCTATGAGTGAGCCTGCACCCGGCAGAATGAAGATGATTGAAGTATCTATTCCATTCCCATTCAAGTTTACCGGAGAAACCAAGGTCCGTAGCTTTGATCCAGTATGATTTAGCATTGAGGCTATTGTTATTCTTCACTCTGTCCAGAGAAGTTAAATCCTTCTCTTTTAAGAAGGTTAAGATTTCATTTGACAAAGTAAAGTCATCATCCAAGACCAGGATTGGGTCAATGCTTACCAAAATTTATCTACCCGAGCCAACTTGCCATTGAATATCTTTAGACATCCAATTGAAAACAATCATAAATCCTTTCCAGATAACCAAAGTATTCCTTACTCTTTTGATAGGATTCCTGAGCCAATTCGTGATATCTTGTTTAATGTATTTCACAGCCAGAACTTTGGACAGGAGAAATGATCCAAAGATAACCCGCCAAAAGCTTTTGAGACGCAAAGCCTTACCAAAAACATCCATATTCTTCAATCCCCAGCCGCCACAACTTGCAAGGAAAGTGATATTTTCCCATCTCGCCATAATCAAACCTTTGGGACCAACTTGGTGCTTTCCCAGAATTATTGTAGACAAGTTGGTCCATGATGAAGTTGTTTTATCATTTCAATAAAACAATTACTTATTTTCCTCATAGGATTTCTTAGAGAAAAACAAACCAATTTAACTATTTTTCTCTGAATGTTCCCGACACACAGGCCATTAACCAACAAACCCCTGGACTGTTATTGAAAAACATTGTTATTGTTTATACTCCTCAAATTCCCCGTCACACTTCAGACATAATAACCATTTTTAACTGGCACTAGGGAATATCAATTTGATGATACTCTCCCACCTTCAAAGAATTGTGAAATAGGGATGCCAACATTGATCAATACATTTTACGGGTATATAAAATTGATAAGACTTTACGAGCGCAGGTGCCAAAGTGATCATGACCGAATTCCTTTAAGATGTAAAGGCAAATCAGGCTTGAGCAAAAGTGGTGTATATTATTGAATAATTTCAATTTCATATGGAATGTTTACCATAAAAAGTCGGAGTGGCGACAAAACTCGCGATTTTATGACCTCTTATTTTGATGATTATGCAGTGAACACACCAGAAACTAGGATTGATCTTTCGAAAAACACCTTCAAATTTGTGTTTCTGGAAATGGAGCTTAACTCTATCCCTAATTTAATCTTTAAGCTGATGTAAAACGCAACAAGCATGCTGATATTGCTTATATTTTTATTGCCGTGGTGCAAGGATATATTGGGTTTACTAATACTTTCGTTAAATCCGCATAATGAAATACTTTATTTTTCCTACTCACACACAAATTGTCACCATCAAAGGTATTTCATATTATAAGGTAAGCAGTATTTTATGTTACATAAGATGTACAGTACTGATCTGCCTGAGACACAACAGACTTGTACATAAGGAGGGTTTGGGAAGCATAGACCCATTTTATAATACAGTCAAGTGCGAGGGTGATTCAATAATACTGGGTGAATTGTAATAACACAGGTAAAGGTTTGAGTTTTTCATCATCACTTAGTGTCTACATTGAATGAAACAGGAGTGCATTGAGTACAGTCTTAGAAACAAACACTATCACCCACTTAGACTAATAATTCTTGTATAAACTGATCTTGAAAAATGGAGAGTGCAGATTTCCTTTCAACACAAACTGCCAACATATAAACATTCCAATATGAACTTTTAACCTTTATACTACCTGCAATAGATCCATCTTTAATATCGATCTACCAAGTAACTAAATAGATAGAATTGATTGAGATGTATTTTTTTTTTAATTTACACTCATGAAATTTGATCCTCTCAGTATTTGCTAGTTGCAAATTTAAAATAGATGTATCCCATTTCTAATTTTCTATAGCTTTCCAAAAATTTAAATTTTAAATAAATAATAAGATTCACATGTTATTTTTTGTGATATGTGTTATAGTAGAAAACAACAACTTGTCCTAGATTTAGAAAAAAAAAAATTTAAATTAGTCTTGAGAATGATGAAATTAAATCTTATAGTGTGGTCACCTTAGTTGCAAACAACTACTTGCCTTATTTTTGGAAAAAACAAATTAGTGTTGAAAATGGTATTTTGAAATGTGATCAACACTAACATAGTGTGTTATTAATACATTTGGTTAAGTATTTTTAGGCAAGGCCATCATTTATTGTAATATTAGGTTATGGATAAGGTCAATTTAGTCTATGTTGCCTTGTGGGGGGGGCGGGAGCGGGTGCGAGAGTTGGAGAGCCAGGCAAAAAGTTAAATTTTCAAAATATTCTGAGGTGGGAGCGTTTTTTATATAATATATATTTGTATATATTTTGATCCATATATGTCCAACAAAACCATGTAGAATGTTGAATTAGTTACAAAAACATAAAAACATGGATTAAACAATATAACATCAATCATCTAAGATTACCGCCACAGTCTTTTAAACCACCATTGCTTAGGGCTGAAATGTCTAAACTTAATGATAGCCTTATAGGCAGTCTTTGTTGTAAACTCTCCCAAGCTGGGGTTGCCCAACCATTTAATTATATCCCTGCTATGAGTGAGCCTGCACCCCGCAGAATCAAGAAGATTGAAGTATCTATTCCATCCCCTTTCAATTTTACCGGAGAAACCAAGGTCCGCAGCTTTGATTCAGTATGATTTACCATTGAGGGTACCGTTATTCTTCACTCTGTCCAGAGAAGTTAAATCCTTCTCTTTTAAGAAAGCTAAGATTTCATTTGAAAGAGTAAAGTCATCATCCAAGCCCAGGATTGGGTCAATGCCTACCAAAATTTATCTACCCGAGGCAACTTGCCATTGAATATCTTTAGACATCCAATTGAAAACACTCATAAATCCTTTCCAGATAACCGAAGTATTCCTTACTCTTTTGATAGGATTCCTGAGCGAATTCATGATATCTTGTTTAGTGTATTTCACAACAAAAACTTTGGACCAGAGAGATGATCCAAAGATACCCCGCCAAAAGCTTTTGAGACGCAGAACCTTACCAAAAACATCCATATTCTTCAATCCCCAGCCGCCACAACTTTCGGGGAGAGTGATATTTTCCCATCTCGCCATAATCAAACCTTTGGGACCTGGAGGTTGAGGTGGGAAACTGTATCTCTTGGCTGGAACAACTTCACGCTGTTGCAAAAGAATTTTTACTGATCCTGGGGATAGTGATCTCATGTAGAAGCTGGAGATTGCTCGGTTATTTCCTGTTTTTTTCAATAATCAGGAGGCAAATGATCTAGGTAAGTCTGTTACTTTAAAGGATGTGGAAGACACCTTAAAACATTTTGCAAAAGAAAAAATTCGTGGGCCTGATGGTTGGACTATGGAGTTGTTTTTGCATTTCTTCGAAATCATGGGGGGAGAAATTCTTTGATATGGTAGAGTTTTCCAGGAACAATGGTTTTATCTCTGGTCCTTTGAATTCTACATTTTTTACCTTGATTCCTAAGTGCAACAAGCCTCACACACTTGGAGATTATAGGCCAATAGCATTATGTAACTTGATCTATAAGCTTATTTCTAAGATCATCGCTGTGAGAATAAAACCTGGGCTTTCAAAGTTTATTTATGCAGAACAGATTGGGTTTTTACATGACAGACAAATTTTCGATGAAGTTGGCATCACACAGGCAATCATCCATACCATTAATATTCGGAAAAAGAAAGCATGTTTGCTCAAAATGGACCTTGAGAAGGCTTATGACTGTGTAGATCGGTGCTTTGAGAAGGCTCTCCTCTTCATCAGGGACCAACTTGTCTATAGATTGCATGTACCCAGCCTATACCTCTAGATCTGTGTGGGGTTTTTTCCTGACCCCACCCCCAGGTGTTGGTTTGTCCAACCAAGATAGAGAATAATATTTTGGTTTAAGGACATAGGCTAAGGCAAGGAGTGGAACATTAATTTTATCCCACCTTTTGACCACATGCTTTCGAATATCCTCATAGAAAATGACATATTTTGGCTCAACAATATATTTTATTTCTCCTAGCATTGTATCAATTTGCTCATACACCTCCCCAATTACCGGATGAACGGTATCTGCAAACTGAATCATGTTATAAATGGGCTTGGTGAATTGCAACACATACTTGACACTCACCCAAAACTGACCATCAAGAAAGTCTCCTCCAGCTCCTGAAAATCATGCCCCTCAAATGCGAATGTAGCCATGTCTTTCAAAATATGCCATGAATCAATTGATACCATACTAGCCAATGCCTTCGTTACATCAAAAAGGAGCCTGAAGGTAAGGTAATAGATAGAAAATCTATTCTTTGCACACTTCAAAAGCTCCAACCTTGAATGACTGCGGAAGATGTGTTAGGCATTACTATGATTGGTAATAAATCTTATCATGTGCTTGTATTTCTTGTACAGTAAACCAATTCACTTATAATCAATCTCCTTCATCTTAATAATGTCATGCATAAAAAATTGCAATGTTTGAACCAAACACCTAGACCAAAATATGTTGGGGTATATATCCTCAATGATTGTTCTCATTGATTTACAATTAGTAGCATTATCGGTAATGACATGGATGACATTGTATGGCCCAATAGATTCAATAGTTTTAATTAAGGCTTCTGCAATATTAATGGTGGTCTTGAACCGATACGAGTAGTCATGGGATGAAAGGAAGATTGCACCACTAGCGGACACCCCAAGAATATTTATCACTGGATTTCCCTTTACATTTGTTTAACCATCAGATACAATGGATACCCCATATTCAATCCAAAAATTTGTGAATTACCCCAAACCATTTTGGATCTTGGCTTTTTGCTTGTCAAGTCCCATGGTTCTAGCTTTGTCATACCTAGGGATCCTATATCCTACAAGGCAATTCAGATGGCTTCGACCATTTTGTGCCAATAGGGTGAGTGAAGAACATTGAATGGTATGCAACATGCATAGACAAATCGAAACACTTTTGAATCTACATCATCCCTACCACCTTGGTCAAGGAAATATGATATTGTTCTACACCGTGAATGCAAGGGCGAGAATCCACTTCCATGGGTGCATGGGGATCGAGCACTGAATGTTCTATGTGAGTTTGCAGTCTCATGTTCAACCCTTGTTTTTTTGGATAGGTATTGTGCTTCCTCCTCTTCCCTCTTATATTTGCCTCTATCATTTGATGGCACTTGTGTACAGGTTTTGAATCCTATAGTCTTATTTTCATCCCATGAAATAACCCCACATAAGTGCTTTGTCACATGGGTTTATGAACCTGTGTATGTTACTCCACAGTGGGGGCATGTAAATTTTGTGGTTCTACCCCTTCTCCCGCCTCCAATCTTTCTGGCATATTTCCACAAGGTTGTTTGGTTGTCTTTGGTTTTCTTTCCATCACCACATCACTATCATTTTCCTCATCCTCCTCCTCCTCTTCCTCTCCCACCTCTCCATGATATGTGCCACTACCCACTTCTTCATCTTCTTCATCATTTCTCCTCTAGTTTCCAATTAACACCATCAATAATAAACAATGGAACCAAAACCAAAAGGAAAAACCACATTGACATACCCATCACCATGCCTATAGTCTTGTAGAGAGAGAATAACTCTTTGCCTACAATAGAATGAGAGGGAAGGAATGGGAAAGAGTAGGAGAAGAAAACCTACAACCATTCAAGCCATAAACAAATACAAGTTTATATGGAAAAAAACAAGAGAGTTTAGAGCCTATCTCATTGGCTCTCCAATGGTGGTTGAACCCTATGGCAGCCTTCAATCTCCCCTCCAAGCTCTCACAAATGGCACCCTTCAATCTCCCTTCTTTCTCTTTAAGCTATTCACCAAATATACAAATGCACTCCAAGCTCCACAAACCCCTGCAAAGATGAATGAAATGGAAACAATGAAGTCAAATGAGCTTGGGGAGTGCTTTAAAGCCCAAGAAAACCCCTCCAAAAAAGACAAAAATCGGTTTCCTCTCTTCAGTCGGTAAGTTTGACACTGGAGAGAGTTCGAGAGCGCTAGGAGCGATCAAGGGAGCAATTTTGAAAGCATCAGAGTGATGAGAGAGCAATCAAGGAGCAAACACTCTCGATCGCTCCCTCGTCACTCTAGGACAAAGGGATCGATTTTTTTTGCATGGGAGCGCACTTTACAAAAGCGATTCCAACTGGGAGCAAAATGAAAGCGCTCTTTTAGGGCGCTTCAATCACGATTTGACTGGAAGAGAGATTCTGAAGCGGGGGGAGGGAGTTCCCCCACAGCGTAGTTATGTTGGTTCAATGAGCCTGGTGTAAGTGTGTGGCATTACCTCCTCAAAGCACCATGAGGCATCTGATTCAATTCAAGACCCTACTTAGGCTTTGAGAAATATCTTATTATCCAGGACATAGATATCAATGATTATCAGTGGACATCTTTTTTCACTCGACAAACAGATGTAGGACAATTTTATGTTTCTTTATGGTTCATTTAGGGGGGATTGACGTTTGTACAAAAACTCTGATTGAAATTTCTCGTGTGACAGTTTATCCATTGACTACCCTGGCAGGTCATGAGGTGTATTGATGAAGGTTGTCCTTTTGCAAACTTATTTTCCTATTCTATATGTCCCCCTAAAGCATACTTTTTAAAATCCGAAGCTTGAACTTTGTTGCTCCCATACTTAAAATTTGACATGCTTCACTCCAACAGCTTGAGACATTCAAAAGAACCAATTAACCTTCCTCACAAGCCTGATGGTTTAAATAAAGATACAAACCAAATCAAAAGCATTGATATAATCACAACTAGTAATGATTAAGCTCTTAAAAGGACTAGTGTTCTTCAACCAATAAAGACTAAGCAATTCAAAATTCAAACATGAGTTTGGGGGAAGGAAAGATCATAAATTTCTATTAAAAGACAACAATAAATGACAGACAAGATACCTTCTAACGTCTAGGTACACTTTTCGAAACCTCTGACCCGGTCCTTCTGCACTCGAACCACTTGTGCTCCACCTTCAAAACGCTTTATCTTCCAATGGTGTATAGGAGAGAAGTCACATAAGGAAGATGACTTCAACAACTCTTGAAAGAATATTCAAGAACAGGGTTCACTGAGGGAAAATGGGACAAATGGACTCAGAATAGTAGATGAATTTCACTAGCATAACATCGACAGTATGTGTTTCATCACTTGGTCCATCATATTCCTTTTTAACGAGTGTTTAGGATAGTTAGAATGGTTACCAAGTGGTTTTGGGAGTTGCAATCGAGATCGACCACTTTGAAATTGTTTTATCCTCGAATTTTTTATATTTTGTTTACACACTTTTCATGGCCCACATGACCAATTCAAGGGAAAGTGTGTGCCCACTCACCTTGCATAAAGGAAAAGTGCATGGGCCTCATTTTGGCTTGAAACTTGGTGATTTCAGTTGGGAAAGATATAGATTGTCTTCTAAGGGTTTAGACCATCATGTAAGCTCAAGGTAGGGCTTCTTTGATGATGATAAGTACATTTGGATGATAGTTTGTTATGACTTATGTGTCAATTTAGTAGGTCATTGTTACAAATGTGGAAGACTGGAAGTGCCAATTACGCTATAACAGATATAGCTACAAAAAAACTATCTAGATTCAATGTACTAATTTTAAATGTGTCAATTTCGAGACTCACAAAGAAATAACCACTATTTGACTATGTCAACAACTAAGAAGGAGAGTTATTACCATACTCTAACCGCCTTAATTATGACCGCTAACAATTATACGATAATAGATATGACTTCAAAAAATTATGGCCTGCTAGTCCAAGTCTTAGCTAGGCATACATGGATTCAAAAATAACTCAAAACACTTTAATTTAACCTTCTTCACTAGTACAAGCTTTCTTTTTCTCTTTTCTTTCTTGGACTCCATGCTTTATATTAGACAATCCTTTTCTTCTTCTTCTTCTTTAGATTCACCTTTATTCTGACCTTGTTTTTCATTGTTTCCTTCTTCATCCTCGACATTTTTTCAGGTTCCTTTGACCATCTATCACTAGCTTCGGCTGCAAAATCTTCATCAATCCCAATCTTTATCTCTAAATGTTGTAACATGGGCATACAAAGATACTATTATACTACGGATTCTATGTAGCACGCCCTACTAGATGTACCAAAGAGGGGGATGTTGTTTCCATTGTAAAAGTGCTAGTCCAGCAGGGCTCAAGAGCCTTGGTCTAGACATGGAAGGTCCTCTTGGTCCTTATTTCAAGGAGTGATAGCCTTGTGACTCTGTTGACTACCCCTTAATGGGCAGTAACACCTCAGTATGTCGAGCATTTATGCCCTGGATAGGTGTCTAGTGCACCTTGGAATGAATCCATTAAGACACATGGCTTAGTCGCTCATAACCACACTTATGCTTTGTAGTGGTGGTTTCCCTTATAACAGTTATTACACCCGCCTTAGCACACCTCACTGATACTCCCATAGACCTTATCTTGTTGTATCTTTCCCTCTTGGTCATCTTGGCATTGAAGATAAAATTATCCACCTTGAAAGAAATCTTTTGGAGGCCTTACCAGCCTAAGGAGGGCATTGAGGGACAAATACACATGTTGGGATTAGTTGGGGCATGATGTCCTCTTTCCAGGATCAGATTCATCATGTTGAAGCATTTCATCAATTCTTGTTATTAGTTTTTCTTTTATGAGGTTTAGTCCCTAGATTGTGGGTGACAAACACTAAAAAATCATTAAAAGTCATTTCAAAGACAAATTAGGTATGATGGTGTAAAGGAGGGATACAACCAGCTTTCTTTCTTATCAACAAGGAATCCCTTCCTCATTTGTAACCAAGATCATGGGATCAAACATGACTATAAAAAAAAATCTTGTGTACATGAGCAAATAAGATGTGCACACCTCTTTTCTTGGAAATTTCTAGGGTTTTCGAGGATCAAAGTTGATGGTTGAGGTTTATTTACTATCTTTCAAGGTTATTCTAAGGTGGAAGGACTCTTGGGGTGTTTTCTCTTTTATTTTTATTTTCAATTGCGGTAAGATATTTAAATCTCTTGTCTTGCACAAAGGGAGCCAACCAAGGTAGGAGTAGTTTAGGGTTTTATGCATAATAGTCTAATCTTGTTAGTGAGACATCCCTCTTGAAGGGTCTCTCTTGTTTGAGCCTTGGCATCTTTCTTTGCCCTAACTAGGTCAAAAGCTAACACAACCTAGGGTTTCTTAGCCTTGCTCTAGTTCTTTCAAATATTGAATTGCCAATTCTTAGGACAAAATTTAACCTTGATTTCAAAACTTGAAGGAATAAGACCTGGGTCTAATTCACTTATATTCACCAAATCAATTTTACAAAATTCCTTGTACTATTATATTTGAAAAAATACCAAAAAATCAAAAAATAGAAAACCCTGAAAATTAAATATTTTTGAAAAATCCAAAAAGTATTTATTGATTCTCGATGTACTTTGTTAGCATTGAATTTACTGGTAAAATTCCACCTTAGTGATTGTTGTTATAATTTTTTGAGTTATTTATATTGATGAAAAATCCATTAAAAATATATAAAGAAAAGGCCATAAAAAAGGTTGTTTCGCAACTCAAAATAGGGGGAATTCATCCCTAAACGAGGGTATGTCACCTCCTAGTGCATGTTTCAATCTTGTTTTGGATTTTATTTTAAGTGTTTTTGCATGTCCGTTTTTTACAAAAGGTCAAACCTTAACACTTGGGAAGGGTTCTATGTTCATCCTTAAGGGAGCATTGGGGTTGAACTAGGGGTTTTTAAAGTGGATAAAAAGAGCATTCATCAATTTATGTAGGTTGTTATAGATATGAAGGTGTAAACAATCCCAAATCCCAACATATAACCATCCAACCAAGTGCGCCTAGGGGGAATAGACTTCTCTTTCGTTTGTCAGTGGTGAGAGGTACTTTTTCGGGCATTTTCGCAATCTATTTCGAGTTTTCACACAAGTTCATGGTATTGATTTTTACTGCAATAAATCGATTAATCTTATTGATCAAACAATACCAAGTTACATTGCTCATAAACCTTCCTGGTCATTGAGAATTTATTGACAGCTTGTTGACTCCACTAACGCACTAGTCTACTAATCTAGAAGGAAGGTCTCGTTAGAGATAGTTGTTCTTATTGCATATATTACAAGACTATCTCTATCCACAGTTGGGAATCCCCCTATGGCCAAAGGAGTAGGCCTAATGAGAGAGGAGAGTGCTCTATGGTGCATCTCTTGAAAATTTTCCAATATTAGCAATGGCCCTCGTGACATAATCGGAAGGGCGCTAATTTGTGCATTAACAAATCCCACCCACTATACTCATCATGAGGCAAACTAAGACCAATCCAATCAATGGTCTCCTGTCAACTCAACAATTGTTGGTTATAGCTCAACTCTTCAAGGTTCCATTTCATAAAAATCCTATCGACGATTTCTTCTTCCAAACCTTCTCCCTCATTGGAAAATTCGCAATTTGATTTCATTTCATCTTCTTCACCAACAATATATTCATCTTGATTACCTATACTTCTTAATTGATTTGACACTTCTTCAGAGTGCTTGGTGGAAGGTCCCTCATTGGAAAATTCGCAATTTGATTTCATTTCATCTTCTTCACCAACAATATATTCATCTTGATTACCTATACTTCTTAATTGATTTGACACTTCTTCAGAGTGCTTGGTTTCCTCCAAGCTTGCACAAATGTTGCTATCATCATCTACATACTCATAAAAAATTAAAAAGTCAAATAAAAAAGAGTTTTCTTTTAGCATCTCATCTTTTTCAACTTCTTTGTTGCACATGCAGCCTTTATTGTTCCCTTTTTCTCATTTGTACTCTCCCCTGCTTCAGCATGAATACTCGAACAAATCTCTTCAGGATCCTAAACCACATCAACATTGTTTGCATCATGAACAACATCCATAGATTCATCCATATATTTTTATTTACTTACTTCAGTACTTGTCATTGCTTCAATTAACTTCATCTCTCTGTTGATCTTCATAAAATCCTCTTCTGGGAACTCATCCTCATCATACACTAGTCCTCTAAACTCTCTTCTAGACTTGGCCATATCTCTATCTTCTTCATTTGTTTCTTTTTCTTCTGCAGCTTCAATTGCTTCACATGTAACTTCTATTGTTTCTTTCACCTCAACTATATCAACCTCTGCTTCAACATTGAAACAATTTGCAATACCATCATTTTCATCTTCGTTGTCCACATGTGCATCTCCATACTAATCTTCACTTGATGCACATTCAATTTCCCCATCAACAACTTCATCATTCACATGTGTATCAACATAGTGGAATTCACCATCATCTGCTTTCCATTAAGAATCTTCTTCAACATCTTCATGTTGTTCAATCTTCTCAACAGGGTCCATCACTGTTGTAGTTCTCATTTCACTTGTTGTAGCTTCTACCATTGTAATTGTAGGTTCTTCTTTAATAGCTGCAACACTTTGTGACTCAGCTTGATGTTGATTAGTTTTGCTCCCTTTACACTATATATGGATTCTAAAATACCCAATGCTTCTTTAGAGCTACTTTTTGCATCGATTGTTGAAAATAGCTTCTCATGTGTGGCTTGTGCAATGAGAGACAATGTTGTTGCATCATCCTTCTAGCTTGCTATGAGTTTAATCGTTGGCCTTGCTAATCTTGAGACATAGCCTTAAAGGCAACATGATTGTCGGGTTCTTCAAACCCATTCAACACAATATCCCATAAATCATCTATACGTAGTTTGGTACTCATCTTAATGACCCAAATATCATAGTTCTTACCAATGGAAATTGGTGGTGGCAAATAAACAATTGTTCCACAAATTCATTGTAATAATAACCATAAAATATACCTAGATTCTTATTCTTTCATCTTCCTTCCTCATCACCATTTGTCCTATTATAACATCCAAGACTTCTACAAATTCTTGAGTTAGCCTTCTAACACAAAACCTTTCTTTTGGGTAAAAAAAATATTTTCACCTTTGGTGGTGGCAAATAAACAATTGTTCCACAAATTCATTGTAATAATAACCATAAAATATACCTGGATTCTTATTCTTTCATCTTCTTTCCTTATCACCATTTATCCTATTATAACATCCAAGACTTCTACAAATTCTTGAGTTAACCTTCTAACACAAAACCTTTCTTTTAGGTTAAAAAATATTTTCACCCTTCACATTTTCCAATAGTAAAACATAACATTTGAAACCTTTTCACTTTTTACAAAGTAATACAACCAAATAATTTTAAAAACGTTCAAGTTTTCCAAAACTCGTTAGTCTCCCATATTTCAATTTCAGAACTTTTACTTTCACTTTGACAACCTTTCAAAAGAATATTTTACAAATATCTCAACTAACCTTTTAAAAATATGCTATCCTCTCATTTTTAAATTCGTAACACAATGAAAATAAATCAATTACCTTTTTTAATATGTACGATATTTGTTGTGCTATGACAAAGGTATTTTTGCAAAATTTCATTAAGTAGTTATATTTTTTGGGGATTTTTTTCAAAAAATAAATTTTATCATAAAAATATGGCTCATATTTACATAAAATATATTTTTGTTATATTATTCATCAAAATTTACAAGTTTAAGTAGTAAATTGTGTGTTTCTTATTTAATGTTTATCTAACTATCTAAAAATAATCGTATGGAATCCTATACTTAAGCATGCTATTTATATCCATAAAAATACCCTAACTCCAATGTGGGATTGGTCAATTGCATGAAATCACAAAACAAAGTTCCTCATGCGCAAGCTTTCTCTTCACTCTCCAAGCATCAACTGCGACCTCCTCTTGTCTCTAGAGTGGAGGATCTCTACTTCATAATTGAACTTGCTCTACAATCTGCTCTCCTTTTTTCAAAGAGTCTTAGGACTAATATGATATCATGTTAAAATAAAAGTAAAGGCACACCCCAACAACTTCACTTGCATTACTTCATAAAATGATTTAAATACAGAAAAGGAAATTTCTCTACTTCATCAAATGATTTAAACACATAGAAAGAGATTTATCTAGAAAGATATAGCTACCAAAAAAATTGTCTAGATACAATGTACCAATTTCGACTTTGTTAATCAACTTTGTCAATCTCGAAACTCACAAAGAGCTAGCCATTATTTTACTACGTCGACAACTAACAACAAGAGTAATTACCATACTCTAACAATATTACCACAAGGGCATTATTTTCGATGGTTTATCATTGGTATTCCTTGGTTAAATGATGTGCATTATCTTTATTATTGGCTTATTCATCATGGTTCGTGGTTATTCTAGTCAAGTTTTCCATTATACACACATTGTATGGTGATCCAACTTCCAAAGGATATATTTGTACATTATTCATGGCACATTTGTTTAGTAGCTGAAAGCTCTAGATCATTTCCACAGTTTGGTTGATGTGGCATTCTTGGAGTGGTTGATGGCTTCATGGAGTAGAGCACTCGCATTTTTTGCTATTTTGACACACATTTATGCACATTTATCTAGGTTGCTCTACATAGATGCCCATTGTTTTGGGGGATATTTGGTATTATTTGGCACATGGTTTCATGTAATGGTACATCATTTTGACTATGTTATATTTCTTTGTGAAGATCTGTCATTTGTCATCCTCATTCTTATAGGTCATTTTCCCTTGTGATCCCTTGATTGGAGGTCATTTCATTCATTTTGGTTAGTTTTCTTTTCCGAGTATTTCTCCATAATTCATGGATCATAGATTGGGTAAACCATCGATCGTTACGGAGCCCAACCTAAAAGAGATTAAGACAGTCTCACTGATAAGCTTCACAACTTTGGGGGAAGAGATCTCACACTTGACTCATAATTGCTTGAACTAACCCTCAAAGATCATTCTATTTAGTTAATTATCATAACTATTTGAACTGATTTGCACATATATCTATGTTCTCCATAATATGGGGTGTTCCATGGAGAGCACGGCTTGACTCAAATGCACTATATTTCACATATAAAGGATTATATATAGAATTGATCCCTTATTCAAGGGGAGTGAGCTCTTATTTGATCATTGTGGCACAATTGTTAAGGCAAGGGTTGTTACATTGCCACGTACTCCGACGAAAACCTGGTCATTTTTGTTATTTTTGGTATGATTCATCATTGTTCTAGTGGAGAGTTGGAGCGCTCCCCTTTGTAGGGTATTTTAACATATATTTGGAGGATTATTCAAGGGCACGAGGTCTTGTAGGTTCATCCAAGTTCCATGATGGATGATTTGATATGGTGTAAGTACCTAAATTTTAGGAGTTTTTGATGAGAGATGAACAAGTGGTATCCCTACTCTTTCACCCATTTTACTTGGTTATTTTATTGTTTTTTAAGTTTTTACGTGTTTAAACTTTAAAGGTAGTTGTAGGATATTATTGTTTATGCCTCCCTAGGAGGGATATAGGATCTGTATATTATTTTTTTTAAGAATAGTTTGGTCTCCAGATCTATCTATATACGATGAGCCCCTCCTACTATAGTGGTTGCTAATGGTATGAGGAAACTATGACTCTCTTGGTTTTTCATTGACTTATATATGAAAATTTGCTTCAAGCAATTGAAATAAGAGTTTCAAGCTAAGCCATAATTTGTCACTTGGAAACCGGGTTTGATAAGGTGCATTTTATCTCAGTTTTTGTTGCTTTAATTTGATAAAGGTTAAAATATATTTTATGTCATTCAATTGAAATACTTCATTGTTATTTTCAACATAAAGTATGTCACAAAATACCGGGTTGGATGAGGTGCATTCTATCTCAGTTTTTGTTGCTTTAATTTGATAAAGGTTAAAATATATTTTATGTCATTCAATTGAAATACTCCATTGTTATTTTCAACCTAAACTAGAGTCACATCTTATTTTGGTTGCAGATGCATGCAATGACACCTCTGCAATGTACTTTTACTCCTTTATTTCTAACCATTTTAAATCTTCAATCATTTGTAATTTTTTTCATGATGTAACATCAATTATTACTCTAATTTGTCATCCATAATTTGACCCTCTTTGTTCATTCGTGCAACCATATGCCCTTCATAACTTTTAGCACTAATATTTCTACATCATCCACCTTTTAAATAAACCTAATAAAATCCTTTATAATATCTTTTAGTAAAGAAACTCTCCAATCTATGCAAACCTTCATTTAGTTTAGCTTTTCATAATCCTAACCCTATGGATACCTCCCTTGTGTTGGAGGAGGGTCGACCTTAAGTGAGAACATGCATTGTTGAGCTCGCAATGACAATCCTCTTTCAGTTAACCTTAGGATTGCACCCACAATTACGACTTTGGAGCTCAAGTGCAACAATAATAAATAGCATGTCCAACTTATGTGGGTCCATAGCCTCTCACAGAAAGATGCCCAACTTGAATTCTATAAAAATATACGACTCAAATTTGTTATATTTCAAGGTTAACCTTACGCTTGCACCCACACTTTGGACTTTGGAGCTCAAGTGCAAGAATAATCGATAACACATCCAACTTATGTGGGCTCATGGCCTCTCTTCGAAAGATGCCCCACTTGAATTCTATAAAACTATGCAACTCATATTTGTTAGCTTTCGAGGTTATTTCGAAAGTGTTTATACAATGCTTGGGAGTGCTTCATATGATGTGAAGTGCATATGTGTTACCTACCCTTTGTTGTACCATGACCGAAATACACATTTTAAATAACTTACGGAATGTTATACCTTGACTTGATGCTTAAGTGGCACAATTCCTTAGGAGATTAAGGACCTATGTGTGGTGGTGTCATTATTCATGAGGCATACATGAAGGGTTTGGTTGCTTGCTTAGTATGAGAACCTATTTGAAGGAGTGGCATTGAGCATTTAGAGTTGGAGCACTTCATCAGTGATCCTATCTAGTGTTTAGTTAGGTTGCTTGTTGTGGACACTATCCATCTTTTTTATTGTACACCTTCATTATC
Source organism: Larix kaempferi (assembly GCA_027924585.1). NCBI lineage: Eukaryota > Viridiplantae > Streptophyta > Pinopsida > Pinales > Pinaceae > Larix > Larix kaempferi. Next base: position 22,024,437 of record BSBM01000338.1, read on the forward strand.
ATCATGCATTTAAAGGGTCCAAGTAGAGAGTCTTTGTAATATCTCGCTTTCTCCCCTAGGGTTTCTTCAAGAAAAAGTACAACTATGTACTCGGCAACGACAAGGAGCTCATGGCAAGAGCTCCGCAGGTAAAACTTTGTAAGTATGATTGTGTTTTCCTAAGTGTTAAAGTGAATTTGTAGACTTAGGAGACTGAAGGCTTGACGCAACGAAACAATTGGGGCATGGAATCCACTAGGGGGAGAGGGTGAATGGCTTGATAGCAATGAATTTTGATGGCAGTGGTCATCCTAATGTCGTGAGCACTTAAAGTGAACTGAGATGTTCACCAAGCAAACACTTAAAGCTAAAAGTATGTTAATAATTAGTCCTAGATAAGGACGCCAGAGAAACTTCTAATCGTCGAAAGGCAGTAACAATCTACCTTGGCCTAACTATTTGCATGGAGATAACCCATATTGAGTACCATTAAGTAAAAATAAGAAGTTAGCCTACACAACATTAGTACATGGGCCTTGACAAAAGATTGTGTTTAAGTTCCTAAGCGGAAAAATGATTTAATATTTTCCTAATTATAATTTAGGAACAAAAGATAAAATGAATTATTATTCCTAAGAAAACATATTGGTATACATAAATAAATATTTAAATGTTATTTCAATTAAGATAAATAAATTAAGTAGGATTTAAGAATGACTGATTGTCCTTGATTATCCTTGATTAAGGATCTATGTGTGGTGGTGTCATTATTCATGAGGCATACATGAAGGGTTTGGTTGCTTGCTTAGTATGAGAACCTATTTGAAGGAGTAGCATTGAGCATTTGGAGTTAGAGCACTTCATCAGTGAGCCTATGTAATGTTTAGTTAGGTTGCTTGTTGTGGACACTATCCATCTTTTTTATCGTCGACCTCCCTTATCTATCATGCATTTAAAGGGTCCAAGTAGAGAGTCTTTCATTTCATTCATTCATAGATTATCATTAGAGATGTGAGAGCTACAATGAACACGTATCTGTCATGTGTATTCTTCATTTTTGTTATTTTCTCTATTGTCTTGAGAGCTAGGATTCTTCAATGGATGCAAGTTACGACTTTGGGTTAGTATTTGTTGTAGGAAGCCAAGGTAAGCTATAGTTTTGGAGAAATCCTAGAGAAGAGAAGAGGGAAATTGTTCTTGTGGTTCTTGTGAGATATGTTAGAAATAGTAGTTACTTCTGTTAGCTTAGCTTTAGCTTTAGCTTTTACTTTAGTTCTTATTTAGAAGTTCAGTTAATAAAACATGCAACAGCATGCAAAATCTAGGTTAGACTTTTTAGGGTTTCCATAAGTGTTTAAATACACATTCAGTTTTGGTTTGTCATGCATTAATTGATCTTCCGTTTATCAATAAAGATTGAAGAGCCGTAGCTCATTCTGCATAATATTTGTGTTTATTTCTGCCTCTATCCTTCAGTTTGGTATCAGAGCGTTGGAAGAAGATCGATTGATCGGAGCAAGGGAGAAGCCAAAGCCGTAGCTTTGAAGAAATTTGCAAAAAAAAAATGCTTCGCAAAAATTTTTGCGTCCCTCCCCTGCATAGAGGCACGAAAATTTTTGGAAAAGTTTCAAAATTAAAATATTGGGAAATTTTCATAGCCTCACTATAGGCCAAAGCACGAAAATCGCAAAAATTTCACTTGGTAAATTTTCGTGGCCTCACTATAGGTCAAAGCGCGAAGTTTCTCCATATTTCAGTGCTCCAAGCTTAAGGAGACCCGCGAAAATTGTTTTTGCTTTCATGAGTTACTTCAAGTAAAAAAAAAATTTACAAAAGTCTTTTACAAGAGTAGGAGAGATTTTTTTTACAAAAAGTCTTTTTTTTTAATTTTTAAGGAAGTGAAGAGGAGTTATTATTAAAAAAAAAGGGAGATTTTTTTTTTTAAAGTCAGTGAAAGACTCTGAAGCGTCTATGGCTTCTAGCAACAACAATCAGTCTCAGATTTCTCCTCTTACAGGAAAAAAGACTATGTCTGGGCCACGAGAATGGCGATTTATCTCAGATCAGAAGATGTGTGGGAATATGTCGTGAATGGCTATTCCGAACTAGCAGATGACGCAGCCTATCAAAGCCCTTTCAAACGGAGAAAATGATACTCTAAGAATTCACAGGAAGAAGGATGCAAAGGCACTGCATCACATATTGAACGCTTTGGATAACAACGAATTTTCAAAGATATCAGCTTCATTGCATGCCAAAGCAACATGGGAAACCTTGGTGACCAATTATCAGGGTTTTGGTAAGGTACAAACAGCTAAACTCTAAAACCTAAGAGGAGATTTTGAAGATCTAAAGATGAAAGAATCAGACTCAATAGATTCTTTCATGACCCAAGTCATGGGTATTGTTAATCAACTGAATACCCATGGTGAAAAGATCGAAGATTAAAGAGTTGTTGCAAGGGTTCTGAGATGCCTACCCCACAAATTTGATCTGAAAGTTGCAGCGATTGAAGAAGCAAAGGATTTGAGTACTCTCTCCGTAGACGAGTCGACCGGATCGCTACTTTCATATGAATCCAAAATCAACAGGAATGAAGAGTCCTCTCTGGAGAGTGCTTTCAAAGCACAAGTCTCATTCTCAAAAGGTAGAGGAAGAGGCAGAAGCAGAGGAGGATCAAGAGGAAGAGGCAGAAGTGGCCGAAGTAATGGCAAGGAAGATCAAGATCACGATCATAACCATGAAGGCGGAAACTATGAAAAAAAAGGTCAAATAAATCTAATGTTAAGTGTTATTATTGCAGTAAATTTGGCCATTATGTTCATGAATGTAGAAAGAAAAAGTTTGATCAGGAAAAACAAAATGCTAATGTGAGTAATACCTCCGAGAATAAAGAAGACATGTTATTTCTTGCTTGTCATGCTGCACACGAAAGCCCAAAGAGACTTTAGCTTTTAGATAGTGGTTGCAGTAACCATATGACAGGTGATAGAGGTCTAATTGCAGACATAGATGTATCAGTGAAGACAGAGGTCAAAGGCGGCACGGATGAGGTAGTTCTAGTTCTTGGCAAAGGAGTGGTCAACATTCTAACCAAACAAGGCCAACAAAAGACAATCACATATGTATATTATGCTCCAGGACTGAAGCATAATCTGCTTAGCATTGGGAAACTTACTGAAAAGAAATACAGACTTGTCTTTGATGGATCAGACTGTGAAATCTATGACAAACCCCCAAATAGAAAGTTGATCATCAAAGTACAAGTGACTAGGAACAAGATGTATCCACTAGTCATGAATTGCAGCAACAAGGTAAGCTCTTTTGCTGACAAAGCCACATGCATGGATGATTATTGGTTATGGCTTTTAAGATATGGACATCTTCACTTTGGTGATCTCAAGTTGTTGCAGCCGAAAGAGATGGTAAAAGGATTACCCCCTATGAAGGAGCCAACAAATAGTTGTGAGTGTTGCATCATTGCAAAGCAGCACAGGGATTGCTTTCCTAAAAGTATGTCTCGAAGGGCACATGCACCTCTAGAACTTATTCATACTGATCTGTGTGGTCCAATGCAAAAACAATCAATTGATGGAAGCTATTATTTTCTTACATTTATTGATGATTTGAGTAGAAAAACATGGGTGTATTTCCTTCGTCAAAAGTCTGAAACTTTTGGCAAGTTCAAGGAATTTAAGGCTCCGGTTGAAAAACAAAGTGGTTATCAACTCAAAGTATTGAGATCAGATGGAGGGGGAGAGGATGACTCGAAGGAATTTCATGATTACTGCAAATACCATGGAATCAAGAGGCAATTCACTACAAGATATACACCTCAGCATAACGGAGTTGCAGAACACAAAAACAGAACCATCATGAATATGGCAAGGAGCATGCTGAAAGGAAGAAACTTGTCCCATGATTTTTGGGGAGACGCAGTGGCTTGTGATGTTCATGTGATAAACAGATCTCCAACAAAAATTGTGAAGAATAGAGTACCAGAGGAAGGATGGACAAGTATGAGTTGTAATATTTCTCATTTCAGAATATTTGGTTGCGTTGCTTATGCTCATGTTCCCAAACAACTAAGAAAAAAGCTAGATGAGAGGAGTGAGAAATGTATCTTTCTTGGATACAGTGAAGAATCTAAATCCTACAAACTATATAACCCTATTACCAAAAAGGTTATCTTCAGCAGAGATGTGTTGTTCAAGGAGGAAGAGTCATGGAATGGAACCATAGACAAGGTTGTGGGAGCTGCAATACCCCAACCAGAAGATGAAGAAGAAGACGAGCTGATTGGACAACAAGGTCCAGTAGCATCTTCACTAGTAGCAAATACTCCAGCAAGAACACCTAGAAACTCAGTTCGAGGTGAAGCATCAAGTCCGCAATCAAGTAATGAATATGATCACAATAATAGAAAGACTAGAATATTGGAAGATATTTATGATGAATTGGATGAAAATACCAATTATGCTTTTATTGCTAGTGAACCTGTGTTTTATGAAGAGGCAGTAAAAAGAGAGCATTGGGTAAAAGCCATGGACGAAGAGATAGATTCCATTGAAATAAATGGTACATGGGATCTAGTTGACCTGCCAAAAAATAAGAAACCCATTGGTGTGAAGTGGGTCTATAACACCAAACTCAATGAAAAAGGTGAGATTGATAGGTACAAGGCAAGGTTAGTAGCAAAAGGTTTCTTGCAGCAACCAAGAATTGATTTTGGAGAAAATTTTGCACCAGTGGCAAGATTGGACACTGTAAGAGCAGTCCTAGCAATAGCATCCCAGAACGGATGGAAAGTCTATCAGATGGATGTAAAGTTGGCATTCTTGAATGGAATTCTTGAAGAAGAAATTTATGTGGAGCAGCCACACGGGTATGAAATCAAAGAACATGAAGAGAAAGTTTACAAGTTGAAGAAAGCTCTATATGGGCTCAAGCAAGCTCCAAGAGCTTGGTACAACATAATTGATTCTTATTTGATAAGATATGGTTTTAGCAGAAGCAGCAACGAACCAACACTTTACAGAAAGGTAAATCAACAAGGACAGATTTTGATAGTTTGTTTATATGTTGATGATATGATTTTTACAGGTGACCTGTCAATATATGAGTTCAAGGCAGCTATGAAGAAAGAGTTCGATATGACTGACCTTGGATTAATGAAGTTCTTTCTTGGCTTAAAGGTAGAACAGTCATAAAAAGGTATATTTATCTCTCAAAGTAAATATGCTAATGAAGTTCTTAAGCGATTCAGAATGCTTAATTGCAAACCGGCACCTACACCAGTGGCAACAGGTACAAAGTTGAACAAAAAATATGACAGTCCCAAAGTAGATCCAACATTGTTTAAGAGACTTATAGGAAGTCTCATGTATCTCACAGCTACGAGACCAGATATAATGTACGCTATCAGCTTGATTTCTAGGTTCATGGAGTCTCCCAAAGACTCGCATTGGCAAGTTGGAAAAAGGATCTTACGATATGTTGCAAGGACTTCAAGCTATGGAATTTTAAACTCAAGCACTAAGTATGATTTTTGACAGGTTTCACTGACAATGATTTTGCAGGAGGTGTGGATGAAAGTAAGAGCACTTTCGGTCATGTTTTTTATCTTGGATCAGGGGTGATTTCATGGGCATCCAAGAAGTAGCCCATTGTGACACTTTCATCAGCAGAAGCAGAGTATGTACCAGCAACATCAGCAGCATGTCAAGCACTCTGGTTACACAGAGTTTTAGAAGGTCTTCAACAGAAACAAGAAGGACCAACAACAATCTATTGTGACAACAATTCAATAATCGCTCTATCCAAGAACCATGTTTTTCACCAGAAAAGCAAGCACATTGATACCAGATATCACTTCATAAGAGAACTTCTGAACAATGGTGAAGTTCATGTTGATCATTGTAAATCGATTGACCAATTCGCTAACATATTCACAAAGCCATTGGCAAAATAAATTTTTGAAACCCATAGAGATAATTAGGCATTATAAAAGCTACAGTAGTTAACAATAGTAATTAAGAGGGAGTGTTAGAAATAGTAATTACTTCTGTTAACTTAGATTTATCTTTAGCTTTTACTTTAGTTCCTATTTAGAAGTTCAGTTAATAAGACATGCAACAACATGCAAAAGCTAGGTTAGACTTTTTAGGGTTTCCATAAGTGTTTAAATACACATTCAGTTTTGGTTTGTAATGCATTAGTTGATCTTCCATTTATCAATAAATATTGAAGAGCCGTAGCTCATTTTGCATAATCTTCGTGTTTATTTCTACCGCCATCCTTCAAGATAAGAAGAATAAGGATTTGTGGCATTTGGAATCCCTTATATTACTTGGAGTTCTTGATGTGGAGAAGATATAGGGAGCCTATCTTTTTTCTCTTCTATAATTGTGTTACACAAATAGAGGTGCAAAAGAGGACTTAGTGATGTGTATGCTTGTTAATTGTGGATCCTTGGTGGAGAAACTAGATTTCGAAAGGAGTCATTCCTACCTTGGAGGAGATGGTAGCTAAGCTTTGTTATTTATGGTGAATGCCCCAACTAATTTTCGTAGAGAACAACTGGTAACATGTTCTATTAAGTTGTTTGTATGTACTTATAACTTCATCTCATATATATATATATATATATATATATATATATAGCATGTGTTTCTGTCCAAATATTGTGTACTTGCAAATACAATCTTCATCTTATGTAGTTACTAGAGCTAGTTATGCACACTAATTTTAAGATCGTAATGAGCAGCTTTTGATAAACAATTTGAAAAATATACAGAAATTAAGACAGCTGATTTATTTTTGTAATAAATCTGTTGTAACTTGTAATACTTAAGTTTTAGATAGGCTCTATGAATAGAAATGTGTCATAAAGTCTAGAAATATTGCTTACTTGCAATACATTTGTTCAATGTTTATTTTATTGGGGTTTCTTGTATAATTACTTGGTCAAAGTGAACTATATATTTTTGTAAGTTATATTTCAAACTAATCCCTAATACTAAATGTTCATAGGAAATAGCCCTAATATATACTTGTTATATTTCAAACTAATCCTTAATACTAAATGTTCATAGGAAATAGCCCTAAAAAACCTTAAGGTTGAGGTGGAAATTCTGAATTTTCTTTAAAAGCCACTTCCATTAAATTTCAACATTGTACCCAAGTTTATTTCACTTGGTTTACTATGTTGGTGAAAAGGGATTTGAGTATTTAAATTAATTTGTAACTAAGATAAGTGCTTGACGATTTACAAGTTGTTGAGTGTTAAACCCTAAGTGTGCTTGCTAGAAGAACTTGAACACTGGAAGGATTGTTCAACTTGTTTTTGTTTTTGATTTTCTTTTAAGGTGTGCTTCATATTTATAAAGATAACTACTATCAGATTGAGAGAATGATATGTTAAATGGTGCTTGCAATTGTACACAATGGGCCAATCTTTGGGAGCATGTGGAGAAAACGAAACAAAGCATATGATGCTTTGGTTTATATTAAAGTTTCAATGTCTCTAGATATATTCTTTTAAGAAACATGCTTGCACATATACATGTGAGTACAAATACAATGGTGGGATCTCTGTCCAAGATCACGGAGTTGAAAGATAAGTTTTCTTCCATAGGGAAAAGGGAGGATAAGGAGTTGGTTTTCATCAACTTGAATAGATTTAGTCTGTCATGAAACTCCTTTTACAAGGTGTTTGTGTTCATGAGCATTTCCCTAATTATGAAAATCTTTCGAATGTATTTATGCATGAAGAGAAGTGATTGGAAACCTATTCAATAAATCAAAATGACATAGAATATGTATCCCTCGTTGGAAGGGAAGGGATACCAGAAAGAATACAAGAACGGTAAAAAGGAATATGCAAGTCCTCATAATAAAAATTTGAGTGATGTAATATGTTTTAGGTGTCACCATAAGGGACATTTTGCAATCCAATGTTCATAGAAGAATAAATAGAAGGCCGAGAAACAGACACAAGTTGTAGGGAGTGCAAGTACTATAGCAAGAAAGGATGAGTTATCATCCTAGTGTGAGAATGCCTTTACCATAGGTTTTGTTTACTGTCCATGATTTTGTCAAATCTTGGGTTGTATGTGGGAAGTAGGGCATCAAGAAATATGACAAGAAACTCAAGGAGAATGAGGAGAGAATCAGAGTGGAGTTGGGTGATGGTGCTACAATATAACCTATGAATGAAGAGGGACCTATTTCCTTCTAGATGACATCAATAGATGTTCTTGAGTTGAAGGATATTTTTCATGTTCCTCGTTTGAAGAAAAATCTTGTTTAAGTTTCTTGTATCACACGTCATCAAAGTGGAGTTGCATTAGTAGGACAACAATAACCTGTCAATGAACTATTTTTAGCAAATATGAGGACTTTCACTAGAGGTGTGCAATTTGGTGGCCTTTAAAGGTTGCTTGCTAATATTATAACACTAATACACTCTAGCAAAAATCTAGATGTGTGTTTTTGCTTGAAGGAAGCAAGCATATGTTGAGCATGTATGCAAGATGCCATTGAGATAGTTTCAAAACCTACAGTGGAATTACTTATTGATTCCAAGCTTGTTCTTGGTTGTAGCATTGAACAATAACAAGATAGTGGAATTACTTATTGATTCCAAGCTTGTTCTTGGTTGTAGCATTGAACAATAACAAGATAGGGTTGTTGGAAATTGCCGAAATGAGTTGACCTTGACTAGATTCTTGCTCTAATTACCAAAGGATTCTCTCGGAGAGCGGGAGTTGACCTTGTTGAGGGATTTGCTTTAGTTGTCGTAGGTTTTGTGATGCATGGGCAAGATCCTATTTTTACAGGTTGTTGATAACATAGAGTGGGTTATTGTTTGTACCACAATATTTGAATTTCAAAATAGACTTGTTGACTTGTAACTATTTTTATTTTTAGATTTTCAATGGATTGGATCCATATATCTTGGTCTTTTGTATGGAAATATGATCATCTTTGCAAAAAGTCCTAAACAACTCATGATGTCGTGTCTAAATGTTTTGGCACATGAAGTTGATATGAAGGATTTTGGAGTTAGGTAGGGGTTTATAATGGTCCAAGGGTTATGTTTCCTCATATTTAAAAGTGGTCAAAAGTGGTCAAGACCTTGGACCGCGTATATAAACATTTGAAAATAATCCACATAATGCATACATGGAAAGTCACGCATATGTTTGACTTTAATCGATTTCTCCATTAGAGCGACCTCAAAAACTCCAAGATCTTACCAGTAACAGTAGCATGCCTTTAGTGTTGAAATCCTCTAGGCTTAGGTGTAAAATTCTTGCCTCCACTATATCCACTTCTTATCAAGGTGGGATGAAGCTAGAAGGGATAGAGCTGCTGCAAAGGTTCAACATGGAAGCAGAGGTAATAAACATTCTCAAATTTCTCGTAGCTCTGAACCACCTTGGAAGCACCACAAACTTGAGAAATTAGACAGGTAGAAGACACCACAGGACTGTGGTTTGAATAATAATAAAAGTTGCAATATACAATGGTTTGAATAATAAAAAATGTTACAATATACAATGGCCACTTGAAGGAAGAAACAAAAAAAAACAATGGATGTCCACCTCCAAACACTACTTGTCCTCTCCTTATGTTTATGAAGTGGAGGGTGCATAGAAGTTTCTCATTCATCCATGGTTGTCAGTTCAACTCAATTTTGTGATACTTTTGTGATGGATGCCAGATTCATAATTTAGAATTATGAATCATGATACATAAGTTATGAAGAAATCTGACATATGCATGTATGATGTGATTATGACATGTTATATATATATATATATATATATACTTGAAGAAAGAAACAAAAAAAAAGATGGATGTCCAAACACTGCTTGTCCTCCTTAAGTACATGAAGGGAGTGGAGGGTGCATAAAAGTTTCCCATTCATCTATGGTTGTCAGTTCAATTCAATTTTGTGATACTTTTGTGATGGATGTCATATTCATAATTTAGAATTATGAATCATGATTCATAAGTTTTGAAGAAATCTGAAATATGCATGTATGATGTGACTATGACATGTTTTATTATTATTATTATTATTATTACACACACACATATATATATATATATATATATATATATATATACAGTACCCCCGAAGTAGCCAAGTACCCTATTTCAGAAAGTGGGGTCCACGTCACGTACTCTAGTACCATCCCCGTACCCACTTCAACTTAGGTTTTTTTTCCATCTAAATCAGTGTTCTTATTACGAATACAACTCTTAACTCACAATGACTTACAACCAAAGTTCATTTAAAAATCTAATTTCCTTCATTACATCAATAATTAGGGATATCACAATTAACTCCAGGATTAACATTAAATTTGGAGAAAAACATAAAATTTGTGACTTTCAATATAAGGAGGTAAACATGATAAAACACCTACATGGTTCCTCTACACTATTAAATCTCCTCCTTGAAAGTTTAGAGTGTAGACTTATTACCAACCAAATTCACACATTTTTAAAGATAAAGTTCTAAACACCAATGTCACTACACTAAACCCTCTTTTTCTCTTTTTGTTTCCTATTCTACAACTCAAGCGACACTTCCTTGGATTAAGATTACTAGTGTTTGCAATAAATTCCAAGGTGAAATGAAGATATAGCTCTAGCAACACAATATGTTTTTTCTTAAGGAATAAGGCTAAATGGACTGAACACTAGTGTCCTAACCATTGGTAAAAATGGGGTCAACCAAGTCCCTTATGAGGCTTAAAGGAATGATTTGGAAGAGTTATGGATGAAGGATGCAAACCATATTCATTCTCTAATTGATTCACCAAATTTAGAAATCTCACAAAAGGAAAACCCTGGTGAATATATTTTCAAATAGGCTTGAAGGGATACTTGTCATGCAAGATATAAGAGAGCATACAACCAAGAAATGAAAGACATGGCACAACTTCAACACCTCAAACTGACAATCACCAATAAAAGAGAAAGGACTGACTCCATTAGTTCTAAAGAACATTAGCATTTGAAATCCCAACCATCAATGAAACATGAGCACCAACAAACCACCCAATGGAGCACTTTGATCAACCGACCATGAGAAACCAAAGATATTCAAGTAAGCTCTTAGAGATTTCTCCCCTAATCCACCATGAGAATAAATGAGGAAGGGTTACTCTTTATATAGAAAGTTAGCTTAACTTTCTTTACAATAAAATAATACTAATCTCTCGTGAATCAATAACTTGCTCAACAAGCTCTCTCAAAAGTGGTTATCCTAGAACAACTTTTCTGTCCAATCAATACAACAAAATAATGCAAATACATAACCAACTCTTGTTTTGAAGTCAATAATGAATAAAATAATTAGGTGATTATTTCTCTCCCAACGCATCATGAAAATGAATGAGGAAGGGCTACTCTTTATATAGAGAGTTAACTCAACTTGCTTTAAATTAATAAAATATAATTATCTCTCCTAAATCCACAATTTGCTCAACAAACTCTCCCAAAAGTGGTTATAACCACTTTTCTTTCCAAGAAATACAATAAAATAATGCAAGTACATAACAAACTTATGTTTTCTTATGTTTTGAAGTCAATAATGAATAAAATAATAAGGTGATTATGTAAAAGTTTCTTCTCCAAGGGAAACATCCCATCAAACATGTGTAAAATAGCTCCAAAGGTGTGATGTCTGCAAGAAATAGGCTTCCTAGAGGGACAGGTGGCTCTCCAAGTGAAAAATACACCTTCCAAGTGGCATATGTGGACAAAATGTTCTGCAACACTTTAAACATAAATTTCAAATTGACAACATCAATATTTATCAGATTTTCTATTATAGCCACTTTTCAAAAATCCCACAACCAATCTACATCTAATGGCATTGGCCTGGCACAATTATGGGCACTTTGTCAAAAGGTAATTTCTCTCAAAACTAAAATACCCTTATAAAAGCCTCAAGATGATGTCCACATGCCAATAATAGTCCTTCAAGCTAGGACGTCAACTTCAAAAGACTAAATATCCAAGTGCCAAATGATTAAAACATGTGAAAAAGATAGATCCATGGAATAAGGAGGCCATCAATTAAAATATAATCTTGAATCCAAGAGAAAGATCCCCATAATACTCAATTGTCCTCATGAAGAAAGAGGACGACCCCTTTTCCAAGCAATAAGGTACAATAATGCATCAAAATGTGTGACAAGAGAGAAGATCAAGGTCGCACTCTCCTTGAAGTGATGATCAACCCTTGTCAACATGTCATCTAAATGTCAAGAAGCAAGGGAATCCAAGCAAAGATGTGTGTTATGGTACCAAACATGTGCTAGAGGGGAGGGCGCTCCAAGGAAATCCAATAATAAACCATCCCTAAGTGTGAATCACACCAAATGAGCTAGAGCACTCCAATAGAAAGCCTCCAGATATCATCTAGTGATGCATACAAGCTAAAAGCTCCATCAAAAGGGATATTCCATGTCAAAAGATGTCAAATTAACCCAACAATGCTAGCGCACTCCATCAAGGGGTGATCAATGTGTCATGAGCAAGTGGGAAATGAGTGAAATGCACAATTTTTCCCTAGAGCGTTTTAGCTAGGAGGTCTAAAACCCACATAACCACATTAATAATTTTGTTGTCAAACATTCCATAGGAAATACTTCATAAGGAGAAACTATTAACACATAAAACATAGAAAGAACCTAAGTTGATGATTCCTCATTCCAAGAATGCACAAAGTGTTAGATAATTGCATAATGCTAAGAATAAATATTCTAAGCATGCCAATATGACCAAGGAGAGAGTACATCAACATCAAAATGTTATAAAGAGATCACACCCAATAGCTACCATCATTAAACTTATCAAGGAGATCAACAACCTTAGGCAAAAACTCAAACATACCCCAATTGCATCAACCTGCAAGCTAGATCTTTGTGATCAAAGTCATAAGTGTACCCCTCATAGAGTATGACCTAACCACTTGTTTTGTTGACATAGATTTACAGGATATAGTTACAATTGGTAAAGGTTGAGACCAATGGAAAATCATAGAGATTGGACGATGACATCATTCCAAGTAGAAAGTATAATATTTGTCATTATGTATGCTTATAATGATCAAGATCTCTTTTCTCCCCATCCTGTCCCTAATCCTAGGACTCTTTTGTCCCGTCTTGTCCCTTATTTTAAGAACTCTTATCTCCACAATGTATACAATATGTGTGGTGAATTTCCCAGCTAATCATTGATCATATTGTACCAGTTAATGCTTAGATTGAATTTCATATCATGCAAGTAGTTAGTTTTTATACTTTTGAAGAATGATTTTGATCCCTTGTGATCGAGTATGGTTTTTGTGTGTTTCGATGTGTGCATGAATGTGGCGGCTCTCGAATCTCGGAACACTTATGTTCCTAAACACATTAATAGTGATACGAAGGCGGGACTACGAGGCTTCATAATGATTCTTTTCTTGTATTTTCTTTATGCACGCTTGTATATTTACCATGACTTGAATTTGATCAAGGGAGGCATAGTGTATAGACAAGTGGGGAGATTGGTTTCCATATCCTTACTGAGAAAATTTCAAAAGAAACTAGTGACTCCATTAGAGAGAATTCTAAAATTTATCCTATTTTGGAGTTGGTCTCCCTCACTTCCCATAAAACTTAGGCATTTTATGTATGATGGGTTAGAATAGATTTCTAACATCGTAGTCTTAGTAAGTGTTCTTGCATTTAATCCTTTTATTTAAGGTGTATAGGAGAGGTATCACGGTTTACTCCACGACAAACGTCATCTGATTGCAACAATAGTGTATACATCGTGTGATCCTGTCACACCACCTGTTTACAACTCCTGCGATTCGACCGATCCAGTGAACCCTTTACTAGCAATTATACTTGTAGATTTGGAGTTTCATATCCGTATAGCTTTCCAGCAAAATTGGTTTCTATTTCTGGCAGCGTAGGTGTTCTATGAAACTTGTTATGCAAGAATAATAATGCTGGTATGTTTGGTTTTTCTATTTCATGTTTAAAAACATCCACAAAATTTATTAAAAAAAACGATCAGACAGAGATTTAAAAAAACTAATGTCAAGTTGGTTGTCCTCTATAAGTGCAAAATGGCTTGACTTGTTTGGTTACATAGCACATGTACAACAATACATGATTATCATGTTTGAAAGAAAAACTTTTCATTGCTTTATATCAGATTGCTTACGAAAAACACATGTAAGGAAATTCGGTCGAAAGTGAACATGGCATAGTAGAGGTGCCCATTCAATATTTCTTCCTGAATGATTTTGCAATTCGTATTTAGAAGATGATAAGAAAAACTGTGAAAGCTATCCATCAATTTCTCTTATCATAGTTGGCTTGTAAGTAGAAAAATGTAGATTCAAGTACAAATTGCCAATGGTTGTTAGTTTTTATGATCGAATTAGTAGTTCAATATCATTTGTTGAGGTTGGCTTTCTAGTTGAGAGTTGTGGTTATCACAATGTTGACCACTTAAAAGGCACTGCTAATTTGGTAGAGATACCAACATCAAGTAGCCAATGTATCATCTTAGTTGTGGTATGATAAAGTTAACAAGAAGAGCAGAAAGGACAGAAAACACAATTGGGCATATTCATTTACTTCTCACTATTACTTGCAAATATTTATAGCTAAGCTATTACAATATAGTTGGTTGACGAGATCAAACCACTAACCATCAACATAAATGCTAACTAAATGGAACTGGTCAAGGAGGACCGTAATAGACTAAATCATGACAAGACTAAAGCAACTACTTAGCTACTCAACTAATTAATGAACCGGTTGAACCGATAGTGGACCATGGAGATTACATCTTCTAACACTCCCCCTTAATCTCAACTGGGACAATATTATGAGCATTGTTAATGCCTAAGTGTTGTCTTTGAAACTCAAATGCAAGTGTTTCCAAAGGTTTGGTGAACATGTCAACCAATTGCTCCTTGGAGCCACAAAACATTAAAGTAATTTCTCCATTATTGATAGCTCACGGATGAAGTGAAAGAGAGTGTCAATATGTTTTCTCTTTCTATGAAAGACAAGATGTTTGGACAATGCTATTGTCACAAAAGATAGAAACTGGATCTTTTTTTGTGTGTCCCATATCCTTTAAAAGTCTTCTTAGCCAAATTGTGTGGCATGCAGCTCTACCTGCTGCTATATATTCTGCTTTTGTAGAAGACATGCTGACAATGGGTTGTTTCTGAGAGGCCCATGATATCAGATTGGTACCCAAATGAAAAGCATAACCAGATGTGCTTTTCCCATCATCAATACCGACTACAAAATCCCTGTCAGTGTACCCTGTGACTCTGTGAGAGTACAACTACAGTCTATTGAATAAGTGTACCAAAGGCCATACCCAACTGTACCTGCAACATATCTCAAAATTCTTTTTCCAACTTTCCAATGAGAGTCATAAACCTCGAAATTAAGCTGACAGCATCAAATCAGGTCTAGTTGCAGTTAAATACATTAAAATGCCAACCATTCTTTTGTAAAGTGTGGAGTTCACTGCTGATCTATCATCTTGCTTACTTAATTTGGTGCATGTAACAATGAGGGTTTCTGCTAGTTTACATTTATCCCTCCCGAATCTCTGCAAGATCTCTATAGCATACTTATGGCGACAAATGAAGATGCCTTGTTCACTTTGGTTAACTTCCAAACCAAGAAAGTACCTCATAAGGCCTAGATAAGTCATTTCAAATTCTTTTTTCATGACTATCTTAAATTCTTCTAACATCAAATTTCCAGTATATATCATATCATCAACATAAAGAAATACAATCAGAATGTTACATTGTTGATTTGTTTTGACATATAGAGTGGGCTCATTGCTGCTTCTGTTGAACCCATTGTTGATGAGATAGGAATCAATCCTACTATAGCAAGCTCGTGGAGCCTGTTTTAGACCATACAGTGCCTTTTTCAGCTTACACACTTTGTGTTCTTTAACTGCATATCTAGGTGGCTGGTCTACAAAGACTTCTTCTTCAAGTATGCCATTAAGAAAGGTTGATTTCACATCCATTTGATAGACATGCCATTGATTCTAACCTGTTATGGCTAATATAGTTTTGATGGTGTCCAACCTTGCTACTAGAGCAAAGGTTTCATCATAATCCACACCATATTGCTGAGCAAATCTTTTGGCAACCAACCTGGCTTTATGCTTCCCTATCTCTGCTTTTTCATTCAGTTTTGTCTTATAGACCCATTTGACTCCAATACTAGTTTTGTCTACTGGGAGATCAACAAGATACCAAGTCTGATTCCTTTCTATAGCATCAATCTAAGTTGCGGGGAATCGCTCTAGACCCCTCCACTTCGCTCCCAATTCGCAATCCCGGAGGAATTGATGAGGAATCGATCCCGGAATCGTGATTCCTCTCGGGATCGATTTCCCAATTTGCGATTCCTTGGAAAAAAAAACGCTCCCTGGAATTTTAGGAATCAATCCAGAATCGACGCTTCCAGATCGATTCCTGAGCGATCCCGGGCAAAAAAAATCGCTCCCGAAAACGCTTCCTGGGCGATTTCGCGATTTTTCTCTTTTTTTTTCTTTTTTTTCTAGGGATTGGCTAGGGTTAATTTGGGCAAATAAAGTCTATTGGACTCGATTTGGACTCATTCTATGCCCTCAGTGGTAAACAGTTTGATGTGCCCCCCATGGTAAATAGTTTAAAACTTTGATGTGCCCCAGGTTGGTGAAGAGTAGTTTCACAGATGATAAATGCATTTTCTGCCCCAAGAAGAAGTTGTCAAATGCATTCTTTGGGAGTGACAGTTTTCTTGTCAATGTTGGAAATTAGCACAACAGAGGTTTTATGAAATGATCAAACCCTCATTTTAGCGTTTGTGACTGCACTGACAATCCAACACTCATAGAATGTTGCACCCTACTTAGTATTTATGCTAAGATAATCCCAAGGGCAATGCTGACCATGCAAACATGCAACAGTCTTCTATGCTGATAATTGTAGCCACAAACTAGTAGATAGAGACTAGGAAGCCATGTTCTATTTCTCTTGCTTGCATACTGGAAATATTACACAAAAGCCGCAGTATGACCTCATAAAATCAGCACCCTACCTTGTCGAAAATAGTTTAAAAGGCAGCACTCTCCTTAAGCATGAAATCATCCCTAAAATTAGTTCAAAAAGGTCTCAAAGTCTGTGCCCTCATCTCTTGTTTCATGCTGTGTTTAGGCACAAGATGACATTGTTGTTATCATGCATGAACATCGATGTTTTTGGGCATGAAGATAGCATCTAAATCAGAGATCATATCTGTGCCTTATTCATGCAAAGGCTGATGATCAATTTGATATATCTGCCCTCACAAAAGTGTTGATTTTGTATACTTAAATATCACAGGAATATCCCAAATGCAACACTGCTTTTTTATATGTTTAGAACTTCCATTTTTATCCAAACACCAGCACAGTTCCCTAAGTTGATTTGCGCCTCTCAAAAGCATTTTTCCCGTCTCTGGTTTTTCTTTCACAAAAGCATTAGGCTGATTTGGAACTAAGTATACTGATTGGTTCTACTGATTTTGGCACCATGCATGCATTGGTTTTGACCTCTGAAACCACCAAATTTATCTTTGTGCCAGTGCTACTCCCTAGATGAGTTTATCTCCTTGACAAGAGCTAAAAATATGTGTTTTTTTTCTAAGAAAAGTCAAACTTGGACCCCTAAAGCAAGCACTGGTCATTGCTTGACAAGCAAGTAACCTCTCGCTGTTAATTTTACACAGTTTGGATGCTATGAAACTTAGATTAAAGATTAAGCTACGCTATCATGCACAAACAACAGCACTGGTGTTACTCAAAATAGCACTAATGTGCTTCAAAATAGCGCTGAGAAATTGGTAGACTTATATCTCAGAGGTAGCGAATGACTGGTGATTTTCCTTGGTAGTTGTATTATGAAAACCGAACACACAAAGAAACCAAGAACACAAAGAGAGAATTGAGAGAGGAAATGTTTCTTCTATATTCACAACTGAAGAGAACAACTGTTCAAAACCATAATGCACAAACCCTCATATTGACATATGAGGGTCAAATACACGCAACATTTTCTTAAAGTCGATGCCATCAGCTACACATTTGTACTTCCCTTACAAAAATTCAACTTTTGTTACAAAAATTCAATCATAGAGTTTGTTTGATAAAGTAAATCTTAACAATATATCTTTGCAAGTTTGATATTGGATTTAAAGACATCACTTGCAAATGGTCATTGGCATAGTTATGTCATTCCAGAAAATCTTCTGAGATGTCCTAGATGATTGATGTTATATCAATGTGTACTAAATGGTTATATGAATATATATGTTTTCATGTTTTCTATAGGTAATTTGGCATAATACTTGTTTTTTTTAATATATATGCATCCAAATATATTAAAATATATATTATATAAAAACGCTCCCAAAACGAAAGCTTTTGAAAATTTCGCTTTTCGCTCCCGCTCCCTGCTTCGCTCCGTGCTCCCAACAACATAGGCATCAATTTCATCATTCATTGATTGTACTCATTGTGAATCCTTCACTGCTTCCTCAAAAAATATGGGCTCACTAGAAAATAGAGAATACTGCAAGTGCTCATCAATAGTAGGAGCTCATAGATCTATGTCAAACTTCTATTTTCCAATTCTGTGATGGAGAAGATGTATCATGACTATCTACTGGAATCTCTTCTTGTTGTTGTACCTCCAATCCTGGCAATCTGAGTGGAACATCTTGCAAATTCTGTTGAATGTGTGCTGAAGCATTCTGAGGATCACTCAAGCATTTGTCTTCTAGGAATTTAACATCCCTACTCACCACAACCTTTTTGGAGACAAGGTTATACAACTTATATGCTTTATGATGTTCACTGTAACCAGTGAAGATGCATATCTCACTCCTTTTATCCAACTTTTTCCTTAATTCTTTAGAAACATGTGCAAAGGCTACACATCCAAAAACTCTAAGATGTGAGACACTCGTCTTGGTGCCACTTCAAGCTTCTTCAGGAATCTTGTCGTGAACACTCACGATAGGATACATGTTCAACAAGTACACTAAACATGCAACAACTTCATCCCAATAATCATCTAACAACTTTTTGTATGACAGCATGCTTTGGGGCATGTTTATGATGGTCTGGTTCTTTCATTTGGCAACTCCATTTTGATTTGGAGTGCATCTGGTAGTGAATTATCATTGGATACTGTTATCACCAAACTTGTAGTTGCCCCTAGAGATGAATCCAAGATGGATGGCAGAGGGGATGGGCAACCAAAGAGGTGCAACCAAGATAGCCTCGACTCCCAATGGATGGTTGTCACGCCAATCGAGGCAATCTTCACTTTATGTTATCTAGCCCAAGACAACAAAGGGGGAGACCCAGACCTACTCCCGATAGGAGAGATCAGACCAAGACACCAGATCAAATCAAGATTGGATGAAGTATGTAAGGTGTATGGTAAACCCTAGATCTAGGGATGAAGTCACAAGATGAGTGATAGGTTGGATAAAGAGGTTTAAACAGTGTAGATTTGGTCCAACATGGTTATGTGAGTGACTTATGAGGTTTGATACAAGATCCAGGATCGGTACTAGTCAAAGATGAGAAAATCCACTGCCTTGGGAACCGTGTTCAATGGAGGGTAGTTAGGGACCAAATTGGGGCTAACCAATACCAAAGATAAGCATGATGAGTGGATATGACAGTGTTTAAGTGTTCAAGCATGAAAGACAAAAATCAAACCACAAGCTAAATCAACAACCCAAGAAAGTCGAATTGGCTTGGAGAAGATCAGTGCCTTGGGAAATCGGTCAAATGGATTCGGATGTCCACCAAATTGTAGATCAAGGATGTTGAGGTGTCCAGCTAGGTGGATCTTGAAAATTAGGATCATCCCATGGCTAGATCTCAGTAGATCTGAGATTGAAATGTATCACCAAGTGACCCAAGTGGGGCTCAACCCTCAAAATGAGAAATGGGGCCCACAACGTGAAAATCACTAAAGTGACACACTAGGGGTAGGTTATCAACTCTGGAGAGATTAAGGATCAAGTGGGATCTCACCTACCCAGGTGCTAGATCTAGCAAAACTCACCCAACTAGGAAGTGCAACCTCCCTTGGAGAGGCTAATTTGCCTTGGAAAATGGGTCGGATGAAGACCAATCCACACCAAACTATAGATCCGAATCGTCGTGGATGCTATAGAGGTGGGTTTTAAATATTATACCCAAAAGCCAAGTATATCTTGCTATATCTAAGAAATTGTAGAATGAGGGTTTGAAATATAGAGGTTTTAACAACGAAGTAGCTATGCCAATGGATTGGAACCAAGACAAGAAGAACAAACCTGTGGATCTTACCTGGATAACCTTGTAGATGCCTTGATGATGATGATCTATGCAATCCCGATCAATTTGAAGCGATTTGAAGTAGTTTTCTATGAAATTGATTTGCCCAAAGAAGCCAATGCACCCTCGCACCTGCACAATAAACATCAACAATATCAGATTTATTGCATCAAGAGATAAAGACTAATGCTACAAGAGAAGTAACAAGAGAAGTAACAAGAGAAAAGCATAGATCACAATGATACTAATGATAACCCCTTGATACAAGCGAATGCCAAGCCAAGCGAGTTGAGGAACCCCTGCAAAAACGCCCAAGATGAATTCGCCCTCTTGTAGACAACGTCTTCCAACAAATGCCCAAATGCTAGGATACAATAGACTTTCCAATCACCATCTAAGAACACCAGATGCAAAGGAGACCACAAGAATTTCCACAAAGAAGTTTTTCTATATCAAGATTCCAAGAGCCAAAGACGCTTTACAATGAGAAGCTCTCTCTTTAAATAGGATGGAGAGAGGCCATAACCCTAAACACTTTTTGAATGAGTGGCTAAGATTAAAAGATCAAATGATCTAATCATTGGTTGAGATGAGCTCAACAATACAATACATGGATCAACTCAATAATACAATATAATAATGGACAAATCACCCATAATAAGGGGGTCCCACCAAATGTCAATGATAAAATATAAGAAATAGCTCATGGTGGGTCCAAGGGGTAATTTCTAACACCCTTGGTCAATCCCCATAGCACAATGTCATCAAAATAATCATCTAAGCACCAAATCGTGCCTCTCTGGGAAAGTCGTGAGCCTTAGGAGGCTCCAGAAATCATCATAAAGTGCCAAAATTGATGGGTGTGGGTCCCACTAGAAGCTAAAACTGCTGGAGACGATGTGGAATACATCCCACTCATCATCAAACATCGTCCCATGCCATAACCTTGCCTCAGTATCCCAAATCGAATTCCTGTGTAGCCATTTTCACCATTTTTGGACTGCCTCAGGAAGTGTGAAACTGCCAAAACTGCCTCCTGGAGTGCCTGCGCTGTCAATGTAAGCTCACCAATGTGTCTGGGAGGGGGGTAATATGGTAATAACAAGTGGTTGGAGCACCCCCTCCATGAACAGCGACCTAGGTGAACCCATCAAATCTCATCAATGCTCTGACAGGGCCTCCGACAAGCCAAAACTGCACTAGGATAGCCAACTGAGGTTAAATCATCACTGTAACTGCCCGGAACTGAAAATAGACCGTCTCATTGGACTCAGAGAGCCCAAATCCATCTAAGATGTGTACTCATACACCGTATGGATCTCTGCATGATCATATAATATATCCAATATGCCCGGACAGATGAAATAATAATAATATGTAAATGATCAAATAATGCTGAAAGCCACAAATCATCATCATAAACCTATACTTGCTGCATAGAACCATCATGTACCTGTACATAGACCATATACCATCTATCTACATCATCGTAAGGTCTAACCATCTCATATCCTGTGGTTGACCTTGGTCTAACTGGGTTTGACCAAGTCAACATGACCAAAATATAACTCAGAATATCATTAGAAGCTGCTGCAAGTGTTGGAGGTTAATGCATGCTCTACAATTCATTCAAATAGCAATTATAGCAAAGAGTAATCATTACTGGCGATCTAAATACAAATATATAAAGTCATTAATTATTATTATTACTCAGACTAGACTTTCAAGACCATACTCACTTCATAGTTGTGACCATTTTGCTAGTGAAGGGTGAAGGCTTTGTACTGCAAAGGCTAGGTTATAGGAAATGACTTACTAGCTTAACACTGTGACACTTTGGATAGGGAAAGGGAATACGCACCATAATATATACTGAATGAGCAATAACACAGGGAATGGCGGTGTCTCACAAATGGGTAAGTTGTTCAAAGAGTGTTTATTCACCTTAACATATGCGCACAATCCATAATACAAATGAGGCCAGCAATCTTTTTGATATAGAGTTTAAGTTCGATTGCTTTTGGGACCTGTAGTTTCCATAGCCTTTGATCTATGTGTGTTTATAAACACATTACATAGATTTACATTTCATTAGGCTTCTTGCTGCAAGTGTGTTTTTAAGGCACTTGTTTAACTGAGCACTTCTGGGTGTGTCTTTAGACAGCTTGTTTACCTAGGTATTTGCGTTTCACAATAGATATAAAATTTGATATTTCATAGCCATTTTCATTTGGCTTGCCTTCATTCATGTGTGTTGAAAAACACATTGCATGAATGGGCTTTCATACAAGATACAACATCTTATTTCCATACTTTGTGTTCATGGCAGCACTAAAGTTTCAGGTTTAGCCAACATATTTAGTGACTAAAGGACTTCAAGAGGAAATTCAACTCACCAAAGGTAAGTTTTGTCACCAACTCAGAGCCGAGACACAATAAACAAGGAAGCTCATTCAATACAGAGGCTACAGCGGGGAAAGGTACTCCATGCCACTAGTCAAGTAGTTACTCAAGGTAAATAACAAACTAGGTAAGTAATGGATGGATGAAGATAGTGAATAATGAGACCAACACTAGCAAGCCAAAGTATGGTGGGAATGATCACCTATAATCTCCCTAAGGAGGGTAAAACCGATGAATATAGGTCAAGAACTTCTAAGTTTGAGTAGGGACAAATATATATATATAAAAGTGCAACCAAGTCCACATATCTATATGATCACCAGATCATGATACTAAATGCTAAGACATGCTAAAAGAATGAAAATAAAAGCAATATAACCACAACACCATAGTATACCTGTTGAGTCATATACCTAAATGCTCATCATCTAAGCCATCATCTATCCTCTGAAACTGCTGCTGTAACTCTAGGCACTACTGACTGCTCTATACAAATGGCTAAATACCTACATCGATCATCTCTCTAAGTATCCTGAGACTCAGTCATGGCATTGGGAATAAAACTTTTGTCCATAATCTGATAGTGATCCATAGTAGATGCTCATCTCACCATCTCAATGCAAGGGAATTCGCTGAATAGTGTACTGGAATAAAAAAAATAATGTATGGTAGCCCGACTACTATAGATGTGATAACAAATACCATGTTGTTTGCAGAACTATGTGAATCATGTGAATCATATTCACCTCCACCATCTGATCTGAGTATTTTGATGAATTTCCCAAACTACTTTTCATTCAAGGCCTCGAATTCTTTAAACTTGGAGAAGGTGCCTGATTTGTGATTTAGAAAGTAGACCGAGACTTTCCTGCTAAAGTCATCAATGAATGTCAGAAAATAAAATCTACCTCCTTTGGATTGTGCTTGCATGGGTCCACATAGATCGATATGAACTAACTCAAGATGTTCTTTGGCTCAAGATGAGGAAGTGGGGAAGCTTTCCCTTTGATGTTTCCCAAGGATACAATCTTCACAAGAATTGGATTGGTCATTTATGACTGGTATCCTCTTGACCATGGACTGTTTTTGGAGAAGACTAAGACTCTTGAAGGGTATATGACCATACCTACAATGCCATAACCAAATTTCATCTTGACTGGAGACACTATGTGCATATAATTGTGACAAGGTGGCACTTTTGAGACTGAGAGGGAATATCCTATTCTTGGTCATTTCTACTTTGGCTATGAGAATTTTTTGGACAATAGTATTTTGTTCCATGACCTCACCATAATATTGGAATTGATTCACAATCGTCGAAACCCAGGTCATAAATTGATCAATTGTTTCAATTTCTTTCATCTTGAGATTTTCAAACTAAGTCGAAGGGTTTGGAATCTTACTGTTTTGACTCTATCAGTTCCTTTGTATGCGGATGTGAGAAGATTCCAAGCATTATGTGCGCTGGTGGCTCCCAAGATTCAAGTGCATTCTTATGGGCATTAGACATAGCGGCCATAGCAATTGTATCTAGTTCTGTAAACTCATTTTCAACCATGTCCCAACATCTGTTGAGCTGGAGAAACGTCTTCCGCTTGATTGACCAAAATTCATAGTTGGTGTCGGTCAACATTGGAGCGAGCATATGCTTCAAATTTGAACTGGCAGTAGCCATCTTTTTATGACTGGATCTAGTGCTTTTACACTATGTCGCAACTTCTGGAGGTAGAACAATGCGACTACAAAAATGTTGGTAGGGCAAGAGAGAGTGTTGCGGTTCACCTGAAGGACTTGTGCGACACAAAGGACCATGTCGCAGTTCCCAACAGGGCAAGGTGCGACACTCATAAAAACGGTAAAAACAAAGATGCTTCCGTGCAGGTGTTCTCCACGTTGTGAAGAAGCTTCATACCAATGTGCTCTCAATCGTCTCGTCCAATGAACTTCAGTGAATCCAATCTCGGATCTATGTGCTCTCCACTCAGTGAAAAGGCTAACCTAGGAAAACACATGGGACTTGGATCATATTCGCTCTAATACCATGATAAAGTTAACAAGAGGAGCAGAAAGAACAGAAAACACAATTGGTCATATTCATTGCCTTCTCACTATTACTTGCAAATATTTATAGTTAAGCTATTACAATATAGTTGGTTGACAAGATCAAACCACTAACCATCAACATAAATGCTAACTAACGGGAACTGGTCAAAGTGGACGTAATAGACTAAATCAACTACTTAGCTACTCAACTAATTAATGAACCGATAGTGGACCAAGGAGATTACATCTTCTAACATGGTCAAGCAGTAAATCAACGGGATTTTTCCATCACTGGCCCAAGTTCGATTCTCAAAGTTAGGGTGGGAGTCCTTAGAGTGACATGTCCCAAGAGTGATAAAATATAAGTCCCTAACTCCAACCAAGAAATAAGGGCTGTTGTTGGAAAAAAAAGTAGTCAATGTCAAGTACCCAACAAGGGATTTGCAATTCACTTGTCAACATCTTGAATAGGATCTCTGAGGATTTCCATAATGTGACTCTCAAGGACGAATACCAGGTTGTGAAATACGAGATGGTAGTTCCACCAGCCTATGATTATTTATCTAGGGATACTTGGATCCACTCTTATATCATAAATAGATTGAGGAAGAGGATGAGGATTTCAAGTTTAATTTTGACTTTGTCAAGTAAAAGGTTGGATGTTGCAGCGAAAAGAATGCTTGGGTTAAGTTGTACTGATGGATCTTTTGCTAAGGATCATCTTGATGTCAGAGATATGTTTAACTCACATTTCATTATTTTTTTTCTTGTTATCCTTTAATCAATGGGGTGGTAGCAGCTACAGATGCTTGTTGTCATATGGGCCCCCTTAGGATTTATTGTGGTGATAAGACTAGCTTAGACAAAGAGTTTTTCTAGGAAGATATTTTTTGTTGCATCGTATCCTATGAAGAATAATAAATCTCTAGGTATGGATGTGTTGCATTATGAGTTTTACAAGGCCATGTGGGATACTACTGGTGGTGACTTTTGTCTTTTGGACTCTTATGTTTTTTCAACCAATCGATTGTATGACCTTCTCGACTAGGGGTTGATCAATATTATTTTGAAGAATATGGTTAGGGATTTCAATGTTGGCTAGCGGAATATCACATTGCACATAGTTGCTTGCAAAATTATGACCATAGATTTTCCATTGTGAATCTGCTCAATGGAAATGTATGTGATGTGTCATGACAAAATAAGATTTGTTCAAAGGAAATTCATTCTTAACACTGTGGCTTCCACATTATAGGCTACTAAGTGGTCAGGGGTGACTCAAAAATAGAATTCAATCTTGAAAATTGATTTTGACAAAGCATATGAGTAGGTTGATTTGCCCTTTATTTCAAAGATGTAGATTTGTTTGGGCTTTGGCACCCATTGTGTTTCCATGGAGAATAATTAGTTCAACAATGCTTCAACTCTTGTTTTGATCAAAAGGGCCTTGTATTCTTGGATTTATTTGAATCTTTATATTCACAAAAGATGTCCTTTGGCCCCTTATTTAAACATATTGACTTCAAATGATTTGGTTTATTTGATGGAGGTTTCTCATATTTTTGGTCCATCCATTATATTTCTTCTCCTAGACATCTCTTGATGTGGCTCTTGCCTATATATGCACATTTTTCTCTTCCTCAACTACCATAGTTAATGCGCGTAAAACCAACTTTTGGTTAGCCTGATTGGATACCCCACAATTGGGTCTTTGGTGGCTAGTCTTATATTTGGCCTGCAATTATTGCACTAAATTTGGGCATTTCTTTTGGATAGGTTGTCACTAGCTGCCACTTGGGATTAGTGCATGCAAAGGTTGCAAAGTAAGCTTCATATATTGCATTATAAGGACCTTCACATTGTTAGCAAGTTGATTGTCGTTGATCATATTCTTCAAGTATCTCACGTTTACTATGTGTCATGTTGGTTTCCCAAGAGGACTTAGTTTAGATGGCTTGATGAAATTTTGAGAGCTTGATATTTGATCCATGTATGGCGGAGTTTGATGGTCGCCCATGGTGCCATGAGATGTTTGCACCATTCCCAAGGATGATTTGGGATGGGGGGCAACACTTAGTTTGATTGCCATTACTACTCAAGAGAGTATTATGGTAGTCCAATGGGTTGTGCAGATCTTGTTTCAACATCAGTTTCTTCCAATGTAGCATTCAAATAGAGTTTGGGGGGCTTTTATACTATGCAATAACATCTTGATTCATCATATTTTCAAGTGTCTAGCTCCCTTATCTTTCAAAGCACCTAAGCCACATAGAAGGTCGTTGCTAGTTTGAATCAATGGCAGTGGGATGGTAACAAGGTTGGTTGGGACTTAGTTTGTATTTTGAGGACCAATACTCAGGGGCACTTAAAGCTAGTGTTTGTTAGGGATCTATTTTATTTGGTGATTCACGCACTCAAGTTTTCCCTTCACTTGTAAGTTGTAGGGATTTAGCATTGTTTGAGAATCTTATCTATATTTATTCTATAGAAGATCATAAGTAAGGTTTTTTTTACTCACGAGGTTAACTAATTTTCTTCCTTTTGTTCTATGTGGTGAAAAGAAGTTCCCCACGAGCTCCTAGCCAAAGGAGCTCTATTGATAAAATATGCCTACTCTTTGGACCTAATTGAGTATTCTGACTTTGTTTTAGTTCTTATTTCTTTTTGAAGACCAACACTAAGGGGCCCTTCAAGCTAGTATTCGTTGGGGATCTATTTTATTTAGTGATTCGTGCACTTAGGTTATATCTTCACTTCTAAGTTGTACGGCTTTGGCATTGTTTGAGAATATTATCTTTATTTATTCTATGGAAGATCATAAGTAAGGTTTTCTTTACTAGTGTTAGCTAATCTTCTTCTTTTTGTTCTATGTGATGAAATGAAGTTCCCCATCCCCTTCTAGCCAAAAGATCTCTATTGATAAAAGATGCCTACTCTTTGGGCCCTAATTTCTTTTAATTCTTGTTTCTTTAAGAAAGAAAATATGATCTCATGTTTATATACCCTTCCACCATTTTTCTACATTTTTTTCTAAAAAATATAAGAAATATGATCTCATGTCTTGACTTTCTTTTAGTTCTTTTATGTGTAAAAGTGTTATCCAATATAGTTTATATATGTTTTTTACTTTTTAGGTTTATTTTTTATTTTTTAAACTTAAGCTTTAGTGCAATGAAAAATAAACCCATAAGCATAGTGTTAAGTACGGTACTAAATCAAGCCATGAAAAAAATAACAAAGGTACTACCTAAATCTTTGAACCACTTCAAAATGGAGTTGAGACCACCTCCCCCTATGCTGTAGCATCACTTTCCATCCCCATTAAATTATGCCATAGCATCACTTTGAAGTTTCCTATTAAGTATAAATAGAGTCATAGAGCTATTGCATCCCAACTCTTAATTTTCATTATAAATATAATTAAACAACAATAACAATAATATTAAGTTTTAATTTAAATTCTTAAGTTTTAATCTAAATTCAATTTTTGTAAAGGTGTTCGTTCTACTTTAATGTCTATTTTTGCACCGAGTGAAACAAGGTGCTCTACAACCCAGGATGGGGGAGATGTTGTAACATGTGTGAGTGTGTCATGTAATGTTACTAACAAAATAATTAAAAAAATTCATGTCGACTCATAAAATAAAAAATTAACTTATGGAAAGTATTTAAAGAAAATCCATGTTAGTTCATAAAATAAAATATTATGAAAAGTAATTAAAAAATAGTTGTTCGTTTATAAAATAAAAATTTAAAATTTAAACCGAGATCAAATTTCTTGAGTTTAAATTTTAAAAAAGAAATACACCTCAAGAAACTAGATCGGATTTAAAATGGATCTATGCTGATTTTAATAAAATTATTTTAAATAGTTTTTACACTTTGATGAAATTAACTCTCACAACTCTTCCTACAATATAATCACCTTTTTTTTAACATTTTTACAATTTTATATTCAATATACTATCTAATCTTATTAAATTATATATTAGTAATATATATGTTTTCAATCATTTTTCTATACTATACTCTCCCTTATATTTCTCAAAAATGATAATTGTAAACTCTTTAACAATTTTCAATAAAAACCACATTTCGTATTTAAGCTCCATTTTTTGTCACCATTGAATTACACCTCATTCTACTCCTTATGCTCTATGATCAGCCATTTCTATTTGATCTTTGTTTAGTGATGCTATACAGGTAAATTATATTTTATGGATTCATCCATCTTTGTTTAGTGGTGCAATACAAGTAAATCATATTTTATGGATTGATCATCTTTATATTCACGATTTAATATGGAAGTACACATTTTTCTTAACATTGTTTTAATGGGTCGTCCTGATTACCTGCCTCAATAGCTTGGTATGCAATGTTTAAAGAAAGGTGTTAGTTGTTTAAGTACAGAG
Organism: Larix kaempferi; assembly: GCA_027924585.1. NCBI lineage: Eukaryota > Viridiplantae > Streptophyta > Pinopsida > Pinales > Pinaceae > Larix > Larix kaempferi. The sequence continues at coordinate 22,053,704 of BSBM01000338.1, forward strand.
TGATTGAGTTATGGACTTATAGCTTGCAAGATTTTAATGTTGGATGGATTCATCAAACTAATTTTTATATTTTAATGTTGGATAGATTTATCAAACCAATTTTTATATTTTAATGTGTGATAGATTCATCAAACCAATTTAGTATAGTATTGTTATATAGAAGAGTAACCAGGGTTGGTTGTGTTTTGGATGTATTTTTTTATCGGGTTGAATTTTTATATGTTATATTTTTAATTATTTAAAATATTTTAGAAGTAAAAAGTTTTTAAGATTTATTGATTATATTAAATTTGATGATAAAATTTTCCATTTAATGTTTCCAATGGATTTTTCAGTGTCTCCTTTCAATTAGCTCATCCTTAAGGGGAATTGAATTGAATTCTGATAGCCCTACTGACAAGACCCACACTTAACCAGAGATCCACACCTTAACCAAATGAGTTAACTAAAATTGACTATTTAATATATTATTTCGAAATTATATTAAACTAAATTTAAAAATCTTACTTGTCAATTTAATTGCCATTATTATTGTTTAATTGCCATTATTATTGTTGCATCAATCCATTTGATTAACTAAAAATTTATAATACATAAATATATTGTTAAGTATATTGTTATATATTTGTTAATTCAAAACCATATTAAAAAAAAAAATACAAATAAAGGAAATTTCTGCCTTCCCAATGGAACAAAACTGTTTGAAATTCGAACAATGAATGGTAACTGTTTGAAATTCGAACAATGAATGGTAAGTAACCTTTTTAAAGTTAGTCAAATTTATGGATTAAATGGGTTTAAATTCAGTATTGATTTTTTTGTTGGAAAGTAAATAAATTAAATATATGATGGAATTTATTAGTGATGAAATCAAGTGGGAAAAATCAATAATTTCAAGTTTAAATCATTTTTATTATGAAAATAGATTGAGCTTTTTAATAACGATGTTTTATTTTGTAGTTATATTTTTTTCTCTAAATTTCCTATCAAATTTAAAAAAAAAAAAAAAATCTAATTCTCAGCTTTTTAAAATATTGAATTATTTCAGATACTCCTGGCAGATAACCTAAGTGACTCTGCAATCACCACAGTGAATGTGTACTTTAACGATTGGCAGCTAGCCTGTTGGGAAAACGAACAGTTGGCCCTAAATGACTCGATAGGATGCATGAACCAAAAACCCTAGAAAAACCCTAGAATTATAGCAGTTATTCCCAAAACGTTGAAATGATTATTTCATGCTAAGGGAAATACCATCTAAAAAATAAACCAGCCAACGTGTGAAAGTATCTACATAGCAATCAAACATTTCAAGGCGGATAAGCATTAACCATACATACCAGGGACTAGAAAATTCACAGAGCCTCCCTCTTGTGGAGAAGACAAGGAGTCCCACTTCGGCATCTTAGAGAACTGAAAGCTCGTAAGCTTTCTTCAGCAACCCATTTCTTCGCTTAGAAAACGTAACCTGCCGACTAGTCACGTTCTCGATCTTCTTCATCTGGGTCTTTCCTCTCACCATTCTCCAGACTACTCCTCTCCTCCCTTTTGCCCTCGAAACAACCAATCAGACTCTCGGATCAGGTAACCGCAACAATCAGCAGCAGATAATAAGAACCGCAACAATTTAAACCCAATAATGGCTTCTAAAAAAACCCAACCAGCTCCTGCATAAACATCCCCCGTCCCGTCTCTTGTAAGAAGAAGAATAATCCCGAACTCCGGTTACCTCTATCCCATCAAAATAGGGGACCACGGGAAGCGGCCTGATTTAGTCAATTTCCAGTACACTTTCTTACCTTTTCTCCATACCCCTGACTGTCCTACAAGATATAAAGAATATAACATGCAGTACGATATACAATGAAACGACTCTTCATCTTACCTTTTCTCCATACCCCTGACTGTCCTACAAGATATAAAGAATATAACATGCAGTACGATATGCAATGAAACGACTCTTCATCTTGGACATAATCTAATTAAATTCTGTACTGATCTCCAGACTTAAATGAAAATATATTTCAGTGTCCACGTCCGATAATACTGCATATCGTTATATGACAGCTGCGCTCACAAGTATTAAATAATATTAGCAGAAGCATAGATGGAAAGTGTACTTCATCCATTGAGCTTGTCCTATGTAGATTACATATTGGAGATGGTATTATACTATTCTTTCTTGATAAGACACCAGTTTTAAAATTGTGTTAGGGTTTAAAAACTTTTCTAATATTTGAGTAAAGATTTCCTTCATTTTTCTATTTTTATAATTTTATAATGAGAGGTAGAATATCCACAGCAAGTTTGGAAATCTTTTTAATTTTTTTACACAGTTTTAAATCATTTTTTTAATTTACCAAAATTGTAAAAAATTATATATTCAAAGAGTGTTAAAGTTTTAAAAGAGTGAGGTAATAATTTAAATTTAGATTAGACAATATCCACTTCTCTATGTTATTTTTAGGTTGAAGTGGTTAAAAATTCTATTGAGGTTTAAAAACCTTTGTCATGGTAGTGGAGATTTCATTCATTATTTAAGATTTAGAATATCCATTCTAAATTGGAAAAAAAATAAAATTAATATAGTTTTAAAAATATTTTTTTTATATAAATTGTGAAAATTTATAGGTTTAAAAAATGTTAAAATTTAAAATAATAAAATAACTTATCATTTTAGTTTAATTTCTACATAAATTGGTATCTACTTATATATTCTTTTTATGTTGAAGTGATTGTTAATTAATTTTGGACTTTAAGTCTTCCCTTTGATTTTATAGTATCTTCCCTCTTTACCCACATGGCCCTTATCCACATCACCCTGTTTACCACCCCCTCCGAGTGTTTAAATCCATACGCCCCCATGGCTTAAGACCCTAGGAGGAGATCAATATGGTATTAATATAACTAGTAGTTTTGGTTGTTATCTATTTGGTGTTGGATCTTATCTTGCTACAATGGCACATCCACATCTTGTCAAAGTGAGATACCCCTATGTAGCTATGAAATTTATACTTTATAGTTTATATATACATAGTGGCTTAGGAAAACACTAGACTCATACACATATCATGATGCATAGTAAATGTTAAAAAATTTCCCTTTGAGCAACCCTTAATTGTAGCCCAAATAAATTATATTGAAGTGGTCAACCTAGTATTGATGCTTCATTTAATTACTTGTCCATGGAATATTTTCACTATCTTCTTCCTTGGCATTTTCCCTTTTAATTCATAGAGGATTACCTTTGAACACATATCCTTTTGCCTATCATCCCATTCCAACTCTTCTCTTGGTAACTTGACACTTATGGGGTAATATTGTATCAAATATAACCCTGGATGATGCTCCAGGTGGTAAGAAAACTGTGTTCGACACCTCAAGCAACCCCCATCTTTAATGGGCACGCTATGTTTATTAGTCAAACAAATACAAGTTTAGTTCCTATCTTATTGTATTAATTGACCATTCTTTATTGTAATGTGCTCGTTGCTTTATTTTGACCTGCTCTTGTTATTGCTCTTTCTTTCAAATCTTCTCCGTTAAAATAGACCCCTTTCATGCTACCTTATTATGGTTTACTCTCTGTGCCTAGCGATTTTGACCATGTAAAGAAGAGAATTGTATCCTAAAACTATGGATCAACAATGTAAAATCTCTTAACCACGTGTAGATAATAAATATCAGAGGCATCCCCTCATTTTACCTCTTAGATCCTATTGCAACATGCAAATGTTCGTTGTCAACCTCAACAGTTCTCTTGCTGAAAAGACCTAATTAGAGCATCCTCCATTGAAATAGTGAACCCTACATTTATGTCCTAACTACACTAATATAAGTTTATGAACTAAATGAAATGCAACTAAAATGTAACGGCATAATGCCACTAATATAATCCTAGATAAGAGAGTTTACAAATCATTTGACATGAAATAGAGGGAGAAATGTAAATAACAAGGTGAATAGTCAACCCATCACAACATGAACAAAAATCCCACACTTGAGAAAATGAGCATAGCCTACAAGTCATGGAGAGATAACATTCTTCACATCAATTTTATTAGCACCACATGAGATACGAATAGACATTACAAGCAAGAGAATAGTCCACAAATTGCAACATCCATCCCTAAAAACTTTAAGAAAATTGTGAATTGCAAGAATAATTTAAAACTAGTCATCTTTATGGCCCAAGGTAAGCATATATGGCATTAAATTTATATGTAATAGCATGTAGACTAATGAATGGCCCACATGTGCAATGATTATATATATATAAAATCATTGCTATATATAATCATTGCACATGTCTCGTTATTGAGGAGAACATGTGGTTTGGAGGTAGGAATTTATTGGCGTATTTGGAGTTTTTCCTATTTTTAATGATTTATTGTGTACCCATCTCTATTATCTATTTTGGATTCATGCTCTAAGTTCACATTTTGTGTAGTTGTACACCATGTGTGCTTTGATATATTATGATATCTTAAGGATTTGGTACATAACATTTGGTTTTAGAACATACAATCCTTGGTTGACTCCTTCAAAACGAGTCATCCTATCATTTTCACTATAAATGTTTTTTGGAAAGTTTCAAACAACACAATTTTTAGGTAATGAGAGGAAATATCAAAGTACTTTTGGTAAAAAAATTCAAAGTTTGGTTCACTCTAATTTTAGAGTTACAATCTGTGGAAGTTAGGGTTTTTTGTTAGTCCAAAAACTAGTTTCAAACATGTGCTCTTAGTAAAAACTCATATCTAAATTGTGGAAGATACATATTACAAATTGAGTGTCACCAATTGCATTTGATAGAAGACAAACCATCATATTTCATATCAAAATTTCAGAGGCAAATCTAAAAAAGTGAACACATGGCTATATATACAAGTTCACTCTTCTGAAAGGGCCAAAATCAACAAGTTTCAGGAAAATTACCTTATATTTATATAGGTTAATCAAAATTTAGTCAAACCAAAGGAATTTCAAATAAGGTACGTTGGGATGCTACAAGTGGAAATTTCAGAGTTGGAGGGGCCTAAATTTAAAAGATACCATAGGAGAAATGTTGACCATAAAACAATCCCCAAATCAAGGTTCTAAATGTATGTCATCTTGAAATTACCATAAATTTTTAATGGGATATCCAATTTAGGTAATTCAAAAGCCATTTGAAAGAGAAAATAGGGGATATTGTGTTGAAAAAATCATAATAACCACCTTTTATCATTATTGTCAACATATTGAGGATGGAAGTAGAGGGTTGTGGTTGGATCCCAAGTAGAACTAAAGGAAATACCTTTAATGGAGATAAACATGAAGATGAAATCAATCTCATGGAATGGTTGAGTATGGTAAAGGGGCTTAATATGAGTCTTATTGAGGAAACATATTATTTGAGGGGTGAAGCTTATAATTGGAGGAAAATATTTAATGAAAATACCATATTAGATATGCCAAATGAGAAGATTTGAAAAACTATTTTCAAATAGGAGGATCGGGGATACAAAAATGGAGTATATGCACAAAATTCAAGACAAACTAAAAGAAGAAAAATAATAGATCAATATGAAGGGTGATGAATGATCAAAGATATAAAGCCCTAATGAAATACTCATCAATCATGGTCATAAATTGAAGTAAGAAAATAATAGCAAAGGCAAGTGGGAAAACGATTAGTCAAGGAAAGAATTGAAAAAGAAAGATGAAGAAATCAAAGGGCATGTAAGAATAATCGATACCTAGTCAATGATCTTGAGCCTATGAAAAAGTGTCTACAAGAATTGGAATCAAAGGTTGAGGATGAAGATACTACCAAAAAAATTGAAAAGAAAACTACAAAAATACTTGAAGAGCAAATTTGCAAGAAGGTTAAAGAAGCCTTAAATAATAAGGATGTAAAATCAGAAATGCAATCCATAATTGAAGAATTAGCACATAAGAGCTTGCTCGAAGGCATCACATTGTATCTTGAAAAGGATAAGAAGAGAATATTCAAGAGGGCCCTTAGAGAATACTTTAAGAAGTCGAGCTCCAACTTGAGAATGTACATGCCAAATATGATTTTATTATCTCAAATGTTAGAGTAATCAAAGACCAGGCACATAGGATAGGCCTAATAGAAGATGTCATTGTCTATGAAAAGGAGATCGATGATACAGGTGTGTAGAATGAAGAGAAACCATCAAAGGTGAAACCATATCGACGCCCTCATTACCATGAAATTTTTCAAGAAATACAAGAAGATTGATATTAACATTATCAAGGATAAAGATTGAATATTCAATAATATTCATGGAAATGGGGCATCACAAAACTATTATTCAACAAAATGTTGTGAGATACTAGAAACTAAAACAAATTAGAGAAGTCACAACAACTACACATGGAATCAAAGGAAAGAAAATTACATAACAACCAACGATCAACGATTAGATAAAAAAAGAATTGAGTTTGGATGGATGGATCATCATCAATGGAAACAAGAAAACATCCATATAAGGAAATCGTATTACCTTGTTTCATCACATGTAAAACCCTTAACTGCAAAGCTTTAAGGACAAAGCTTTTTGAAGGAGGGTACTATGTTATTGCACAAGGGGGGCATCTATGGAGTTAAATGTGTATGATATGACACCAGGGGCACATATATGCAATTAAATGTATATGTAATAAATTAATGACATATTTAATAGTGGTTGGCCCAATGAAGGGCCCACATGTGCAATGCTAGAATAAATATATATATATCAAATAGTCATTATTGATGGGAACATGTGATCTAGATAAATGAATATATGGTAGTACTTGAAGATGGTTCTACTATTTATTAAAACGTTATTTTGTAACTCATGTCTCTTATCTATTCTGGAGTTGTACTCCATGCTCAAATATTGTGTACATTGTATGTACTTTGATTTACTATGACATCTGAAGTATTTCGTTCACAACAATGACAACCTGGAAAAGTATAAAAACAAAATATAATAGCTTCTCTTCTGGACATACAAAGATATATTACAAAACCAAAAGAGGACCTTTACATTGTTAGATTTTAATATAACAATATAACTTTAATTATATGCAGCGAAAACAAAATAGGATCACTAAAAGATAACCATGCACAGAAACAAAGAGACACAAAGAATTTTATCCTGGGAAACCCTTCTACACAAGGGAAGGAAACCCAACAACCTTTCTTATGAGAGAATATAGCTCAAGATACAAAGTACATCAGATATATGTAACCCAGATATAAAGAGTATGCTCGCACTAGATAACAAGAGCAATAACATTAACATGAGATCAAAATTGAGTCCCTCCGAAGGTAGAGAACCTCGAAAAATACATCTTCTTCTATCTTCATCTTCTCTCTCCTTGTGCACTGGATAATATCTATGCTTGAGAGAGCTTGCTTGATGTACAAATTAGATTGTTGTCCTTCTTATTTATACCTTTTCCTCCAGCTGGCTGACTTGTACATTTTCTATTTCCATGCTTTTTGGGGATTTCTAGAAATTTTTGGGGGTTTCTAGGGGTGCATGGTCATTCTTAATCGATGGAACTGACTTTGTCACGAGGAACCTCGCAATGCTACCATCATCAACACTCCCTCTTAACTAGGGAGGAATCATCATGCTGGAACACATATGGATATCATCTAAGCATCACGGCTTGTTTTGAACATCCTGTCATCATAAGAAATGTCTTTGACACAACTCAGTCTGTCGAGAAGTGTCATGCTCAACTCAGTCCCTCAAGGAGAATCATGGATCAACTCAAATGAGTCCATCAAGGAGGATCATGGAACTACACAACTTATTCCATCGAGAAGTGTCATACTCAACTCAATTCGGCGAGGAGCATCATGTATCAACTCAACTTAGTCCATCGAGGAGGATCATGGAACTAAACAACTTAGTCCATCGAGAAGTGTCATGCTCAACTTAGTCCATCAAGGATCGTAGTCATTCCCAGCCACAAGGGCTATTGGGAACCAACCTAGAGACTAGAACACAACTCAGTCCATCGAGAAGTGTCATACTCAACTTAGTCCATTGAGGAGTATAAATCACATGGTAATTCAACTAAACGAGGAGTGTTCCCATTCATCTCATGGTAACGCAACTCAACTAGGAGTGCGTCCATTCATCCCATGGTAACTCAACTCAACGAGGAGTGTTCCCATGCATATCATGGTAACTCAACTCAACGAGGATTGCACCCATGCAAAACATATCAATTCGTCGATATGTCCAAAATAGAGACCACTCCCTCACATGGAGAGTTCCACCATTCTCAATCCAGGGAGGATATATCACTAATTCTACAAAATTCCTCCGAATGAAGGAGACATTCTCCACCACTCCAAACCTATCTCGGAAGTACACAAACTTCATCTTGGGAAGAGGCTGGGTGAGAATGTCGACAATCTGATCATTTGTAGGAATATGCGAGAGCTGGTCCCCTCTACATCATAGCATATCACTGCACTACATGACATTGTTTCTCCTCCATCAATGTTATCTCTCATCAAGTGAGTATATTGATATGAGCCCCTCGCTCTCTCTATGTCACTGGATATCACTCCATACCCCCTATGGAAATGTGTAGGAGACTCCCTCTACAACTATGCATCATACTCTCCCTTTGGAGTTGCTCACTGGCTAATCCATCAACCTATACGAGATGTCATATTCGATGCCAATCTGAACTGCATCCTGAACACTGGCTCTCATAAAGAAAATAATCACAATTCCTCGTGATCCCAATCTCGAACTCATAGGCTAACTCCCTTTGCATCTATCAATGAATATCTCTGTCTTGGTGGGGAATAACATCTCAATCAAGGAATCATCATCAGCAATTTGTGCCACCTGCACATGTTGAATCTTGAGCCACTACTCTAACTGAACATATGTATACTGCACCTCCTCAGAAGTCAACTGAGTATTTCTTGTCTTAGAGAATTCTCCACTCAAGCACAAGTAATGCTCTAACCACTTCTAGAGTATGTCATGAATCCAACTGGAATCCAACTACTCTTCTTGTGGTCCCCACATATCAGGTAGCATGTTGAAGCAACTAAGGAACTTCGTAGAACTCATCAGTTGCCACTAACTGCAACTCCTCGTGATCATCGGAAGGATGAACACCTGTAGTAGAGAGACCAACATGCTCTCAACTATCAATCTTCATATGAGATCCTCTGGACCTATGGGTCATGGATCCACATATGATTGAATGTGTTAGATCCACGTATATATGTTGCCACTATTGAATAGTCATCACATCTACTGTAGTTTATCCCTCTATCATGGAAGTCGTCATGCTATCTTATCTTGAGAGTCGTGCTCCTAGAAACCTCCCGTTTCTAAGCATCCTGCTCCCTCTCAAATATTGAATATCAACGGGATCTATAATCTAGTTGAATTTACATCCATCACTTGTCCTTCTGGAGAAGTATCTGATACGAACCGTTACACCAAAGCCTCGAGATGTTAGTGAAGGCTGCCCACTAGGATCTTAACATCCCACCACGCTCCGCAGTCCAGACTCTGGGTTGGATGTGCGCCCATACGGTGGTGTCCCCTTTGAGTCGTACGAGCCCCGGACGAACACTGCAATGCCGATGTTGCCACCCACTTTGAACACCAAGAGAATCTTTCACTAACAAATAGTAAGATAAAACAATAGTTCAAAAAACACACAAAATAAATAAACTCTCTGAACACCAAGAGAATCTTGACATGTCATTAGAGCACATTTGGTGTCTAAAATGGGCCTCATAAGGAAAAGAGCTATTGATGAGTTGGAATTCAAGAACCAATAGAATTTCAAGAAAAAGAGTCAACCATAATGGTTGACTTGCCATTTGACATAGAAAATTACTTTTTTTAATTCATATATTCAACTTATATCCCTATGGTTTTACTCAAATTTCAAGTGGGGAGCAATTGTTGGATGCGGAATTAAATTTTGCATCACTCACACTACATACTTTTGATGAACCCCACTCCGTAAAAAATGAGAAATACATAAAAAAAACATGTTATTTTATGCATCCAAGATATACCCACACTACATACTTTTGATGGACCTGTTATCACACCATAGTAGCTGGGATACTATTCTTGCTTAGCAGATATCTGCACTTTTCAGAACTTGGATATTTCAGAGATCAGCTATGATGAGCTTGTATATTGAGATCACTCATGATCAGAGCAGTATATTATATCATATTTTTGTTAGACCTTGTGCAAGGCTAAGCCTTGAGAGTTCAGATTTGATGACCGATGTGACCCTTTATTCCATACAGTTTCAGTTCAGTGCCCAATGATGTTATTGCAGCAATGTTTCAGATGATTCTTGATGATTATTATTATTATGTGATATAACCTATGGACTTCTGGTTATTAACTATGGATTATTATCTTGTTGTTTTAGTCATCTTCATAGCATTAGCTTGGTATATGATCCAGGACATGGCAATATTATTTAAAACTAAAATTGAATATATTGGATGATGTTATAACTATTAATGGATGTATTACTTGCACACTTAGGTTTCCTGACAAAATTCACCGGTTGTATTACCCTCATGTGCATAGATATGGTATTTCTTGACATTCTTATCTGCTAGCTTAGGAACCACATTCATTTGACTCCATCCATCCACAACCTTCCTAATTTGGCTTTCACCTTTGACTTGCCTTTCTTGACTTTTTGACACTGAGGACTTCCCCATTTCTACCTCTACGTTGGACCGCATCCATGTTTGCTTAGTGTCTTGGCTCTGAGTTGGTGACAGAACTTGCCTTTGGTGAGTTGGATTGTAGGCCTAAATCATTATGGTCGGTTGTCCCGATGTTTGGCACTGGCAGAAGTTCCCGTAGTCACTTGAGATGTTGTTGGCTAAAGCTGAAAGCTCATGTACTGCTTTGTATTGGAAATCTTTATAAATTCGCCCATGGAAACTCTAAACTCTAGAATGTGTTTCTTAACACACGTGAGTAAAGGGAAAGAGCAATGAAATGTTGAAATACTCCTCGAAGAGTATAGAAAAGGTCCAAAAAGCAAATGTTACTCAAAAGTTATATCTATTCCTGCTGACCTTGTATATGTATAAACATGCCATGGATGCAAGCTGCAACTAGATGCGCTTCTTAGCACATCTGAAATACGAAGGGTTATGTAGGCCAAAAAGGCCATGAAATGAAGTGAATGATCCTAATGAACTTGGATCGGATTGATGTAGACATGATGCCTAAGTTGAATAAACACTCTCTAAACAACTTATCCATTTGTGAGGCACAACCCTTCCCCGTGTTATTTGTCCGGCACAGAGTGTAGCTTCTCCTTTCCGCATCCAATGTATCACCTAGTTGAGTTTGGTCAAGTCATACCCTTTGCCCAACCTTGTCTTAGCCTTCACCCTTAGCTAGCAGTTAGACCATGTCCAATGGGTGAGTCTGTCACTAAAGCTCTTGTGCAAGTAAAGTATAAATAACATTAAATATCTGCATGTATTAAACTGCCATGGAATGATGATGTACTTTAAGTTAAGTTGTGAGGATGATTAGAGGAACATGTCTTAGTCTATTGATATAATTTGAACTTGGTTATATTTTGACCTAGTCAAACTTGGTTTGACTATGGTCATTCTTGGGATCCGTGATGATGTGGACCATGTATGCCTATGGATGATGATTAATGGTCCCACATACTCTTATTGATGATACTATATGGTGGACATATGATTCAGATGATGGTTGATGCAGTTGAACAGATTTATTATTATTTCAGATCATCAGATTATGCATTGTCCAGATATGGTGGACCCTATTGTTGACCCCTCAGGTCAACCCATGGTGTATGCATACACATTTCTAGTAGATTTGGGTCTTATGGATCCATTGGGACACTTGTCATTCAGTTTCAGGCACTTCTGACAGGGATAGATGCAGTTATCCACTTGATGACCAGTTTTGGGCTTGTTTTCCCAGCCTGACCAGCAGAGGCATGAGAGGCCAGTTCACCTAGGGCGTTGTATGAGGAGGGGGTGGTCCAGCCACTTGATTCTACCATTATACCCCCCTCCTAGAGAGCCTAGTGGGCTTATTTTGACAATGCAGGCACTCCAGGTGTCAGTTTGGGCATCTTCACAGTTATCGAGGTGGATAAAAAATGGAATAAAAGGGTCACTGAGGAATTCGATTTGGGAAATTGAGGAAAGGTTTTGGCATTTGGTATTCACAGAGGTCTTCCAGGGTAAACCTCCCATATTCCAGCCACATATCATCAGTCAGTGGGGTCCACAGAGGCCACATGAGGCCTTTTAATGCATGTCTCTCACAGATTTTGAGGACAGGATTTGATCATTTGTATTATTTGGACATATTATTTTATATTATTGTGCCATGGGGATGAACTAGTAAGGATTGATGCCTCTTAGCCCCACCATGAGCTTCTTGAGTCATGTCCATGTCATATGAGGTGGGCCCATGTGTTTTAGCCCCGTCCTAATGATGACATCACCCTCCATGAGTCTTTTTTAGGGATGACGTCACCCTCTCTTTGAGTGATCCATGTGATATATTGTAGGCTCATATTAGCCATTGATTTGATTATGAGATCTTTTAATCTCAACCACTCATCTTGTTGTATTGTAAAGTGGTTTTGAGATCTAGGGTTTTGGCCTTTATTATCCTATATAAGGAGGAGACCCCCCTCATTGTAAAGCACCTTTGGAGCTCTTGAATATTGGAATAGAATACTTCTTTGTGGAGCATACTTCTCTTGTCTTGTGGATTCTTTTGCACTTTGAATATACAATATCTCTTCTATGTGTCATTGTGGATCTTGGGGCTACACGTTGTTTTCTTGCAGGGAGGTTGAATTGGTGGAGAGGAGGACGATTTGAAGAGGGTTATTGTTGGAGGGATCCACATATTCTCTCTTGGGTTGATCTTACTGGCAGGGAGTATCATTATTGTATCTTTGTGACATAGTTGATGCTTTCTATTACATCTCTTCATCATTTTCATAATTTTCTTACTTGGCTTGTTTCACTTGATCTTGTCTTGTAGGAGGAGGACGATTTGGCATCTTTGGAGGAGAATGTTTTGGCTTGGAGCACTTAGATCTCACTCTTGAATATACACATAGGGGAATGCTATCAGTTTTCAAAGTGGCCACAAGCAATTGAGGTAAGTTCTTTAAGGCATGTACCTAGATCCATCCATTCTTCTTCATTGGTCATCAAACCCTTAAAATCAAAACCCTCATTTTTCTATTTTCCTAGATCTACTTGGATCTAGCTTGGCTTTGGGTATAATAAAAAGAACCCATCTCTATAGCATCCACATCAATTCAGATCTATAGTTTGGTGGCATTTGGCCTTCATTTGACCCTTCCCCCAAAGCACTTAGCCTTCCTTGGGTGAGGTCACACTCCTTGGGAGGGTGAGTTTTTTTACTTCCAAGACATGGGTAGGTGAGATCCCACTTGATTTGCACTTCTCTCACTTGATAACCTACCCCTAGTGCTTCATCTCTTTGATTTTTGCCTTGTGGGCCCCATTCCTCATTTTGAGGGTTGTGCTCCACTTGGGTCATTGGGTGATGCATTTTCAAACTTAGATCTATGGAGATCTAGCCTACTTTGGGGCATTCCACTTAAAACCCACTTTGATAATTGCCTTAACTACCCCGATCTACATTTTGGCATACTTTGGACTCCATTTGCCCCCTCATCACAAGGCACTAGTCTCCCTTGGTCAATTCACACTCCTTAGGGTTAGTGTCATTTGCTAGATCCCATAAGTGGTTATTTCCTAATCCACCTTGGATCCATAGATCCACATCATCAAACACCCCTTAGTGCCATATCACCTCTAACTTCACCTTGTGGGTTTCATTTGGACCATTTCCATATTTTAAGGAAGTGGGTCCCACTTGTGTATTTTCATGGTACTAGATCCATCCATTAGGTGGCCTCATTCATTCATTGGTTGAAGCATTAGTCACTTCTTAAGCTTCTTCAACCACCACACTTAACTCTTGGCCCACCTGGTCCTAATCAACTCCTTGGTTTATGTAACTCATCTATTTACACACTTCCCTATGAATATTTTGGGTTAGTCAATCTTCCTTGATTGGCTAGGGTCTCCCTCTTGGTCTTGACTTGTCTTGATCTAAAGTGAAGAGTGCCTCGATTATCGTGACTCCCAGCTTGCATTGGGAATCGTGGCATCTCTTGGGTCACCTCTTTAGTTGTCTATCTCCTCTACCATCTCGGATGGGATACCTTTAGGGACAACTACAAGTTGTGTGATAACAAGACCCCACCCCATGAAAATCAAGAAATACATTAAAAAAAAATTGTTACTTGAAAGTAACCGGTTTTTTTAAGTATTTATCGTTTTCTGTGGGGCATGGTCCATCAAAAGTATGCAATGCAGAATTCAAGTAACATATTTTTTTTTATGTATTTCTCGTTTTTTGTGGGGTGCAATCTGTCAAAAGTATGCAATGTGGGTATTTGTTAGATGTGTAATTTAATTATGCATCCAACGAATGCTCCCGCTTGAAATTTGAGTAAAACCACAGGGAGATATGTTGAAAATACGAAGAAAAAAAGTAGTTTTTTCTCTCTTTGTCCAAATTTATAAATATTATTTGATTGTTTTCCTTAGGAGACCCATTTTAAATCCCAAATTTTCTCTAATGGGGTGACAATTGAAGTGCCAATAGTCACCCAAGTAGTCAAAGATCGAAAATCCATGGTATCGGCACCTATGGCCAATGCCTTCGCAACAGAATTAAATTACATCAACATGGTCCAGAACATTGATGACTATAAAAGAGAAATAAGCTTATTTAAAGTTGAAATAATGACACTCAGGAACATAAATGAAGTTTTATGAGATGAAAATGAAGAATTGCATCTAGAGAAAGCGAATGTAACAAAGTTACGGACTTGTGCACTAGCATTGCAAGCTGACCTAATATCAAATTAAAATCAACTACGAGATCAAATACAAGTGCTCCAAAGTTTGATTTTTCATTTGAATAATACTTTTGAAAAAACAAAAGATTAATAGGTTGATTTCCATGCAACTAAAATTAGCCTCGATAAAATCGTTGACTAGCAGCAAGTAACAAACGACACACCAACAAACTCGCCCAGAATAACACTGAAGAAATAAAACAATATTATAGTCATTGCTAAAGCTAGGTCAGGTGGAAAAAATCCAGAAAATGACATAATGAAACCTCTTTGTTGACATGTTGGGAGTTGTGCACACTCTTAACAATGTTCTGGTAGAGATTGGAAGGCATCTAGAAAGTTACGGGATATGGATAAATGTTGTATTGAAGCATTGGCTAAGATAATTGCATGATTGTATGACATATTTTCTTATGTGTAAGAATTTGTTTTGAAAACTATGAGATGTTTTCTAATCATGCAATTTAACTTGTCGTATAGGAAAGATCGTATACCATCACCTACAAAAGAAAGACTACAACATTTGTTCAGCAACAAAGTTATCTATTGAAAATATTGAAGATATTGAAGTTCCCAGGATCTGGGAAGAATGCCATGATCGAGGAGTACTAGTCAATCATGAAGATGTTTGGGATGCAGTCCCAATACCTGAAGGGGAGTCTGTAGTGACTTCCAAGAGGATCTACAAGATTAAGCATGCTACAAGTGGTAGCATAGAGACTTTTGCTCTTGTAGCCAGATACACTTCCATTAGATCCATACTTGCTCTGGCTGCAGTGATGGAAGGGAAGATAAACCAGATGGATTTCAAGACAGATTTCTTGAATGGTGTAGTTGAAGAAGAAGTGTATGTGGAGCAGCCACTTGGTTCTGAGACACATGACAGGGATTCATATATGTGCAGAACTTGGTATGGTAGGATAGACAGCTTTCTATCCAGTTTGGGATTTACCAAGAGTAAAGCGGATTCCAACCTTTACTACAAGGTTGAGGAAGGCAATCCAGTGATACTACTTTTGTATATGGATGACCTGTTTATTACAGGTGAAGATAGATTGATTGCTGGCACGCAACGGAAGCTTGCTGCCGAGTTCGAGATGAAGAACTTGTGGATGATGCACTATTTTCTAGGTATGGAGGTGTGGCAGAGTGCAGATGGAATCTTCCTTGGAAAGGGAAGTATGCAGTAGAGATCCTGAAGAGGTTCGGGACGATGGAATGCAAGGCCATGGCCACACCTATGTCATCAAACCTGAAGCTTTTGTGTGATGCTTCATCTGAGCCGGTTGATATCACTATGTATCGTCAGATCATTGGGTCCTTGATGTACCTGACGAACATGAGACCAAATATTTTCTTGGCGGTGAACACATTGAGCCAGTTACTGACGGATTCGAGGAGTGTTCACCTGGTTGCTGTAAAGCATATTCTGAGGTACCTGAAGGGTACAATTGATTATGGGCTCAAGTATGATGCGAATCAAAATTTTAACCTACAGGGTTATGTTGATTCATATTGGGCAGGTAGTGCTGCAGATAGGAAGAGCACTTCTAGGTGCTGCTTCAGTATCGGATCAAGTGTGATATCTTGGTTTAGCAGGAAGCAGTCCTGTGTAGCACTAAGTACAACTGAATTAGAGTATGTTGCAGCTTGTTCGGCTAGTTGTGAGGCAGTATGGCTTCGGAAGCTACTGTCCGAGTTATTTGATCTACCGCTGGAGGCTACCGGTATATTTTGTGACAACCAAAGTTGTGTGAAGCTGTCCAAGAACCCGATGTTCCACGACAGGTCGAAACACATAGAGATCAAATATAACTATATCAGGGATATGGTGTAGAGAGGAGGAGTGAAGCTCCTGTATGTTGCGACGGATGAGCATATTGCAGATGTATTGACGAAGCCACTAGCCAGAGTGAAGTTCGAGTACTTCAGAGAGAGGCTTGGTGTTCTTCAGATCAATGACACTTCGAGGAAGAAGTGATGGAGACATTTGCTATAGCCATTCCTAGCATGGTGGAAGGGGGATCCTTCCCATGGTTGTGGAAGTAAGCGTTTGATGATGAACATCAGGACGATACTCTAGTTACTTCTCTGTATATGCATCAGGATGATGTTGGATATGATCAGTTGGATCATTTAAATGTATATGTATGCATCATGTTGGATGTTGGATATGATCAGTTGGATCATTTATATGTATATGTATGTACGCATCATGTTGGATGCTGGATATGACCAGTTGGATCATTTATATGTATTTGTATATGCATCATGTTGGATGCTTGGACCATGTATCTATATATGTGTCAGGTGGATATTGTGTATGATAAGGTAGATCATGTATGTTGATATATATCAGGTGGATACATTGTGTGGATCATGTATCTATGTATGTATCAGGTGGATACATTGTATGATCAGGTGGATCATGTATGGCGATATGTATCAGGTAGATACTTGGTATGCATCAGGTAGATGCATTGTATGATTAGGATGATCATGGATGACGAGCTTCAGGATGTTGCTCCAGATGACTTGCATCAGGACGATGATCAGGATGATCATGTGTACATCAGCATGATGTATGGTGAGTATTAGGTTGATACTCTGTGGCCGTGGACAGGTTGTGCAAAGGAAATCCTAGATTTTTTCTAGGTCACATCCAGTATGAAAAAGGACTGGCACTGTGTATCACATGTAATACCTGGAAGATCCAATAGGTTGGGTTGTGTGCCCGTAATAAGTCCTGGGATGCTCTTTCGAGGGTTTGTGATAGTGGACCACATGTAAGACCTGGGAGATCCGATAGGTTGGGCTATGTGCCCGTAATAATTCATGGGATGCTCTTTCGAGGGTTTGTGGTGGGATGCTACATGTAAGACCTGGGAGATCCGATAGGTTGGGCTGTGTGCCCGTAATAAGTCCTGGGATGCTCTTTCGAGGTTTTATAGCAGAGGTCACATGTAATCAGTCCTGGAGATCTTGCCAGTCGTGCTTAGGCACATAAATGTTCCTGGGATGCTCTTTAGAGTTCTTGCCGGTCGTGCTATGCACATAAGCTTTCCTGGGACACTCTTTTAAGGTTTTGTGATAGTCACATGTAATAAGTCCTGGAGATCTGGACAGGATGAAAAAGTCCTCAGATGCTCGTTAGGGTTCTTTCTAGTCAAGAGACTCTTTTAAGGTTTTGTGACGCACGTAATAAGTCCTGAGGATTCCACAGTATGGCTAGTGATGATGAAGACCTATAGGTGGTGGGCCTACATCCAGTATGAAAAAGGACTGGCTCTATAGAACTTCCTATGATGAGTAGATTCATATATTGATTGTGATAGCAGTAGCAGTGACGATGACGATGACTCGATGATGATTATCCAGTGATGATGATCCAGAGAAGAAGACTTGTGCTAGAAGACCTGTGTCAAGAAATACCTTCCTAGTTAAGAGGGAGTGTTGATGTATATGTAACTTCGGAATGTATTTCATATATGTATATTGTACTCCTATAGAGATGGTATTATTCCTCTATATGGAAGTGTTTGTATTCCTATAGAGATGTTATTATTCCTCTATACGGAGGTGTTGTCATTTATATTGTAAGTGTCGTAACTTATACTTGATGGGCTATTAGACAACCTTGTTGGGGTCGGCCCTGTATAAGTCATGTGGGTTGAAGGGTTATTAGACCACCCTATTGGGGGTCAACCATGTGGGTCAAAGGGTTATTAGACCACCCTATTGGGTGTCAGCCCAGTCAACATTATGTTATGTGGTTAAGTTAAGGCCGAACTAGTAAAGGTTATTAGGCAAGTCAAGTCAAATATAAATAGAGTGTGGGAGGCACTCTATTTCATCATTCTATTCTCTCTCACACTCTCAGGAGAGTGGCGCACTTGTGGAGGAGGAGAAGCTGCTGCTAGGAGATGTCTATCTCTTATGCTTGGGTTGTATCATTGCTCTATCTATCTCTGAGGAAGTTATTGGGGTTTTTCACCTTTATGGTTTTCCCCAAGTAAACTTTGTGTCTCTTGTGTGCTTGCATTATTGTGTCCATGATTGATATGCTGTACATGTTGTTCTCTCAGTTAAGATCCTCGATTAGATTGAAGTAAATTTTGAAAAATTAACATAAAGAGCCCAAATGCTATAGCAGAACTGTAGAAGTTTTTATATCAGTATGAACCGTGCCGTGAAAATGAAACTACTAATACCGCAGTTCATCACATCAAGAAACACAAGAGAACCGGGAGAGAAATGAGGCTTAATGCCCAGATTGGAGACTTTGAAATGGACGAGATCATCCTGGATTTGGGATCCAAAGTAAATGTCTTAAACAAGCAGACATGGCAACAGATGGGGCGAGCAAAGCTGTTATGGTCACCTATACAGTTGCGAATGGCTAACCAGGAGAAAGTCATACCCTTTGGATAGTTAGCCGACGTAGTTGTTGACATTGATGGAGTGCAGAGTACCGCAGATTTCGAAGTTATCGAGATTGTGAATGATAGTCATCCTTTTCCCCCGCTGCTGGGAATTGACTGGGCTATTGCTAACTCAGCCATCATAAACTTGAAGACCAAGAAAATGATCTTTGAAGGAAATCACCTCAGGGTCATCGCACCATTGGACCCTACGGATGGAGACAGATACAGCGAGCCGATTCAGGAGGAATCCAAGGATCGAGATTTGGACCGATTGTACAAGATGACCGCGAACCAGGAGGATTATATAAATCCAATTGCGGATGGTACACTCAGGTGGAGATGTGACAACTCTTGCATTTGAGACTCCGACGAAGGATTGGAGAATTGGCAAAGCCACATGCACGAAGTATCAACAAGGAGGTGCGCGCAGGTAACAAAGTCACTGCGCTGGATTGGAAAGGAGGTAAGCCCAATCCCTGCCTATGATTTTTTTGCTAATGTTTATTCATTTATTATAGAATATACTGTAGCAATTGTAGAAGAACATCACTTACCAGCATTAGAGATAACACTGTGCAAGACACCTGCCATATGGTGGGCTACACATAAGAAGACATTGACCACATGGGATCAATGCAGAATTAAAATGCAGATCAGGTTTGCTGATAAGGTTACCCTACCTTTTGAGAAATATAATGGACAGACAGATCCAAGACAACATATTGAGGTCTATTCACAAGCATGGGGGTAGAGACCATAGAAAAAATGGGTGCATTTGTTTGTGCACACGCTGGAGGACGGAATTCCCAAGAAATGGTACTTAGATATGGAGTTGCGCAGGGAAACTACATATTGAGCCATGCTGACTACGAACTTCCAGAAGGACTTCAGCTTTGAGGATGAAAACCCGACTATACATGATGCTCTACAAATAATTAAGGAGCGCATATTCAGAGCAGATTGTCCACATAGAAATATGACTTTAAAGGAATTCTTTGGAACGGACAGCATACCTGCGAGCTTATAGACAGAATGGAAGGAATAGGTAGAGCATCCTATGGAATGTTACAACCTAGCTGAAGAGGTTGAAGGAAAAGAAGACAGTGATGAGGAGGACCTGCGCAACATTAAGATACCTGAGTCAGAGGGTGCGCACGACGTAGAGGGACCTCCATTGGAAATCCGAGACATGAGTGGACCTGTAAAGATGAAGAAAGTGAACATTGGAACCAGTGAAGAGCCAATGTTTGCAGCTATTGGAGACTACTGGGATGATCACACTATTGCGGAGATCGCAGATACATTACATGAATATCAAGAGATATTTCCAACTAAGTTTACAGAGATGAAGTGCATTTTGGGAGACCTAGGGGTTATGAAAATACCTCTTAAGCCAGGCGTGAATCCTATTAATCAAAGGCCATACCAACTAAACCCGCATTACAAAGAAAGAGTAAGAGCAGAACTGGACAAGATGCTTGAGGCAGGGATCATTGAGCCAGTCCAAAAATCTAAGTGGATAAGCCCCATGGTTGTCCAAGATAAGAAAACAAAAGGTGAGATCAGGATTTATGTGGATCTCAAAAAGTTGAACGATGCTTCCATGCACGACCCATTTCCTACTTGGTTTACAGATGAGGTGCTTGATAATGTTAGAGGAAATGAAGCCTACTCCTTTACTGATGGGTTTTCGGGTTATCATCAAATAAGAATTGATCCCATGGATAGGCACAAGACTACTTTTGCTACAGAATGGGGGTCGTTCCAATACACAGTAATTCCTTTTGGTCTGAAGAACGCACCCGCCATCTTTTTCGCAGTTGTCATTGCAGCATTCAAAGATTTCATGCATAAGTTCTTAGAATCTTATTTTAATGACTGGACTGTGTTCGGATTGCTGAAGAACCATTGCGGAAACCTGAGAATGATGCTGGAAAAGTGTAGACAGCATCAAATTTCCTTGAATTTAAAGAAGTGTCTTTTTTGTGTCTCCTATGGGATCCTACTGGGACACATCATCTGTAAACAGGGCTTGATGGTTGATCCTGCGAAGATCGTTGTCATTGTCAACTTGACAATGCCAAATTCAGTCAAGTAGTTGCACACTACATTAGGACATACTGGGTATTATAGGAAGTTTATAAAGGGTTATGCACAGATAACTGTAGCAATGGAGAAGCTGCTGAAGAAAGACACACAGTTCATCTGGAACGCAGAGTGCGAACAAGGTTTCGACACCTTGAAGGAGAAAATGGTCACCGCGCCAATCCTAGTTTTTCCAGACTAGGGAAATCCATTCCACGTACATGTTGATGCCTCATGCATAGCACTGGGGGTTGTCTTAGCACAACGCGAAGAAGGTGGTATTGACCATCCCATCACATTTTCAAGCAGGAAGCTCTCATATGCAAAAAATAATTATACCACTACAGAGAGAGAAGGCCTCGCTATGGTCTATGCACTGCAGAAGTTCAGGCACTACTTTCTTGGTGCGCACTTCTTTATGTTCACTGACCATTATGCTTTAAAATACCTGGTCAATAAGCCAGTGTTAGGGGGTCGAATCTGCATATGGTTGTGTTACTCTTCCAGGAGTGCGACTTTGAGATAGTAGTTAACCCTGGCAGGTTGAACTTGGTACCTGATCATCTATCGAGAATTGAGTCAGGAGAAGAGCCCACTAGCCTTGAAGACAATCTGTCGGATGCACAGTTGTTCGCTATCCAGATAGCTGATGAATATTACAAAGACATCATACATTTATTGACCACTGGATTAGCACCTATAGAATTCACTACGCAGCAAAAGAAGTAGTTGGTAGTACGAGCAACAGACTTCACCATAATCGCAGGTCAGTTACACAAATTGGGATTGGATGAAGTACTGCGCAGATGTGTATTAGAGCATGAAAAGTCATTCATATTGGCTGATGCACACTCAGGAGCAGCAGGAGGTCACTATGCAGGAAGGGCCACTGCGCATAAGATATTGCGCGCAGGGCTATGGTGGCCTACAATTCATAAAGAATCAAATGAACATTGCCAGAACTACGATGTCTGTCAGAGGACAGGAAGGCCATCTCAAAAAGATGAAATGCCATTGAATCCACAACTGACATTACAAGCATTTGAGAAGTTGGAAATTGATTTTGTGGGACCTATAAACCCACCGGGAAAAAGAACTGATGCAAGGTACATTATTATTGCAACTAATTACCTCACTAGATGGGAAGAAGCAAAGCCAGTGAAGGACTGTAGTGCACGTACTGCCGCGCAGTTCATATTTGAAGACATCCTTACAAGGTTTGGATGCCCTAAGATTCTTATGAGTGACCAGGGCACTCACTTTTTGAACGGGACCATTGAGGCATTGACAGAGGAATTCCATATCCATCATCAGCGCAGTACACCATATTATCCGTAGGTGAATGGAACTGTTGAAGCATTCAATAAAGTACTGGAGAATGCGCTAACTAAGGTATGCAATGTGAATCGGGATGACTGGGACCTGCGCATTCCTGCAGTGTTATGGGAATACAGGACCACATGCAAGAAGTTGTCTGGCCATACACTATTTAGGTTGGCCTATGGGCAGGAAGCCATAATGCCGATGGAGTACATTGTTCCCAGTTTGAGAATAGCAACGTTTACAGGCATGGCAGATCGCGACGCGCTGGAAGAAAGACTCTTACACTTGGTTGGTATGGAGGAGGATCGCTTCATCGCAGGCTTTCACCAACAAGTGCAGAAGGAAAGGGAAAAAGCATGGCATGATCGCCACATCAAGAATAAGTCTTTTCATGTAGGTGATCTAGTCCTCCTGTATGATAGCAAATTTATGAAATTTCTTGGAAAGTTTAAAATGCATTAGCTAGGCCCATACACTATTATACATGTTAGTAATGGTGGCGCAACTCAGTTAGCCACATTAGCAGGAGATAAATTTCCCGTCTTAGTTAATGGCAACAGACTAAAACCCTATCGAGATAGTCCTGCTTCACAGAACCTGTGATGATTAGAAAGAAGAAATTTCTAAGTGCCAAGTACAGTTGAAATTGGGCACTATAAAGCTGAAGGAATATATACGTGATGTATAATGAGGAAGATGTATATACCGCGCAACACTGTTAGAATGTGTTGTTGCAAAAAAAAAAGAAAAAAAAGAAAAAGAAAAGAGGAACGACGCAGTTGCGAACTCCACGGGGCAATTGTGAAGACCAAGTTAAATGAGAAAAAGACTTAGTTCAGAAGCAAGAAATCAGGCACCGCGAAGAGACTATTGAAGGAACAAGAGTCCCTTACTAAGTAAATAACCAGTACAAGTAACGTAAGAAAGCCATAAATGACTTGTAGTAAAGTAAAAGATGTAATATATGGTAGATTATTAATAGTTACATAGGTTTGGGCTTTATATAAGACCGTCATGCACCTTTTCATAAAAGGGCATGACTATTGACTTAAATAGTCTTTAATTAATAATAAATTAATATTAATATTAATTTATTATTTTATTGTTACATTGCCTTCCCCTTAAGGGAAGCTTTGTCCTCAAAGCTTCATTGAAAGCAATCTCTGATTTTGCTTGAACTGTCATCTCTTGATCCTTTGTGACACTTGATGAAATAAGACGATACGAGTTACGGATTCCCCAGGAGAATTGTCGCATCGTATCTGTTGTGGTCCATCCAAGATCTAATTTTATCGGAGCTCTGAGATCATTTTGTGGGACGGGTCATTTCAATTGTTGCTTAGTATGTCAATCTTTTCTCCTATCAACATAATTCTTCTGTGAGTGCTCGTTTTGACCCTGTTGTTGGTCAAAACGACGATTATAATTGGGATGTCTGTAAGGCGTATGTGTTGTTTGTTTTTCTTTCTTTTGAACTGCGGTGAGGATTGTCTTCATTTCCTCGATTTGATTTTTGGATGCATTTTCCTAGATTTGTGCTTCTTGGTTCTCTAATAGATTGTTATGATTTTGAATCTTTTCGATTCTTTCATCTTGCGACCTTTTTTCAATTTCTAACTTCTTGATTTGATTCTCTAGTTCCTGATTATGATTATTTAGACATTGGTTTTCTTCTTGCTTTTCCAGTATTCTTCCTTCGACGTCTTCACCGGAGTGTTCCCTCTTACTACTGTTTTTCAGTTTTTAAATCTTTGCAAGCAATGTTTTGTTATGATTTCGTAGATGAAAAATCTCTTCGGTATTTCTTGATAACACATTGTTGACTTTTGTTAGTTCCAACTTATGTGCCTTCTTACTGTCGTCATACTGCTGCTGGAGTTTTTCTTTTTGATGTTGACGATGTCATAAATCTATTTCTTGATTTTCTAGCTTTTCATGTATTTGCGCTAATTCATCTTCCTTGTCCATGACGACTTTTTTTAAACGACTAATTTCCTCTTCTAAGTCGACACTATTTCCATACGGATATCCTTCGACTTTGTTTGGGTTTTTTATCTGGTCTTCAAGTTTTTGAATGATACTTTCCAGACGTGACATTTTCTCGTCTTTATCTGCCAACCTTTCTATGAGTCTTTCTTTACTATCTTCCAAAAATTGAATATTCAATTCTGAGTTAGTAATATTTAGTGTTTGCTTGGCGTTTTCAAACACTAGACTATTATTGGTTGCCTTGCACTGTTCTAGTTGAGCCGAAACCGCTCGTAACTGCGATTGTAACTCTGCTATCATCGTTGCCATGACTTATGAATTCCAATTTTTTGGAATTGGTCTTCTTTGTTTGATAGCGGATTTGGGATGCTTGACAAGTCTTCTTTGTTAACTCTTCCTGCTTTCGATAACAGGTGGACACCAAAAATGTGTAATAACCCTTAATGTGGTTATTTTGTAAAAAATAAAAATCTTCTTTTGTTATGGTTAAACAACTTTTTTTTCTTCCCAAAAGTAATTATTATTTTAATAAAATAATAATTTTTCTTTCAATATAATAATAATTATTAATTAATTAATTAATAATATTATTATATTAATGTTTTATAAACTATATATATATATAGTTTTTTTTTTCTTTAAAAAAACTAGTTTTTTTGTTGGATTACAAATAGTTCAAGCCTTTGAGATAATAATAATATGTATTATTATTACTATAGTTATATAATAACTATAATAAAAATGGATTATTATTACTATAGTCATATAATAACTAAACTCATTTTAATTAAGGTATGAGTTGTTATAAATAATGGATTCTAGTTTTATAAAACCAAGGCTAGTTTTATAAAACCAAGGCTGGTTTTATAAAACCACGGGATGGTTTTATAAAACCAAGGGAATATGTGGTTTTATAAAACCAAGGTTGGTTAAATAAAACCTATGTTGTGTTTTTATTTTATGTTATTCTTCTATGTTTTTATGCGGTCTTCTTTCTTGTTCTCTCTCTTTTTTTAACTTTTCTTTTATTCCTTTTTTTTTTTCTCTCTTTTAATAATTTTTTTTTTCTTCAATAAGGATAGCTAAAAGCCTAATGTAAGGTTAAAAACCTAAATCTCAAAGAAACTTTGACAATTTGGCCACAAGCCGGAATCAACAACCTTTGATACAACTAAAGGAACAAGAGTCCCTTACTAAGTAAATAACCAGTACAAGTACCGTAAGAAAGCCATAAATGACTTGTAGTAAAGTAAAAGATGTAATATATGGTAGATGATTAATAGTTACATAGGTTTGGGCTTTATGTAAGCCCGTCATGCACCTTTTCGTATAAGGGCTTGACTATTGACTTAAATAGTCTTTAATTAAGAATAAATTAATCTTAATATTATTTTATTATTTTATTGTTACAACTATGCAGGGGTGACAATGACCTGTCGCGCAGTTCAACGCAACACTCAGAAAAATAGCCGTTACAATGTCGGTTGAGAATATAGCTATTTTATAGCCGTTGCGAGCAATCGCTTGGGCATTTAATGCACAGATAGCCATTCTAAACGAGGTTATGAAGGAAAGGACCGAAGGATCCGCCGAATTTGGCCAACGGATAACACAATTAATGCTTATCTAGCCGTTGAGGGGCGCATAGGAGGGTCAGTTGTGCCTATAAGTAATGTCGCATTCAGACTCGCGGGTGTTACCGAACACTTACAATTTTCTGGCAAGCAATATTGTGTGAGTATTTTCAGCAAGCTATCTGAAATCCTGTGAAGTGTAGCCAGTGAATGTTTGAGTGGTCTTCCATAAAAGAAGAATTCACTATCCAAGAGGCTGTGAAGGTATTTCACTATGGAGGGATTGAAGGAATAATGAGAACCCCATCCAGGAAGGGCGTCTTAGAACCAGGTCAGGTGTCTAGATGATCACCAAGACACGGTCCAACGATTGAAGATAAAGGTAAAACTCTAGTAGCACCAAGAACGAAGGTACCCAATATGGCTTCAATAGTGTAGAAGCCACCAGTAGCGGATAAGGAGATACCTTTGACATTGACCCCAGACTACATCTCACCATGTGCACGGGACGCACCGGTCTTCAAACTACCAAAGAATTTCAAACACGACATCCCGCTATCACCAATCTCAAAACATGTCGATGTCGATAAAAATTGGTTGGGTAAAATCCCAGAATGTAAATGGGAGGATTATGATATGATTGCAATGAAGGAGGAACCCAATGAACCGAGGTTCCAACCTGACCAGTACATGTGCTGGAAGAAGGACACAAAGGGTGAGCTTAACCTGGTTGCCTAAAGTTGGTTATTTGAAGTAGTCCAGTCCGGGATGCTCAATCTGCTCAGACTTCCGCATTTCGATAGGTCACTAGAGCTGAATGTGGTGGTCCGAACACTGATGGCACGCATTCACCAGGGTTATTTGTGGCTCGACCGCAACGTCAACCTAACTATTGACATCATCCACCGCTTTGCTGGGTTGAGTAAAAGGGGTACAGATCCCAAGCAATTTTTCCAAGGGAAGAGCAAGGACAAAGAAGCTGTGGCAAAGATGAAGAAAAATCAAATGGTCGTCAAAGGAAAGAGGGGCTTTCAGACGGATGACATCGATGACAAAGAGATGAAGTTTATCACACAACTTCTAGCCGGCAAGATCTTAAGAAAATGCAGGCCTCTGGAGGTAAGTGCGGGTGTAATACTTCTTGGCGCCGCGGCCCCGGAAGGAGAACAATTTAATTGGTCTCAATATTTACTGAATGATTTCATGGATGAAATAAATGACACGGAGCTCAATGGAGGAAATTTCCATTATACTTGGCTTATAGTGTCGATCGTATTTGCCGGCTAGAAGGAGCTGAAGGATTATGTTGGCGTCATCACTGATACCAACGATTGCAGAGGACCCTGTTATGCAGACCTATGGGAAAATCTGAACTCAGAGAGGTAGCATGCAACAACTGAGGTTTTCTACCATAATTATAGCCAGCTGCACGACGCAATCATAGCCACGCCCCGGATAACAAAACAGGTAACAAGTAGGTATATTCACATCGTTAATTTTTATGCTGACATGCGTAGTATTCATATTTCAGCCAAAGCACAGAAGAGGAAGGTGGAATGGTTCGCAGGAAACTACCATATGTACGAAGATGATATTGACACTATCATGAAGGAAGGGCTTGCTGAGTTTCGAGTAGAAATTGTAGATGTCGAAAGCGACTCTGCTGAGGACGAACCCATTCCATGTCCTATCGTTGAAGACAAGGAGGCAGGAAAACGAAAGGATCCTAAGAGCCCCATGCAGAAAAAGGGAGCGTAGAAGAAGCAGAAAGCGGATAAGAGCCAATCAGACGCAATCCTCCATGATGAGGATGATGAAACAATCGCTGTGAGGGTCACATAGTCAATGGAAGATCTGATGATCGATAAGGAGAAAAAGGACAAGGCAATTCGGGAAACTCTGCAGAAGAATCTGAACACGCTGCAGGGGATTAAAGAGGAAATCCAAGAAGTCCACAAAAGATTCCCCATGCTACGGGACTCAGATCTCGAAGGGAAGTCGGGAGGAACTTCGTAGCAGAGAACACCGTAGTTAACCATGACCATCCTTGCGAAGTCCCATATCGTCCATCTGGTTCCGATAACAGTAAGATTTCCAATGGTAGAGCAACTAGTGTTAGACACAAAGGATGTCGAGCGTGTGGAGCTTGACTTGGCAAAGATACCACTGCCTGGGTTACACTACTTGCATTTGCAAGTTGTTGAAGAAATGCATGAGAGAACCACTGACGCGCTGAAAGGGCAGGATGAGCTGCAAACAACTAACAGGCAGTTGGAGGAGTCTAGCTCGCAGAGAGCTATGGAGCTACAGGATGAGTATGATCGTCGAAAAAGACTAGAATCCACGATCATTGCAGTCGCAGATAATATTGACGAATTTGAAGTACAGGTAGACCCCGCGGACACAGTCATTAAGATTGGCGAGCTGGTTACCAGTCTTAAGACAAAGATGCAGGATATGGAGATTGTACATGAGGCTAACATTGCTGCCTTGAAGGAGAAGATAAACCCACGGATCCCACCAAATGAGCAGAATCTAAGAGCGGAAGCAGTGAAGGCCGCAACAGAGAATATTGCTGCCAAAGTGGCTAAGTGCCAAAGTCTATTGGAAGTGGTGTCGAAGGCATTCACTGCCCTCGAAGAACAACTGAGATTGTTGCAAGTAAAGAATGGAGTGAAAGATAAGCAATCCGCACTAGAGAAGTTGGATGAATAAGTAAATGCCCTACTACCAAGAGACAGGCTTCAGAAGTACAGGGAAATAAATGACCTCAAGAAGGAAGTGCAAGCCTTACGCGAAAAAGAGACTGAAATGGGCGACAAGTCGCAACCATTATTGGAGGATGTCGGCACGATCTTGCATGAGATTGAGGAAAAGTTAAAGGAGCTGCACGAGAATCAAGAACAGGTGGAAGGCCAGATCAACGATGAGATAACACCTGAGATGCTGGATACAGTCAGGTAAGTCGAGCAGGATATGAAGGACGCAGTAGAAAAGTTGATTGGCACATACAATGAGTTCACTGCGAAGCTAGCTCCGTAGCTGGAGGAACAACTTGAAGAAGTTACAGGTGGCTCGGGGGTGAGCCACATGTAAGTGTTAGGGGCCTGTTGGGCTTGGCCCAACTGGGACATTTTTTAGCAAGAAGGAGTTTTGGAACTGCGGGGTTGAGCGCAGTTCAGTTGAAACAATTTTGTATAAGTTTTTGGGATGCTGCGAAGTTGCACGTAGCGCAGCGTCGGAAGAGCTGCAAGGATCAGTACTGCGAGGAGGCAGTGCTGCGATGTGTCCAATCTATGGAGATCCAACAAGGCAGAGTGTTGGACAGAAGATGGAACGTGTTCCGGTTAGACCATCAGTGGTCTATTTTTGGTAAATATGGTCAAGGAGTGCGAAGCGATGGGTAGGAGAAAATCGGGAAGAAAGCGACTGGTCGCACAGGCGAAAGATACCACTACTTGAACCAGTCGCACGAGACTTTTAGAGGAAGAATGGCTCAGTGAAAGCAACCTGTTGGCATGCGCACAACAGGAAGGACTATAGTGACATGAAGCATGAGTGGAAGACCGCCATGATGGAATATGTAATATACCAAAAGTATATTACAACTACTAATTTATTATCTATTAGTTTAATTATTATTAATATATGTAAATGTCGACATTAGAAGGACACATGGTTTAATGGTGTCTCTTCATATGTATAAAGCCGCACTAATTCAATGTAATATTCATCATTCAATTATAAAAATATATATATTATCAAATATGATAATCATGTAAGGCTTGTACCTTACAAGTGGTATCAGAGCTTTAATCTCTTGCTTGCTCGCTTGCACTCAAGCTCTCAGCATTCATCCTCGGCATCTTCAATCCACGCTCCGTCTACCACCCATCTCCTCATCAAGCACCAACCTATACCCTTATTTCGCGCCAGCCCTCCACAAGATCCTCCTCCCACGTGCCCCTCGCCTATCTACCTCGAGTCTTCCTCCCATCCTCCCATCTCCCCACTTTCCTCGTCATCCTCATTCACTGCTCTCATTTCCTTCCTCTCCTTTCAAGCCATGGCCACTCATCCTCCTCGCTCCTCCGCAACCCTAACTCTCCTTCCCTCCTTCCATGCCCTCCACGCAACCCTCATTCCCTCCTTCCCGCCTCCACCTGTAACTCCCGCCAACTCGCAACTCCCGCTACCCAGCCACCCCCACGCTACCTCCTCTCCCTCCCCAACCACAACTCTCCTCCCATCTCTGTTCCCTCTCGCATTTCCCATCACTCTCCTCATCCGCACCTCGCATCCCCATTCCCTTCATTCCCCCACGCAACCTTCCCTCACATCCCTCCCACTCCACTCCCTCATTTCTTCCCTTCGTGCCACTCCCGTATCCTCCATTCCCCCACGCTCTCCCTTCCAATCCACACACACTCCATCCACATGTCCATTTGATCCAACCTCGTGCCCTCCTGCTCCCCACCATAGTGCCTCGCCTCCTGACGCCCTCTCCACTCCCGCCATCCACCCCCGCACATGCACTCCCTGCCTACTCCATTCACGTGGCCTCCCTCTGGCACTCGCCCTACACAGTCGCCCTTCCATCTCGCCACAATGCTATGCATCAAACACTCCCACGTGGCTCTCCACGCCAGCTAACACTCCATTCCCCATTACGCAACCCTTTCATCCTTTCACTCGGGCTCCTCTCCATCTTCATCACCCATCGTTCCCCCACACACCGTCAACTCCATCTCCCTCCAACCATATTTCCATTCTAGTTACCAAATACCCTAATTTCATTCACTCCAATAAAATAATTATAATAATATCATTATTGTAAAATAATAATAATAATTATTATATCTAAATTTTAAAAAAAAACTATATAAAAATTTATATATAGTTTTCATACATATTATTATTATTATAAAAATTCAAAAAAAAGGAAAAAGAAAATTTCACATTTTTTTCGAAAGAATTTTTTCCAAGGTGAATCATTATGTTCCCATCTTTTGATGAGCTCATGCATGGCCAAAAGCCAAGAAGGATTGTTGAATCTAAACTCGAAGAAATCGAAAAGAGATGGCTTAAGGAAGAGGAAACGTACAGAAAATTGAAAATGGTCGTATTGGAAATAAAAGAAGAAATAGACAGGAAGAAAGTAAATGAAGAAGCTATTTCGACTCTTTAGTTCTCAGGTCAAGAAGAGTGGGGATCTAAACCCATGACAAAAGAAGTAACTATGACTCTCGAAGTACCAAGTAAAAATGAACACGGGACTATTGCAACCATAATGGAAGAAGCAACTACAACTACCGAGTTCTCGGGTCAATTAGAGCTGGGAAATGCATCTACACTCATGACGGAAGAAGGTACTGCGACCATAATGAAAGAAGCAACTGTGACTCCCAACTTCTCAAGTAATGAAGAACAAGGAACTACAACGAATCCTAAGTACTCAAGTAGGGAAGAATATAAGGTCGCTACCACCCCCGGGAAAGAAGGGAAACCATGTCGACCGCCTCCTTATATTCCTCCTCACAAAAGATCCAGGATGCTAGACACCAAGAGGGATAAGAAAAGACATCCCAATGTCAAACCTCAAAATGTGATACTCAGTAAAAACTATGCAAGTCTACTAGAAATTCATTGCGGCTTCTTACAAGGTAGGGAAGTAAGGCACATTACTATGCCAGCTGAAAAATCTATAAAATTGTCTATTAAAACTCCAGAACGAGGACTTGTTAAGGAAGACAATAACAAGGACAATGAAACAGAAGAGGTAGAAGACAAGGATATGAAAGATCAAGATGATATTGACAATCATAGTGTCAATATCAATTGTAAAGAAAATGACGATGTCGTAGAAGTCAATGAAGTCAACAAAGTCAATGATAACAACAATTATGAGAGAATTGAAGTTGTAGAAGAATGCAAAGATGAAAATAAAAGTGTCAATATGACCTTAATCATGATAACGTAGAAGAACGAAACCCAGAAGATACTGCGACAAATGAAGAGATGAACATTTTACCAGTAGTCACAACCCAAGATGTAGTAGAATTTCAATATCAAAAGGTTCCCAAGGAACAACTAAAGACAAGTTCAACAGACAATGAAGTAAGTACATTATTAGTAGTTGCCTCTACTAATTTATTATCTATTATTTTAGTTATTATTAATATATGTAAATGTCGGCATTGGAAGGACACATGGTTTAATGGTGTCTCTTCATATGTATAAAGCCGCACTAATTCAATGTAATATTCATCATTCAATTATAAAAATATATATTATCTATTAAGGTAATCATGTAAGCCTGGTAGCTTACTGAATATTCGCTACCAGGAGCTAGCAGTCTGGTTTTGGGGAAACCGTGACAGTTTTGTAAACATAAGGGTTTTTGCCTGTAGATTGTAAAGACATGACCTATGGGCATGATCTATAAATAAGGCATTTTTGTATGGGAAAGGGTTACTCTTCATTTTGTGTTGTTCTCATAGTTGATTGAGTTGATCTCTGTAAGAGACATTTTGTAAGGCTCTGCAAGCTGAGTGCGTAGAGGCCGATTGAGAGAGAAGAGAGTCTGCAGCTGAGTGCACAGACAAAGAACTGTTGTACCCTTCCCAAAGACTAATATAACAATAGTTCTTGCGGATGTAGCCTCCATCCTGGGGGTGAACCACGTTAAATACTGTGTAGTGTGATTGTTTGTATGTTTTGCAATTACTTATTTGCTTACAGTGGATGTTTGGATTCTCATTTATCAGCTATTATGTTAATGCTTTTATTTGTATTCGCCATAGAAGAGAGATGGGAATGATATGTTAAGTATTGTGTGAATGGATGAATGATGAATGCTCAATATTATAAGTCTGTAGAAGTATCAGTTTATTAAATAATCACATATGTATGAAGGGATCACATTATATAACTCTTTGATGCGCAACACTGGCTGCGTGCAGTATTGTATGTTTCGTCTGCTTGCAATTGTGATAAATCTACTTAATCTAAGGCAATAGATGAATGGCTAAGTGTTGAAGTAAAGTACTTAACATCAATTAAGTTTCGAAGAGGAAGCGCATAAGTAAGTTGCGTTGTCCTATAGTTTGCATTCCGACCCAACTGCGCAGTCCAATTCGGACGCGCTGGTCGTGCAAGTAGTTTGTTCATAGAGCTGCGGACCGCGACGCAGTCTATCATCGTGCAGTCCTCAGTTCGCAGCGCAAGTTCGATAGTGTGCTGCACAGTAAGCCTGTCCTAATAACTCATCACACCACTGTGGAAACCTGATTTCGTAGTGCCCTCATATCTACACCTCGGGTGAGACCTCAGCCTGTTTGCAGACTATTGCCGAAAGGGCCGGTGAGAAGGGGTATTGTTGGTTAAGTGAAACCACGAAGAACCCGGGTCTACATAGGAAAACCTCTAGATCAGTTTGTAAGCCAACAATTGTAATAGGTGCTCTTGTCATGCATCTTCGACATCAATGTGTAGTACTGTTGCGATTGTCGGTGCTTGTCGTCGGAAGTGCAGCGGGACGACTTCTTCTTGCCCATAGACAAGTGAAAATGGTGCTTGACCCATCGTTCTTTTGTACGCTGTTCTGTATGCCCAAAGAACAACAGTTACTTTATCATCCCAATCGTCCTTCTCCATGTTGCACACTTTTGTCAGTCCTCTTGTGAGTGTTTTATTAAATGATTCCACGGTTCCATTAGATTGTGGATGATATGCAATGCTTATTCTATGATCAATTGCAAACTCTTTTGTTAATGCAGCAATAGTTTTGCAAACAAAATGCGTACCTTGGTCGCTGAGTAAAGTAAGTGGGCATCCGAAGAGTGTAATGATGTTTTCATAGATGAATTTGGCAGTAACTTCGCTAGAATGATGTCTCGACCGGTTCCACCTCTACCCATTTGGTGACAAATTCTACAGCAGTGATAATAAAACGTGCGCCTGTCTGTCTGCCAGTTACTGGAAATGGTCCAATAAAATCAATTTCCCAGATTTCGAATGTTTGGCTCGGATTAATTGGAACCAAGGGAATTTCTATACTAGGAAGTGGTCGTCCCATACGTTGACATCTCTCACATTTAGTTACGAATTCTCGATAGTCTTTATGAACTGTCGGCCACCAAAGTCCAGTTTGCAGAATTTTCCTTGTTGCTATATCTGCGTGATAATGTTCTCCTGCCGGTCCGCAGTGTGCTTCTGAAAGTATGCTCTATCGCTCGTGATCAAGTGCACACTGATGTAACACATCATCTAAGCCAAGTTTGTAGAGGAATCCGTTAATGAGGGTATAAGGTGCAACTTTCATAGCAAGGATCTTCCTCTTCTTCTCAGTCATTCCTTCAGGAGCTTGTCCATCCTCGAGAAGCTGTGCAATTTCTGCAAGTTCTGAAGGGACAACTTCAATTCACAAAAAATGTGCATCTGGCAAGTCATCTTCAATACCTGTCAGTTCCTCTCCGGTGTCGTCTCTTGACAAGTGGTCTAGCTTGACATTAGCCTTTCCCAGTCGGATTATTACCTCAAATTCAAATTCCTGAAATAGCATAAGCCAGAGACACAACCTCCCGAGGTGCAAAGGTTTATTGACTAGATACTTCAAGGCTTGATGATCTGTGTAGAATATGAAGGAATTATCCAATATAAGGTAAAAGATTTACATTTACACAATTTGTGTGTAATTGAATAAAATAAAGTCTTCATCTTAATGCTCCAATACTCATAATTTTTCCCATTAAATTGTTGAATTTGGGGTTGAGTGAGACTATTGTTACTTGTACCCGCCATACTTCAACTAATTTCAACAAAATATAGCACTTTCACAACACTTTCTCAAAAAAAGTTGGCACAACCAATTGAAACCGAATATACCATCATACCAAATGTAATTTTCTTTGTCCCAATGCCCCTTTAATAAAATAATGAGCAAATCATAGAACAAAAGTGGTCTGCAACAATTATATCAACATTTACACAACATATATCATGCTTTTACCTCATCATTAAGATTTGTACGTCCTTCGTTGATCAACTTCGACAACAAATTCCGCTCTTCTTCATCAACTAGTCTTTTCATCCAATAGCTTTTTAGGGTGGACGGCACAGACTCTACAAATTTTTCATGGGTCTCTGAGAAGAACCATTCCCTCGCTTAAATAATCGCCAGCTTTTTCCGTCGCGCATGTTTCTGCAGGTAGTTCGCGATTTTCTTCTCCCACCAGTCCTTAATCTCCTGCTCTGAAATCATATGTGATGCTGTTATTTTTGAATGCATCACTCGGCAACAAAACCAATGTTGTAGTCCCACGGGTCACGAGGTTACCAGAGCTACATTATATATTATAAACAAGCATGCACAGTGATTCAGATACAAGAGACACAAGACAAATAGAGAGAAACAAGCATAAGCCTTTATTACCAGCAAGAGCAGAACACTACATAGAACAGATCATTGTTAACCAGTACACTGGCTCAACAGCCTATATATATATGTTTACATTCAATTATAAAACTGTATTGTCGGCGCAACCGATCGACATGGCCCGACTGGTCGACACAACTTGTCGACTTATGTTGCAAGTGGTCGGGCGGAGAGCCTAGTCGACTTATGTTGCAAGTGGTCGGGCGGAGAGCCTAGTCGAGAGACCGACTTAGGATCCTCCAAAAAATATCTATATATTGCTGCACATGTATTGTTAGAAAATAAAACTAGAAATTAGAAAAGAAAACATTATATATTTTCAGTTGGCAGGTAAAACCCTATTTTTATGGGCATGAGAGTTAAACAAAAAAACCAAAAAAAAAACATGAAAACAGAACCAGAATGTCAAAATTGAAAAGATTTGATTTTATTAAGAAAATGGTGACCTAGGTTGGGGGTCCCTACAGTGGAAGTGCAAAGTTTGTGGAAGAGCAAAACATGGAGCTGAATTTATTTTTGTTAATCTTAATGATGAGGTAAAAGCATGATACCTGTTGTGTAAATGTTGATATAATTGTTGCAAACCACTTTTGTTCTATGATTTGCTCATAATTTTATTAAAGGGTCATTGGGACAAAGAAAATTACGTTTGGTATGATGCTATATTCGGTATCAATTGGTTGTGCCAAGTTGTTTTGAGAAAGTGTTGTGAAAGTGCTATATTTTGTTGAAATTAGTTGAAGTATGACGGGTATGAGTAAAGTCTCGCTCAACCCCAAATTCCACAATTTAATAGGAAAAATTATGAGTATTGGAGCATTAAGATGAAGACTTTATTTTATTCACAAGAATTATGGGACTTGGTTGAGAATGGTTTTACAGAGCCTACAGATCAAGCAACATATAATGCTTTATCACAATCACAAAAGGATCTTCTCAAGGAGAATAGGAAGAAGGATGCCAAGGCAATGTTTTTAATACAAAAAGCAATGGGAGAATAGATTTTCCCACAGGTTGCAGCAGCTACAAGGTCCAAGCATTCATGGGACACTCTACAAAACTCATATCAAGGTATTAGCAAATTCAATTTAGTAAGACTGCAAATGCTTAGAACAGATTTTGAAAATTTGCGAACGACAAATTCTAAGACAATAAATGATTTGTTCACTCGTGCATTGAGTATAGTAAATCAAATAAACTCTCATGGTGATAATTTGGATGATCAAAAAGTTGTAGAAAATATTTTGAGAAATCTTCCTATTAGATTTGATCCAATTATTGTAGCTATTGCAGAATCAAAAGATTTGTCTCAAGTTTCTATGGATGGACTTATGGGGTCTTTGAAAACCCACGAGCAAAGACTCCAAAGATCAATTGGTTCCTCCATGGAAAATGCATTCAAATCACAAGTTAAGGTTAGCAGCAGTAGAGGCATAAGAGGAGGAAGAGTTGCTAATAGAGGTGCAAGAGGATTTGGAAGAGGAAGAACTAGCAACCGCAATGAAGGTGGAAGACTAGACAACTCTCGTGAAGAAATATCAAATTCTAATTTATTTGCAAGCATAAGAGGCAGAGGTGGAATTCATTCTCATGATGTTCATAGCCAAGGACAAAGGTATGAAAAATCACATATCCAATGCTATTATTGTCAGAAAGTTGGACATTATGCAACTGAGTGTAGAAAGAAGCAGTTTGAAATGAATAGGTAGAATGCAAATTTTACAAGAGAAAATCACTCTGAAAATAATGATTCAATGATTATTACTTGTAATAATGCACAAGAAATCTCAAAAGAAGTATGGTTTTTAGATAGTGGTTGTAGTAACCACATTAGTGGAAACAAGGATATGTTTGCAAACATAGATGAATATGTGCAGTCAGAAGTAAAATTGGGAGATGATAACAAAGTAGTTGTCATGGGTAAAGGTAGCATAAAATTTAAAACTAAGCAAGGAGAAAAGAAACACATTCCCAATGTGTATTATGTCCCTAATATTAAACAAAATCTAATTAGCATTGAGAAACTACTACACAAGGGATATAAAGTCTATTTTGAAAATAATGCATGTGAGATACTTGATACACATGGAACACTAATTGCAAAAGTCCAAATGACACAAAACAAGATGTTCCAGGCTTTAAGGTTGCAAAATGATTTGTATGTTGCTTTTAAAGAAGTCCTCTCAAATCAGTCTTGGATATGGCACTTAAGATTTGGTCATTTAAGCTTCAATGGTCTAAATTTATTACATAGGAAAAACATGGTGAATGGTTTTCCAATGATTGAACAACCAAACAAAGTTTGTGAAGGCTGCATTCTTGGTAAGCAACATACAGAATCATTTCCTATTGGCAAGTCATATAGAGAAAGAGCTCCACTTGAAATTTTGCATTCATATTTGTGCGGGTATATGCAAACATCTTCTATTGCAAATAGCTTGTATTTCATAACTTTCATAGATGATTATTCCACGAAAACTTGGGTATACTTTTTGAAACACAAATCAAAAGCTTTTTAAATTTTTAAGCAGTTTAAAGTCATGGTGGATAAGCAAAGTGGCCGGTACTACATTAAAATTCTAAGAACAGATAGAGGTGGAGAATTTGTGTCCAATGGTTTCTTGAGTTTTTGCAAAGTAATTGGGATTCGAAGACAACTTACAACTAACTATACACCACAACAAAATGGTATTGCAGAAAGAAAATAGAACAATAATGGGATGGAAAGAAGCATGATGAAAGCTAAACATCTACCAAATGAGTATTGGGCTGAAGCTGTAGCTTGTGCAGTATATATTTTGAATCGTTCCCTCACAAAGAGTGTGAAAGATAAAGTACCACAAGAAGCATGGAGTAATAAGAAACATAATGTTTCCCATTTGAGAGTCTTTGGCTGTATTGCATATGCACATGTTCCTCATGAAAATAGGCAGAAATTAGATAATAAAGGAGAAAGATGTATTTTTGTGGGTTATAGTGAGCAATCAAAAGCATACAAGTTGTATAATCCCATCACAAAAAGGACTATAATCAGTAGATATGTTAAGTTTCTTGAAGATGAAGAATGGATTTGGAATGAAAATCTATATCAGCAACAACAATTTGAGATGAAAGATTTCAGTGAAGATCATGCTCCCAACAATGGCTCTAGTACACATAATACAACATCAACACCACAATTAGCTTCAAGATCTCAATCAACACCTAGATATCACTCAAGTGATAGTTCATAGTCAAATGGCACTCCAATGAAGACAAGAAGTCTCAGGGAAATATATGAGGTAACTCAAGGTAATGATGATGATGATTTAATTTCTGATTTTGCATTATTTTATGTTGCTAATCCAATATGTTTTGAAGAAGTAGTTAAGTATGGAAGTTGGAAAAAGGCAATGGATGAATAAATTGAAGCAATAGAGAAAAATCAAACTTGGCAATTAGTAAATATTCCAGAAGGAAAAGATGCAATAGGTGTGAAATGGTCTATAAGACAAAGTTTAATGGTGATGGAAATGTTGTGAAGCATAAAGCAAGGCTAGTTGCAAAGGGTTTTTCACAACATCCCGAGATTGATTACAATGAGACTTTTGCTCCAGTAGCTAGATTAGATATAGTGATATCAGTGTTAGCAATAGCATGGCATCATAAATGGAAAGTTTATCAGATGGATGCCAAGTCATCATTTTTGAATGGGATATTACAGGAAGAAGTGTATGTGCAGCAACTGCCAGTTTATCAGATATTGGATCATGAACATAAAGTTTATAGATTGAAGAAGGATTTGTATGGTCTCAAACAAGATCCAAGGGCTTGGTATAAACACATTGATTCATACTTCTTGAGCCATGGTTTTATAAAATGCAACAGTGAGCCAAATATTTACGTCAAGGTAAATGATCAAGGTAAGGTCTTAATTGTATGCCTATATGTTGATGATATGATATTTACAATAAATGTTTCAATTGAGTTGTTTAAATCAACAATGAACAAGGAATTTGAGATGACAGATTGAGAGTAATGAAATATTCTTTGGGCATCGAAGTAAGTCAAACATATGATGGAATTTTCATTTGTCAAACAAAATATGTAAATGACGTGTTGAAGAGATTCAAGATGTTGAATTGCAAGCCAACATTTACATCTGTGGCAACAAGATTGAAATTGAGTAAAGAAGACAAGGGCACAAAGGTAGATCCAAGTTTGTTCAAAATATTATTAGGCAGCTTGATGTACTTGAAAGCAACAAGGCCTGACATTATGTATGCAGTCAGTTTGATTTCAAGGTTCATGCAGACACCAAAGGAATCACATTGGAAAACAAGGAAAAGGATTTTGAGATATGTTAGTGGAACAAGATATTATGGCATCTTATATTCAAGGTCACATGATTTCATACTAGTTGGATACACATACAGTGATTTTGCAGGTAGCATTGACCACAGAAAAAGCAAATCTCGATATATTTTTAATCTTGGTACAGGAGCAATATCATGGGCTTCCCAAAAGCAACCCATTGTTACTCTTTCAACTATAGAAGCAGAATATGTAGCAGCAATAACAACAACATGTCAAGCGGTGTGGATAAGAAGAATTATGTCAAATTTGATGGAAGATCAAGAAGGAGCAACAAAAATTTACTGTGACAATAATTCAACAATAGAACTATAAAAAAATCATGTATTTCACAAAAGGAGCAAGCACATTGATACTAGATATCATTTCATTAGAGAGATGACCAACAATGGTGAGATATATATTGAATTTTGCAAGTCCGAAGATCAATTAGCATATATCTTCACAAATTCATTAGCGAAGGAAAGATTTGAACATCTAAGAAACGGTTTGGGCATCATCAAAAAGTCAAGCTTAAGGGGGAGTGTAGAAGCCATAAGCTTGATGTGCAACAGTTCAACATCCACCCATCCGTCTAGCCATCCAGCCTCCAACCCATCCGTCCAACCGCTCAAATCCATCGCCTAGCCGCTAGGAGAATAGTACACACACTGTTGTAAAATTTGCTATAAATAGAGCATTTCAGAGCTGCATAAGGTAGAATTTTGAATGTAGTTTGTTGTGCATAATAAAATTTGAACAACAACTCATCTATTTCTATCTACTTGCATTTTCAGATTCTCATTTTAGTTTTCTCTCTTGCATCCTTCTCCTACATGTTCCTCTTTTACTTTGATTTTTCTTTATTGATTTGCTAATTTTAATTGTGTCTGATTGTTGTAGGTTTAGGGTTTCATGCATAGAGGCTAAGGTTTCATGGAAGAACCTCATGGCTTCTCCCTTCCCTTCTTCTCCTTCATTCCTTCCTATTTTACTTTACTTTTACTTTTTGATTAGTTAATGTTTATTGTTCTTCGTTGTTGAGGTTTATGGTTTCATGCATGGAGGCTAAGGTTTGATGGAAGAAACTCCACGAGTGTTAAATTTTCAGAATTTACTTCAATATGATCTAGGATCTTAACTGAGAGAACAACATGTACAGCATATCTACAGCATATCAATCATGGAGACAATAATGCAAGCACACAAGAGACACAAAGATTTACTTGGGGAAAACCATAAAGGTGAAAAACCCCAATAACTTCCTCAGAGATAGATAGAGCAATGATACAACCAACCAATAGAGATAGAAATAACCTAGCAGCAATCCTCCTCCTCCATAAGTGCACCTCTCCTCCTTGAGAGCATGTGTGAGAAGTGAGTGAGTAAATAGAGTGCCTCCCGCACTCTATTTATACTTGACTTGCCTTTTTACCTAACTCATGTCGGCTCGAACTTAACCACATAACATAATGCTGAGTGGGCCGACCCCCAATAGGGTGGTCTAATAACCCTTTGACCCACATGGCCGACCACCAATAGGGTGGTCTAATAACCCTTTGACCCACATGACTTATACAGGGCCGACCCCAAACAAGGTGGTCTAATAACCCCTCAAGTATAAGTTACGACACTTACAATATAAATGACGACACTTCCTTATAGAGGAATAATACCATCTCTATAGGAATACAATATACATATATGTGAAATACATTCCGAAGTTACATATACATCAACACTCCCTCTTAACTAGGAAG
The DNA here is from genome assembly GCA_027924585.1 of Larix kaempferi. NCBI lineage: Eukaryota > Viridiplantae > Streptophyta > Pinopsida > Pinales > Pinaceae > Larix > Larix kaempferi. The sequence continues at coordinate 22,095,636 of BSBM01000338.1, forward strand.
GTATTTCTCAGCATAGTTCTTCTAGCACAAGTCATCTTCTCTGGATCATCGTCACTAGATAATCGTCATCGAGTCATCATCATCGTCACTGCTACTGCTATCTCAATCAATCTCTGAATCTACTCGTCATAGGAAGTTCTACAGAGCCAGTCCTTTTTCATACTGGATGTAGGCCCACCACCTGCAGGTCTTCGTCATCACTGGCCATACTGTGGAATCCTCAGGACTTATTACGTGCGTCACAAAACCTCGAAAGAGCATCCCAGGATGTTACGGGTACACAACTCCGACCTGTAGGATCTCCCAGGGCGCTATTACATGTGACCCCACCACAAAACCTCAAAAGAGCATCTCAGGATGTTACGGGTACACAACTCCGACCTGAAATCTCCCAGGGCACAAATTACATGTGGTCCACCACAAAACCTCGCAAGAGCATCTCAGGATGTTACGGGTACACAACTCCGACCTGAAATCTCCCAGGGCACAAATTACATGTGGTCATGGCAAAACCTCGAAAGAGCATCTCAGGATGTTACGGGTACACAACTCCGACCTGAAATCTCCCAGGGCCCAAATTACATGCCATAGGACAAAACCTCGCAAGAGCATCTCAGGATGTTACGGGTACACAACTCCGACCTGAGATCTCCCAGGGCACAAATTACATGTCCTCCCAGAGCAATGTCTCGACAGAGCATCCCAGGCTGTTACGGGTACACAACTCCGACCTATAGGATCTCCCAGACATGCTCATCTGCACAACCTGATCCACGGCCACAGAGTATCAACCTGATACTCACCATACATCATCCTGATGTACTCATGATCATCCTGATCATAATCACTGCAACGTCCTGCTGCAAGTCATCTGGAGCAACATCCTGAAGCTCGTCATCCATGATCGTCCTGATCATCAATGCAACATCCTGCTGCATGTCATCTGGAGCAACATCCTGAAGCTCGTCATCCATGATCGTCCTGATCATCAATGCAACATCCTGAAGCTCGTCATCTATGATCATCCTGATCATCACTGCAACATCCTGCTGCATGATCTACCTGATCATCAATGCATCTTCCTGATACATACCAAGTATCATACATGATCCTCCTGATCATCAATGTATCCACCTGATACAAATATATGATACATATCATCATACATGATCCTCCTGATCATCAATGCATCTACCTGATGCATACCAAGTATCTACCTGATACATATCATCATACATGATCCTCCTGATCATCAATGCATCTACCTGATACATATCATCATACATGATCCTCCTGATCATCAATGTATCCACCTGATACAAATACAAATACATGATACATATCACCATACATGATCCACCTGATCATACAATGTATCCACCTGATACATATACAGATACATGGTCCAAGCATCCAACATGGTGCATAAACAATACATACACATGATCCAACTGATCATATCCAGCATCCAACATGATGCGTACATACATACATAAAATGATCCAACTGATCATATCCTGCATCCAACATGATGCGTACATACATACATAAAATGATCCAACTGATCATATCCTGCATCCAACATGATGCGTACATACATACATAAAATGATCCAACTGATCATATCCAGCAGAAACTAGAACATCATCCTGATGCTCATCATCCAGCGCTTACATCCACAGCCATGTGAAGGATCCTCCTTCCAACATGCTTGGAATGGATTCAGCAAATGTGTCCGTCACTTCTTCCTCGAAGTGTCCTCGATCTGAATAACGCCAAGCCTCTCTCTGAAGTACTCGAACTTCACCCTGGCTAGTGGCTTCGTCAGCACATCTGCAATCTGCTCGTCCGTCGCAATATACAGGAGCTTCACAGCTCCTCTCTGCACCATATCCCTGATATAGCGATATTTGATCTCTATGTGTTTCGACCTGTCATGAAACACTGGGTTCTCGGACAGCTTCACACAACTCTGGTTATCACAGAAGATACCAGTAGCCTCCAACGGGAGTTCAAATAACTCAGACAGTAGCTTCCGTAGCCATACTGCCTCATAACTAGCTGAACAGGCTGCAACATACTCTGCCTCAGCTGTACTCAGTGCTACGCAGGACTGTTTCCTGCTAAACCAAGAGATCACACCTGATCCCATACTGAAGTAACACCCAGATGTGCTCTTCCTGTCTGCAGCACTGCCAGCCCAGTTTGAATCAACATAACCCTGCAGGTTAAACTTTTGATTCGCCTCATACCTGAGCCCATAATCCACTGTACCCTTCAGGTACCTCAGAACATGCTTTATAGCAACCAGGTGAACACTCCTCGGATCCGTCAGGAACTGGCTCAATGTGTTCACAGCAAAGCAAATGTCTGGTCGTCAGGTACATCAAGGACCCAATCATCTGACGATACAGAGAGACATCAACCGGCTCAGATGAAGCATCACATAGAAGCTTCAGATTCGATGCCATCGGTGTGGCCATTGCCTTGCAATCTATCATTCCGAACCTCTTCAAGATTTCTACTGCATACTTCCCTTGTCCAAGGAAGATTCCATCTGCACTCTGCCACACCTCCATGCCAAAAACAAATAGTGCATCATCCCCAATTCTTCATCTCGAACTTGGCAGCAAGCTTCCGCTGCGTGTCGGCAATCAATCTATCTTCACCTGTAACAAACAGGTTATCCTCTTACAAAAGTAGTATCACTGGATTGCCTTCCTCAACCTTGTAGAAAAGGTTGGAACCCGCTTAACTCTTGGTAAAGACCAAACTGGATAGAAAGATGTCTATCCTACCATACCAAGTTCTGCACACATATATGACTACACCATGCTGTCTTGAAATCCATCTGGTGCATCTTCTATTTCATCACTTTTGTATTTCTCAATGCTGCCATCTGCAACATGCTTGATCTGATAGTTCTATTTGGAAGTCATAGCGAACTTCCCTTCATGTCTTGGGATTACATCCCAAACATCATTCTTCATGATCGACGGATCATGGCATTTCATTTCTTCATCCCAGATCCTGGGAACTTCAATATCTTCAATATCTTCAATATCTTCAATAGATATCTTTGTTGCTGGAACAAATGTTGTAGTTCTTCTTTTGTAGGAGATGGCATACGATCTTTCCTACACAACAAGCTTTGTTTGTTCGTTGGGTGGACTCCCTCTGAGTCTTCGCTTCCTTGCAGGAGCTGCTGGAGTACTAATCTAAAGTAGCTTCTTCTACACCTTTCTGTTGTGGGATGTAGAGAGATGGACAACTCCCTCTGGATATCTGCATCCTTGCATAAACCACTGGAGTGTACTCCCTCTTGATCTTTGCTTCCTGGATTACCTGTTCTTGAATCTCATATTCATCCTTGGTCCCTATGCATGCTTATTAGTATCATGAATGTGTTATCCTTGTGATCTCATATAAAAACATACATTCATTAGTATACTATTAAAACACAATAATCTCAAGCATGTATAGTCATGATCATCTCAAACATAAATAATAAGCATTAGCATTCAAGGTTTATGTAGGATTCTTATGGTTAGTCAAATCATAAGAAACATAACATGTCTAAACCTGTAATTACTCAAAGCTATGACTCTTCGGGTTAGTCATATCATCAATCAAGAGAAGAGATATAATATGCATAAAATCATGTGATTATTTCAACCTATACCTTCATGATTCTTCTGGTTAGTCATATCATCAATTAAGGTAAGAAACATAATATGCATACAACCATGATTATTCAAACCTATGACTTCATGAATAATCATTATCAACAATAGTATAAGATTCTATCCCAAGGTAGGATTCTATCTTGATATAGGAAAAACATACCTGGATTAGCATGCTAGCTATTTATGTCTAACATACCCGCATAATGTCTTCTGGTTCTCTTTAGTGACTTGTGCTAGTAACCTGCATGTCTCATAAGTTAACCATTATAAAACCAAGTTATACATACCTCGAGAATGGATTTCTTATGAGATCCATGGCAATGGATGAATCTTTGTCCTCATGTCATCATGATCATATGTTCTTGAACCAGAACATGATTTGTCTTCTTGGTGTACCTTTCATGTTAGTAGACAACATAAAACTCATACAACATCACAATGTGTTAGTACAAACATAAGTTTCATACTCCTAATAAATGAATGACTTCTATCATGCATTCATAATTTTATTAAGGTGATATGATAAGTCTAAAATCAAGATTGTACTAACCGTGATAACATGAAGACAAACATACCATAAACTTAATTATGAACAAATCTCAAAACATACCTTGATGAGTCATACCTGTCGAGATTACTTGTAAACTCTTTATGTAAGGCCTTAGCCTCATCTCCCTCTGAAACAGGAACTTCTTCACTTATGCAAGTGACCAATCCATCTTCTTCTAGGATCAACCCAATCCACTTGATTTGCAAGAACTGGACCTGGAGCTGGATATGGGTTTGTCAGAGAGACCCCAAAAATTCAAACTTTGAATTTCAAACTTCTGAAAGGATAGGAATATGCACCTTGATGAACTGATCAAACTGGTATATTCAGAATTTGAAGACTGCAAAGTTTTACTCCTCAATTTTGCCTTTGAAACTTCCAGATTCACTGAACGTGACCCTGAACTGGGGTTTGATGAAGCCCACTCTTCTACCCAATCATAATGTTTGATCCAAAGCTCTAAGCTTCTATTTTTTCTGAGGAGCTTCCAGCCGTGGTCACAGATTTCAAAAATTCCCATTTTTACAGAAGCCCTAATTTTCCACTTTTCTGATCAAAGTCCCGAACTAGGGTCTGATCAAACCCGGCCTTCTGCCCAACCAAAAATTCTGATCTTGGTCTCTAAATTTCTATTTTGATGAGTAGCATCCAGCCGTGGTCTCCGATTACAAAAATTCCAACTTTCTTCAAAGCCCTAAATTCCGGAAGCCATGAATGAAGGTACCAAAAAATAATTCTGTTTTGACAGAAATATGTACCTGATTGTTTCTGGTGTAACTCCGAAATTTTTGATCCACAGAGTCTGAAAAAGTTTCCTGAGATAGCCTGACCTATTATCTTTCCATCCTGACAGGTCTGACCGCAATTGGATTCTCTGAGAGAGAGTTATGCCAAATGTCGCAACGTGACCTGTTTTGGGATAAAACAGGAGAGCAAACTTGTACGGCGTTCCACGTGTCACTGTTTTAACTTCAGCCTCTGGAAACGTTTTCTGAGATATCTCGGCCTGTTAACTTTCCATCCTGACAGGTCTGACCCCAATTGGATTCTCTGAGAGAGAGTTATGCCAAATGTCGCAACGTGACCTGTTTATGGGATAAAACAGGAGAGCGAACTTTTACGGAGTGCCACGTGTCACTGGTTCAACTTCGGCCTCTGAAAAAGTTTTCTGAGATAGTACAGACTGTTTAATACCTATCACTTTTTACGAAATTTCATTTGGAGCTTCCTAGCCCAAGATATGACCTTTTTCCCAAGGTCACCTGATTTTGACTCAGATCTGGAAGAGGCAGAAACCCTATATTGTACAGATCATAAATCACAAAGTACAACGAATTAGAGGTTGTCCTTTGGACACAAGATACCTGGAGATCTTAGCTTCGGCCTGTAACAATTTCAGATCGGAAAACTTCGCCAAAATGGATTTATAGCGAAAGTGCTACGATGACTGGTTTTTCCTATATCAAGCCCTAGCATCGTAAGTGCAACAAGTGTCATACATGCCATATCATGCCTTCTTTCAGGCTAGCTCTGATACCATGTTAAATTTTCAGAATTTACTTCAATATGATCTAGGATCTTAACTGAGAGAACAACATGTACAACATATCTACAGCATATCAATCATGGAGACAATAATGCAAGCACACAAGAGACACAAAGATTTACTTGGGGAAAACCATAAAGGTGAAAAACCCCAATAACTTCCTCAGAGATAGATAGAGCAATGATACAACCAACCAATAGAGATAGAAATAACCTAGCAGCAATCCTCCTCCTCCATAAGTGCACCTCTCCTCCTTGAGAGCATGTGTGAGAAGTGAGTGAGTAAATAGAGTGCCTCCCGCACTCTATTTATACTTGACTTGCCTTTTTACCTAACTCATGTCGGCTCGAACTTAACCACATAACATAATGCTGAGTGGGCCGACCCCCAATAGGGTGGTCTAATAACCCTTTGACCCACATGGCCGACCACCAATAGGGTGGTCTAATAACCCTTTGACCCACATGACTTATACAGGGCCGACCCCAAACAAGGTGGTCTAATAACCCCTCAAGTATAAGTTACGACACTTACAATATAAATGACGACACTTCCTTATAGAGGAATAATACCATCTCTATAGGAATACAATATACATATATGTGAAATACATTCCGAAGTTACATATACATCAACAACGAGGAATGTAATGGATTTACCTTTCCCTTCTTCTCTTTCCTTCCTCTTTTAATTCATTTTCCTTTATTGATTGTTGTTTTTTGTTGCAGGTTTAATGCAAAAAGAAGAAAAAATTACATTTTTGCGGTTCTTCTTAATGCATATATCTACTTCATGGGTGTGGCCTAAGGAAGGTCGTTGCATTCCTATAAGGCGATCTAAGTTCACAACTTGGCACCCATATATCTCTTATTACTTAATTTTCTCTTTAAAATAAATGTTGATATTTATCTAAGATATACATTATTCACCTATTTGCATACATTTTTTAGGCTAGTTTCAATTCAGATCTGAATTTTTAATAGTAGATTTTTGCGGTAAGTAGTGTTCTTTTATTTTTGCAAGCAATATGGGTTTAAATCCCAACATTCCCTTGTCATTTTCTAGTTTCATTTTCATTTTCACGCTTTTCCTATTATGTTTTTGTAAATTCCAATTTGCGCTAACCTAGTCTAGTTCCAGCTCAGATATTCACTTTTAATGGTATATTTTTTAGAGAATGTAGCTATAGTATACGACTCCCACTATAGCGCTTGGATGAACATTAAACTAATAAATGCCATTAGGTGGAGTATTAACTAACATATGTGATGGCAAATTGGTTTTGGTGACCAACTGGCAAGAGGGTTTCAATACAGGGCTTTTACACTTGCAAATCGTTGTTCTTTGTCTCATTTGGTTTTGGATAGTCCCTTATCATGCCTGGAGGGGGGTTCGTGCCCTGACCTGAGCTACGCTCATGGTCGGCGCACCAGTTGGATGTTTATACGAAGAGGTGAAGAATATAACGACAGTGTTCAGGTAATGACTAATTCTTCTCATGCTATGTTTCTTCTATGTTTAGCGAGAACTTGATATTCATCTCACGAGTTAATTTCGTGGTTATTGTTTGCTTGGCGGGTGGTTGATGGCGGTTCTCCTCTGCGTGGCTTACCAGCGGGTAACCAACATTCGTGACTATGTTGGCAATCGAGAGTGGTAAGTTTAGGTTCTACCAACCCTTGTCCCTTCCTCTCGCATCTGTGGAGGGTGTGCTATTTCTCGTTGCTATGAGGAACTTCGTGAAGCCCTTTTGGGTTCAGTGTAACTTGTTTGGAGTTCCTGATAGGTCGTTGTTGGCTGGACCGTTTATTAAATGTATTATTTTGTAAAGTCTGGGGATAACCCTGGAGGGTTTCGGTTTTGATGTGGAGTTTGGGCCATTGGCTCTATGGGGGTTCTATGTTATGTAAATGGGAATACATACCCATATGTATTATATTGGGGTTTTGGAAACGCAATACAATGGTCTGCATTTTCTTTTGAACATATGAGAATGATAACTAAATGATTTTGGCCTATGTGTTTGCATTCTATTGAATGTGTATGGATAGTGCTTATCTGAACTCTGCGTTGGTTATGGCTACTCTAATCCTGAAGGCAAGCGATGTAGTATTTGTAAGTGTGAAGCTTAAGAGCACAGTTCCGAACACTTGGTTTTTTTATTGATATTTATGGTACTTTTGTCAATTGTTTGTAAAGTCTCTATGGGAAAGGTTTCCAAAGTAATGAAGGGTAGATAACTTCCCATGATTTGAATCGGGAAGCTAATGTAGAGTCAAACTCTGTATTTTTGTTTTCTATTAAAGCTCTGTCAATAGTGGGATTCTTGATTTGGTGTTTGTAAGAAAAGCAAAAGAGAAAATCTATAATTTCTTGTACCTATTGGATTTGTGGATGGTCTTTGTTCAACGTATTGATGATTCATAGGCCTGGGCATTTTCTTTGGTTTTCTTGTGGATCTTGATAGCACGACCTGTGCCTATTAGTTTAGTTATATGTAACAGTTAATTTGGAAAACGTTTAGTGTTAGTGCCGGGTAGTAGGTAGATCTTGACTTTACACCTGTCTTCTATGTTTAATTACTTAGATGAAAACGTAATCCTTGGGGCAGAGTATACAATTGTGGGCTTGTGTTTAAATGATACGATTCTGGTAGCTTTCGAAGATAGCAATGGTTTGAGAAAGAGGTAGTGGGTATCGATCTCATGACCTGAGTTTGATGCAATGGAAAGAGTTTTGTTTTAAATGATAAAGCACTGATTTTGTTTTGATTGGGTTCGATCCTTGTATTAGAAAGATGCCCATAAAGGTTTTGGATGAAATGTGCAAATGTTTGGTGAGCTGTCTAAACTTCTGGGATCTAAGGGAAATCGTGTTGTATGCATACTCCTTGTGTTTTCATTTTGGTAGGCAGAGTTTAATTTAACGACAATGTACAACCAAAATTGTAGATAGAAGTTTATAGGAATACATTAGTGTTGAAAGACTTGATCACTGTGTAATAACATTTTCGCTACTATGGGTTGCAATTGATAAGACCTGGGAAATTTACAATAGTGTAATTTCTTTAAAAGGAAAAAGTCTCCAATCATGTCTGCGATTTTCTTTCTAAGTTTAAAAGGATGGTAGAAACTAAAACAAAGGCATCGACCCTACTTAGGTATAAGTCTGGAAAATACAGTATAACTTTGCAGAATTAAAAAACTAACTTATACATAGATCTTGCATGAGTTCAGTACTTAGTTTACATATTGATTTGGGATTCTAGGGTTTATTGCTAGCCTTGGTGTCTAGCACAGGATAGCTAGGTTGGACTCGCTAGACCTCTAATGGGATTTGGTTCAACTCAGTTATAATGAAGATAAAAGTTATGTTTAAGGGACCCAAATCAATCATACTATGTAACCCTGTGAGCCCATGCCCTAAGGCCCTTGCTCTATGGAAGAGATAACATTATAAATATTTGGGAAAAATACAATACTGTAAAATAAATCCTAATATATTAATCCTAGTTTCTATCGTAAACTGAAATGGAGAATTGTAGTTCATACCTAGTTATATTGCAGCTTAATCCTCCTCTACAAGACATGCACACTCAAACAATAATTAATGTAGAAATATTATGGACTTGGCTGACCTATAGAGTGATATTTCAACTGGATAAATTTGGGATTACCATGTTCCTCCCAACCATGACCCTTAGACCGTTCCTGGTCTTTAACTGGATCCCCCCGATTTGGTTCCAACATGCAATGAGAGAAGTAAAGGCCCTAGGTTCAACTACTGGATTAGATCTGGATCTTAATGTGGGACTACTTCAGTTCTTGCAGCAGAATTCTCCTCTATTCTCATAAGAGAGTGATAATGAAAAAGATGATCCCCTTTCTTGGGATCTGCCCTCCTTTATATAGGGGAGTCTTGGAATATAGCTGTTTGAAATTATTTAGTTTCTTTAATTAGAATTTTTAAAAGATATTTTTACTAAATATCTAGTCCTTGTTAGACTAGGAATTTTATTTGTTATAACTAGAAGTGATTTTAAATTACTACTTACATAATTGGTAATAATAATAGTTATATATTTTATTACTTAGATTTAACAATAAATAATAATAATACTATTTATAATTTTAATAGTATATTTATGTGAGAGTCCTTTCATGCATAACCCTATGCAATAATTAAATACATACATAAGAAATGTTTTTATTTAGGAGAATAATAATAATAATAATAATAATAATAATAATAATAATATTAATATTATTAATAATAATATTATTATTATTAATATTATTAATAATAATATCTACTTTGGAGAACTATTTTATGCATGGCCCTTAGGCGTGTTTTTCACATAAGAATAATTAAGTTTAATTATTCAATAGTTTAGTTATGGTAAGCTTGGATAGTTGGCTTGGTTAGGTACCTCTAGACCTCTCTCTTGCATGTCAGATTTCCTCGTTTAACATGGTAGTTCCCGCAATACTTGATGATAGATAGAAAATGATTCATTTAACCAAATTAAATAAATGTGATGAAATAGAAGTGCTATTCAGAGTCTTTCCGACTCTAACACTTTTAAGATCCAGTAACCCCGAGTGCTCTTCAGAGCTTTAACTCAACACTCTTCACATGGGTGTTACGCTATTGCAATTCCAGAGTGTCCTGCTGAACACTAGTACTAGAATGTGTTTGTGAAGAACATCTAGATTGTATAATGGCCTCGGATCTGGTATTCATTTATCAAGCTTGGAGTGCTCCAGGGCTCCTACCCAACACTCAATGTACATCGGGGCTTATGCCTAGTACATAATAAACTCTTCTAGGTACATCGGGGTTTATGCCTAGTACATAGGTCATCCGTGTGTTCCTGAGTGCACACTTAACACACCATATAAGTCAATCATGTAATTCATAACTCTGCACAGTATATAACAAAAGGTCATCTCGGTATATTAGGGTTTTTTACCCAATTCTCATTACAAAGCATAATCAATCCATTAGGGCTTTCTTTCCCAACATATAACAATAATGAAGTCAGTTAGGGTCCATGCCCAATATGTCAGTCTATAAAAGAATAAATCATGTGCACTAGGGTTTATGCCCAATAATCAAAACAATTTTATGTGTTGGGGCTTTAAGCCCAATATATAACATAAAAATAGTTAGTCAAAATTTGGGATATTACATCCCTCCCCGCTTAGAAAAACACTGTATCGGTGTTCTAGGGACTAGAAATAACATCACGAAATAAGGCAGGGTATGCCTCTTTCATGGTTGTCTCATTTTTCCAAGTAGCCTTTTCCGGTCCGAAGTGCCTCCACTACAATTTCAGCTGGGTAATGGTCCTTCTTCTAAGATGCACGTCTCTCTTGTCCAGAATGTGGAGTGGTTTCGACATGAAATCCCCTTCGAGCTCCATCTGTAACAAGGACCAATTGATCACATGTTTAGTATCGTATACATAGTTCTTTAATCATGATGCATGAAAAACATTATGAACTTTTACATGAGTTGGTAGGGCTAGCTCATATGCTACTGGGCCCTTCTTGGCCAGTATTTCGAAAGGTCCACAAAACCTAGGGGCTAATTTCCTGCATCGTCCTAAGCTCAAAGAGCTTCGTTTTGCCTTTACTTTTAGGAACACATGTTCCCCGATTGGGTAGTCTTTGTCTTTTCTTTTCTTATCCGCATAACTCTTTTGGCGGTCTTATGCCTCCTTCAAATTTTGTTGCACCTTGGAGACTAGTTGCTCCAAGTATTTTAGTAAATCAGGGCCTAGCATAAGTCTGTCTACCCGGCTGTCCCAAGTCACGGGTGTCCAACATTTCCTGCCATAGAGTACCTCAAAAGGGCTCATCTTGGCTGAGGTTTGGTATCCGTTGTTGTAAGCAAACTTTGCGAGGTGCAAATAATCTTCCCACTTCGTGGGGTTGTTCATGACATACATCCTCAACATGTCCTCAAGGATTTGGTTTACTCGTTCTGTTTTTCCATCGGTTTGGGGATGGTATGCGGTACTGAATTGTAATTGTGTCTCCAACCCGGAGAACAACGCTCTCCAGAAGTTGCTAGTGAACTTCGTATCTCGATCGAAAATGATTGCCTTGGGTATCCCATGCAATCAGAAGATCTCCTTTAAGAAGATTTCCTCGATGTGAACGGCTTTGTAGGTAGACTTTACTGGTATGAAATGTGCTGCCTTGGATAACTTGTCTACCACTACAAAGATGGAGTCATTCTATCTCCTACTTTTGGGTAACTCCGTGATGAAGTCCATACTAATGAACTCCCACTTCCACTCTTGAATGGGAAAGGGTTGTAGTAGTCCGGAAGGGTGCTAGTGTTCTGCTTTGACCAACTGATACTCTTGGCACTTAGCAATGAATAATGCTATGTCGGCTTTTAGTTTAGGCCAAAAGAAGTGTTTATTTACTGTCGATATCATCTTTTGGTATCTCGGATGTCCCGAGTAAGGTTTCTGATGGAAATCTGTGAGGATGTTGGGTCTAATGTCTCCGCCTTCTGGAACATAAAGTCTCTCTTTTGACCATAGCAGTCCAGACTCGTCTATTTTATACTCCTTTTGTTGTTGAAATAACCTATCCTCTTGGATTTTCTTAAGGATATCGACATAGAACCGGTCATGTTGACATGTCGTTCTAATTCGGCTGTGTAAATCTGAGTCGGTTTGGCTCACGGTCACCTCATATATCATATGGGCCCGCCGACTTAAAGCATCGGTGATCTTGTTCTCCTTTCCCTTTATGTGTTTTAGTTCGAAGGTGTACTCACTAAGGAAGGATAGCCACCTAGATTTCCTCGCGTTTAAGTCCGGTTGGTCAAATAGGTATTTTAAGCTCATGTTGTTTGTCTTTAATAGGAACTTCTTTCCCATAAGGTAGTGCCTCCACATCTTTAAGGCGTGGATAATGGCAGCTAGTTCAAGATCGTGTGTGGGGTAATTATGTTTGTGTTCCTTTAGCTTCCTTGACTCGTAGCAGATAGCGAAGTCATTTTGCATAAGGACTCCACCAAGTCCTTTGCTTGCATCTATACAAACTACGAAGTCCCCATCGGGGTCATTAATCCGTAGGATGGGTGCACTAGTCAAAAGTTGTTTTAACTTTTGGAAACTTTCTTTGCATTTTGCCGTCCAAAGAAATTTGGTTGTTTTATTTTGCAAGGCTATCATAGGATAAGCAATTCGAGAGAAGTTCTCAATGAAATTTCGGTAGTATCCGAGTAACCCTAAGAATGATCTTATGTCGATTACGCAAGTGGGGGTAGCCCATTCAGCTATGGCTTTAATCTTCTCGGGGTCAACTTTTATCCCCTTCTCCGAGATGATGTGCCCTAGGTACTATATCTGGGGTTTGTAGAAGTCACACTTGCTAAACTTAGCATACAGTTGGGGTTCTCGTAGTATTCGTAATACAATCCGGAGGTGTTCTTAGTGTTCTTCTTCATTCTTTGAGTAGATCAAAATGTCGTCGATGAAGACTAGAACGGATTTGTCTAGGTATTTACTAAAGATGTTGTTCATCATGCACATAAAGTTGGCAGGTGCGTTGGTAAGTCCGAAAGGCATGACCACAAACTCGTAATGACCGTATCGGGTTCAGAAAGCTGTCTTACTGATGTATTCATAAGGGATTCTCACCTGGTGATATTCGGATCATAGGTCGATCTTTGAGAAGATCTTGGCTCCTATGAATTGATCAAACAAGTCATCAATTCTAGGGAGTGGGTAACGGTTCTTGATGGTCAATTTGTTGAATTGGCGGGAATCGATGCACATCCGCATCGTTCCGTCCTTCTTCTTGACAAAGAGTATTGGTGCTCCCCAGGGATACACACTAGGTTAGATATAACCCTTCTCGATTAACTCTTGTCGCTGAAGCTTGAGTTCCACCAATTCAGGCGGACTCATGCGGTAAGGTGCTTTGGACACTAGTACGGAATCGGGTGTTAAATCTATGGATAATTCTAGATCCCGTTTGGGTGGTAGCCCAGGTATTTCCTCGGGAAATACATCCTTGAATTCCACAAGGACTGGGAAGTCTTCGATCTTTGTTCCCTATCAGTTTCTACGGTTCAAATGTTAACTACAAAGAGTTTACAACCTTCCTTACGCACTTCTTTGCTTGTAAGGAAGATATCTGTCTTACGGAAACTTTCTTAGGGATACCTTGAATGGTATTCTGATTTCCTTGGTTATCCATGCATAGTAGGGATTTGTTCAAATATTCAAGTAGGGCATGATGTTCTTCTAACCAGTCCATGCCTATAAGTACATCGTAGGATCCTAGTGGTAGGATGTTTAAATCCACCCTAGTTGGGAAACCGTTCATATATATCTCACAAGTTTTGACTAGTTCAGAGACCTTCCATTTGGTACCAGTGGCTAGTTGTACCAAACATGGTTTATTGTGGCTCAATCGGTTTAACTTACATGTATCAACTATCTTAGGGGAGATGTAACTTCGGCATGCACCGGGGTCTATTAGAACTGAAATGGTTGTGTTTGAGATCTTACCCTCAATTTCAATCATAGTGGCTTGGTGGTCTGCTTGTCGGCCATCAAGTGCAGCATAAATTCTGGGGGTCCTTGCCATGTTCCCTATTGTAGGGTCTGCTTGGAAATTATGTAACACTCCATTTGATTTGTTGGGACAATCTCTGAAGTAATGTGGCCCTTGGCACTTCCAACAAGTAATGGTTGGTGGGGAAACCTTTGCCCCTTTGTTGAAAGCTGGTTTGTTGGTATGTGGTGGGGGTGAATTAGGTTGTGCATGAGGTCTGTTGAAGCCTCTGTTGGGAGGGAAACTATTGTTTTGTTTCTGGTAAGGTGGTGGTCTAAAACCCAGTCTGCGGTTGTCTGAAAAGGTTCTGAACCTTTCCTTGTTTCTGTTTATGCTATCATTCCTTGGCTGCCCATGTTCATAACAGAGTCTTGCTTTGTGTGAAGTCACATCCAAGGTTTTGGGCATGTCAAATTCAATCTTTTCCCTGAAATTTGGTGGTAGACATCCCAAGAATTATTGTATCTTGACTTTTTCGTCTTTGATGTGTTAGTTTTTGAACCTAGGGAAGTGTTCCCCAAGTGAATTTTGCCTAAAGTCACTTAGAAGGGGGAAAAAGGTGACCCTCACATTAAATGCACTTAATGAGACTTCATAACATCAAAGTCAATTTTTGATAAATTTAAGTGGGTGAGTGAAATTAATTATTTATGAGAAATAAATGGAGTATTTAATTTCAACCATTGATCTAAGTCAATCTCATCCATTGGATTTAGGGAAACCCTAGGGTTTGATCAAAAAGCTTGAGGGAGGCATTTCACTTTCAATTTTGATGATTGAAGTGAAGAGAAGAGAAAGAGAGAGAGATTGGAGAGGGCACACATATCGAGGAGGCATTTAATGTAGTTTTTAGTTGGCATAAACTTTGAGGCATTCAACTAGGCATTTATTGCACTGTACGGATTTGTGAACAACCATATTTCTTCATAACAGGCACACATCCTGAGGCAACCACATTTGCATAGATATCAAGGTTTTGTATAGCAACATTTAATGTTGGTCGTACAGCACAGAACCCGAGGCAGTCAACTTGGCACAAGTTTCGAGGAGTGGCACACATCCCGAGGTCTGTTGGTACATCAGTCATTTATTGGCATGAGTTTCGAGTAAATCTGGGCAAAATTTTCGAGGAAAATTTGGGTGCAAGTTTCGAGACAGTTTGCACGCTGCCCGAGGCACATTCTGGGCACAATTTTTGAAATATTTAGCATGAGTTTCGAGGAGTTTGAGTGGCACAGAATTCGAGAACTACTGCACACATTTCGAGGTAGTTTTGGGGCACAGATTTCGAGACAGTATTTTGCACAGATTTTGTGGAGGACTGTACTTTACAATCATTGTACTTTCAACACAGAAATCGAGGCACCCATGCACAGAAATCGAGGTTACAGTTTGGCACAGTTTTCAAGATAAATTACTGGGTGAAATTTCACGGCGGAGATAAGTAAAATTTCTGCTGTAAAATTTAAGTACTAAGATTTACTGAAGAAATAAGAATCTCTCTCTCTCTTACTGGTTTTCCGCGTGGGGGTTTTTCTAGAGCACAGTTGCTGAAAATCCCGAGTCTGAAATTTTAATGGTGTGCATGTGATTTTAATTTTCTGTCTGTTAGTATGAATTTTCAGCCTGTTTAATTGTCTCAGAAAAATTTCATAAGTAGTTTGCAGCCTATGAAAAACCAGCTGTAAATGAAAACCACTGAAATGTTGACATAAACCAACAAGCATAAAACTTAGAAAAATTTACATGATGTATGGGACATAATGCAACAGGTCTAAGAATCTATTTATGAATGCTTCCATGGTAAGGGAGCCCATTTTCAATTCATGGAATTCCTTGATCTTCTTGTCAAAGAATCTTTCAGACATAAATTTGTCTTGGAATATTCCGCTGAAAGCTTCCCATGTTATGTCCCTCAACTCTTTCCCCTTGGTGTGTTTCAAATCTCTCCACCATCTGGTTTCTTTACCATTTAAATTGTAGATGGCCAGTCGGGCTTGCATTTCACTAGAATAGTTGTGGACTTTGAAATACTTGTTCATTCCTAACAGCCATTCCTCGGCCTTTTCCCCGGCATTAATCTCTCCATCATATGCTAGGGCTTTTATCTTTCTGAATTCACCCTGTAGACTGTTGTCACTCTTCCTCCTTTTCTTGCAAGGAGGTGGGGACCTGTCGTCGTCAGAAGAGTTCTTACAGTCCTCTTCCATTGATTTCGATAGGTTTTCTCCTTGTTCCTCTCCTTTAGGACTGTCAGATTTCTTTGTGTGACAGTCTCTCACTTTAGAAATATTGGCTAAGAAAGTGGGTTGTCCGTGGGGTTTTGCTCCTGTTAAAGTCTGAAGCAAAGCTTCATTTATAGCTTGTTGTTCTCGTCTTTCTTGTAGTGCCCCTAGACTTTTGTAGACATTGAGGGCACCTGCTGAGTGACCCGACCGATTGAAACATTAATTAAATAACCTTTTGGGCCTTATCTTTGAGTATGTGTATTTGAACTGTTGATGTAAATTGAATAATTGCATATGTTAAACGATTAGCTATGACTATGGAAAATTATGTTAATGGATAATGCTTAACGACTAGCTATACAATGATTATGTGATTGTTGACGAAATGTATAATTGATTAGATGAATGAGAAGTTTGAATAAATCATAAATGTTTAACAATACTAGATTTAGAAATCAGATGATGATTATTGAGGACAGTACTACTAATAACTTGTTGTGAGAAGTGTGTGTAGAAGCAAGTGAGACGGTTCACCAACGGACACACAAAGGAACATGAAGGGCCGTAGAGTACGGGTAAATCACACATAAGGGGAGCGACGACGATGTCGACTTCCGACGAGAATACCACGCATGAGCAGATAAGCACTGATCCGCTTGCTCAAGAGGAATGCGTGAGGGCGTACGAGGTGGGCCACGACGGAGCTGGTCACGTACGAGTTGAGGGGCGCGCAGTGAGAACGGACTCACTCCTCAGCGCCATTAGTCCCTAGATAGCATGTAGACGGAGGATGGATGGTAACGATTGCTAAAAATCCCTACAAGAGTTCCCGCAAGTCAAAACGGAAATATGGTGGCAGAAGGGCCCAACGACGCGGTACCCTGTCGAGAACGGAAAGAATGGACGCAAGGACCCAACGAGGGGTACCATGCCAAGGAATGGAAACCATGGATGATTGGACCCGACGGAGTGGTGCCATGTCAGAGAATTAAAAATTAAGGAACCAGGAGCCCAACGACGTGGCACCGTGATCCTAGTGAATTTGATTGTTAAATTAAAATGCATAGAAACTTAGGAGAATAACTCTAGATTATTACTTAGCAAATGCATAACAATAGCTTAGACATTTGCACATGATTAGTTACTTTTGTTGAGCATTTAAAATAATAGAAATTATTATTTAGGAGCAAAATAGATTAGACACCTAGTCAACTAAAAGCTAGGAGCTGATTAAAATATCTGGGGGACAAACTAGAGCAAACTTAGGGATGTAGGTGCACTTCCTTGAGAAACTGACACTTGGATGGGTGAGTGTTTTAAATAATTAAATAATTAAAAATATTGAATTATGCATGAAGCGACATGTGTCGCAAGAGATTTCCCTTTATAAGGAAAGCTTAAGGAATGGGTAAGGGGCCCATAATTTGGACGATTGTCGTAATTTTCAATTGCCTCAAGGACTTGCTGCTATCTAAGGGTTTGGCTAAGAAATCCTGGTGGGAGGGGAATCCCAAGCTGAATTTCTGAAATACGTGTGTGAACTCTACGGCCCGACTAGCTCGGGGGTCTGGAAGGAAGAAGAGTACTTCCAGAGTGGTTGGGTGGTTTACCGAGGTGTCCCGTGGTGAACGGTTGAGGTCATCAGCAACAGTACAGCAAGGATCATCTTCAGCATCGTCTTCGAACTTCTCCAAGCGACAACCGGAGAGGTATTCCTTGTGTTTTTGATATGCTTATTAGTACTAATTCTGAAACTCTTTACTTTCGGCATTTGTGAAATGAATCGAACTCAGTATAAAGTAACGTAGATTTATTTGTTTTTACTGTTGATGGGATCTAACTTGTCTCACATTTTGTGTAAGTACTGTTTCTGAAGCAAGATTCGAAATATGTAATTCTTCTAGTGAGAGGGTTCGAGCCCTAGCACATATTTTACTGTATTGTCGATCCCTTTAATATGGACGAATAATCCCCAGATCGAGCCTGTATACTCCATTGCAGAGTTCACCTGGACGAGCAACCCTGTGATTGAGCCTGTATACTTCATTGCAGAGTTCATCACATTTTCAGATCGGATAGATTCGGTCAGGCGTTGAGCAATTTATGTTACTGTATTGTCGATCCCTTTAATAGGGACGAATAATCCCCAGATCGAGCCTGTATACTCCATTGCAGAGTTCACCTGGACGAGCAACCCTGTGATTGAGCCTGTATACTTCATTGCAGAGTTCATCACATTTTCAGATCGGATACATACCTGGGGTTCGAAACTGAGTCTTATTATTCAGTTCGACATGTGTTAAGTTTCAAGATCACTGCATAGTATTAATGAATCAGGGTTCAACCTTAGCTTTTTCTGATCATCTACGATACTACAGTTTCAGAGTTCAATACTGATTTTCAAACTGTTCCTCTGTATTGTAATTTAGAAGATCAATTCTTGTATTTTCAGATCTCTTCACGGCGTTATCAATTATGAAATTAATTGATAAGTCAGATCGTATTACATTGTTACACGGTAATACCGTCTCATAAAAACTAGCATTTTATTCGGTGGTTGTAAGGAGAGTTAGCTCCGTAATCGATTGCAAGTTTAAGAAAAACGTTGGACCTAGCCTGCGGTCTACTTTAATAAATTGCGAATACTCTGTGTTAGAGGAGAGACTTCTCATAAAAGGAGAAAAGGAGAAGATCCAGATGGAAACCAACGACTTGTTTCCTTCTTCTTTTTGTTTTTATGATGTTGCTGACAAAAGCGTGTCCATTTGGCTGTAACCTGAATCACCTTAGAACCTGAGTATCTTATTCGCTGACGATTTCCATTGTATTAGACAGTTAGATATCAATGTAATTATGTGTTATTTGCAAACAAATACTTGAACCATCCGTCTGTTACACCGGATTTCCTGCAGACGTCCTCTTCAACACTCTGACAAGTGTACGCTGTTAGGATGAGCTAGTCTAGCACTTCACTACTGCTTCATGTTGATTTCGATTTTAATTCAGTTGCTGGAATTTCGCTTGTTTAATGTACCCTTCACCAAGCGTTCGGCGAACCAGCAACGGAGGGATTCAACAAGATGTCTTTACTTTACTGTTTCCTTGCAGTTGTGTATCCCACCGACACGCGTCCTGAATGCGTTGTCTTACCTTCGGGTAGTGTAGCGTTAAGGTTGAACTGGATGTCTTTCCTGAGTATCGGTAGGTTGCACTATATGCACAACGATCATAGGAGAAGACATTCGGATGCTGTCGATCTCGGTAGTTGAACACGTGTTCCCCTTATTTAAGCGTATGTTAAGTGTTATTTGGAAAGAGACAGTTTAGCTTATGTGACACAGTGTATTTAGTGAGACATTTTATTAATTGATTATGATAATGCATCTTGTTTATTCTCCTTTATGAATAATGTTAGTTTATCTCACTCACTTGAAGTAATAGTTAGTGATTATGTTAACGCATTCTTTATCAATTCAAAAGAAGGGTTGTCATATGTAATATATATATATTTTAAAGAAAATGGTATTAGGAGCTACACCACCTTCTTTATTTAGAAGTAATAGTTATTATTGATGATAACATATTGTTTATTAATTCTGGAAATTTGTTATTCGAAAAAGTGATAGGTGTGATTTACGACAATTTTGCATTTATATAATAGTTATCTTTTTAGAAGAGACATCCTTTATATATGCTAAAGTATTTATTTATTTTTCTTTGTCAGTCAAAAATGATGATCAAGTATGTCGATGAATTACTAAAGTGCCAAAAGTGATAGTTATATCAATAGGTTTAGTTAATTCAGAACCGTGGTTGTTACGTGTGTCAGTATATAATTATTGATTATGAGTAGTAGTTATAAGTCATGTATATAATTATTTAGTTAAGAAAGGGTGGATATAAATTGCGACAATATATTTTATACTTGAAATGGAGTAAGAATTAAACAAACTAAAATAGACGCATGATTATATTATAGATTATGAAATGGAAATATTTATCAAGCAATTAATTAATATTTATCTTGGCCTAGAGAGAAATTGATGTGTTTATAAACCTCTTGGAGTATCATAGAACTTACTTAGCATTGGTTAATTGTTTAAAAAAAATAAAAAAAAAAATAAAATTTGACGAGACTTATGACTAAGGAAGCACACTACATTTCTTGTATGTTGTTATCTCTGAAACTTTGGAATTCTGCCTGTAGATGCTACATAGATTTCATTAAATCTAAGTTTAATTCCACCACGATTTCTTGCTCTCGTGGTGGAGAGTTCAGATTCCCATTTATGCTGTTGCCTTTTTCTGCACTCATTTTCAGATAGTGATTGTACCTGGTTTTCATAACAATGTTAAGAACAAGAAACTTCTTAGTTCCTATGCGCATAAGAATTATAAATATATATTCCTAATTTCTATGTATCTGTAGCAGATGTTTGTAAATGAGCCCATTAGGTCACTTAGTGTTGTAGCTGGGCTCTGATACCACTTGTAATGTCCCTAAAAATAGTAAAAATTAAAAAAATTTCTCTTACTGCTAACATGCCAAAATAGATAATGTATTTTATAAATTAACTTCAGTACTGGGAAAATGCATTGGTACTTTGTTTACGACGAAAGAGTTTATGGTTTCTAAGCAAGATAATCTTACTCGTTATAATTCCTTTGTTTCTGTGGAAGCGATGCGTAAGGTAGATAATGTAATTCCGTGGCAAGTTTGCAAAGGCTAGAGTAGTACTTAAAATCCTCCTTTTCACTTTTAAGAAACAGATGTATATTGAGTTTATAAAGTGTCTAATTGGTATATTTAGGCATGATGGACCTTTGTTGATGGGAGTTTGAGGTTCATGAGGGGAAATTGGTGTTCCAAAAAGAGACGTACCCTCGACAGAGCTGCCGAGAAGTAAGGGTAAGCTTTGGGATTCCTGTCTTACTTAGTAGTTTTCTAATGTATCGCTCCATGTGTGTGCAGGTGCCACTATGAGGGGTTTCTCCTTTAAAGATCCTATCACCATGTTCTAGCAAGTCACAAGCCTAAATTTTAAAGGCTAAGGTTTAAAAACCTTGGGATAAATACCTTGATACCACCAATTTGTTGAGACCTATACGACTCCCACTATAGCGCTTGGATGAACATTAAACTAATAAATGCCATTAGGTGGAGTATTAACTACCACATGTGATGGCGACTTGGTTTTGGTGACCAACTGGCAAGAGGGTTTCAATACAGGGTTTTTACACTTGCAGATCGTTGTTCTTCATCTCATTTGGTTTTGGACAGTCCCTTATCATGCCTGGAGGGGGGTTCGTTCCCTGACCTGAGCTACACTCATGGTTAGTGCACCAGTTGGATGTTTATACGAAGAGGTGAAGAATATAACGATAGTGTTCAGGTAATGACTAATTCTTCTCATGCTATGTTTCTTCTACGTTTATCCAGAACTTGATATTCATCTCGGGAGTTAATTTCGTGGTGATTTTTTGCTTGGCAGGTGGTTGGTGGCGGTTCTCCTCTGCGTGGCTTACTAGCTAGTAACCAACATTCGTGACTATGTTGGCAATCGAGAGTTGTAAGTTCAGGTTCTACCACCCTTGTCCCTTCCTCTCGCATCTGTGGAGGGTGTGTTGTTTGTCGTTGCTACGAGGAATTTCGTGAAGCCCTTTTGGGTTCACTGTAACTTGTTTGGAGTTCCTAAGAGGTCGCCATTGGCTGGACCGTTTATTAAATGTATTATTTTGTAAATTCTGGAGATAACCATGGAGGGTTTCGGTTTTGATGTGGAGTTTGGACCATTGGCTCTATGGGGGTTCTATGTTATGTAAATGGGAATACATACCCATAGGTATTATATTGGGGTTTTGGAAAAGCAATACAGTGGTCTACGTTTTCTTTTGAACATATGAAAATGATAACTAAATGATTTTGGCCTCTGCGTTTTCGTTCTATTGAATGTGTATGGATAGTGCTTATCTGAACTCTGCATTGGTTATGGCTACTCTAATCTTGAGGGAAAGCGATGTAGTATTTGTAAGTGTGAAGCTTAAGAGCACAATTTAGAACACTTGGTTTTTTGATTGATATTTATGGTACTTCTGTCAATTGGTTGTAAAGTCTCTACGGGAAAGGTTTCCAAAGTAATGAAGGGTAGATAACTTCCTAGGATTTGAACCCGGAAGCTAATGTAGAGTCAAACTCTATATTTTTGTTTTCTATTAAAGCTCTGTCAATAGTGGGATTCTTGTTTTGGTGTTTGTAAGAAAATCAAAAGAGAAAATCTATAATTTCCTGTACCTATTGGATTTGTGGATGGTCTTTGTTCAACGTATTGATGATTCACAGGTCTGGGCGTTTTCTTTGGTTTGCTTGTGGGTCTTGTTACCACGACTTGCGCCTATTAGCTTAGTTATATGTAATAGTTAATTTGGAAAACGTTTAGTGTTAGTGTCGGGTAGTAGGTAGATCTTGACTTTACACCTGTCTTCTGTGTTTGATTACTTAGATGAAAACGTAATCCTTGGGGCAGAGTATACAATTGTGGGATTCTATTTAAATGCTATGATTCTGGTAGTTTTCGAAGATAGCAATGGTTTGAGAAAGAGGTAGTGGGTATCGATCTCATGACCTGCGTTTGATGCAATGGAAAGAGTTTCGTTTTAAATGATAAAGCACTAATTTAGTTTTGATGTGGGTTCGATCCTTGTATTTGAAAGATGCCCGTCAGGGTTTTGGATGAAATGTGCGAATGTTTGGTGAGCTGTCTAAACTTCTGGGATCTAATGGAAATCGTGTTGTATGCATACTCCTTGTGTTTTTGTTTTGGTAAGTAGATTTTAGTTTAAAGGCAATGTATAGCCAAAATCGTAGATAATAGTTCATAGGAAGACGTTGGTGTTGAAAGGCTTGATCACTGTGTAATAACGTTTTCGCTACTGTGGGTTGCAATCGATAAGACCTAGGAAATTTACAATAGTGTAATTTCTTTAAAAGGAAAAAGTCTCCAATCATGTCTGCGATTTTCTTTCTAACTTTAAAAGAATGGTAGAAACTAAAACAAAGGCATCGACCCTACTTAGGTATAAGTATGGAAAATACAATATAACTTTGCAGAATTTAAAAAATAACTTACACATAGATCTTGCATGAGTTCAGTCCTTAGTTTATGTATTGATTTGGCATTCTAGGGTTTACTACTGACCTTGGTGTCTAGCACAGGCTAGCTAGGCTAGCCCTGCTAGAACTCTAATGGGATTTGGTTCAACTTAGTTATAATGAAGATAAAAGTTTTGTTTAAGGGACCCAAAATAATCCTACCGTGTAACCATGTGAGCCCATGCCTTAAGGCCCCTACTCCATGGAAGAGATAACATTATAAATATTTGGGGAAAATACAATACTGTAAAATAAATCCTAATATATAATCTTAGTTTCTATCGTAAACTGAAATGGAGAATTGTAGTTCATACCTGGTTATATTGCAGCTTAATCCTCCTCTGCAAGACCTGCACACTCAAACAATAATTAATGCAGAAAGCTTATGGACTTGGCTGACCTGTAGAGTGATCTTTCAACTGGATAACTTTGGGACTGCCATGTTCGTCCCATACTTGACTCTTAGACCGTTCCTGGTCTTTAACTGGATCCCCCTGAGCTGGTTCCAACATGCAATGAGAGAAGTAGAGGCCCTAGGTTCAACTGCTGGATTAGATCTGGATCTTAATGTGGGACTGCTTCAGTTCTTGTAGCAGAATTCTCCTCTATTCTCATAAGAGAGTGATAATGAAAAAGATGATCCCCTTTCTTGGGATATTCCCTCTTTTATATAGGGGTGTCTTGGAATATAGTTGTTTGAAATTATTTAGTTTCTTTAATTAATATTTTTAAAAGATATTTTTACTAAATATCTAGTCCTTGTTAGACTAGGACTTTTATTTGTTTTAACTAGAAGTGACTTTAAATAACTTCTTACATAATTGGTAATAATAATAGTTATATATTTTATTACTTAGATTTAACAATAAATAATAATAATACCATTTATAATTTTAATAGTATATTTATGTGAGATTCCTTTCATGCATAACCCTTTGCAATAATTAAATACATAGATAAGAAATGTTTTTCTTTAGGAGATTAATAATAATAATAATAATATTAATATTATTAATAATAACATCTACTTAGGAGAACTATTTTATGCATGGCCCTTAGGCATGTTTTTCACATAAGAATAATTAAGTTTAATTATTCAATAGTTTAGTTATGGTAAGCTTGGATAGTTGGCTTGGTTAGGTACCTCTAGACCTCTCTCTTTCATGTCAGATTCCCTCATTTAACATGGTAGTTCCTGTAGTACTTGATGATAGATAGAAAATGATTCATTTAACCAAATTAAATAAATGTGATGAAATAGAAGTGCTATTCAGAGTCTTCCCGACTCAACACTTTTAAGATCTAGTAACCTCGAGTGCTCTTCAGAGCTTTAACTCAACACTCTTCACATGGGTGTTATGCTAGTGCAATTCCAGAGCGTCCTGCTCAATGCTAGTACTAGAATGTGGTTGTGAAGCACATCTAGAATGTATAATGGCCCCGGATCCGGTATTCATTTATCAAGCTTGGAGTGCTCTAGGGATCCTACCGAACACTCAATGTACATGGAGGGTTACGCCCAGTACATAATAAAATCTTCTAGGTACATCGGGGCTTATGCCTAGTAAGTAGGTCATCCGTGTGCTCCCGAGTCCATGCTCAACACACCATATAAGTCAATCATGTAATTCATGACTCTGCACAATATGTAACAAAAGGTCATCTCAGTATATTAGGGTTTTGTACCCGATTCTCATAACAAAACATAATCAATCCATTAGGGCTTTCTTGCCCAACATATAACAATAATGATGTCAGTCAGGGTCCATGCCCAATATGTCAGTATATAAAAGAATAAATCATGTGCACTCGGGATTATGCCCAATAATCAAAACAATCATATGGGTTGGGGCTTTAAGCCCAATATATAACATCAGAAATAGTTAGTCAAAATTTGGGATATTACATTTACTTTATCACTTTTTTATTTCTTTTTTTCTAATTTCTTTTTTACTTTTATCTTTTTCTTTTGATTTCCGTAAATTTTAATCTATAGTCAATTCGTGCTAAATCCAGTGCTAAAAAGGAAGCTAAACCTGAAGCTAAAAAGGAAGCTAAACCTGGCGCCAAAAAGGAAGCTAACCCTCGCTAAAAAGGAAGCTAAAGTTTCCGCTAAAACGGAAGCTAAAGGTGACACTATTTTGAAATATTGTTTAATGTCGACTTTAGCATCATGAAACTGTGCCAAAAAAAAACTCTAAAATAAGACACTAAAATAGGCTCTAATGGCTTGTTTTCTTGTAGTGCATGAAGCATTGTCCTCTCCTTCACAATTAATAAAGAGATGGCCAAAAATCACACTTGGAACCTTTATCTCATAAAATGATACTTCTGTCACCTTCTTGACACATGCACTGACTACATTACTTCATTATAATGATGATTCTCTTACATTATTTGATGGGAAAACTACAAATCTTTTCTAGTCTTCATTGCTATCACAAACCCTTGTGTAATATTCAACTTGCAAACATTCTAGTGGATTCTTTTCTCTTTTTTTGTTTAAAATACTTTTGTATTTACACAAAAATATATTAAAAAAATTATAAATAAAAACAATGGTATATAGAGATGAGACGTATCCTCTTCCTCGCAGCTTGGAAAGTACGTTTAGATCGAGGTCCAAATAGCACGCATATTTTATGAATAAAGCCACTTCGGCTAGAATTTGATGGCCAACTTCATCTTGCCACATAAAACAAGAGGAAGGCAATGAGATAACCTCATGATCGAAAACCGGCATACACCTAATCCTCCATAGACTAAAAATAAAGTTGTGATCCTCAAGCAATGCCAAATCCCTGCAAGTGAAAGACCAACCTAAGTGCCACAATCATCAAATAAAATAGAATACCAACAAACACCACCCTAAAGCATCCTGGAATGTTGATCCTCAAGAAACCTCCAACATTGTTTGGCATACTTCCAATCCCAAAAGATGTGCTTCACTACCTTAGAGCATTGAAAAAACTAGATAAAGGCCATAAGAAAGCCCACTTTTTTCTAGCATGACCTTGGATGGAATCCCCTAATAAGTAACTATCCATGGTTGAAAAATCTCTCAACTTATAAGAAAGACTATATTACCAAACACTCTGCAACTAACAAATCCATTTGTCCTTTGAATCCTTGGATATCCAATGAACATTTAGAAGCAAGGATAATGGATCGCTTTAATTAAGTATATGATATTAGTGATGGCATTCATAATGTTAAAGTGGCTAACTAAAACACCAATGCTAATCTCTTCAAAATGATCCATGCATTCCAATGATCAATTTATACAACTAAACCTCTGCGATAAGCCCTTGAAGCTACATAATTGAAGGAACATCCAAAGAAAGGGGACCATACTCTTAAGAAAGGGCATACCACTCCTTTTAAGAATTAGAAACTTGATGCCATAAATCACCGCAAAGAAATATTCCCTTCCTTCTCAATCTATGAGACAAAAAAATAGGGTAGCT
Organism: Larix kaempferi; assembly: GCA_027924585.1. Taxonomy (NCBI): domain Eukaryota; kingdom Viridiplantae; phylum Streptophyta; class Pinopsida; order Pinales; family Pinaceae; genus Larix; species Larix kaempferi. Next base: position 22,122,851 of record BSBM01000338.1, read on the forward strand.
CTACCACACACAAGTCCTCAACCATCCAAATACAAATTCGATGGAAAGATAAATCTCAACCAATTTTGTTTCCTTCCCACTACTAATGAACCAAGCCAACAATCATGTTCCAAGTATCCTAGATGGTTAGAATGATGAGAGAACCAGACACATAAAAGAGATTAGGATATGAGATGATATTGCGTAGTCTTAAAGTCCTTTAAAATCTACCTAAATGTTGTGCTGGATGCACCCAATGCCGAAATACGATATGTCAAGGATATGAACCCTCAAGACATTGCACAAACCACTTGGCTGCTAGAATACTACCCTGAGTGAGAACATTAATAAAACATAACCCCCTTGTCCTTGGGTATTGTGCAAACATCCCATAGAACCAAAGACGACCCTTTCTCTCCACCATACTTGGACCACAATAAACTCTAAAAATATTCTCTAGCAACCGAAATCGGGCCATGTTGGTTTCAAACAAATAAGAAACATAATAAACATGACACCTAAACAATACAACCAACAATAATAAACTTCATACGAATGTAATGTCTTTATGATGTCAAATATACAACTTATTGTGAAACATATACAAACACTAATCCCATGTGTCGATTAGTGACAACCCAACTTAAAAGGGAACACTTAAATATAGTGGGATAAACCTAGGTTTGATATAATACCAAGCTACTAATTTCTTTGACTTGGGTGCCAAAGTTACTGCTAGTGGGTTCTTTAAAACAATTGCCACTTACTTTAATCATTCCTACTCAAATAGCATCATAACATTGGCTAGCCTTATCACCTCTATGTACCCTGAGATGCAAGCAAGAAGGTGGTTTGCTTAACTAAGCACATGTTGGTATATAATATTCATATTCGTTGACGTAGTCTAATTGGAAGCTCAATGAATGGAATGAAAATAGATTATGGAAGATAATATTGAATCCATCAATTACACCAAGAAGTTCTTGTAACATCCCAAAATTTACAAAAAAAATAAAATTTTTCAATATAGCTTTTAATGCATAATCTAACTGTGTGGAAATGTAATAATTGCTTAATGTCAACTTGTTGTACTAAATGCTGTGCTGATTAAAAGTGTATTGTTTGCAACAAGATAATTAATATCTATGTTTCGATGCTATTGAACGATCTTCTTAACTTAGCTATGTTTTCATATAACTTATGTTGATGATCCGATGATATGAAGTTTATAAGTGCTAACTACTGTTCTTCTGTTTGATGATGAAGGGGTCCTAAGGATACCCCGAGGCTTACTTAGCATTCATGCTAAATCATTTAAATCGTCCCTTTCGTAGATTACAGGTAAGAGCTTTTAGTGTTTATGACGTGTGACCGAAGAGTTTTTAACCGGTTTTAGTAATCTCCAAAGTTTTAATGGTTTAAGAGATAGAATGTCGAAAATGCCACCGGGTGAGAAACTTCAGTTAGCCTAGCTTATAAAACGAAAAGTATGTCAGTTATATTATTCATAACCCTATACTAACCCTTTTATTACTTTGTACAAACAATAGATAGGATCAATATATCATATTTTATCTCCATATATTATTATCGTGAGTTTCTATTTAATGCAAATTATAAGAATAAACAATTTCTATATGTGATCGCTAAGTGCAAATAATGTGCAATATCTATATGCAATTCTTTGTATGCTCTATAGCCTAAGAATTATATGCAATATTTTATTTAAATTCTAACCTAGGAACTATATGCAAACTCTTATTTAAATTCTAGTCTAGGAACTATATACAATGGCTTAAGCCTTGCCCTATGAACAATGATTATTTACATTTTGTGTGTGCATCGCGTGACCCTTTAACATAATGAATTCCTAGCAACGAAACTATTACAACTTTGCCATAACACAAGGTGTTATAACATGACCAAGTTGTGCATTTTTCCCAAAAATCGATACATTATAAGGATGAGTAAGAATTAACATCATGATGAATTCATGCTGGTAGGCACTCTGGTTTCCTTTCGCAATTAATACTCCAACCACCAATTCAGTGGAATGTCTCCGTGGAAACTGTTGTGGTGCTAGGCACGTGAAGTTATGGCGATGAATCAAAAATATGATGAGCTGTATGTGTTTTTGGTTCGAAGTTTATCCGAGCTGTCCTCCTTGGTGGTAAGGGTCATTAATGGTGTCTTTACTATGGTAGATTTCTTCGGATTACATGATACCCTTCGGGTGATCTCCACCGTTGATCAAGCAAGGTCTTGGGCTTTGGGAGCTAACCCTAACCACAACTATGTTTTTTGAATTTATTGTTCCTCGGGATTCATTGTAGTGTGTAGTGGCTCTGTGGAGAGGCCGACAGGCCGAGAGCCTTTAGGGTTTCGTTAGCAAGTGCTTGTGGAGTGTCCATGGTTAGAAAACGTGACCTGTTGATGTTTTAACTGGAACCTGTTGATAAATTGAAGGGTCGATACTCTTGTGAGATTTTTATAGTAACAACTTGGTGTTGTCAAGGGTTCCAGGGCGAGTGACAGTTCTACGTGTGGTTGCTCCAATACTCAGCTTTCCTCATTTTTCAGGTGATAGTTTTCAGAGTGTTCTTCCATCCTTCATTGCATTCGGTAATGGAGTAATGGTTACAGTTTGGCAATGGTTTTTGGCGTTCTGCTCCGGTGATAGTTTAAAAGGTAATGTTATCAAGTTTGAACCTTGTCTCTTCCATTCTATTACGAGTTTCAATTATTGATATTTCGCATGTAAAGACTTCTTTGAAAACTCATTTTGACCACTCCTTGTTTCAATGGCAGGTCCCTTCGTCAATGACTTCCCAGCTTAGTTTTTGATAACTGGCAGCTGCAATAGACTGGTAAGCTTCGGTGGTTACTCTGTTACTCCAGTTAGATGACTATTGGACCTTCATGTGTTCTTTACTGAGACCTCGTGTTTTCTTGGGCTCTGAGGAGTGATCTTCGTTGAAATACTTGTGAGTTGTCTGGCATCTTGGGGAGGATGGAGTCCTCGACCCATTCGGCATTACGCCTGTGGTGTTTGTTTTTCAATGTAGAATTTGTAAAAGAAAGTAACTGAGGAGAAGGGTTTTACCCTTCTACCATCTTTGGTAAATAAAAGAACTGTGTTTCCTATGTTATGGGTTTGTGTTTGAGATTTGAGAGCAGTGCTCCAGTTTGTGTGCAAATGCAGTTTATCGTTTTGCAACTGTTGTGTTTTAAGGAAAAGTTCGAGAGCTAAGGGTTTAGCCCTGTGTTAAAATGGTCAAACCCTAACATGTAGTTTTTGGTAAATGTTTGTTGTTCTGGTAACGAATGTTGAGCTTCTGAAAGTGAAATTCAAAAATAGAGATAACGTATGGTTTTACTGTTAATAGTTTCCAATTGATATGTAATGCTGTTGTCTCATGTTGATGTCGAGATGCTCTTTATTTCAGTCTTAGGAAGTGTAAATGATAAGCGTTTTTGTGACTAAGCTTATGGTATTGAAAGCTTCACTTGTTGTTCTTGTCTGTCGATTTTAAGTGTTGGCCGAGAGCTGAGAGTCGATGTTTCTGTTCACAGCTATGTAATGAGGTCGTAACTATTTTCTTATTCTATTTTAAAAGATGGTGTTGAAAAGATTTGTATAAGTGTAGGCTATTCGTCCAGATAACTCATGCTATGTTTGAGTAGAATTGAATGTATCACCTAAACCTGGTTTCTCTATTGATTTGTTAGTTGAAAAACAAAGTAGAAAAAATAATACTCGTTCTGTTATTGAAATAGGGCATAATACAAAATAAAATACGAGTCTTATTAGGAAAAACATGTAAAGACATACATTCTAGATTTTACTATTCATGTCCAAGGTAGAAATGAAATAAAATGTTGTAGTTCATGTTACGTTTATCCTTGCAGCTATTTAAGTTGTAATTATTAACAAAAGAAGATAAAATGAAATCTAATATTATACTGTTTTTGAGAGAGAAAAGAATCTAAGAATGCCTATCAAGTGTATCCTGTAACAGTACTGCTACAATGTCTACTTTAGGAATACTGTTTCTAATACCTGATTCTAATCATATAAATTGTATTACATAAGTATACTAAAAGAAATATTATTGACATACAACAGTATTAAAGTATTCATTCATTGGAAATCTGCTTATCATGCATTTATCTATTTAATCTCCTTCTCTGTACTAGAGTACGATGCAGAAACATTAGCATGGGGAAAAATGGAGAGAAATATATTTATTCAATTCATTTTGCATAAACATTATTATACATAATCCTAATTAGGTCAGAAACTAATATAAATGCATTTGTATAATCATATCCTTTAAACAATAAATCAATAATTGTAGATAGAAATTTTAACTACTTAGGATTAGAAAAGACAATTAGAACCTGTAAATGAAGATAGGGCCAACAAACACCCAAGGAGGCCTGTTCCTCCCAACCTTTTCTAGAAGAAGCAGCCAAACTACCTGCTTCCTTTGGACCCCCAAGCTTGTTTACTGAACCACTAAGTAGATGGAATCTATGTAGAAACAAGCCACTCAGTAATATAACTTCTGCACTCAAAATATGACTTTTGCACTTAGCAATGTAACTTCTGCACTCAAAATATGACTTCTGCACTCAGCAATGTAACTTTTGCACTCAGTAGCATAACAGGCAGACTTACACCATGGTCATAAACTCAGCATATCCCCTCATCGAATCTCTTGGGTGCAAGCACAGCAAAACTCCAAGGTAAATTTCCTCGTCAGGAAAAGTGATGAATCTCAATTCATAGTTCAATGGCTCTTATATAGACTGCCTAGGTCTTTAGTGGTCAGTTTTCAATAAATGAGCCTCAAGCTCCAGTCCCACCTTCGGGCACTATGACCACATTTCAAGGGAGTTGTCCCATACCAACAACTAGTTAGTTGCATCATGATGCTGCCACTTGTCCATTGCCTTCTACCCCAGATTCCATTCCACCTAGTGGGTCAGTAAACACTCTTTCAACAGTCTCCTTAGATGTTTGTCTCTTATTTAATTTATTTAATAATAAAATATTGTGCAAATTACAGTCATCCTTGGACACTTGTCCAATATTAAACTTTACAATAAAATTTAACATAATGTTTCCAACATAAAATATTTTTCAGCAAAAAGGGTATGTTACAAATCTCCAAATAGTACTCTCTCATCTAGGGAATCAAAATTTGAGCTTGCTAATTTTAAGAAAAAAATAGATAGACAGCTTGTTAATGATTTTGATGATGCAAAGTAGAAATCATATATGGTATATATTTAGAACATTGAGTTAAGAATGCCATTGATTTGTAGAAAGGGTCATATGGATCATTTTCCAACTACAATATCTTCCCAACATCAATATTTTTTTTTGTGAGCCAAGATAAATCCATAAATTCCATTACTAAAGTTCTTGTTTTTCTACAAACCATTCTAGCCATGTTCATTATTAATCTTCCAATACAAATACTATGAATCTCATTACTCATATTTGTAGGTTTCGTATCCATGTTGTTTTCATCATTAGATGCAACATGATGTCCATGTCATATATAGCATTGCTCTATGTATGGCATCCTATGCAATTGTACAAATTGAAGCACATTAAACCACAAGACCATATATCCCAAAAATCAATCAAATACATGTCTAAGCAATATTATGCAAGTACAAGGACATGCAAACACAATTAATTTAAAAGCAAAACATGTGCAAGTCAATATGATTAGAAATGTCTTCACAACACAAGAAAAAATCCATCAAATGAATCCAAACGAGTTAAATGAGGTGCAATGGAATGTCTCACAAAGTTGGATTCAAAGAATGGGCTATAAAAAATTTATTAGTAATCTCACCATTCACATAAGTCATCATAATCAAATTCCTTGTCATCAACCAACCACCAGAGCAGGAGATCAAATATGACACATGCTAGAATTGAAGAAGAGAGAGAAGCATTGGCCAATAGACAACATACTATCATCAAGGTCCTTATAAAAGTAGCCCCAAAGAGGGTTAAGAAATGAATGTTCTATCCCATAATATCATAGGAATATGGATGACCTCCAAACAATGGTCCTTGAAGAGACTTGTTTAGAAACACGGGCCAAATGTTTTGTTCATTAAAAAAAAATGTGCTCAACAGAGACAAGTAAAAAATTCTTAAAGAAATGCTTTGCAAATTGTGTCTTCCTCCATGTTGATGGCGATGGGAACTCTAGTGGGATAGCAATGTGGTGGTGTTCTAACATTCACCTTCAGACAACTATAAGTACTCCACATTACATACTATCAACTTGCTACTCACTCTCCCTCGAAGTTTTTATTTATCTTCTCAACATCTATGCCCCTTCACATGAGCAGAAAGATTTATGGGACGTACTTATTCCTCTTCCATCCTCATCTTATCTTGGGATATGATTTAAATTTTACCACTCATATAAATGAACAATGGGGACACACTACCCCTAAGGACCCACTTGCACACATTTTTCTCCATTTTATTGATCAAAATCTTCTTATTAACATCAAACCTTTGAACGCCGGTCACCCATAAAAAAATTAAACCAAGTGAGTTTCTATCATTTAACCTTATCAAATTCAAGTTTATGACTGTCATAGTTATATATAGACCTTAATATTTTCCAAACCGTGGGCATAAGTCTAGGTCATTCCACCATGTAAAAGACAAATATCATTTTCAATCTTGCAATCTACTCATCATTTATGCATCTAAAATATCATAAGCATATATTTGCTTTCGCATGACAATGTGCATCATAGTCACATGTTGCTATGTCATAATTCATTTATTTATATTTGCACACTTTCTTCATACTGAAGAACTATGGCACATTCATGCATTGAAAATGTTATAAACACATATATCCATCTACAGAAGTCTATGTGCTTACAATTGCATATCGCTAGTCTTGTAAATGCATTTAATTTCGAAATGCGTGTTTTCCTTAGTCTTTCAGAATTGATGGCACATTCATGAATCTTTAGATAATAGCATTAGAAAATCTATAATGCGTACCTGTCTTGTCGTCATATTACCTTGTCGATGCAACACATTTATGGAGATAAACACATTAGTATTTCACATTATGTAGCTCAATATATTAGCTAACAAAAACAAGAGCATATTACTACTTATTCTTCATTATTGTATTCTTTGTAACATGAGAATAACAAGAGAAAAAATTAGGTTCTATCTTTTCAAAGTCTTTCCTTTCTAGTGAGTACCAAAATCATATTATAGACTTTAAAATGCTTAAGAAGATAAACAATCCATAATATCCATAAGAATTCTCTTATAACTAAACCCAATTATGGATCATAGACTTCTCTCAACACATTCTTATTTTTCACAATTCATGCCACCATGCATTCTTTAGGCATGTTATGTTTAGATAATCCAGTTTACATGTTTCTCCATGATATAGAAGTTAACGAAAATGCATAACTATCATTATAAGATCACTTTTGACTAGTTCAAGTTACATGTCATAGACCTCCTAGTCATACTTTATGTAGTTCTTAGGTGTTCGGATGATTCTTCACACATATCTCTTTTGATCATCTACTATAAATCATCATATTATCATACATGCAATTTAAGCATATCAAGCATAAGTAAACATGTTTACATGCTTCTTCTATTAATCATAGCCTTCAAATCATACATTCTACAACATGCATGTCAATTGAGTAAACAATTATGGAAATAATTTGCATTCAACAACTAACAAATTGATAGAAAAGTTCAACATACCAGTGCATAGGTGTGTCCATAGGTCACATAGTGTTGCAACCACGCTCTAATACCAATTGTAACAACCCAACACCCACGATAGTCCTTTGGGATAGGGGGTGTAAAAAAAACAAAAAATCCTTGAACATCACTCGAACTAATAAGTTATTCGCTTTACTTATCACATCGATATAAGCTTTCATAATCATGTCAACTGCAATCTATACATATGAAAAACATATATTTAACATAACAAATTATCTTGGTTCACTTTTTACTTTCATGTAATTACATATATCCATCCAATGTAATATTTATACAATGCTCACTCTAATTTTACATAGTCATATAGGTGAAAGCAAATTACCCATACTTAATCTTTCAAGTCCAAGGATTTAGTTTTCCTTGAAGCTAATAATATTGTACCAATAAATACTTAACCTTCACTTCATTAAATTTAGCTATGAGATAAAAGTTGTGCATTACTAAGTCTAACTACTCAAGTATGACAACATAATAACTTTCACAATGATAGCAATCCATTATAAATAGGTACTCTTTTAAGTTATATTTTTCATCAAATTATCATAAGCCCTACTTACTCTTCTTATAATAATTCTTCCACTATAAAAATAGTATTCTTAATATTGGCTTGCTTGCACATTATTTCCATTTTATCTAAGAGTAAAGTAGATTCAATAAATCACAGCCTACCACATTCACAGTCAATTGAGTCCAATAATCACTTATAACTAATGTGATACCTTCATTCACACTTGCCATCACTTCACATATATTACAAGTCCAATCTACCTCTTTAAGCAATATTTGATATATATTCATAACCTACTTTAGCATAGCCCAATATGATGGGTATCATGCATACCCTTTTAAAGCATAGCCCAATATGATGGGTATCATGCATACCCTTTTAATATCTATATATATAACCAACTAGGTCTAAACCATCCACTCTATGTTATTTTTCCAACAAAATAAAAGGATGCTTAGATAATGAGGTAATATTGATAGTTGCAATTTATAAGGAATTATAACGCATAATTATTAATAACAATTATATGTATGTTTTTAAATATATATACACATTATAAAACCATAAATTTCAAGTTCCCACCAATTGCAGCTATATATAGTGCAGAATTAATAATCATGTTTATATACTAGCAGTAAATGCACCAGCCGCATTTACCCAAGTGGATTAAGAACTTATTAATTCCTTCAGATGGAACATATATACTACGTTGTTAGGCATTGAAGCCACCTTGGTTGTTTTCATTTACAACAGGCAGGTGAGAGTACACGCATAAAGGAAAAGATGAGAGTAATTTACTGGTTCAAAAATAATAAATTCAAATGCTTTCATTTGCAGATGCATGTGGCATTAATTAATTATGTTCTCCTAACTTAAGATATCTAGATTACATCATAAATATTTGAAGGATGGAGACAGAGATAGACACAAATATTATGTAGAATGAGCTACGACTCTTCAATCTTTATTCATAAATGGAAGATCAATTGATGCATTACAAACCAAAACTGAATGTGTATTTAAAACACTTATGGAAACCCTAAAAGTCTAACCTAACTTTTGCATGATGTTGCATGTTTTATTAACTGAACTTTTAAATAGTAACTAAAGTAAAAGCTAAAGCTAAAGCTAAGCTAACATAAGTAATTACTATTTCTAACACTCCCTCTTAATTACTACTGTTGACTACTGCAGCTTTTACAATGCCTAAATTATCTCTATGGGTTTCAAAAATATAATTTTCCAATGGCTTTGTGAATATGTTAGCCAATTGGTCAATCGATTTACAATGCTCAACATGAACTTCACCATTGTTCACAAGTTCTCTTATGAAGTGATATCTGGTATCAGTGTGCTTGCTTTTTTGGTGAAAAACATGGTTCTTGGATAGAGCGATTGTTGAATTGTGGTCACAATAGATTGTTGTTGGTCCTTCTTGTTTTTGTTGCAGACCTTCTAAAACTCTGCGTAGCCAGACTGCTTGACATGTTGCTGATGTTGCTGCTACATACTTTGCTTCTACTGATGAAAGTGTCACAATGGGCTGCTTCTTGGATGCCCATGAAATCACCCCTAATCCAAGATGAAAAACATGACCGGAAGTGCTCTTCCTGTCATCCACACTTCCTGCAAAATCACTGTCAGTGAAACTTATCAAAAAATCATACTCAGTGCTTGAGTATAAAATTCCATAGCTTGAAGTCCCTGCAACATATCAGAATATCCTTTTGCCAACTTGCCAATGCGAGTCTTTGGGAGACTCCATGAACCTGGAAATCAAGCTGACAACAAACATAATATCTGGTCTCGTAGCTGTGAGATACATGAGACTTCCTACAAGTCTCATAAACAATGTTGGATCTACTTTGGGGACTGTCATCTTCTTTGCTCAAATTTGTACCTGTTGCCAATGGTGTAGGTGCTGGTTTGCAATTAAACATTCTGAATCGCTTAAGAACTTCATTAGCATATTTACTTTGAGAAATAAATATACCTTTTTTCTGACTATTCTACCTCTAAACCAAGAAAGAACTTCATTAATTCGAGGTCTGTCATCTCGAACTCTTTATTCATAGCTTCCTTGAACTCATCTACTGACAGGTCACTTGTAAAAATTATATCATCAACATATAAAGAAACTATCAAAATCTGTCCTTGTTGATTTACCTTTGTGTAAAGTGTTGGTTCGCTGCCGCTTCTGCAAAAACCATTTTCGATCAGATAAGAATCAATTATGTTGTACCAAGCTCTTGGAGCTTGCTTGAGCCCATATAGAGATTTATTCAACTTGTACACTTTCTCTTCATGTTCTTTGATTTCATACCCATATGGCTGCTCCACATAAATTTCTTCTTCAAGAATTCCATTCAAAAATGTCGACTTGACATCCATCTTATACACTTTCCATCTGTTCTGGGCTGCTATTGCTAGGACTGCTCTTACTGTGTCCATCTGATCTCAATACTTTGAGTTGATAACCACTCTGTTTTTCAACCAAAGCCTTAAAATGCTTGAACTTGCCAAAAGTTTCAAACTTTTGACAAAGGAAATACATCCATGTTTTTCTACTGAAATCATCAATAAATGTAAGAAAATAATAGCTTCCACCAATTGACTGTTTCTGCATTGGACCACACAGATCAGTATGAATAAGTTCTAAAGGTGCATGTGCCCTTCAAGACATACCTTTAGGAAAGCTATCCTTGTGCTGCTTTGCAATGATGCAACACTCACAACTGTTTGTTGGCTCCTTCATAGGAGGTAATCCTTTTACCATCCCTGTCTGCTGCAACAACTTGAGACCACCAAAGTAAAGATGTCCATATCTGAAATGCCATAACCAATAATCATCCATGCATGTGGCTTTGTGAGCAAAAGAGATTACCCTGCTGCTGCAATTCATAACTAGTGGATACATCATGTTCCTAGTCACTTGTACTTTGATGATCAACTGTCTATTTGGGGGTTTGTCATAGATTTCATAGTTTGATCCATCAATGACAAGTTTGTATTTCTTTTCAATAAGTTGCCCAATGCTAAGCAGATTATGCTTCAATCCTATAGCATAATATACATCTGTGATTGTCTTTTGTTGGCCTTGTTTGGTCAGAATGTTGACCCCTCCTTTGCCAAGAACTGGAACTACTTTATCCATGCCGACTTTGACCTTTGTCTTCACTGATACATCTAGGTCTGCAATTAGACCTCTATCACCTTTCATATGGTTACCGCAGCCACCATCTAAAATCCAAAGTCCCTTTGGGATTTCGTGTGCAGCATGACATGTAAGAAATAACATATCTTCTTTATTCTCAGAGGTATTAGTCACATTAGCATTCTGTTTTTCCTAATCAAACTTTTTTTTTCTACATTCATGAGCATAATGGCCAAATTTACAGCAATGATAACACTTAACATTAGATTTATCTGACCTTTTTTTGTCATAGTTCCCTCCTTCATGGTTATGATCGTGATCTTGATCTTCCTTGCCATTACTTCGGCCACTTATGCTTCTTCCTCTACCTTTTAAGAATGAGACATGCGCTTTGAAAGCATTCTCTAGAGAGGACTCTTCATTCTTGTTGATTATGGATTCGTATGGAAGTAGAGATCCGGTCAACTCGACTATAGAGAGAGTACTCAGCTCCTTTGCTTCTTCAATCGCTGCAACTTTCGGATCAAATTTGTGGGGTAGGGATCTCAGAACCCTTTCAACCACCCTTTGATCTTCGATCTTTTCACCATAGGTATTCAACTGATTAACAATTTCCATGACTTGGGTCATGAAAGAATCTACCGAGTCTGATTCTTTCAACTTCAAATCTTCAAAATATCTTCTTAGGTTTTGGAGTGTAGTTCTTTGTACCTTACCAGCACCCTGATAACTCGTCGCCAAGGTTTCCCATTGTAACATCCCGGAAATTCACAAAATTTAAAATTTTTTAAAATAGCATTAAATATTGAAAATGCTAATGTGGAAATAAAATGAATGCTAATTCTTTTAACTAATAATTAATTATGATGACGACAAGTTTACACTCAATTGCTATTTGATATTCAGTTATATTTTTATAACACTTATGTCAATGTTCTGTCAATTATAATTGTTTACAAGTGCTAACTGATGTTCTTCTTTTGATGATGAAAGGGGTCCTGAGGGTACCCCGAGGCTTACTTAGCATTCGTGCTAAAGCATTTGAATCGTTCCTTTCGCAGATTACTTGTAAGAGCTTTAATGTTTATGAAGTGTGACAAAAGAGTTTCTAACTAGTTTCGGTAATCTCCACATGTCTTAATAGTTTTTAGAGAATAATGTTGAAATGCAACTGGTGAGATCTCTTCTGTTAACATTTGGTTTTCATATTAATATGTATGATTGTTATGTACTTCTTGCTCTATCCTATGTTATGCAAACTCCATGTAATTACCAAGCTGGTTCTATTATATACAACTGTATGTAATTATCGTACAAATACTTTGATATATTGACTATATGCAACTATTATGCATTTCTAATGTGCAAGAACTATATGCCATGTCATATGCATATCCTATAGTATAAGCTATAGGTCACCTTCAATATAATTCCTATATTGTTAACTATTCACAAGTTATATATATTCCTATAACATGTAAATTCTATTTAAACGTATAATTCCCAATGCTTAAAACTATATGCAAGTTCTATTTATAACTTAACACTATATACAACATCCTATAGCATATACTATATGTGAATTCTATTGAATTTATATAACATGTAAACCATATGCATAGATACAATCGTCGTGACCCTTTGAACCTTATCAATGATACCATGTATATAACTAGGTCTTACCAAAACGAACTATACTTATCACATGGAACATGTTATGATAGGGTGGCAACCGTATTCAACGTAGCAACGTGTGAAAGGTTTGGATAATAATGAAATAGTGGAAAATGTGTTGGCAAGCATTCGCATCCACCCTTGGCATTTAATACTCCCAACAACTGAATTCAGTGGAATGTCATCGTGGCTACCTTTGCGGTCCATATCACGAGAAGTTAATGTGAGAAGGCAGTTTACATGGTCAAGTTATAAATGATATAGCTTGGGGGTTGTCCTAGTTGTCTCAACGGTGGCAATAGTGATTAATTCCCGTCATAAATATGGTAGTTGCTTGGGGATACGAAGTGTTGATCAAGTGAATCTCCACCGTTGATCATACATGGGTCTTGGACTTTGGTCTTAACCCAAAACTCCACTACGTTTACGTGGTTATTATTTTCCTTGGGCATTCAGTGTGTTGGGAGGTGGCTCTGTAGAGAGGTCGACGGGCCGAGAAACTCTAGGGTTTCGTTAGTCAGTTCTTTTGAGTTTCTCCACGATTCGAACCTGTGACTTGTTGGTTTTTCTGATACCAGTTTGAATAGTTTAAAGAATCGAGCTTATGATGAGAGTTACAACATTTGAATTGATGATGGAAGAACTCCGAGGCTAATGGTAATATTGGGTGTAGGTTGAATCCAGTGGTCGGTCTTCTGTATATGTTGAATGGTATAATTTCTGAGTTGTCTTCGACCTCTGCTGTGTTCAGAAGTGAAGTGGTGGCTAGGTTTAACAAAGGCTGCAATGTCTCTACTCTAGGAATCACTATAAAGGTAATGTAACAGGTTTCGAACTTGTCCCTTTTTAATAGTTGTAGTTTATGTTAATTCGTTTTACTGACAACTTCTATTATGATACGTTTTGACCATACCCTAATTGCTTGGCAGGTTCTTTCAACATTCGACTTTCAAGATCGAGCTTGGTTAACTGGAAGCTGCAAGAATTGGTAAGCTTTGGTGGTTACCCTGTTGCTCCGGTTAGGTGACTGTTGGATCTTCACGTATTCTTAGCCGAGAATTTATGTTTAACCTGGGCTATGGGAAGTGATCTCCGTCGAAAAAGTTGTGAGCTATTTTGGCAGCCTGGGGAGGATGAAATCCTCAACCCACTCGGCGTTAAGCCTGTAGTGTTGTTTTCAGCGTAGACAATTTATAATAGAATGTAACTTCTGAGAGGGTTTTATCCCTTGGCTCAACTGGAAATGCAAAGAATTTGGTTTTTGTAACGTGATAGAGTTTATTTGTATTTAAAGTTGTGAGCCATGCTCCAGATTTGTGATAATTTTATTCTTGAACTATCGTGTGTTTATAATGGCTACGTGCCAAAGGGTTCGACCTTGTTCCAAGCAGTCAAAACCTTATACTGTAGGTTTCGATGGTAGGTTTTTCTTGTTCTGTGTTTAACTTAAAAAACTATGCCTTTGTTTTGGTAATGGCCTAGAGCCAACTCAATGTTTTTGATTTGAAAACTTTGAAATAAAAATCTAGTGTTCATGTAATTATATGGTTTGTTTTCATTTAAATGTTTATGTACGTTTTCAACGATGTTTGAACATGAAATCTTAATCTATTTGGAAATTGATCATATCTGTATTACCATTTCGAATATAAGGGTTTGGCTGTCGAACCAGTTCTGAACCTGTTATGATTTTATAAAAGATTTGTTCCTTATTAAGGGTTTCAATCCTATGTCTAATGTATTGCAAAAGAATGCTGAAGAACAAATCAAACAGAGTTAGGGTTCTGTCTATAATGAAAGTGTTTGAATTTAATGATTGTAGTTGATAACTTAATTAAAATATGAAAAATGAATACTGAAATGAAATAGTAATATACAATGATGCTATTATTTTTGAATGATAAGTATCTATTTATCGCTATAAGTACTGAGTAGCAACTATGTGTAAAAAGAATATTTAAATTTGCAGTTGTTACATTTTTAGGAATGATGATGCCTGAAATAAGTGGAATTATAACACCTTTTTGTTGGAAAGAACAATAATAGAATGCAAAACATTAGCTTTCAAAAATAGATAGTGATAATTGAAAACCTAGTTCTGTGCAGAGATGAAATGTTTTACTTTTTTTACTAAGTAAAGAAAATGCTATATGTTTGTTTTATGATAT
The DNA here is from genome assembly GCA_027924585.1 of Larix kaempferi. Taxonomy (NCBI): domain Eukaryota; kingdom Viridiplantae; phylum Streptophyta; class Pinopsida; order Pinales; family Pinaceae; genus Larix; species Larix kaempferi. The sequence goes on from BSBM01000338.1 coordinate 22,138,153, forward strand.
GCTGTTCTATTTTATGAGTTTAGACATATATAATTGATATTGCAGAATTTAAAAGAAACACTACATTGTTAGTCTATCCATTCACTTGGCATTCTGCCCATTGATCATCTGACTTAATTCTACTTCCCTATACTAGATTACTATACAGAAACAGTATGGGAAAAATGCAGAGAAGATATTTAATCAATCATCTCATTTACTTAACCATCATTATACAAATTCATACCTAGGTCAGAAATTGAATCGGTTTCTTCTGTATAACTGTAATTACTAAATCTACAAATGCAAAAATCATTTAACTCAAAAATAACAAGATAGAACAGTAGAACCTGATGAATGTAGGAGAAAGAAACAATCCAAGGAGCCTGTTCCACCCAACTTACTCCTGAAGACAGCCAAATGACTTGCCTTAGGACCCTCGAGCTTGTTTACTAAACCACTAGGAAGAAGAATGTGTAGAAGATTTAGGTCATCCACTTGCAGCAACAACTTAGTTCATCCAGTCATATAGACTTAGCACTCAAAGAGACCTACACCAACACCTCTCGTTTCCTTCTCAGAATAAATTCAGTAGAGTCACAATGCACATTCACTTAGCCTCCCTATTCGAATCTCTTAGTGATCACCTAATACACTTGAGGAATTATTTCTGCATAAAATAATGTGGAGCTCCTTGCTCAATTCGAATTTCCTTCTCTAGGCTGCCTAGGCCTTTTTAGTGGTTAACCTGCTCATTAATGAGCTAACATCTCTCTTAAACACACCTTGGGGATAATGCCACAAATTTAGGGGTAATTGTCCCATAACCAACAGCTAGTGGTGGAGTGCAAATGCTGACACATGTCCCATGCCTTCTAACAGCTTCCATTCCTTTTAGTGGGTCAGTGAATACTCATTTAACAGTTCCCTTGGGTGTTTGTCTCATGTTTTAATTTATTAAATAATAATAATATGTCATTACAAACATTCTTAACCAGATTTGGTCATAATTACAAAACTTTGTAATTATAATTTAGCATAATGTTTTTGCAAATAAAATAAATAGTCTCAAAATTTGGGTAGGTGACATACACCCCCCCTTAAGTCTCAACATCGTCCTCGATGTTGTTCATTCATTTTTTGAGTGTTCCTGAAACAGAGCTGGGTATGCTATCTGCATACTACTCTCCAACTCCAAGGTTTCCTTTTCTGGGCTAAGGTGCTTCCATTGCACCTTTACCTGCTCAATGGTGCGATTTCGGAGTAGAGTTTCCCTCCTTTCGAGGATACAATATGGTTCCACCTGTACATCATTGCAATATATAACATGAGTAGCATCGTGTAAATATTTTTTTAAAACTTAAATATGAAAAACATTATGTATTTTTAGATTTGGTGGCAAAGCTAGTTGATATGCCACGGATCTAACCCTTGACAAAATTTCGAAAGGACCACAATACCTGGGTGCCAGCTTGGCACAACTTCCCAATTTTAATGAGCTCTTCTTTGGTCTTACCTTAATGAAAACCTGCTCACCAACCTGGAACTCTTTATGAGTCCTTTTAAGATCTTCTTGACTCTTTTGTCTATCTTGGGTAGCTTTAAGATTTCTTTGTACCTGTTGCACAGTTAGTTCTATTTCCTTCAACAATTTAGGTCCTAAAATAACTCTAGTAACTGGGTCATTTCAAGAAACTGGTGTATTACATTTCCTACCATAAAGAATTTCAAAATGGCTAAGCCTGGCTGATGCATGGTAATGGTTGTTATATGCAAATTCTACTAAATGCAAGTAGTCCTCCCATTTACCAGGCTGGTACTTGACATACATCCTTAGCATGTCTTCCAATATCTGATTTACTCTTTCCGTCTGTCCATTTGTTTGTGGATGAAATGTTGTGCTGAAGTTTAAGGTTGTATTCAACCCTTTAAACAAAGATCTCCAGAAGTTTCCAGTAAACTTAGAATCACGATCTAAAACTATCACTTTTGGTATTCCATGTAATCGAAAAATCTATTTCATAAAAATTTCTGCAATATCTGGAGCCTTATAAGTAGTTTTTACTGGTATAAAATGTGCTGCCTTGTTGAATTTTTCCACTACCACCATGATGGAATCATTTTGTTTCTGATTCATGGGTATTCCAGTAATAAAATATATGCTTATGATCTCCCATTTCCAACTAGGTATAGGTAATGGCTGTAACAGTCCAGCCGGATGCTGATGTTCAACTTTTACTCTTTGACAGTCAATACATTTAGCTATATATTATGCTACTTCATCCTTCATCCTGGGCTAATAATAATCTTTCCGTAACATAGTTATGGTTTTCTAATAACCTGGATGACCAGCATAATGACTTTTGTGCATCTCATCTAAAATCATAAACTTTATCTTTGGTACATTGGGCACATATAACCTGTTCTTGTACATCAGCAAGCCATTTTCTTTTAACCTAAAATCTGCCATAGAATTTTCAGAATTACTTTCTACTGTCTTTTCATGTAAATTTCTGTACTTTTCATCCGTTTTAATCCTTTCGAAAATCTAATTTTCTAAATCTGTTGTGTATGTACTAATGGCTGAAATAAAATTTATCTTTTCATTACGACTTAAAGCATCAACAACCTTGTTCTCTTTACCCTTATATGATGAATTTCAAAATCATATTCACTTAGAAACGTTAGCCATTTAGTTTGTCTAGCATTCAAGTTCATTTGATCTAGTAAATATTTCAGCCCCATGTTATCTGTCATAAAAGTAAATTTTATGCCAATAAGATGGTGATGCCACATTTTTAAGGCGTGTATTACTGCTAATAATTCCAGATCATATGTAGAGTCATTTTTCTCATGTATTTTCAACTTTCGAGACTCATATGCAACAGCATGTCCCTCTTATGTTAGGACTCCACCGAGTCCGTCATTACATGCGTCGGTGCATACTATAAAATCCTTATTAGGATATGCAATTCTCAGAATAGGTGCTGTAGTTAGTAATTCCTTTAACTTCTTAAAACTGTCTGCACAATTTTGATCCCATACAAACTTCTTCCCCTTCTTCTGTAAGGAGGTTATGGGGTTTGCAATCTTCAAAAAACCTTTTATGAATTTTCTATAATATCCTGTAATCCCTATAAATGATCGTACGTCTGACACATCCTTAGGAACCAGCCATTCATTAATGGCTTTTACCTTATCGGGATCATCTAAAATTCCTTCCTTAGAGATTATCTGACCTAAATACTGAATCTTATCCTTGTGAAAGTTATACTTACTAAACTTAGCATATAACTGATGATCTCTCAGAACTTGTAAAATAATATGCAGATGTTCGTCATGTTCTTCCTTACTTTTAGAATATACTAGAATGTCATCTATGAATACAATGACAAACTTATCCAAATACTTGTGCATAATATTATTCATTAAACACATAAATACTGTCGGGGCATTAGTCAACCCAAATGGCATGACCACAAACTCATAGTGTCCATAATGAGTTCTAAAGGCTGTTTTAAAAATATCCTCATCCTTCACACGAACTTGATGATATCCTGACCTTAAATCAATCTTTGAAAATATCGTTGCTCCACACAACTGATCAAATAGATCGTCAATGCGGGGCAACGGATATCGATTATTGATCATCATCTTATTCAGTTGGCGATAATCTATGCAAAGCCTTAAAGTGCCATCCTTCTTCTTAACAAAAATAACAGGTGTTCCCCAAGGAGACACGCTGGGCCTTATATAGTTTTTATCAATCAGTTCCTTCAACTGTGATTTTAACTCATTTAATTCCAATATATTCATCCTATATGGAGCTTTGGAGTTTGGTACCACACCCAGTATCAGCTCAATGGTAAAATCTAGATCACTCTTTGGGGGTAATCCTGGAATCTCTTCTGGAAAAACATCCAGGAATTCTTTTAGGACAGGTATATCCTCTAGTTTCAGTTTGTCCTCTTTAGTAATTAACTCCTCATGTACTACAATCACTGTGAACATCTTACATCATTTTCTAAATGCTCTTTTTACTTGCATATCTGAAATATGTCTAAGTGGTGTATTTCTAGGAATACCCTTTACTTCTACTGTTTCTCCTTCATAATTTAGATAGGTAAAACTTTTCTCATAACAATTCAAAATAACATGATGTGCTTCTAACCAGTCCATTCCAATTAAGATGTCATAGGATCCTAGAGGTAAAACATTTATCTTGGTTCGTGTCTTTAACTGATTCATAGATAAAACACAACTTTCAACAAAATCAGACACTTATCTTTTTGTTCCTGTTGCTAGTCTAACTAACTAGGATTTATTAAATTTTTCTGTTTTCAAATTAAAATTTTCTGTTTTCAAATTAAAATTTTCTACAATATCTGGAGATATATAACTCAGGCTAGCACCTGGATCAATCAAAATAGAAACAGGGTGGTTTTGCAGTATACCTTCAACCTCTACCATAGAGACTTGATGCTCAGCTTGCCTGTTGTCTAGAGTTGCATTAATTTTGGGCATATCTCTTGCCAAGTCTCGCACAGTAGGTTCAGCATGTATGGAGTGAATATTATTGGGTGTCCACTTCTTATTGAGACAGTTTGAGCATAATGAGGACCTTGACACTCAAAACATTTTATAGGTGTCCTCTGGTCATTAGTTCTGGTAACATTGGGTGTATTTCTAGGAGCTGTAAAATTCTGCTGCTGATTATTTCTGGGACTGTTTCCTTGGAAATTTCGATTTGGAAAGTTTTTCTTTTGAAAAATAGAATTTCCATTGAACCTGAAATTCTTCTTCTTTAGCTCAAAGTTGTTGGGTTTATGATTTTTCCAGTTAGATATCCCTTCTCTTTTCCGGTTCTGATCATAGCAGAATGTTGCTTTCCTCATGGCTTCTTCTAAGGTCTTTGGATTGTCATACTCTATTCTGTCCTTGATGTTGAAAGGTAAACAACTTAGATACCTCTGAATATTTGGTTTCTCCTCCACAAGGTATGGCACATACCTTAGCAAATTCAGAAATTTGTTGTCCAGTTCTTTCATGTTCATGGTTCCTAGTCTTAAATCATAGAATTCCTTGGACTTTTCTTCGTAATATTGTTCAGATAGGAACTTCTTTTTGAAGTACCGTTTAAAAGTGCTCCAATTCACATCCTTGTCCTTGATGCCCTTCACTCTTTTGATGTCCTGCCACCAAATGTCTACCTTCCCGATCAGGTTGTATATGGCCATCTTTGCTTTCAATGATTTTGAATAATCATAAATTTGGAAGTATTTCTTCATGCCAGACAGCCATGCTTCAGCTGTCTCTCCTTTTTTTAGATTCACCATTGAAGGTTGGGGGTTTGATATTCTTGAACTCCCCAGAAATCTGCTCATACTGTTTATGGATTTTTCTTTTTGGTTTGTAATCCCCTTCACTACTATCACTTGAATAATTACGTTTCTTTTTACGTATCTCATTGGTAGCTCCTGATGATGTTGAACTATTATTCTCATCATCATTTTTCACTTTCTTACCCTTGTTCTGATGAGGTAAGTCTTCAATCTTGGATGTATCTTCAACCCTTCTATCATGTTCATCAGTTGGGCATTGATCGAACAGTGCTTGGTTCAATCCCTCTTGTGCCTTTAGAATTCTCTCATTATCCTATTTAACAGATCTTATCTCTGCTTTCAACTCCTGAAATGCACATAACAATTCTGATGAATTGTCATTTAATTCACGATGGACCTCTTCTTCATAATGTTGTCCAGTGCTATTGTTGTTATGACTGTTTGGTCGAAATCTGTCCTCCATATGTTCATTTGATCCTTCCATACATGTAACTTAGAAAACAATTTTCTGTATAACAAAATAATTTAACTTGAATTAATAAAGATTTTTGCTGTTATAAAAAAATTCTGTTGCATGTTCTTTGGACCTTTTCAGGCCAAGAGTTCGAACATGAGCTCTGATACCACATCTAACATCCCAGAAATTCACAAAATTTTAAAATTTTTAAAATAGCATTAAATATTGAAAATGCTAATGCGGAAATAAAATGAATACTAATTCTTTTAACTAATAATTAATTATGATGATGACAAGTCTACATTCAGATGTTATTTGATATTCCGTTATATTTTTATAACACTTATGTCAATGTTCTGTCAATTATAATTGTTTACAAGTGCTAACTGATGTTCTTCTTTTGATGATGAAAGGGATCCTGAGGATACCCCGAGGCTTACTTAGCATTCATGCTAAAGAATTTGAATCGTTCCTTTCGCAGATTACAGGTAAGAGCTTTAATGTTTATGAAGTGTTACAGAAGGGTTCCTAACTAGTTTCAGTAATCTCCACGTGTCTTAATAGTTTTTAGAGAATAATGTCAAAATAAAACCAGTGAGATCTCTTCTGTTAATATCTGGTTTTCATATTAATATGTATGATGGTTATGTACTTCTTGCTCTATCCTAAGTTATGCAAACTCCATGTAATTACCAAGTTGGTTCTATTATATACAACTGTATGTAATTATCGTACAAATACTTTGATATATTGACTATATGAAACTATTATGCATTTCTAATGTGCAAGAACTATATGCCATGTCATATGTATATCCTATAGTATAAGCTATAGGTCACCTTCAATATAATTCCTATATTGTAAACTATTCACAAGTTCTATATCTTCCTATAGCATGCAAATTCTATTTAAACATATAATTCCCAATGGTTATAACTATATTCAAGTTCTATTTATAACTTAACACTATATACAAATTCTTATAGCATATACTATATGCGAATTCTATTGAATTTCTATAACATGTAAACTATATGCATAGATACAATAGTCGTGACCCTTTGAACCTTATAAATGATACCATTTATATAACTAGGTCTTACCAAAACGAACTATACTTATCACATGGAACATGTTATGACAGGGTGGCAACCGTATTCAACGTAACAACGTGTGAAAGGTTTGGATAATAATGAAATAGTGGAAAATGTGTTGGAAAGCATTCGCATCCACCCTTGGCATTTAATACTCCCAACAACCAGATTCAGTGGAATGTCATTGTGGCTACCTTCGTGGTCCATATCACGTGAAGGTAATGTGACAAGTCAGTTTACATGGTCGAGTTATAAATGATCTGGCTTGGGGGTTGTCCTAACTGTCTCCACAATGGCAATAGTGGTTAACTCCTGTCATAAATATGGTAGTTGCTTGGGGATACGAAGTGTTGATCAAGTGAATCTCCACCGTTGATTATAAGTGGGTCTTGGACTTTAGTCTTAACCCTAAACTCCAATACGTTTACGCGGTTATTGTTTTCCTTGGGCATTCAGTGTGTTGGGAGGTGGCTCTGTAGAGAGGCCGACAGGCCGAGAAACTCCAGGGTTTCGTTAGTCAGTTCTTTTGAGTTTCTCCACGATTTGAACCCGTGACTTGTTGGTTTTTCTGATACTAGTTTGAATAGTTTAAAGAGCCGAGCTTATGATGAGAGTTACAACACTTGAATTGATGATGGAAGAACTCCGAGGCTGATGGTAATATTGGGTGTAGGTTGAATCCAGTGGTCGGTCTTCTGTATATGTTGAATGGTATAATTTCTGAGTTGTCTTCGACCTCTGCTAGGTTCAGAAGTGAAGTGGTGGCTAGGTTTAACAAAGGCTGTGTTGTCTCTGCTCCAGGAATCGCTATCAAGGTAATGTAATAGGTTTCGAACCTATCCCTTTTTAATAGTTGTAGTTTATGTTAATTCGTTTTACTGACAACTTCTATTATGATATGTTTTGACCATACCCTAACTGCTTGGCAGGTTCTTTCAACATTCGGCTTTCAAGCTCGAGTTTGGTTAACTGGAAGCTGCAAGAATTGGTAAGCTTTGGTGGTTACCCTGTTGCTCGGGTTAGGTGACTGTTGGGTCTTCACGTATGCTTAGCCGAGAATTTATGTTTAACCTGGGCTATGGGAAGTGATCTCCGTCGAAAAAGTTGTGAGCTGTTTTGTCAGCCTAGGGAGGATGAAATCCTCAACCCACTTGACGTTAAGCCTGTAGTGTTGTTTTCAGCTTAGACAGTTTATAACAGAATGTAACTTCTGAGAGGGTTTTATCCCTTGGCTCAACTGGAAATGCAAAGAATTTGGTTTTTGTAACTTGATAGAGTTTATTTGTATTTAAAGCTATGAGCCATGCTCCAGATTTGTGATAATTTGATACTTGAACTATCGTGTGTTTATAATGGCTAAGTGCCAAAGGGTTCGACCTTGTTCCAAGCAGTCGAAACCTTACCCTATAGGTTTCGATGGTAGGTTTTGCTTGTTCTATGTTTAACTTAAAAACTATGCCTTCATTTTGCTAATGGCCTAGAGCCAACTCAGTGTTTTTTATTTGAAAACTTTGAAATAAAAATCTAGTGTTCATGTAATTATATGGTTTGTTTTCATTTAAATGTTTATGTACGTTTTCAACAATGTTTGAACATGAGATCTTAATCTATTCAAAACTAATAATATCTGTATTACTATTTTGAATATAATGGTTTGACTGTCGAACCAGTTCTGAACCTGTTATGATTTTATAAAAGATTTGTTTTCCTTATTAAGGGTTTCGATCCTATGTCTTATGTATTGCAAAAGAACGCTAAAGAACAAATAAAACAGAGTTAGGGTTCTGTCTATAATGAAAGTGTTTGAATTTAATGATTGTAGTTGATAACTAAATCAAAATATGAAAAATGAATATTGAAATGAAATAGTAATATACAATGATGCTATTATTTTTGAATGATAAGTATCTATTTATCGCTATAAGTACTGAGTAGCAACTCTATGTAAAAAGAATATTTAAATTTGCAGTTGTTACATTTTAGGAATGATGATGCCTGAAATAAGTGGAATTATAACACCTTTGTGTTGGGAATAACAATAATAGAATTGTAATATCCCGAATTTTGGACTAACTGTTTTATGATGTTATATTGGACCATGGCCCCAGCACCTATGGTGTATTCTTTTGTAGACTAACATATTGGGCATGGACCCTGACTGAATTTCATTATTTGATTATATACTGGGCAAGGAAGCCCCAATGTTCTGATTATGTTTTGATGTGGGTACAAAACCCTAATATACTGAGTTTACCTTTTTCTTACATATTGTGCAGTGATGTGAATGACATAATTGACTTATGTGGTGTGTTGAGCGTGGACTTAGAAACACAAAAATTACCTAAGTATTGAGCGAAAGCCCCGATGTACTTAGAGGAAATATGATGCACTGGGAGTAAGCCCTGATGTACATTGAGTGTTGGGCATAAACCCTGGAGCACTCCAAGCTTGATAAAACGAATACCGGATCCGAGGCAATTTAAAGATTCTAGATGTGCCTCACAACCACATTCTAGCACTAGTGTTGAGCAAAGACTCTAGAATTGCACTAGAGTAACGCCCATGTGGGAGTGTTGAGTTAAATGGCTATGAAGAGCACTTGGGGTTACGGAAATTTCCAAGTGTTGAGTCAGAAAGACTCTGAAGAGCACCTTCATCTCAATTATTTAATTAATTAAATAATTCATCTTTCTATCCATCATCAAGTACTATGGGAATTACCATGTTAAAACGAGGGAATCTGACATGCAAAAAGGGAGAGACTAAAGGTGCCTATCCTAGCTTACTGAGACTGTCCAAAGAAATGGACCCTATCCTTAAAAAGATTAAAAAGAAGTATCATGTGAAGATACATAAAAGACAACATCACCACTTAAAGCATAAATTAACTAATAGTAGTTTCCTATGGTTAACATGCATATAAGCCTCAAGGCTAATGATATTATTAATAATGTAAAAATAATAATGTTGGTATTATTTATTTATAAAATATATTTATTTTATATAGTTATGCATTTAATTAATAAATCAATGATGCATTAATTATTTAATCAAAATATAAACTTTGTCATTTCAAGTTATGAAAAGGCTTAAATCAAAAGCACTCTAGTTAAACAAATTGAAAAGTCATGGTTCCAAAAGAACTAGTGATTAATTAAACAAGTATTCTTTTGAAAATTAACTTATTAATTTAAAGAAACCAATTATTCCAATAGTCCTAATTCAATATTTCCCTACATAAAGAGGACAGACCCCAAAGTTTGGGCATCATCTTTTTCATCATAATTCTCTTATGAAATCAAAGGGAATTTTCTGCTCCAAGAATTGAAGTAGCTCACATAAGTTTCAGACCTGAACCAACAGTGGACCTAGGGTCTCTATCCCTCAATTTGCATGTTAGAACCAGCTCGGGGGGATCCATACTGAACCAGGAACGGTTGTAGGATCATGGTTGGGAGGAACGTGGTAGTCCCAAAGTTATCTAGTCCAGGAATCATTCAAATCAAGTCAGCTGAACACAGCAATATTTTCCACTAATTAATGGTTTGAGTGTGCAGGTCACTACAGAAGAAGGGCACGCTACAAGCTTCCAGGTATGAATTATTCCACTCACCATATTTTATTTATGCAATTTGAATATCTTGTTACTTAGTATTTAATTCCCTTAAACCATCTATAGCAATATTTTTCTTAAGGAGCAAAGGGCCTCTAGGGCATTAGTTCTAGGGTTTAAATTATTTATAACAGACTTAATGTTCACAAACCTATTCAACCCTAGGAATCTGCTTGGTGACAACTGTCGAATGTCTAGCATGGCTAGCTCCCTAGCCTGTGCTAGACATTTATGAATAAAACCTAGAGACATGTATTTTCTTACAATATTCTTTTCACATCATCTTTCTACAACGAACATTTAGCCATTTTATCCAGTTCTGTTCAGCTCTTTTTATTTATTAGAAACTATATATATAAAAACACAGTCAATTGCAGAGATCTTGTAAAACGAATCATAGGGCTTAGATAGCCACGAATCTCTTTTACATATTTTAGTATCCGCTATAGTATTGTAGTTTTATTATTTCATAAAACATTATTTCAAAACCCAAACGAAATGCTAGATCCAAACCATGCCAATTCCATACTGAAAACAAAATAGCATTTGTAGAAGAAACATTACATTCCCACTTATTCCTTTATTTATATATATCAAGACACATGTATAGGGATCGAATCCCATTGTCATTCTTTTGCCAAGACCAAAACGTAGCTATAAGCTACAGATCCATACGCTTCCAATAAACTAGAGATTAGAAAAGGGCATCAACGATAAATCTAGGAAGTCGTTTCTTTTACACCAACTAACGAAAGACGTAATTACAACAGCAAAAACACCCACAGGATACGGACTTGGGCATTACCATCTGTCTCCCCTTTTGTTTAAAATTTCCATAGAAGAATCAAACGCTGAGTCTAAACGCTGACAAAAGATAAAACCCCAGGGTTCTTGTTTTCTATCTACAACACAGGTATAGCTTCATTATGAAGCCCTAACACTTTCATTTACATTCCACATCAAAAATTATAAATAGACAAAGCTACAATCGAAATGATCATTCATTACAGCAACATAAAAACTCCATAGGCTGAGCCACATTTACATTCTTTGAACCAAAAAAACAACATTGATAGATAATCTAGAAGCGTTGTAGTTCTTATTCATACCCAAAACATACATTCAAACACCATACTTTCTACAGGGAGGATTTCCCTGCGTAAACCCCAAGTTCATGACAAACCACGAGAACTACAACGAATGTGCCAACAATGGCCATCAAAACCAGAATACGATAGTCAAAAGTTCAAGGCAAGTACTGAAAATGATCTTCTAAACCTCCACATAATTTACACAATAGTTCCACTCCTCTAAATCACATTATTGCATCTTCAAAACCCCACAGAATCCATACATTCGTTGGTCTAGCCAAAGGGCGACCCTTCCGGACTTCCAAATAGAATTCAGTAAGCCAAAGGCACATGAAAACCTCCCATAACCAATATGAAACACATAGATACACCACCGGAGATGCAAGAGGGAAGAGCAACATGGGTGGGCAGCTGGACTTACCACTACCATTGCCCATGTCAATAGAAGTCTTGGAGACCCACAACAACCCACGCAGAAACCCTTTACAGATATCACCTGCCATTACAATAAGAAACACAAGTTAAAACCCTACAATTGATATCAAGGGAAGAAAGGATTACTCATAAAAGCGTTGAGAATTTCCATACCTGAGAGGAGTATGGCACTCTCCACGCCACCAGCTGAGCTAAAAACGCCAAGTGCACTGACCATGAGCGTAGCTCTGGTTAAGGCACAAAGCCACCTCCAGAATGCAATGAAGTGCAGAACCAAAGCCAAATGAAAACGCAGAACACTTGTGCAAAGGGAAAAACCCCAAATTTGTGAACCCTCATTGCCAACCTGTTACCCACCATACGATAGGGTGTAGTTAAGACTACACCAAACCCTGCATTAATGAAGTCTCAATATCCATGCAAAACTATAGTGTGGGTCGTGTGAAACAGCCATGACTTGCTTGGGGTACAATTGTTGTTCCAAGGTTTTCCATACCATAGCATTTCACCCTATAACCATTTCTTTTGGTGCCCTAGTAATTACATTATAGCATACCCTGTTAGGACTTGACTTTCATGCTTGGCCTTTACCTGGTAAACTTAATCTTTGTTAGAATGTGGATAGATCCTTTAGGATAGAGTTGGCTCAGGGAAGACACCTGCAAATGACAAACATAAATATGTATATTAGCAAAAATGCTAAGACCAGAAACAGCCACGAATACTCTTACCTCTTGGCAGCCTTGTCGGGGTGTGTTTTCCTCTCCTTCATTGATATAGGTTCCATAGTGGTTTCAACATCTCATCAACAAAGGCCATATCACCTGAAGGTGCCATTCAGACATTCACAATACATTCATAGGATTTCATTAAAACTATATGAAAGAATTGCTATTACAGTTACACCGGCAATTGTAAACCCGTAACCGGGATACTTCAATATTAAATTCCACATTGCTTCCACAGGATTGAAAATGTAAGAAGATACAGAGATCATGATTATGTAGGAATGGTAGACTTTCTTTCATCTACAGTAAGCATTTACATATTTTCTTAGTTTTAGAATTAACTTGATACTATTTTATTCTCAATCAGCATCTATTACAGGGACGATTTTTTTTTAAATTTTTGCTATTTTGGGGATATTACAAGTGGTATCAGAGCCCAGTTACAAAAACTAAGTGACCTATTGGGTTCATTACAAACATCCACTACAGATACTCAACAGGTAGAAACATACATTTACATTCTATTTTGTTTTATGAATAAACTAACATAAATTTATGTTCTCTATGCTTATATAACATTCCAAGAAAAGTCACTGTCTGAGAAATGAATGCAGAACCGGACAATAGTATACAGGGAAATCTAAATTCTCCACCACGGGAGCAAGAAATTGTGGTGCAACTCAACTCGGATTTAATGCAATCCATGCAGAATCTACAGGAATAATTCCAGAGTTTCAGAGACAAGAATATGCAAGAAAGAAGAGAACAACAAGCTATAAATGAAGCCTTACTCCAAAGATTAACAGGGGCAAAAACCCATGAACAGCCTACTCTTTCAGTCAACATTCTTAAAACAGGAAACTGTCACATAAGGAAAGCAGCCAGTTACAAGATAGAAGAGCAGGAAGGACACAAACCAGAATCAATGGAAGAGGACTGTAAGAGCTCTTCCAATGACAATGGTTCCCCACCTCCTTGCAAGAAAAGGAGGACGAGTGATGATAGTTTGCAAGGAGAGTTCAAAAAGATAAAGGCCCCAACTTATGACAGAGAAATCAACTCAGGGGAAAAGGCTGAAGAATGGCTGTTGGGAATGAATAAATACTTTAAGGTTCATAATTATTCTAGTGAGATGCAAGCCCGACTAGCCATCTACAACTTGAATGGCAAAGCAGCCCGATGGTGGCGGGACTTGAAGCACACCAAGGAACAAGAATTAAGAGACATCACTTGGGATACATTCAGCAGAATATTCCAGGACAAGTATATGTCTGAAAGGTTCTTTGACAAGAAAATAAAAGAATTCCATGAGTTGAAAATGGGTTCACTGACAATGGAAGCATGCATAAACCGGTTCTTAGACTTGTTGCACTATGTACCTTATATTAAGGACGAGAAGGTAAAGATTCAGCAGTTCTTGGGTGGGCTGCCACCAAACTTTATAGAGAAGATAGAATTTGATATGCCCAAAACCCTTGATATAACCCTACATAAAGCAAGGTTGTGATATGAGCACAGGCAACCAAGGAACGACAACATCAACAGAAATAGAGACAGGTTCAGAACCTTCTCAGTCAATCGCAGACCAGGTTTTAGACCCCCACCTTATCGGAAACATATCAACAGTTTTCTACCCAACAAAGGCTTCAACCGACCTCAAGCTCGACCAAGTGCACCCCCACCACCAGCCAACATGCCAACATTCAACAAAGGGACAAAAGCAGTCCCACCAACTGTTTCTTGTTGGAAATGCCAAGGGCCACACTACTACAGATATTGTCCCAGCAAAACAGATGGGGTTTTACACAACATCCAAACAGAGCCTACCGTAGGGGACATGGCAAAGACACCTAGGATTTACACTGCTCTTGATGGCCGACAGGAAGATCACCAAGCCACCATGGTGGAAATTGAGGGTAAGATATCTAACACTGCCGTATCATTGCTAATAGACCCCGGCGCTTCCCGAAGTTATATCTCCCCTAAGATAGTCGACACCTGTAAGTTGAACCGAGAGCATCACGAGAAACCATGGCTGGTACAACTAGCCACTGGTGCTAAACGAAGGGTCTCCGAGTTAGTTAAAACTTGTGAGATAGACTTAAAGGGTTTTACAACTAGGATACAATTAAATATTCTACCCCTAGGATCGTACGATGTACTTATAGGCATGGATTGGCTAGAAAAACACCATGTCCTACTGGACTGCGCAAACAAGACCCTACTTTGCAAGGACAACCAAGGGAATCAAGAGACAATTCAGGGTATCCCTAGGAAAGTGTCCGTAAGACAGATATCTGCCTTACAAGCAAAGAAGTGCATCAGGAAGGGCTATAATCTCTTTTGCTGTTAACATCCGAAACTTAGAAACTGAAAGCGAACAAAGGATTGAAAACTTCCCAGTCCTCGTAGAATTCAAGGATGTATTTCCCAAAGAAATACCGGGATTAACACCCAAGCAAGACTTAGATTTCTCCATCGAACTAACACCCGGGTCAGTACTAGCTTCCAAAGCCCCGTACCGCATGAGCACGCCAGAATTGATGGAGCTCAAGATTCAGTTACAAGAGTTAATAGGTAAAGGATACATTCGACCAAGTGTGTCCCCTTGGGGCGCACCGATACTCTTAGTCAAGAAGAAAGATGAAACGATGCGAATGTGCATCGATTACCGCCAACTCAACAAGATGACCATTAAAAACCGCTATCCACTCCCTAGAATCGACGACTTGTTTGACCAATTAGGAGGAGCAAAGATCTTCTTAAAGATCAACTTACGATCTGGATATCACCAGGTGAGGGTCCGTGAAGAGGATATCAACAAGACCGCGTTTCGAACCCGTTACGGCGACTATGAGTTCGTAGTGATGCCCTTTGGGTTGACAAACGCACCGGCCAACTTTATGTGCATGATGAACAGTATCTTTAGTAACTATCTAGATAAATTCGTCTTAGTCTTTATCGACGACATTCTAATCTACTCCAAGAACGAAGTAGAACACGAGGAACACCTCCGTATTGTGTTACGTATATTACGGGAACACCAACTTTACGCCAATTTTAGTAAGTGCGATTTCTACAAACCCCAGATCCAATACTTAGGACAAATCATTTCCGAGAAGGGAATAGCCGTCGACCCCGAAAAGATAAAGGCTATCGAGGAATGGCCCACACCTACGTGTGTTTTTGACATAAGATCATTCTTATGTCTGGCCGGCTACTATCGGAAGTTCATCAAGAACTTCTCACGTATCGCATGTCCCATGACCGCCTTACAGAGGAAGGCAAACAAGTTTATTTGGAAGGCTAAGTGCAAAGAAAGCTTTCAGAAGTTGAAGCAGATACTGATTAGTGCACCGATTCTGCGTATCGCGGATCCCAACGGGGATTTCGTCGTTTGAACAGATGCAAGCAAGGAAGGACTCGGGGGAGTCCTTATGCAAGATAATTTTGGCATATGCTATGAATTGAGGAAACTAAAAGAGCATGAGAAGAACTACCCTACTCATGACCTTGAACTAGCCGCCATCATCCACGCTCTGAAAATGTGGCGTCATTATCTCATGGGAAAGAAATTCTTATTGATGACTGATAACATGAGCTTAAAGTACCTTTTCGATCAGCCCAACCTAAATGCCAGGCAGGCCAAGTGGTTGGCCTTCCTCAGTGAGTACCATTTCGAACTAAAACATATAAAAGGCAAGGAAAACAAAATTGTGGATGCCTTAAGCCATCGAGCACATATGCTTTACGAGGTCATGGTCAGCCAAACCGACTCAGACTTACACCACAGAATTTGAACGGCATGTAAGAGTAACCGTTGTTATACATAAATCCTTGCAAAGATTTAGGAAGACAGGCTCTTTCAACAACAGAAAGAGTATAAGATAGACGATTCAGGACTACTATGGTCGAAAGAGAGACTTTACGTTCTTGAGAGTGGAGACATTAGATCAAACATCCTCACCGAATTTCACCAGAAACCCTATTCAGGGCACCCCGAATATCAAAAGATGATATCGGCAGTAAAGAAACATTACTTTTGGCCTAAGTTGAAGGCTGACATCGCCATGTTCATCGCAAAATGTCAAGAATGCCAATTGGTCAAAGCAGAACATCAACACCCCTCCGGATTACTTCAACCTTTACCCATTCCGGAATGGAAATGAGAGGTAATAAGTATGGATTTCATTATAGGCTTACCCAAGAGTAAGAAATTGAACGACTCCATCTTTGTAGTGGTGGACAAGCTGTCTAAAGCAGCCCACTTCATACCAGTAAAATCCACCTACAAAGCAGTTCACATCGCGGAAATATTCCTGAAGGAAATATTTCGATTGCACGGGATCCCCAAAGCAATCATTTCCGATCGAGACATGAAGTTCACTAGAAACTTCTGGAGAGCATTGTTTTCCATTTTGAAGACCCAGTTACAATTTAGTACCGCAAACCACCCCCAAATCGATGGACAGATGGAACGAGTAAACCAAATTCTTAAGGATATGTTGAGAATGTATGTCATGAACAATGCCACTAAGTGGGAAGACTATTTACACCTCGTAGAATTTGCGTACAACAACGGTTATCAAACCTCGGCCAAAATGAGCCCTTTCGAGGTGCTCTACGGACGAAAAGGCGACATTATTGCATCTTCAAAACCCCACAGAATCCATACATTCGTTGGTTTAGCCAAAGGGCGACCCTTCCAGACTTCCAAATAGAATTCAATAAGCCAAAGGCACATGAAAGCCTCCCATAACCAATACGAAACACATAGATACACCACCAAAGATGCAAGAGGGCAGATCAACGTGGGTGGGCAGCTGGACTTACCACTACCATTGCCCATGTCAACAGAAGCCCTGGAGACCCACAGCAACCCATGCAGAAACCCTTCACAGATATCACCTTCCATTACAACAAGAAACACAAGTTAAAACCCTACGATTGATATCAAGGGAAGAAAGGATTACTCATAATAGCGTTGAGAATTTCCATACCGGAGAGGAGTATGGCACTCTCCACGCCACCAGTTGAGCTAAAAATGCCAAGTGCACTGACCATGAGCGTAGCTCTGGTCAGGGCACGAAGCCACCTCCAGAATTCAATGAAGTGCAAAACCAAAGCCAAATGAAAATGCAAAACACTTGTGCAAAGGGAAAAACCCCAAATTCGCGAACCCTCATTACCAACCTTTTACCCACCATACGATAGGGTGTAGTTAAGACTACACCAAACCCTGCATTAATGAAGTCTCAATATCCATGCAAAACTATAGTGTGGGTCGTGTGAAATAGCCATGACTTGCTTGGGGTACAATTGTTGTTCCAAGGTTTTCCATAACATAGCATTTCACCCTATAACCATTTCTTTTGGTGCCCTAGTAATTACATTATAGCATACCCCATTAGGACTTGACTTTCATGCTTGGCCTTTACCTGGTAAACTTAATCTTTGTTAGAATGTGGATAGATCCTTTAGGATAGAGTTGGCTCAGGGAAGACACCTGCAAATGACAAACATAAATATGTATTATAGCAAAAATGCTAAGTAAGACCAGAAACACCCACGAATACTCTTACCTCTCGGCAGCCTTGTCGGGGTGTGTTTTCCTCTCCTTGATTGATACAAGTCCCATAGTGGTTTCAACATCTCATCAACAAAGGCCATATCACCTGAAGGTGCCATTCAAACACTCACAATACATTCATAGGATTTCATTACAACTGTATGAAAGAATTGCTATTACAGTTACACCGACAATTGTAAACTCGTAACCGGGATACTTCAATCTTAAATTCCACATTGCTTCCGCAGGATTGAAAATGTAAGAAGCTAGAGAGATCATGATTATATAGGAATGGTAGACTTTCTTTCATCTACAGTAAGCATTTACATATTTTCCTAGTTTTAGAATTAACTTGCTACTATTTTATTCTCACTCAACATCTATTACAGGGACGGAATTTTTTTAAAATTTTTGCTATTTTTGGGATATTACAAGAATGCAAAACATTAGCTTTCAAAAATAGATAGTGATAATTGAAAACCTAGTTCTGTGCAGAGATGAAATGTATTACTTTTGTTACTAAGTAAATAAAATGCTATATGTTTGTTTTATGATATGCTGTTCTATTTTTTGAGTTTAGACATATATAATTGATATTGCAAAATTTAAAAGAAACACTACACTGTTAGTCTATCCATTGACTTGGCATTCTGCCCATCAATCATCTCACTTAATTCTACTTCTTTGTACTAGAGTACTATACAAAAACAGTATGGAAAAAATGCAGAGAAGATATTTAATCAATCATCTCATTTACTTAACCATCATTATACAAATTCATACCTAGGTTAGAAATTGAATCAGTTTCTTCTGTATAACTGTAAATACTAAATCTACAAATGCAAAAATCATTTAACTCAAAAATAACATGACAGAACAATGGAACCTGATGAATGTAGGAGAAACAAACAACCCAAGGAGCCTATTCCACCCAACCTACTCCTTAGATTGGGTGGAAGAGGCTCCTTGGGTTGTTTGTTTTATGATATGCTGTTCTATTTTTTGAGTTTAGACATATATAATTGATATTGCAGAATTTAAAAGAAACACTACACTGTTAGTCTATCCATTCACTTGGCATTCTGCCCATCAATCATCTCACTTAATTCTACTTCTTTGTACTAGAGTACTATACAAAAACAGTATGGAAAAAATGCAGAGAAGATATTTAATCAATCATCTCATTTACTTAACCATCATTGTACAAATTCATACCTAGGTCAGAAATTGAATCAGTTTCTTCTGTATAACTATAAATACTAAATCTACAAATGCAAAAATCATTTAACTGAAAAATAACATGACAGAACAGTAGAACCTGATGAATGTAGGAGAAACAAACAACCCAAGGAGCCTATTCCACCCAACCTACTTCTGAAGATAGCCAAATTACTTTCCTTAGGACCCCCGAACTTGTTGACTAAACCACCAGGAAAAAGAATCTGTAGAAGCTTTAGGTCATCCACTTGCAGCAACAACGTAGTTCATCCAGTCATATAGACTTAGCAGTCAAAGAGACCTGCACCAACACCTCTGGTTTCCTTCTCAGAATAAATTCAGTAGACTCACAATGCACATTCACTTAGCCTCCCTATTCGAATCTCTCAGTGATCACCTGATACACTTGAGGAATTATTTTTGCAGAAAATAATGTGGAGTTCCCTCCTCAATTCGAATTGCCTTCTCTAGGCTTCCTAATCCTTTTTAGTGGTTAACTTGGTCATTAATGAGCTAACAGCTCTTTTCCACCCACCTAGGGGTAATTCCACAAATTTAGGGGTAGTTGTCCCATAACCAACAGCTAGTGGTGGAGTGCAAATGCTGACACCTATTCCATGCCTTCTAACAACTTCCATTCCTCCTAGTGGGTCAATGAACACTCATTTAACAGTTCCCTTGGGTGTTTGTCTCATGTTTTAATTTATTAAATAATAATAATATGGCATTACAAACATCCTTGACGAGATTTGGTCATAATTACAAAACTTTGTAATTATAATTTAACATAATGTTTTTGCAAATACGTTGTTATCCAAAGCGTTCATTATGTGATGCAGTGCCTTTGCATCCTTCTTCTTGTGAATTTTGGTATCCTTTTGTCCATTTGTTAGGGATCGATAGGCTGCATCATTTGCTGGTTTGAAATAGACATTCCCGACATATTTCCACACATCTTCCGATCTGAGATAAACTGCCATCCTCGTGGCCCAGACATCATAGTCCTTTTTCCCCGTAAGAAGAGAAATATGAGACTGGTTGCTGCTACTAGAAGCCATAAACGCTGCAGAGTCTTTCACTGGCTTATTAAAAAAAATCTCCTTCCTTCTTTTTTTTTTTAAATGAAACCTCTTCACTTCCTTAAGAATAAAGACTTTTGTAAAGAAAAATCTCTTCTACTCTTGTTAAAAAAAAATTCTTACTTGAAGTAACTCGTAAAAAGTAACTTGTGAAAACAAAAAAAATAACCCAACTCAAAAATCTTCTCGTGGAGAAATTTTCGCTAGGCTTCTATAATCTTCGCGCTTTGGCCAATAGGGAGGCCGCGAAAATTCCCAAATTTTTGAATTTCGAAAGTTTGCCCTTTATTTTGGCGCCTCTATGCACGGAAGGGGTGTGGAAATTTCTTCAATTTTTTATTTTTTTTGCAAAACTCTTCGATCGATCTTCTTCCAAGCTCTCATACCAAACTGAAGGATGGAGACAGAGATAGACACAAAGATTATGCAGAAGATCAACTGATGCATTACAACCCAAAACTGAATGTGTATTTAAAACACTTATAAAAACCCTAAAAGTCTAACCTAGCTTTCGCATAGTGTTACATGTTTTATTAACTGAACTTCTAAATAATAACTAAAATTAAAGCTAAACTAACATAAATAATTACTATTTCTAACAAGATTTACAACCCAATCAAAAACATTTATCAATTATTAAAAGCATGAGCGTAACCCAATCAAACTTATATTCTAATATTAATTTGAAATTATCAATCACTATGTATAATCCATAATCGAAAACATCAACATTAGAGCATTCATAAATATAAAAAAATATGAGATCGTTCATATTGGAATAAAACACCATTCATACATTTTTGTGAATCATCTTATGTCAAGACAATAAGAGATATTCTTAGACTCTGCTGCATGAATGACATTATTCTTATCTGATTTACATGGATTCGAACCACTGAAGTGACTTGACCAACTGAAGGCTTGAATGCAACACTCACCAAACCATTCGATCCTCTACCTCGTATATGTTTTCCCGACGAGAGGTAGTCCCTGAGCTGGGCTGGGAAAAGGAAAACTATTCATAATTTCTCTCCATGTTCTAAAAGTTTCAATCCTCAACCAGTTTAAATTAAATGGAGGTAAGGAGTTAACTATTAATTCCTACCATGACCCATTCAACTCGAAGCGCACTAGGCTCGTTGACAACACAATAAAATTTCACAAACAATAAATATATTACTTTTAATAAAGGTCAGATCTTGTTTCAAGAGATTGCACCTATTGATATGAGTATTCAAGACATTACTGAGTCACACCTTTCTGAGGTCGCGCACTCTTTTAACCACAACATAAAAATATAAGAAGGCCAATGCATGATTATGTCTTGGGTCGATTCTCTACTTCATAGAGATCGCTTTCACCTGCACTCATGACACTCATAACACATTGAATAAACTTGCATTTACCATAAATGAATAGTCGAATCTAGCCGCATCTGTCTCTGTTCTTGAATCAGAAGGAATGGCAGATATGGCAGGTGATGTCAGCTCATTTGACTTCTCCTTTAATGGATTAGTCTACACAAAACTAAGTTCAGTGTCCTATAGGGAGACCGCCTACTCTTGAATCAACTAAACTCATCTATTCAAAAATTGAATAAATTGTAACTTAAATCAATCGCATAGCAAGAACGAAAACGATTACTGGATAAAAATCACTCATTCCTTGAAATAATTATAGAATAGTGGAATCGACCATCTCTGAATAAAGACTACCCTTCTCTTGGAAGAGTAATAAAGCAACGTGTGTATATATATCCCTTCTCTTGGAAGAGTAATAAAGCAACGTGTGTGTGTGTATTCTGGACTTAAATCCGTAAAGGAAAGATATCGTTCTTTCTTCTCAGGGCTGCTATGATTCCATATGATTCCAAAGAGCTATTTTCAGGCGCCGGTCCCCTTAAGGAAAAGACAGTTCTTCCCCTTTACTCAATAAACAAAAACTATAAGTATATAAACAAAGAGAATAATGGTTATGCCCAAGAAGATCACGATCTCCATTGCAGGAAAGACTTTCAAGGATTCGACAGCAAAAGGAACAATAATGTTCAGGGTTTAAGGAGTAACCCGGTTATATGCGTTCGAGACTCCTCTGGTCAATGCAAACAAGTTAAATATTTTCCCAATTAATTTGACAGACAAGAGGATGATAATAACCCAGTGAATAAATCATCAGTACTACGGAAAAATCGCCCTCGTCAATTCAAAAACCGAATGTAAATATTTTATTGTTAGAACCACAACTAACAATGAGGTATTCGACTTTCTTTCCCCTAGTTTGAACAAGAGAATTATTTGGAAATATAACTCACATTCTTCTTCCTTCTTTAGTGCAGAAAACCAATAACAGTATATGATACTTATCTTTCATTTAAAGGGATCCATACGTACTCGCGCAACTTGTGTTATTGATACTTACACCCAACTCTATCTCTGGTCTTCAACGCGAATCCTCCATTTTCTTGCAGGGGTATCCTTGCCCTCAAAGACATCATCCTTCTTTTTCTTGAACGCCGCCCTACAGCCATCAACTGAACCAATGGATCGGCCGCCCGCTTTTAAGTTGGGATCTGTGAGAGGAGAACCCTAACGGTTCAAAAGGACAACCATTTTTTTTCAAACACTTGGAGTTCTAACTAAATATTAACTATTTGAATCATTGACTAAAATAAAATATTATCCCATTCTCTTGGAAGATGGGCGCTTGAGGAAATGGCCCTAGCAATACCTTATACACTCAACATTTTATAAAATATGAATCACATTACAAAGCCTTATTTTTTTTACTACTTAAGTATTTTCATTCACATATGCTTTATTATAACTATATCTCTTATTAAAGTTAGAATTCTAAGGAAATACCTCCTTTAAATATAAAGTTACGTGCCTTTGGAAACCTTTATTCCAAGGGCCTCTTCCTTTTCACTCGGATATAATTATAATTGGATATTCTATTCTCTTTATTGGTATAATTTTTTAAAGTAAAAATATCAAGGATAATCGCTTAGTTAATTCTTAGGATCGTCTACTAAAAATTAGTTTTTAGGCTAATTAACACGTCATAGGTACTTAACAATGCAATCCCCTCGCATTCTTTGTCGGGACCAACATATCAACCATATATATAAAAATTTTACTTAGTTTTGTGTAATAGCTCTTAGTATTAATTAGCCTATTAATGCTAAAAGTTAGGTCTTAGGAGTTTGTTACTACTTTGTGGCAGACAATAGTATCTTCAGCATCCCTCTCTAGGACTGGCCAATTACTTATAAATTTAAGCGATCTCCTCTAGTGACCTTAACAGTTCACTTCTTTTAGGTGCATGTGACATCATGACGACACTTGTCACCAACTCATGGCCTATCATCCATTAAACTATTCCCCCTAGTGGATTCATGCCCCTATCGTTTAGTTGCATCAAGCCTCCAGTCTCCTAAGTCTACAATTTCACAATACAAAATAACTTAGGAAAATACTTACATAGTTTACCGACAGGGATTTGTCCTTGAGCTTCTCATCAAGAACTCTTACATAATACATTGTATATATGTCTTTCGGTTACAAAGTAGTAGGGGTAAAAGTGGAGGTTACATTCCAACCCCCTTAAAATTAACACCGTCCTGATGTTATGTTCCCTTGAAACTTTGCCTTCATTTCTTTATAACAATCTTCAATTGTCTTTGCTTCATTTTCCAAAATTTCTACATCTTTGGCATCTCTTCTTTGGATGTCTTAAATGCATTTGTCTTCCTTCACATGTACTTTAGATAAACAATGGCCTTTTCGGGACTGTAAACATAAAACATATGCATATCATGACTTTTTTGAAAATCAAGAAGAATATAAATAATTCTTTCTTTTGAAACATATTATAGTTGCTTTTCATGGAAATTCTTTAAGTTCCATTCCACTCACAATTATCATAATGACGCACCTGCGCATATATTAATTATTCAAGAAGTATATATACAAATCATCATTTAAGGTAAAATTATCTAAACATTTCATTTCGTGGCACATAACTTTTCCATTTATATCATCTGCACCCATACCATCCGTATGGTTGTACTCCTCCCTAAGTACTTTTAGTCATTTTCAATTTACTTTTCCTCATAAAGAAATCACATCCATTCTCGTAACTTGAACGCATCATGAACATAATGTAAGCATAACATGAACATAATAAAACAATAACATGAACATAATCAAAATTTGAAAACTCCTATTTATAATAGTACTAAATATATATATATAGGTAGTTCAATCTGTGAGCATAAGATGCGCACATGGTCATTAACAAATACCATTACAGGGACTATGGCCTTATACTACGGTGTAGTCCAAGACCCCTTTACATGCTCTTTGAGGTTCCTCGGGTCTCCACACGACTCGCGGCTGCAACAAGCCCCATCCAACATGAGGACGATGCCCTTTTACTTTACAATATAGTTTCAGGTGCATCTCCTACTGGTGCTTTTCAGGATGTGCATACAACATGGGAGTCCCCACAGTTTTTCGTCAAATTAGATGCCAAGCCAATACATGATTGGTATTATTAGGCCAATTCCAAACCAATGTTTACTTTGTCTTAACAAGAACTCATATTACTCACACATCTTTCACCTTATTAGGTTCATTTGTTAGACATGGTCTTGATTATGTTAGTAGGTGAGAGCATTCTTGTTTTTTATTAATTCCATTTCTCTTAAGGGTTACCTTTTACAAATTGGAAATCAATACTCTGATGCATCAATTAATATATAAAGTCATCCAAGACTTTCATTCTTACTTTGGAGTTTCCATAATACATTTCCTGCAGTTACTCCAAATCAATGTCAATTCAAGTGACATATATCAAAAATGAAATATTAAGATCATCACATCTTAAATGTACTTGATGTTCTAGAGTCCTCCGACCCAACATCAAATCAACATAACAAGCTTAAATAATTTATATGATTTACAGCCTACGAGCTCAACATCGAGACATGTATTTTCTAAGTCTACCAAGGCTTGACTAGCAATAAACATAATATATGCTAAACATGTATAAGCATTAACATAACTATGCCACATATACACTTTACATTCTCATAATGTTATATTTCAAGTGTTTCATTAGAAATTTAAGCCTACCAATCTGTTTCATAGATACTTTAGGCAATTGCTTGCATTTGGTAAACTTCCAATAGCTTTATGGTATCATTAAAAAACAATTATTGTTTCACAATTCATACCAAAAGTTACCTTGTGAATTTGATTTTCATTATATTCAGTGATCCACATAGTAGTTGGCATTATTATCGGATGCTAACATCGACTGTGACAAGTCATCGACTTAGAAAAAACTTCGACAGGTTACGAATTCGACACGAATTCGACAAACTCAACAGCTTCGACAAGTTCCGTGACCTCAACAGTTTTGCGACGTCGACCTGCAACTTGTGACTGACACACTACGACATATTGTCTCTCTGTCTTCCAGTCGACTGTAACGATTGAACTTCCAAAACCGTTCTAACTTCTTTTGTAACTGAACGTAACGGGAAGGCACCCAAGCGTCTCAACGTTCTACATAAGCATGTATAATATTGTAATATATAAGTCATGATCTTATATCCAGTAATAGAGAAATCAATTCGCATTCCTGCATATTGTCTGTGTGTATTTTTGTTTATTGGCGTAGTGTATTCCTGCTTTGCTTATTCTATTTCTTAAGCTTCCGCCATAACAGAGCCGACTCATTCAGTCGAACTATTGTCCCCCTCATGCTTCCTAGTCACGTGCAGATCATTGGTATCAGAGCAATCAATTGTGTTCGTGCTTAAGTTTTGCGTAGACACTTCTAGTGAAGTTACCTAAATTATGCTTGTTCAAACACGCTCGCAATCTCAGCAATCTAAGCAGACACTACCTCCATAGATGGCAGAAGAAAAAGATGATAGACATGCAACGGACGAGACAACACAACTTATTGAGCAAGCGCTGACTCGACAACGAACCGAAACGTTCGCCCAGTTCAATGAAATTCTCATGCGATTTGCTCCGACATCCGGGGAATTTTCGACGAGAATTAACTACAATAAAATCATCCCCTTCAAAGTGCGAATAAATTTGGACATACCGAATCTAGAAGGAAATATTGATGCGGAATCCATCGACAATTGGGTACAACAATTGGAATCCTATTACTCTGTGAATTAACTCTCAGAAGCTAACAAGATCATCATTGCATCCTTAAAGATGTCAACATCTGTGCACTGCTCGTGGGAGAGACTCTCGACAAAGATGGAAAAAATCGGATACCCCATCGACACATGGGATAAGTTTGTCGAATACGTCCGAAAGGAATTTTACCAGCCCAAATACCTTGAACAACAGTATATGAAGTGGTAGCAGCTAAGGCAATGTAAATACCAATTAGTATAGAGTTACACCAACGAGTTCTACTGACTCATGGCTAGACTTGCGTCCAAGAAGAAGAGAAATTGCTTGTTCTGAAGTACATCAACGGACTCTCCCAGTACATTCAGAAGGAGATGGAATTTATTACTGTCAATACGCTCACGGATGCATTCCACTATGCCAACAAACTTGAAACCAAGCAGAAGGGGAAATCACGCTCCGCGACAAAGCCAACATCAGGACGACTACCCGACAAGAAGGCACCAGCCGACTTTGACAAGTTGAAATCTTCTCAATCGACACTGCCAAAGCCAGATCACAGCAAAAATCCTTTTCATAAAAGGGAACGTAGCAAACAACCACCTAACGGGAAATGGTGTGATTACCACCACTCATCTTGGCATGATACGTCTGAATGCAAAGCTCGGAAGACATTTTTGGCAAAAGAGTCGACATCTGACGCATTCGACAAGATGGTGGAAGAACTTGATCCAGACACAACGCCCCTCTTGACATCAACATCGACCACTCCAGCAGCCTCGACTATCGTCGACAAGGAGGAACGAGATCACCTGTTCCATACACGGATATGGGTTCAGAGTAATCCATTACATCTAATTGTGGATAACGGTATCCATAAGAACTTCATTTCTGAATATCTCATGAAGAAACTAGGCCTTGTCACCACTCTGCATCCTCAACCTTACAACATCGGTTGGATGAAGGATGGAGAGGAACTACAGATCACCCGACAATGCAAACTCACCTACTTCATAAATCCTTTTGAATATGAAGTACTTTGCAAGGTGGAACCACTCTCCGTAGCTGACGCCTTGTTTGGGAAACCTTACTTGTGGGATAACCATGGAAGTTACCAGTCACGACCTCAGAAGGTAATTGTCATAATCCAAAATCAATGGTATGACATACCAAAGTGACGACCTACACCAACAGTCTCAATGATATCTTCTAAACAAACATAGAAGCTCATCAAACATGCTCAAAAGTTCGCATTAATCATGATCAAACCACAACATTCTAGGAAGACTGCAGCAATAAGTCGACTCACCGACCAATGCAGCTCCCGACATAAGCAATTGGTCAACAATGTTCTCAATGAGTATCAGAGTTTATTCCAAGATCCAGACGAAGTACCTCGACATTGCCAGGTAAAACACTCCATTGAACTTTCTCCTAGTTCTTATTTGCCTAACGCATCTGTTTACAAAAGATCCATTCTCAAAAATTAAGAGATTCACAGACAAATCCAAGACTTGATCGAAAAAGGTCATATCTGACCCAGCTTCTCTCCTTGTGGAAACCCAGTCGTCCTCGTTCGAAAGAAATACAGGACTTGGCCCATGTGCATCGACTACCAGGCACTCAACAAAATTTTGGTAAAGATTCGCTACCCTCTGCCGCAGATAGACGAGCTTATGGACTATCTAAAAGGTTCCAAATTCCTTACTAAGCTCGACCTCAAGTCGGGATATCATCAAATTCCAATCGAGCCCGCAAATGTGTGGAAAACTACATTCAAGACCAAGGAAGGATTGTTTGAATGGTTAGTCATGTCTTTCGGCTTAACCAATGCACCTGCAACCTTCATGCGATATATGGATAACATCCTTCGACCTTTCATAGGAAAATGGGTCATTGTCTATCTTGACGACATACTGATTTCCAGTCGATCATGGGAAGAACATGTCAGACACCTTCGATAAGTCCTCGACACTCTCCAAAAACATCGAATTTACTTGAACATGGAAAAGTTGTAATATCCCTCTTCCTCCCTTAGGGTTTCTACAACAGAAAGTGCAACTATGTACCCACCAACGACAAAGAGCTCATAGAAATAGCTCTATAGGTAAAACTCTGTAAGTATGATTATGTTTTCCTAAGTGTAAAGTGAATTTGTAGACTTAGGAGACTGAAGGCTTGATGCAACAAAACGATTGGGGCATGGAATCCACTAGGGGTAGAGGGTGAATGGCTTGGTAGCCATGAATTTTGATGACAATGGTCATCCTAATGTCCTGAGCACTTAAAGTGAACTGAGATGTTCACCAAGCAAACACTTAAGTTTAAAAGTATGTTAATAATCACTCCTAAGATTAGGACGCCGAAGAAACTTCTAATCGTTGGAAGGCAATAATAATCTATTGGCCTAACTATTTGCATGGGGCTAACCCATATTGAGCACCATTAAGTAAAAACAAGAAGTTGGCCTAAATAACATTAGTACATTGGCCTCGACAAAAGATTTTGTTAAAATTCCTAAGCAAAAAATGATTAGTATTTTCCTAATTATTAATTAGGAATAAAAGATAAAAATGATTTGTTATACCCAGAAAACATATTGGTATTTATAAATAATGATTTAAAAGATTATTGCAAATAAGATAAATAAAGTGAGCAAGATCAAGGAAAGGCTGATTGTCCTTGATTAAAAGTAAAAGCTTTGGAAGAATTAAAAAGCTATAAAAGTTTATCTACCAAAGAAGAAAAGATTAACTAGTAGTTAAATGCATGGGTATGCACGGATAACTACTAACTAATGCATGAGTACGCATGGATAACTCTAGTCTATTAATATCCAGTTAACTAATTAAGTAAAGATTGACTAAGTAAATCAATCAGTTAAAGCTAACTAAGTTAATGTTAGCTAATTAGTTAAATATCAATTAAACTAATTAAATAAAGATTGACTATGAAATTCAATCAGTTGAAGATTAGCCAACTAAGTTAAGGTTAACTAATTTTAAGGATAAGTTCAGATATCTAGTTATGTTTAGATAAAATATTTATTTAAAGTAAATTAATTATATTCGGTTAAAGATTAGTTAATCGATTAACTAAAGGTCGACTGAGTAAGTCGAGGAGTTAAGATTAACTAAAATTAATATAAGTCAAGTTCTAACAAAAACTTATCTTTATAGTCCAAACCTAACTTTGACTATAAAGAGGGCATTATGGTGTTCGTAAAGGGGATTCTTACTCTCCTTTTTCTTCATCTTGGAAGGAAAAAGAAGGAACATAAAAGATAAATAAAATCAACTAGAGGAAAGAGAGCACTAACCTGACACCCTAGTGGATTCGTGCCCAGCTCGAGGGTGGTCTCTCAGCTGAAAAACCTACGTCGGATAGAGGTCAATTTGGATGGGAGGAACGTTGAAGTCAAGCTTTTGGTTGCTCATTCTAATTATGGAAGATAAGTGTCTTTCCTTATTTATTTTGTTTTATTATGCGACTTAAAATTTAATTATTAGAGTTAGTCATTTGTTGAAGTTAAAGTTTAGTTATTTGTCTAAATTGAAGTTTAGTTATTAGGTTAAATTAAAGTTTAAATATTTGTTTGAATTGGAGTTTAGTTATTTAATTAAATCGGAGATTAAATTATTTGTTTAAATTAAAGATTAAATTATTATTATTTCTATTTGAAATTTAATTATTGGAAGATAGGTCCAATTCTTTTGACATGTTATAGTGTTCTTTAAAATATACTTATTCTCTCTATGAATTTATAATTGGGATCTTGGAGCAGCGTTTTTTTGTGTGTGGTTGAAACAGGTCACAGCTCATAAATTTCAAAGTATAGCTCCGAGCAGAGGGGGCGCAACTCAGCTCTGCACACGCATGTTTTTCTTATCCTTGGGTATGCTACATCGATTCCTTCTATCTCCATTTATATATGTGTGTGTGTGTGTGTGTGTGTGTGTGTGACGAGTGTTATCTTTCAATTATTTCGGAACGCCTTGGTTTGCAATACGTTTTCTACATGAGATCTCGTGTTATGCCACATTCCATCTCCTTTTATTGAATAAATTGTTGTAGACGTGGAGGCTTAAGCAGAGCATGTATCCACTCTATTACTTCACTGAAGTTTCGTTGACTCTGCTCTAGTTGGGTTAAAGGTTTCCACCCATTGCTTACACCAAGACTCGATCCAGACCTTATCTTTGTATTACCTAGATAAACAAACATAAATTCACAACTACTCTGATCGTTAAGCTTTTGGGCAGCACGTCTAATTCTTCTATCTAGCCTACATAGGGGTATGCAAAAAAAAAAAACAATGGTCAAACTGCTTTTGCGTGTGGGTGTATTGTTTCTTTTTAAGGTCAATGTTTCCTTATGTAGACAACTCCATCCCTTGAAATTCCTCACACATCTGTCATTTTTCGGGTACAACCCAACTTAGCATTGGAACATTTTCTCTCATTATCGTAGATCCCTGGTTCGCACAGATCTTTGTCATTTTTCCATAATCTCCTTAGTAACTCATTGCCCACTAGTCTCCCTTACCTCCTTGACATTGGCTGAGTGTTGGTTCCTAAATTTTCTGGCAGTAGGCTACGTCAATTGTAGGTAACGCATGAACTGGATAACGTTTGATTGCGGCGTAAGGTTAAAATGTCGGTTCCAGATTACCAAGACTTAAGGACTCTGCGTGTTATCTTTAGACTGCAACTACATGTTAAGACAGATGTTGATTGTGTGTTAAATTATGGCAGTTTACTGCATCAAGTTGAAGTATTAAGTTGAGTGTTAGTTAATGCGCATGAGTATCCTTAGTTTAAATATCTATAGATATTGTTTAACATGAAGTCACAAGTTATATAAATATTTTAAGTGAAGGTGTGACATGTAGTTAAGAGGTTATATATATATAGAGGATGTACTACATGAAGTTCCAATAAATCAATTAAATTATTCTCTCTCTCTCTCTCTCTCTCTCTCTCTCTCTATATATATATATATATATATATATATATTATAGAGGATGTATTACATGAAGTTTCAATAAATCAATTAAATTATTCTATATATATATGACCAATACTTGAGATTTTTGTTAAAAATATTAGAGGCATATATCATATGAAAAATAGTTAATATATATGTGGATATTAATGAATGGTAGACTTAAAGTACATCAACACTAAAGAAAGGTTATGAACCAGAATATAAACCGTAATTTGGATCACATTAACAAAAAAGTCATTAAAAGGAATTAAGGTTCAAGATATTTAAATTTTGTCCACATCTTTATAAAAAGCATGGTATATGGCGAATCATGTATGAAAGTTAAGTTATAATTGCATATATTTAGAATTGACAGAGTTAGGATTGTTATTAAGTAAGTAAATTCAAACACTAAAAACAGTTACCATGAAAAGGGCGCAACATGATGTTGCAAAGGAAAATTATTATTTATGTTCTAATTGATTTTGGAAAAATCATATGTATGCATGTATTTTATGATAAAATGCTAGAAACAACTTGTGTTCGTTGTGAAACGTACGGGTACGAAGAGCAAAAAAATCTTAAGGATATCTAAAAAGATGTCAAAGCAAGCAAGATGGCTGAAAATTGTATGCTTACAAAGAAAACTAAAAGTTGAAGATAATGTTTGGAAGGGTACGAACACTAAGGACGATGTTATTCTTAAGGAGGGGAGGATGTAATATCCCTCTTTCTGCCTTAGGGTTTCTGCAATAGAAAGTACAACTGTGTACCCACCAACGGCATAGAGCTCATGGAAATAGCTCTACAGGTAAAACTCTGTAAGTATGATTATGTTTTCCTAAGTGTAAAGTGAATTTGTAGAGTTAGGAGACTGAAGGCTTGATGCAACGAAACGATTGGGGCATGGAATCCACTAGGGGTAGAGGGTGAATGGCCTGGTAGCCATGAATTTTGATGAAAGTGGTCATCCCAATGTCGTGAGCAGTTAAAGTGAACTGAGATGTTCACCAAGCAAACACTTAAGTTTAAAAGTATGTTAATAATCAGTCTTAAGATAAGGACGCCGGAGAAACTTCTAATCATCGGAAGGCAGTAATAATATACATTGGCCTAACTATTTGCATGGGGCTAACCCATATTGAGCGCCATTAAGTAAAAACAAGAAGTTAGCCTAAATAACATTAGTACATTGGCCTCGACAAAATATTTTGTTAAAATTCCTAAGCAGAAAATGATTAATATTTTCCTAATTATAAATTAGGAATAAAAGATAAAAATGATTTGTTATACCCAGAAAACATATTGGTATTTATAAATAACGATTTAAAAGATTATTGCAAATAAGATAAATAAAGTGAGCAAGATTAAGGAAACACTGATTGTCCTTGATTAAAAGTAAAAGCTTTATAAGAAGTAAAAAGCTATAAAATTTTATCTATCAAAGAAGAAAAGATTAACTAGCAGTTAAATGCATGGGTATGCAGGGATATGTAACATCCTGATTTTGAACCCATTGCATTAAAATGTAAATGATGTAATATTGTTATAAAATCATGGTGAGGAGCTCAAGGCCAAGGCCCTGCCATCGATTTAGTGATGCACATGGTTTACGTGCTAGCCAGGCACAATGGAATTTCAAATATCATGTAAATATGCATTTTAATAAAATACCCACAACTAGTTATGCAATGCAAAAAGAGATGGGGGCATGATTTTACAAGGAATTGGGAGGGAAATATTCAAACCCTTGGAGCAAATCAAGTCATGCCAAGTGTCAATGAGAGAACCCATAAAACCCTCATCTACCCATGTTGACTTTGGCACCCAATCATTCATTTCTCCCAAGAGTTGGTTGAAATAGTTAATGCCTTGGGGAATGGAGAGGTATGGCTGTCCAAATTCGAGTATGGGCAAGCCACCCTTCATGGAAAATTGTGTTTGACTTCTTGGGCAAGAAAGGAGCCACAAAATTGCTCCCCAAGGCATTACCCATCAACCAGTTTTGCCTCTCTCACGTTTTTGGAGTCACCTGGGCGTCTTCCCTCCACGTTTTAATGGTTTTCCCTTGTTTTCTAGCTGGAAAGAAGGAATTTTGGGTGTTGCGGAGCTGCTGAGAGGAAGGAAGCTCAATTTGGGGTTTCACTAAGGCCATTTTGGCCATTTGAAACGCTCATAACCTATGGGAGAAATCAGGTTTTTTTCCATGGGGTCAAATTCCCCTTCCCATAGTTCGTTTTGGGTGAGCCAATGGGATCCCTGGGTGATCCCAATGATTGTGTTTGCTATGTGTATAAAGAGTATGTTGGGGTATGAGTTATGGGTATCCATTGATTTGGCTTGTGCTTGAGTGCAAGTATCCATAAATGAAGAGGGTTCATATTTAGCCTGATAAACATAGCTATAGACTGGATTGGCTTAGATGTGATGTTTGCTTGGATTGTGTTGAGCTTGAGAGTCCCCTTTTCCTTGTAGAAATCATGCCCAGCTCGGGGTTGGTCGTTGCGTTGAGAGATTGATGAACACAACTGGCCTATGGTTGGGTGAAACGTTGCAGCGACATAGCTAGTTGCTTGGGGCAAATTTACATCAAGATGAGTATATTTGTTATGTGTATTTACTTTTGCAATGTTTTAATTATTTGATGAATGTTATCAATATGCTGGAATTTGCATGATATATGTGTGTAGAATAATTTTACTTCCACTGTGTTTGATAGATCTGCACATACATATGTTTTTATTTGTATGAATCCAATGAATCGGGCTGAGTTTATGTAAAAGCCCAAGATCTGCAGTCATGTTCCCTTCCTGGTATTGAATCCACGGGAGGGGACGTGACAGGATAACTAGTAACTAATGCATGAGTATGTATGGATAACTCTCAGCTATTAATATTCAGTTAACTAATTAAATAAAGATTGACTAAGTAAATCAATCAGTTATTTAGCTAACTAAGTTAATGTTAGCTAAGTTAAATATATCAATTAAACTAATTAAATAAAGATTGACTATGAAAGTCAATCAATTTAAGATTATCCAACTAAGTTAAGATTAGCTAATTTTAAGGATAATTTCAGATATCTAGTTATGTTTAGATAAAATAATTATGTAAAGTAAATTAATTACATTCAGTTAAAGATCAGTTTATTGATTAACTAAAGGTCGACTGAGTAAGACGAGGAGTTAAGATTAACTAAAATTAAAATAAGTCAAGTTCTAACAAGAACTTATCTTTATAGTCCAAACCTAACTTTGACTATAAAGAGGGCATTATGGTGTTCATAAAGGGGGTTCTTATTCTCCTTTTTCTTCATCTTGGAAGGAAAAAGAAGGAACAAAAAAGATAAATAAAATCAACTAGAGGAAAGAGAGCACTAACTTGGCGCCCTAGTGGATTCGTGCCCAACTCGGGGGTGGTCTCTTGGCGGAAAAACCTACGCCGAGCAGAGGTCAATTTGGATGGGAGGAACGTTGAAGTCAAGCTTTCGGTTGCTCATTCTAATTATAGAAGATAAGTGTATTTTCTTATTTATTTTGTTTTATTATGCGACTGAAAATTTAATTTTTAGAGTTAGTCATTTGTTGAAGTTAAAGTTTAGTTATTAGGTTAAATTAAAGTTTAAATATTTGTTTGAATTGGATTTTAGTTATTTAATTAAATCGGAGGTTAAATTATTTGTTTAAATTAAAGCTTAAATTATTATTATTTCTATTTGAAATTTAATTATTTGAAGATAGGTCCAATTCTTTTGACATGTTATAGTGTTCTTAAAATATACTTATTCTCTCTATCACTTTATAATTGGGATCTTGGCATAGCCTTTTTGTTTGTGTGGTTGAAACATGTCACAGCTCAAAAATTTCAGAGTATAGCTCTAAGCAAAGCACGTATCCACTATATTACTTCACTGAAGTTTCGTTGACTCTGTTCTAGTTGGGTTAAAGGTTTCCACTCATCGCTTACACCAAGACTCGATCCATACCTTACCTTTGTATAAACACACATAAATTCACAACTACTCTGATCATTAAGCTTTTGGGCAGCGCGTTTAATTCTTCTATATAGCCTACGTAGGGGTCTGCAAAAAAAAAATAAAGCAATGGCCAAACCGCTTCTGCGTTTGGGTGTACCGTTTCTTTTGAAGGTCAATGTTTCCTTATGTAGACAGCTCCATCCCTTGAAATTCCTCACACATCTGTCATTTTTCGGTTACAACCCAACTTAGCATTGGAACGTTTTCTCTCATTATCATAGATCCCTGGTTTGCACAGATCTCTATCATTTTTCCACGAACTCCTTAGTAACTCGCTGCCCACTACTCTCCATTACCTCCTTGACATTGGCTAAGTGTTGGTTCCTAAATTTTCTGGCAGTAGGCTACGTCAGTTGTAGATAACGCATGAATTAGATAATGTTTGACTATGGCGTAAGGTTAAAATGCCGGTTCCAGATTACCAAGACTTAAGGGCTCTGTGTGTTATCTTTAGATTGCAACTGCATTTTAAGACAGATGTTAATTGTGTGTTAAATTATGGCAGTTTACTGCATCAAGTTGAAGTATTAAGTTGAGTGTTAGTTAATGCACATGAGTATCCTTAGTTTAAATATCTGTAGATTTTTATAGAGGATGTATTACATGAAGTTCCAATAAATCAATTAAATTATTCTATATATATATGACCAATACTTGAGATTTTTGGTTTAAAAAATTAGAGGCATATATCATATGAAAAGTAGTTAATATATATGTGGATATTAATGAATGGTAGACTTAAAGTACATTAGCACTAAAGAAAGGTTATAAACCAGAATATGAACCGTAATTTGGATCACATTAACAAAAAATTCATTAAAAGGAATTAAAGTTCACGATATGTAAAAATTTTCCACATCTTTATAAAAAGCATTGTATATGGCTAATCATATGGAAGTTAAGTTATAATTGCATATATTTAGAATTGATAGAGTTATGATAGTTGATACCTGCATTGTTGAATGAAGAGGCTTGAATGAGATGTTCCAACTCATAGATTAAATATGGACTTTTTACGTCTTAATGTTAATTATAGTGGAAAACAACTTGTAGAGTTAATTTTTATATCTTTATAAAACATAGAGAATGAGGATAGTCTATGTGTTTGGTTTGTATGATCATATAGAACTAAAATGCATAGTTGTGATTTGAAACGACAAAGGATATACCCTAGAGTTTAGGGAAAAGAGGATCTAACCCTTAAGTAAAAAATATATATTCATTCTCCATAAATTTTAGGTAGGAAGTGTTAAATACTAGATAGCTTCTAAATTAAGATCATATGGATATAATTTAAAGTATAAAATTATGTGGTAGAAGACATTGCCTTTTTACTATGTGTGTTAAATTGAGTTTTCATATATAATGCATATATATAAGTTTTCCATACTTGTTAGAAAGGTTTATAATAGATATTTGAGGTATCGTCTTAGCAAGCAAATGTTTAAGGATTCTATATTTGTCAAAGTAAAAGGAAAATAATCATCCTTATATATAAAGAATTAGTTATTGCTCAGGTACAAGAGTTGCCTATATATTTAGAAGGAAGTTAAGATTAGAATTCCAGATCTCATATTGAAGAGAGTCAATGATTTAAATGTATATAGAGGATATATATATAGTCGATGGATATAGAATGATCGATAGTGAATTTTCCTCATTGTCGAAATGTGGAAGAGGAGAATGTACTCTTATTGGCATAAGGTAATCACCGAGCTAACCTAATTAGATGTAGGTGAAACAAATTTAGAAGAACGCCAACCCAACTCTTAGTGTTGATGAAAATGAAGGGAAACTTCAACGAAGTTATCAGTGATTGAAGATAATTTATGTCCAACTCGTAAGTTTCGACGCTACAGAGACCTTTAAGAAAAAAAAATTAGGGTGTATTTTGAGGGACATTACAAAAGTGCACCTTTGCGATGAACAACATCAGATATTTGGGGTATGTAATTGACTCTGCAGGAATTCACATCGATCCAGACAAAGTACAAATCCTCAAAGATTGGTCCATTCCTCAAAGCATTCAAGAACTAAGAAGTTTTCTTGGTTTGGCAAATTTTTATCGACAATTCATACTCAGCTTCAGTCACATAGCGTGGCCCTTGAATCAGTTGACAAAGGAAAATGGAAAAACTGTCTTCAAATGGACATCGACACAACAAGAATCTTTTGAACAGCTCAAGCATAAGCTCTGCACTGCACAGGTACTTGTGTTACCTGATTTGCATCAGCCCTTTGAGATTGAGACGGACGCATTGGACTATGCCTTGGGCGCAGTGATCACTAAGTCTAGTCACCCAGTCGCTTTTCATTCGGAAAATTTTAATGACATGGTTAGAAGATATTCGATGTATGAAAAATAATTGTACACCATTGCGCAAGCTCTCAAGAAAAGGAGGCATTACATCATTGGCAAGGAAACGGTCATCCTCACTGACCATAAGCCTCTACAGTTTGCTCTGACCCAGTGGAAACTACAAACAACCAGACAACTCAAGTGTATTAATTACCTACAACAATTCCATTTGGTGATTAAGTATCGGAAAGGTAAATCTAACGCTACCGCCGATTGTCTAAGTCGACCACCCATTATTGTCCTTTTCACAGTAATGAGTATGTAGGGATACGACACAACCACTTGGCCTCAATTGTATCAGGATGACAACGAATTCTCAACGGTCTATCTACAAATTCAGACTGACAAGTCATCGACCTTCGACTACTTCCTGAAAAATACCTAGCTATACAAGCTTGTACAGCTTTGTGTACCAACCGGTGAGCATCAACAGCAGCTCATTTGGGACGCGCACTACAACAAGACTACAGGACACTTTGGAGTAGCAAAGACACTTTCTATTCTCTAGAAGTATTTCTTTTGGCCTACACTTAAAACCGACATCAAAAAGTACATTCGATCATGTGTGGTTTGTGCCATTGTTGATCCGCCTAATTGACGATAGGGATTGTACACACCTCTTCCAGTTCCTAATTGACCATGGGAATTTATTTCTATGGACTACTTGACGGGATATCCTACTATCAAACATCAACATGACACGATCTTAGTATTATTCGATAGATTTTCCAAGATGGCCATTCTCATTACATGTAAGAAGACGACGACGGCACAACAGACTACTTAGATCTTCTTTACACATGTTTGTATACACTTTGGTTTACCGACAACCATTACTTCTAACAGAGATGCTATATTCGTCAACATCTTTTTGAAGACTCTCTAGCAACAGCTGGACACACGACTCTCATTGTCGACAACTTTCCATCCTCAGACCGATGGATAGATGAAAGCTGTGAATCGCTTGGTCGTACAACTGCTTCGCATGTACAACCACAAGCATCGACGAACATGGGATGAAATTCTTCCATACATACAACACAGTTACAATCGTGCTCAACACAACTCTACGGGCAAGAGTCCATTTTAGAATTGTTACGTATTTCAACCCTCAACGCCTATCGACCTGATCAGCTCCTCGACATAGTCGACCCCGACACCGAATACAACTAGCGGGAAGTTGATAAAGCATTGAAGTTTCGAGATCAAATCTGTAACATCCAGAAGCAAGCACATGAAATGTTGCAACGAGTAGATGTGAAATCTAAGGCCTGACACGACAAGCATCGTATTCCTCATTCATTCCAAATTGGGGATAAGGTCTGGTTACATCTCAAGAAGGAATGCTTCACCGGTCCATTCAAGAAGCTCAAACCTTTGCGATATGGTCTGTACAGTATTCTTCGACGGATTGGAGAAAACGCTTTCTAGCTCGACATTCCTGCATGTCTGTGTATGCATCCAATATTCAATGTTGATCTACTTCGACCACACCATGCACCACTATTGGAACAGAATGATCTACCGACAGCAGAACTTGAAGACATCCATACAGATGTTCAGGAACCTCTTCCTTGTAACACCATCGTGGGGTGACGAGTATGCCATACAAGGACGAACACCAAACCCTTGTTTTATATTGCTAAAGTCAGATAGCTCCCATCCCAAGGAAAGTGGTACACTACTACTGAACTAACCGACAAGTTTCCTCACCTGACCGAGCAAACAATGGGGACCATTGTTTCTTAAGGGAGGAGGTCTGATCCACATCGCAGTTGGAATTATTGTCGGGTGCTAACTTTGACTATGACAAGTCATCGACTTCGACAAAACTTCAACAGGTTCCGAATTCGACACGACTTCAACAAAATTAGCAGCTTCGACAAGTTCCACGTCCTCAATAGTTTCACGACATCAACATGTAGCGTCGACCTACGACTTGTGACTGACGCACTACGATAGATTGTCTCTCTGTCTTCCAGTCGACTGTAACGGTTGAACTTCCGAAACCATTCTAACTTATTTTGTAACTTAATGTAACAGGAAGGCACCCAAGTGTCTCAGTGTTCTATATAAGCATGTATAATATTGTAATATATAAGTCATGATCTTATATCCAGTAATAGAGAAACCAATTCGCATTCCTGCATATTGTCTGTGTGTATTTATGTTTATCGGCATAGTGTATTCTTTCTTTGCTTATTATATTTCTTAAGCTTCCGCCATAACAAAGCCGACTCATTTAGTCGAACTATTGTCCCCCTCGAGCTTCCTGGCCACGTACGGATCATTCAGTTAAACCCCGTGAAGCTTCTTGCACCCATGTGCACCTACATGCTTCACTCACAATTTCTTGCTAAAATTTATTTACATCACAATCTCCTCTATCAGCATAAAGCAATATATAAAATATGACAGCAAATTCCTACTTTGAGTACATATAAACTCTTCATGCAACAAAAGGTTCTAATGCATAATTCCTAAATGCATGGTTGTAACTATAATTGTATGTATCTTGCATGGAATTGCATTTTAATCATTGTTCATGGGATACTCAACCCCAAAATTTCCATCATATTACAATAGTATTTGAACTGTGCACATCAAACATATTTATATTTTTTCTCACATAGAGTATCATACACACTTGTGCAATTTCTATTAGTTGCAAAACTTTAGTCAACCAACTTTTAACTTGTAAAACTGTATGCAATTCAAATCAATCAAAATTTTTCTTTTACTCATCCATATCTATCATGCTTTCCAAGACATATCATGTCATAACCTTTCATATACAGTTTCACATTTTCAATGATGTTCTAGCCACTTGTTTAAGAATAAGCATGATATAACAATTTCAAAATAAATTTTACATCTATTTTTCCTTTTGCTTTCCCTAAGGCACACAATTTTTCTTCTCTTAAAGCATAGATGAGTAACATATGCAAATCATTCTTAATGCATCATTGAAATTATTAATAGCAGCATTGGTATTATAGAGGTTACCTCGTTCATTGCTTCTCACTATCTTCACCTTAACTTGTCGAAGCTTCCAATAGTCCTTTCAACCTGCATAGTACACTTGCATCTTCTTGAAAAGACTTACTCATATCATAATTACTTCGACAAAAACTTAAAATGAGCAGAAAAAGAAAATTTCTACATTAATGCACCCTAACATTAATGTTAAGTTGAATGCGTAATTTTCATGCATTACTTATATTGTCTATGCATAATTCCTATGCATTAAATATTTCAACTATATAACCTTGATGCCATCAAGTATATCACTATGCATTATCTAATCACAAACAAGCACTTGTATTAATCACTTATTCGTGCATAAACTTTTCGTCAATTTGGATAATACTTGTCCATTACATCCCTTTATCATGATAAGAACATACTTTGCTTAATCATAAAATTAATAAAATAACTTATAATATTACCATCATGACTACCACATCATGTTGTATTTTTGGGATGTTACCCACATGATGTATTTAATAGCACAATAACATTCATACAATGACAAGTCTTCATTAAGCTTGTACTTACAATCTTATAATTGATGTTATTAATTCTAACATATAAAAAGAATTTAACCAAGCCAATTTCTCTCATTTAACCTTATCAAATCTAAGCTTATCACTGGCATAGTTATACATATAGACCTTAATCTTTTCCAAACTGTGGGCATAAGGCTAGGTCATTCCACCATATTAAAGAAAAATATCATTTTCAATCTTGCAATCTACTCATCATTTATGCATCTAAGATATCATAAGCATATATTTTCTTTCACATGAAATGTGCACCATAGTAATATGTTTCTATGTCATAATTCATTTATTTCTATTTGCACGCTTTCTTAATATCGAAGAACTATGGCACATTCATGCATTGAAAATGTTATAAACACATATATTCATCTACACAAGTCTACGTGCTTACAATTGCATCTCATTTGTTTTATAAATGCATTTAATTCTAAAATGCATGTTTTCCTTAGTCCTTCAGAATTTATGGCACATGCA
Source organism: Larix kaempferi (assembly GCA_027924585.1). Lineage (NCBI taxonomy): Eukaryota > Viridiplantae > Streptophyta > Pinopsida > Pinales > Pinaceae > Larix > Larix kaempferi. The sequence continues at coordinate 22,180,340 of BSBM01000338.1, forward strand.
TGCATCTTTAGATAATAGCATTATAAAATCAATAATGTGTACCCATCTCACCGTTGTATTACCTCCTCAATGTAGCACATTTATGGAGATACACACATTAGTATTTCACATTATGCCGCTCAGTATATTATCTAATAAAAACAAGGGCATCTTACTACTTATTCTTCATGATCATATTCTTTGTAACATGAGCATAACAAGAGAACAAATTAGGTTCTATATTTTCAAACTCTTTCCTTTCTAGTGAGTACCAAAATCATATTACAGTCTTTTAAATGATTAAGAAGATAACACATCCAGAATATCCATAATAATTCTCTTATAAATAAACCCAATTATGGATCATAGACTTCTCTCAACACATTCTTATTTTTCACAATTCATGCCACCATGCATTCTTTAGGCTTGTTATGTTTAGATAATCCAGTTTACATGTTTCTCCATGATATCTAAGAAGCTAACTAAATTGCATAACTATCATTATAAGATCACTTTTCACTAGTTGAAGTTACATGTCATAGACCTCCTAGTCATACTTTTTGTAGTTCTTAGGTGTTTGGATGATTCTTCACACATATCTCTTTTGATCGTCTACTATACATCAGCATATAATCATATATACAATTTAAGCATATCAAGCTTAAGTAAACAGGTTTACATGCTTCTTCTATTAATCATAACATTCAAATCATACATTCTACAACATGCATGTCAATTGAGTAAACATTTATGGAAATAATTTGCATTCAACAACTAACAAATTGATAGAAAAGGTCAACATAACAGTATGTAGGTGAGTCCATAGGTCGCATAGTGTTACAACCCTTATCTGATACCAATTGTAACAACCCAATACCCATGATAGTCCTTTGGGATATGGGGTGTAATTTTTTTCTTCCTTAAACGTCACTCAGCAACTAATAAGTTAATTCGCTTTACTTATTAGGTCGTTATAAGCTTTCATAGTCATGTGAACTGCAATCTATACATATGAAAAACATATATTTAACTTAACAAATTATCTTCATTCACTTTCTACTTTCATGTAATTACATATATCAATCCAATGTAATATGTATACAATGCTCACTCTAATTTTACATGGTCAACTAGGTGAAAGAAAGTTACCCATACTTAATCTTTCAAGTCCAAGGATTTAGTTTTCCTTGAAGCTAATAATATTGTACCAATAAATATTTAACCTTCACTTCAGTAAATTTGGCTATGAGATAAAAGGTTGTGCATTACTAAGTCTAACTATTCAAGTATGACAATATAATAACTTCCACAATGATAGCAATCCATTATAAATACCACTCCTTTTAAGTTGTCTTTTTCGTCAAATTAGCATAAGTCCTACTTGTTCTTCTTATAATAGTTCTTCCACTATAAAAATAGTATTCTCAATGTTTTCTTGCTTGCACATTATTTCCATTTTATATCAGAGTAAAGTAGGTTCAATGCATCATAGCCTACCACATTCACAGTCAATTGAGTCCAATAACCACTTATAACAAATGTGATAACTTCAATTACACTTGCCATCGCTTCACATACATTACATGGCTAATCTACCTCTTTAAGCACTATTTGATATATATGCATAACCTACTTTAGCATATCCCAATATGATGGGTATCCTACATACCCTTTTAAAGTATATATATATATATATATTATATATAACCAGCTAGGTCTAAACTATTCACCGTACATTATTTTTCTAACGAAATAAAAGGATGCTTAGATAACGATGTAATATTCATAGTTGCAATTTATAAGGAATTATAACGCATAATTATTAATAAAAATTATATGTATGTTTTCAAATATATATATATATATAGTAACATACCCTTTTTGCTGAAAAACATTTTATGTTGGAAACATTATGTTAACTTTTATTGTAAAGTTTTATATTGGACAAGTGTCCAAGGATGACTGTAATTGCACAATATTTTATTATTTAATAAATTCAATAGGAGATAAACACCTAAGGGGATTGTTGAAAGAGTGGTTACTGACCCACTAGGTGGAATGGAATCTAGGGTAGAAGGCAATGGACAAGTGGCAACATCATGATGCAACTAACTAGCTGTTGGTATGGGACAACTCCCTTGAAATGTGGTCATAGTGCCCTGGATGGAGGGACTGGAGCTTGAGGCTCATTTATTCAAAACTGACCACTAAATACCTAAGCAGTCTATATAAGAGCCATCAAATTATGAACTGAGGTTCATCACTTTTCCTGACGAGGAAATTTACCTTGGGGTTTTGTTGTGCTTGCACCCAAGAGATTTGATGAGGGATATGCTGAGTTTTTTTATCATGGTGTAAGTCTTCCTATTATACTACCGAGTGTAGAAGTTATATTGTTGAGTGCAGAAGGCATATTTTGAGTGCAGAAGTTATATTGTAGAGTGCAGAAGGCATATTTTGAGTGCAAAAGTTACACTACTGAGTGTAGAAGTTATTTTACTGAGTGCCTTGCTTCTACACAGATTCCATCTACTTAGTGGTTCAGTAAGCAGGCTCGGGGGTCCAAAGGAAGCATGTAGTTTTGGCTGCTTCTTCTGGAAAAGGTTGGGAGGAACAGGCCTCCTTGGGTGTTTGTCGGCCCTATCTTCATTTACAGGTTCTACTTGTCTTTTCAAATTCTAAGTAGTTAAAGTTCCTATCTATGAATATAGATTTACTGTTTTCATGAATATTATAAAAACAAATATATTTATTTCAGTGTTTGTTCTAACTAGGATTCTGTTTAGAAATAATTAAGTAAGATGAAATGAATAAAATATTTCTCTGCATTTTTCCCCATGCTAATGGATCTGCATCATACTCTAGTACAGAGAAGAAATTAAGATAGATAATTTGATAGGCAGATTGCCAGACGAATGAGAAGACTAATATTGTTGTATTTTCCTAGTTTTTCCTACCATTAATATTCTGTATATAATTCAATGTTTTTCCCCTATCATTCCTTTATCAGATGAATGTTTCAGGTTCACTGTATTTCTTTCACCAGTCTGTATTGAAAATAACAACTGCAAAAACATTTATTTCCCAAGTACATAGTATTTTTTTTCCTTACTGTTAAACAAGTATTTTTATCATGATGACAAACAGTCTTCATATCTAAGTATAAAAGTTATCTTTCTGTTATACAGTATTTAGGAAATCATAACAGCTGCCAAGTTAATAGTATCAACAAGCATTACATTACTTTTTCCTTTTCAAATAATGCATAATTGTTGAAGCATTAATCTGTATGCATAGTTTTCATATCTGTTAAACTATTTATTCATTTTAAACAAAGAATTATTATATTATATGCAAACAGAGTATCATTTACAAACCTAAGATTTATGACAGGTTCGTTCCCTTCACTTATCAAACCCTAGATTTATTATCCTTAAGAGTTTAGTTAAGATTTCCAATAGAACAAAGGAATGATCACGATTCATTTCCTATCTGAAAGTAGAACATTACATTATGGCTCACGACATTCACAAAAACCAACAAAAAAGAATAGCAAAGAGAATCCCATGACTTCATACACTCAGACACAAAAACGATTACCAATTACATTTCTTAAGACTGGAAATAAGAAGCATCTCAGCACTATCATGATCCTACATCATCACTTTTTAATTTAAAACTAGTAAACAGTAAACCCTACGATTTAGTTGCTGTAGATTTCAACCCTACGAAACTAAACATTTAAACGCCATAACAGTTGAACAAACCCGAGAACCCACTTAAGGGTTTAAACATTTTAATATAGACCCAAACCCTTAGCCATCTAGCTTTGCCTAAATACAATAGTGGCAGAACTTTAAAGACATCAAATGCATACAAACCAGAGCCCAGCTCTTGATACGAAAGCAAATACAATAAAGTGGGTAAACAAGTTATCATATTATCATTTACACAGTAGAATGCAAATATTAAGCTTCACTTCTTACACATAAAATATCTCACAGTATCATCATTTACGAACACAGTAGTGAACGAAACATAAATCCTTCTATTACCGAGAACAGTAGCAGGGTAAAACCCTTCCTAGGTATTTCCTCACGGATTTTACAATAGAAAACAAACACTACTGAAAACAACGACGAAGGGGTTGAGGGTTCCATCCTCCCCAAACTATCAAAACAAGCTCACAAGTATTTTGAAGAAGGTCACCCTCGGAGCCCAAGCAAACACAGAGTCTTGGCAAAGAACACAGTGAAGACCCAATAGTCATCTAATTGGAGTAACGAGTAACCACTGAAGCTTACTGGTCTTTTAGCAGTTGCCAGCTACCAAACACTTAAACTGAGAAGCCATTGACGAAGGTACCTGCCATTTGAAACACAGTAGTGGTAAAAATAAGTTCTGTAAAGATTATTGCATACGAAATTACAGTAACTGAACTCTCAAAGTAGAATGGAGATACAGGGTTTCGAATGGGGGTTCATTACCTTTAAAGAATTTCACCGAAGCAAGAACGCCAAACTGTGCCTACTAGAACTAATCTCCATCATCGAATACAAAGAAGTATGAAAAAAAACTCTGGAAAACCACCATTGAACAGGCATGGAAAGCCGAGTGTCGAACCAACTAACACTAAGAATTTGACACTCACACCCTGGAACTTCTACTTCAAGCTGCCACTGTAAAACACCATGGGTATTGGCTCTTAAGCTTTCATTATGTCATGTATTCGAACCCTGGGCACTCCAAAAACCAGTTAACAAAACCTTGAAGGCTCTCGGCCTGTCGGCCTCTCCTCAGAGCCACAACGCTGAATGCCAAGGAAAAGAATAACTCCATGAGCATAGTAGAGTTAGGGTTAGCCCGAAACCCTCATTGGATCAACAGTGTAGATCACAAGAGAGTTGTCACGTAAAACCAAGCATCAACCACATTAATGATATCATCATTACCGTAGCCACCAAGGAGGACAGCTAGATCAATGCTCGAACTAGATCACTTACAACTCGTCACGGCATTTGAACCACCACCTCTCTATCACGTGCCTAGTGCCACGAAGATATCCATGAAGTTATTCCACTGTCTCGGCAGTTGGAAGTATTAAATGCAAAAGGAAATCAAGTGCCTGCCAACACAATACATCAATAGTGTTAACATTACACATTTCTTACAAATGCATCGAATTATTGATAACACGCATTATACGAATTTGTATCAACACCTTGTGGTAAGTCAAGGTGGTGTTGGATGTATTGCTAGGAAATCACCATGTTTTATAAGAGCACATAGATGCGCACACACATCACCATATAGTTATAGGACCTTGTATAGGGTTTTGCATATGCATATTTCATACAGTATAAAAATCAAATAAGAGATTGCATATAGTTCATAGGTTTACATTTGACTATGAATTGTCGTAATTCATAATTTAACAAATGACTATGACATGATATTTCAATATTTCCTAGATTAGCATTTAATCAATACATGCATATAATTCCTAGACTGTAGAATATATTAAAAGAATGGCATATTGATTATTGCATGGTTTAATTTTCATACGTTGCATCAATAGCAACTCACGACAACATTACACATAGAGTTAAAGTATGGTTATAAACCCCATTCAAAAGTTCGAACAAATCAATACAAGGTTAGTACAGGGTTTATGAATATTACAGCTGTTATACTTTTGTTTGGTAAAACTAGGCTAACTAAAGATCTCACCAACAGCACTTACAACATTATGTCTCTTAAATCATTAACACTTGGGAGACACGGAAAACTCTTTAGAACTCTTCGGTCACGTGTCGTAAACACTATACCTATAATCTATGAAAAGGATGAATTAAATGCTTTAGCACGAATGCTAAGTAAGCCTCGGGGCATCCGTAGGACCCCTTCATCGTCAACAAAAAGAAACAATAGTTAACACATATCAATTTATATCTTTAGAACATAAACAAAAGACTCTGAAAAATACAGTTGAGTAAGCTTAACATCAAAGCGAAATTGTTATGTATCTAGTCGCAACATTTCACTTACGACTAACAACAACATTTAGTACAGCAAGCCCACATTTAGACATTTATGTTATTCCGCACATTTAGATTTAGTATTAAAATCTATATCTAAAAATGTTTAAATTTGTTGTAAATTTTGGGATGTTACATATATATATATATATATATTATAAAACCATACAATTTGAGTGCCCACCAATTGAATCTATATATTGGGAAGAATTAATAATCATGATTATATACAAGCAGTAAATGCACTAGCCGTATTTACCCAAGTGGATTAAGAACTTATCAATGCCTTCAGATGGAACATACGTGCTAAGTTGTTAGGTATTGAAGGAGAACATTATTCAACCTCCTGCAGGCCATTTAATGTGGCAGCGGCAAGCCGGTTAGCCGTTGGATCTCAAGTGGTTAGCCGACAATTATTTAATTTTGAAAGTTTATTTTTTAAAAGTTTAAGTTATTTGCCTAAATTAGAGTTTAGATATGTGAAAAATTAGTTATTGGATTTAGTTTTTCGTTGAAATCAAAGTCAGTTATTCGAATTAAAATTATTATTATTTTTATTTATTTTTGAAATTTTAATGAATTGAAAATAGGCCAAAATTATGTGGTTATGTAAGAGTACTAAAATTCTTTAAAACATATTTGTTTCCTCTATGATTTTATAAATCCGATCATGGACCAATTGATCGAATGAATGAATCTTTATGGATTATGTAATGTCCCTAAATTTCCAAAAAAAATAGTGGGGCATTATCGTCATTTGCATCTAATGTTTATTTAAAATTAACTTCAACACTGTAATTTACTACTATGAGAGATACATGTATCTTGTTGGAAAATCTTTCGTCTGTAGTTTACATGGAAAATTTGCAATTTTACTTATGTTATTCTGCTTTGATTAGTTGATGCTAAAGGATCCGTTATAGTCTCCGGAAGTATTGCTTGGTGATGATCTTAATGCTCCAAGACGAGCCAATGTTTATATATATTTTGCATCCTTGTTTTTATTGGTTGTATGTGTTCCCTGTTACTAAACTCTGTCGGTTTATTTCACTGTGTGTATTTTCTCCTTAGATGTATCTTGTAAATTTTTATGATCTTGAAAGGTTAAGGAATGGTGGCAATGACCCTGGCTTACTTAGATAAATGCTAAAACATGACTTATACTTGTTTTGTAGGTGCTTTAAAAAAATGATCCTAAGCTAACACTTTAAATTTGCAACAAGATATAAAAGGTCCTTGAGAAATAGTAAAGTGAGGATATAACTTATGCTATGGTAATAAAATCAAAACTTGTAAATAATGTCACTCTTCCACTATAGAGAGTGGGTAATAATTTCGATGGTAGTGGAGGTAGATGGCGTTTAATGTGACCCATGTGATGGCCACATGGTCATGATGCCAAGCTAGGGTATGGTAAAACACTAGGTTCAAGCGACTGGTTTTGATTTTGTTGGTTTGTGGAGGAAGAGCAGAACTCTCTGTGGTTACTATGGCTATAGGGAGCCCGCGTTAGACCATGAGCGTTGCTCAGGTCTGCTCTCATCCAAAATATAGGATAGCGTTGGAACAATATTTTAAGGTAAGCTCTATATACCCTATATTGGTCCAACTCTTGATTAATTTCAATTTAACTCTTTCAGTTTGCTTATGACTCGTTGCTAATACCCAACTTATCTTTTGACAGGGTTTCAGCACTGGAGGTTTCGAGGTCAGCGTGGTTGAAGTGCTGGAGCAAAGGGGTTTAAGGGTTCGAATGTCCCCGGTAATCCCGGTCCATCCCTTCCTTCCTTCATGCGAAATCGTTGCATGTTTTAGATTACTTAATGAGGAGTTACCCATTGTGTGTTTTTAGAGTGGTCATCATTCGGGGTTTTTAGAACTCTGTTTGAAATGCTCAGTTTTACTTAGTAGTTGTGGGCAGACTCGTTGTATGGGAAACTTTGCCTAGTGAGATGTATAAGCTAAAAGTTTCTTTTAGGTATAAAGCCTGTGAAGGCTTTTTGGACATGGGGTGCTCCAGTTTGGCTCCTAGAATGTATGAACTTCGGCTATGGCCTTGTTGTTGTAATTTCTACTTATATATATAATTTGATCTTTGTTTGGTACTGGAAGGGTGCCCATGATTTAGAGGCGATGTTGTAAATATTTCAAAGATCCTGTAGGATGCGTTTTGACTCTGTATAAATTTTAATAACTATTTCTGGAAATAATAAATGTTCTCTGTTTTGTTTAGTAATGGTGGTTATGTTTTTAGCTGGGTGAATAAAGGAGTAATCCCTGGGTTTATAGATGTTGCGTTGTAACGATTTTGGTGTCCCATGTACCTCCCTGTAACTAACGTTGTCGGGGTAAATTAATTGAAGTTTATGCTGCTCAGTTGATTTTAAGGGTTTGCAATGTTGTGTTTTTTTAATTAATGAACCTTCAGGGTTTACATGTTCATGCTCTGTTTGTAAAATGTTGACTTGGTCATCCCACTTGGATATTTCGTGGACAGTTTTGGTACATGAGCGAAATCATTTGTATAATTTAAAGACTATGGTTTAAGCCTGGGAAGGCATTTCTGTAATGGGACTTTGTAATTGACTCTCATCCTGTGGAGACCCCCTTGAATCCGTGGATGTGATTACTATTTTAGCTTTGATTTAAACCCTGTTTGATGAAGGCGAAATCCTGTGGTTGTATTTGACACAGAGATTTCGTGGACTGCATTTATGTTTTTAAGAAAATCAATGGTATGTTTAGTATTTTAAATGTTAATCTTTGTTTCGGCTTGTTTCCATTTTAATCCAGTATTGTGTAAAATGTTTGTGTGGGAAAATTCTTCAGCGATTCGTCATTCTATTTAATTATGTAAATGGGATTATAGTGTAGTTGTAAGGAGTTTATTTTAAATGCTTAAGTGGTTTTGATGTTGAAAAGGAACCCGAGCTATGGCTCTATCTTTGTAACTGTATTTTTAATTCATTTTTAAAGGAGAGCACTCCCATGCTGATCGTTTTGGTATTTTAAGCAAATTGGTTTAAGATTTAACTATGTTTCTAGAATAAAGGAAATTGTGGGTGATGTTCAATCATGTTAATGTAATTCTTTTTATGCTTTAAAGTTGTCCTCCGTGTGACAAGCCAACGATGGCTATGTAAGATTTATTAAATCTATTGGGAGCTTTAGCTCGGTTGATTAGTTAGCAGGGATCTGGGCGTTACCCCATCTTTGTGGAAAAATTCATTTAAATATTTAAATAGGAGAAGCATGGCTCTCAGCCAAACGTTGTATGTAGTGTTAAGGTTTTAAATCTTGGAACATAATGAATGCATAGGGTTTTATCCCCAAAGGGATTCGATCCTTGGACTTATGTATGTTTGGATTGTATGTGATTTTTAATGTGTTTCTTGTTGATGATTAATTATTTATAAAGATGCATATGTTCTTGTAATTATTTAAATGTTATGTTTGGTTGATCTTTACACAGGGAAGCGAAATGCTTCACGCCTAATTAGGGCTTGGTTGGATTCAGCATGAGTTATGTTTTAACGTGTTTTACAATTGGTACCTAGCAATGGGTGAAATGTTGAATGAGTTTATTTAAGTTTGTAACCTAAGAACTAGTTCTAATATTTAAAAGAGAATCGATCTCTAAAGGTGATGACTCTATCGTAGACAGTGAGTCTTTTAGTTCAGGGTTGTGACGCTGCAAATCTTACAGGGCGTGGAAGATCATATCGAAATTTTGTTTTCATTAAAGAGAACTTAACGTTGTGCTTTAAAGAATGAGATCTAACACAAGCTATCTTTGCTAGCTCTTTTAGGTTGAATGTATATAAAGGAAACATGGTGTGATGGTTAATATCAATTATGCATATTTAAATTATTAGCATTATAAAATAGATTAAGGTTTAACCCAGGGAACCAATGCCTAAGCCCTTGCTCCAGAATTAATGATGACAACCAGAATGCTAAGAAAAGGAAATGTACAGTACCATAAAGAAATCTACCGGGTTTATACTTTTCAGCCTGAACTACTAAAGAAACTTTGACAAGCAAATATAAGTTCTTACCTGAGCTAGGATGATTGGATCCCTTTGACACCTGCACACTTCAAACACTAATTAATGGAAAAAAATATCCTCAGCTGACCTGTAGAAGGATAACCAAATAACTTTGGAACTGCCACGTTCCTCCCAACCTTGACCCGGAACCGTTCCTCATTCTAATCGGATCCCCCTGAGCTGGTTCCAACATGCAAAAGAATCTTGAGACCTAAGGAAGAAGGTTGATTTCAAATGAGACTTGGTAATTTCCTCTCACGGGATTTTGAACAATTTCTCTCTTGATACCATCAATAATGATAATAAGATAGATCCCTCTCTTTGGAATTTGTTCTTGTATTTATAGGAAATCTTTGGAATGGGAAGTTGAGTTAATAATATTATTTTTAATATTATCTTCAGTTCAACTCTTAGTTTGAATCATATAATATAGTTAAAAGGTTTATTTTAATTATAAACTTCAGTTTATCTAGAAATCTTAATTTGTTCCTTTTTGAATTGATTATTGTAAACTTTATATTTTATTTATTTAATTTTATAAGAATAATATAAGTACATGTATAATCCATTTATATGGATACATAGTCTTTATAATTTATGTGTCCTTTGTTATTCCCATAACTTTTTATATCTATATATATATATATATATATAATATCTTTATATATATATAAGTATGTATGCATACTACTTTTGTACATAAGTGAGGCTCTTTTATAATTAACCACTTTGTTTAATCCATGTATTTACATAGCATTATAACTTTGATGCTTTATTAAGTAAGGTAAACTCTTGTGACAAGGTCTTTGGTGGGTTTGGATGGTCGACTAGGTTAGGTAGCCCTAGATCCCTTTGCATGTTGGATTACCTTGTATTTCGTGGCAGTGTCCTTAGTCCTTGATGAGAGATGAGTAGTGATTCAATTAGTCAAATCAAATAAGTATGATGACTGGTGGTGCTATTCAGAGTCTTCCTCAACTCAACACCTTTTAAGTAAAGTAACCCCTAGTGCTATTCAAAGCTTATGCTCAACACTTTTATATGGGCGTTACACTAGTGCAATTCCAAAGCCTCTTGCTCAACACTAGTACTAGGATGCATTTGTACAATACACCTAGGGATACAATGGCCAAAGATACGATGCTCCAAAGCTTATGCTCAACATCATGTTGGAGTGCTCCAGGGCTTATGCCCAACACTAATTTATTTATCTGCTGGGGCTACCTATGTGCTCTAGAGCTTACGCTCAACACATAGTCTTGTAACCCATGTGCTCAAGGGCTTATGGCCAACACATCATAGAATTCAAATCATGTATACCAGAAACGTCTGCACAATACATAACAAAGTCATCTCAGTATATTAAAGCTTGTACCCAATCACATAATAAACATCCATCAAGTACATCGGGGCTTATGCCCAGTACATAACAATAGTCTATATCCATCAAGGTCCGTGCCCAAATATGTATATCTATACCCAAAGTAAATCATGTGCATCGGGGCTTACTCCTGTAACATACCCAATAAGACAAGTTATTAAATTTGGGAAAATAAAAGTTTTCTTCCATTAAATCTCTACACAATAACCACTATTTATAAAAGGACCAGATGTCCGTCATCACAACATTGTTAGAAGACGGATTAACTATAGGAATAGTTAATGTGCATTTATCCTTCATTTCTACAATTGATGATTCGAAAATCAACAGCTTATAATTTGAATCTTACACTCTTTTGTTTGGACCTCTTCATGAAATTCTTACCCTTTTATGGTGAACTTTTGTGTTTGACAACACTTTTGAATGCGTTTATATAATCATCGTATGAGAAACATGCATAACCAAATAGTTACTTGTCAAGGCAAACATTTATACAAAACTATCACCATCATGCATAACTCACATGAGCAATATGCATAACCAAATATTTATTTGACAAGCAACATTTATACGAACTATCATAAACACACATAAGTCGGAGGCCTCATATACATGGTTCACCGAAACAATGGGGTACGTCCACCAAAATTTCGCATCTTTATTTATTCATCCAAGTAGAGGATTTACAATTTCAACCCAATGGTTGTATTTAATCACTTCCCACCCTTCGGGGACTTCTTGAGTAATGAGCATTGAAACTGTTAGCACCCAAATTGACCCTCAGGTTATGGGAGAAGGCCAAGCTGGGGTAACCACAAAACCACTTAAGATTGCACTTCTCATTAACCCTATCCTTATGGCGCAGATTGAGTCGATAGGGGCATTTACTAATTGTCTTAGCATCTGGTTTCAACGAAATCTTCATCTCCCCCAGATCGCCCAAGATTCCCTTCATCTCAGAAAACTTTTTAGGGAACAAGCCTTGAAATTCATGTAGCAAGTCAGTGACCTTTCCCATCATTTCATCATCCCAATAGTCCCCAACATTCTCAAACTTTGGACTGTCCTCTGTCCCAATGTTGACCTTCCGGAGCTTCAGCGGTTGACTGATCGAATCACTTGGTGCATCAAATGCTATAATATCGCGACTTCCTTCAGATTCTGAAATATTGACATTCTGCGGATCATCACCATCTTCTGGCCCACCACTGATATTATAACATTCCATCGTGGACTGCATCTTGCAGTGCATATGTGGATTCGTAGGATATGCCACCGGAACAACCCTCAGAACTACGTCACGGATGAGCTGTAAGGCATTATGAACATCCGGGTTGGCGTCTGCGAAGCTAAACGTATGAGTAAAACAAACTGTCAATACCAACCAAGTGGTAATTTCCCCTCGCAATTCAGCTACAGTATACCATGATCGCGGCATCTCGTCCAGCGTATGGAAAAACGCATAGACCCATTCATCCTTGGGTCACAATGCCCATAACGTCTGACATTCAATCAAATGACTGCCAGGGTCATTCTGTCCATCGTATTTTCCTGTATGGTAAACTTCAGTGTTTCCAAAGCGAATCGTCAGCAATCTCCTGCACTGCGACCATCCATCGATTGATTTCTTGTGTGTCTCCCACCAGCGTGCTGGAGAAGCCTTCAACGCTTCCTCTAATGCCAGCAGTCGATGTGGTTCTAAAACCTTTTCTTCAAACGTGGCGAGAAACTCGGACAAGCTGGGAAACCCTTCATATACTGGCAATGCAACAGTCTCAATTGCAACGTGGTATAATGACTGCGTAACTAATCCACACTTGCGGAGTGACACCTCATGCAAGCGATTCTACCAATTTTCTAATGCGTCGTCAGAGTCGGAAGACGCAAAGCTGAAACTGCGCCACCCAAGCTCACCGTTGGCAGTCGGATGAATATAATCATCTGAAATATTGAATGCATGGTCCCATCCACTGGGATCTTCGTCCTTCATTGGTTCAATATACCTACATCCCTCAACCGGATCCAACGGGGCGATGACTCTGAGATCGCGTTTTTCGAAAGTCATCATCTGCTTCTTAAAGTTGATAATTGATGCACTGTCATTAGCCCATCCAACCCCCAACAATGCAGGATAGGAGCTTCTACCTTCAACTACATCGATGACATCGAAGTCGGCATATGTATTCATTCCCTCAATGTTCACCACCAGCCATGGAATTCTCCCAATCGAGGTCACCTTGGCCTGATTAGCTAGCCGAAGTTGTATGGGAGACCAACTTAACATGGGACTCCCCATTTTCTGCCAGGCCTGCTTGGTTAAGATGTTGACATTTGAACCAAGATCCAGAAGAATTGAATCAACGTCATAGTCTCCAATATGAATGTTCATATGCATCTCCTTACCTGTCTTCCACCGCTGTAAAGAATTTATCGCAGACTCTTGTCGTCCCCTGGCCGGTTGCTGCAATAGCCCCTTAATCTCAGCAAGAGCATCAGGATCCCTTTCAATAACTCTCAAAGAATTTCTGCAAGGTTCCAGACGGTCGCGATGGACCGTCCTCTGAAGTGGCGTAAAAAACAAGAGGCATGTCACAAACAGTGGCCTTACCTTGAACCTTTTCCATCGCCCGTCGCGCCTGAAAGAATGCATCACACTCAAAATCGATGTCAAACAACACCTTCTTCTGTCCTGCTAACCGAATAAGTGGATGCGGGCTATCCTCTCCTGTTGTTGCACCTCCCTGAGTGATAACTACGACAGCAACATCTTGTGGCCTTGACTCCGTAGAAATTGTCGCAATAGTCTCTCCCTGGGTCTGGTTCGGCGGACTCCTAGGTTGATTCACATTTTGGTTAGCATTCTGATTCGGATGCTGGTTCTGATTCTGCGTCGGTTGCTGCACTTGATTTTGCACTGGTTGCTGCGCCTAGTTCTAGTTCTGTAGTTGCAGAACATTCCCCGCTTGCCATCGCGCAATCAACTGAGGACAGTTCTCCACTGTGTGATCTGTAACAAAACAAAACGTACACTGCATCTGTAACTATGGGTAATCTCGTCGGTAGTGTCCCCATACCCCACAGTGATAGCACTGAATAGGTCCATGACCTCCTTGTCCTCCTCCGCGACTAAATCCTCTGCCACGTCCACCCCAGAATCCTCCACGGAATCCTCCCTGTTATTGGTACTGTGGTTGATTAAACTGTTGCTGCATAGGATTCAGTTGCATGTCATGCCCTTGCTGCACATACTGGGGTTGTTTAACATACTGTGGCTACTGTGGAGCCATCTACAACGGAGTATATTGCGGCATAAACTGTTGTGGTGGTTGTTGCGGTACAAATTGCACCTGTGGTTGGGCTACCTGTGGCTACGGTTGCGGTTGTTGTACGGCACGCTGGTCATCCTTCACCTAGAATGCATCATACATTCTCTCCTGAAGCAACCCATATGCACGACAATCTTTGTCTTCATGTCCCATAGATTTACAGAATGTACAATATAGATTCATCAATTTTGTGACCATCTTCTGCATCTATTGGCATTTCTCATGGCGGTGCCCATATACCTGACAGATGCGACACCACGGCATACCGCCTCCATTTAACGAGTTCGACGCCCCTGAAACCAGATAATTGTGGAAGTCTGGGAAACTGTCCTTAGTATGCCCCTCTCCACGACATCGTGTACACCATACTTCTTCTTGGTGTTCCTTGCCCTTCTTAAGATCTTGCAGCTGTATGGCCAGGCTAGCCAGCTGTGCCTGAATCTGTGACATCCCGGCTGCGTTTTCCCCGATCGGTGATGCTTCTAACCGCATTGTGATTTCCAAGGCTTCACTAGGCGTTGTAATGTTCCGTTGCATCAGCGGTACACGAATATGCGGGAGCAATGCCGCGATGAACCATTCTTTGTGTTGGACAACACTCATGTCAAAGCTAACCCTCGCCATTAGAGTTTTGAACCATTGGTCAAAATCCAACACCGTTTCATTGCAATACTGCTTAATTTCTTTTAATTCTGTAATATACTGTGCTTTAGACTTGGGTTTTTTTAATTCTGCAATCAATCCTTTCTTGATATCATCCAGCGTCTTTTCTCGAGCTCCTATAGGGACTAGAACAAACTTTATAAACCAGTCTAATGCATGACCTCACAGAGTTGTCGCTAACTATCCTTTCTTAGCATCATCATCAATAATATGCTTTACAATCCATACTGCCTCACATAAGAAACCAGTATTGTTCAGGATTATCTGTTCCATTTCCATGGAACAGCAGCAACTTCGTATCCTCGCTCGCCATCTTGGGCTTCGTTCCTGCAGTCGCTGAACTATTAGCAATCAAGTTTTGTTGACATGTTGGTGTCAAAGTTGTGTTTCTTACTGGTTGACAGATAGTGAGAGGAGGTGTGGGAATGTTACTGCTGGGGTTTGGTCCTGGCTCTATCCTGGGTGTAGCCTGGTTTTCCTTGTCTGGGCTGTGAAGTTGCTTCGTCCTGTGTGGTCTTCCTTCGCGGCCTTGCAGTTCGATCGCAGCAGGACCTTCTCCTGTCCTCTGCCTCTTTTCCTATCGAAACCTTGCTCCTCCCCTGGTAAGACCACTCTCTTCCTTGGCTTCACTAACAGTCTCGTCATGACCTGCACCCATCTACCCCTTACTATTCCATGTACCACCCCCACACTGTCGCGGCACCCACAGCCTCCTCCCACCAGAGTTTCTACTGATCAAGATGCATCTTCAATATTCCCTTTTCACAAATGAGCATCTTAATAGACAGTTGTAGCGACAACATAAACCTTCCCCGAGGTCCGCAGAAGAAATATATTTCAGCTTCACTATAGGATTTGTTTGTATCAACCGCAAATTAAGTGATAGAGCCTTCCAATATGCTGTCAAGCCAAACTTCGACAGCCCGCGATACTTTGTTGTCAAATTCTTGCAGCTCCTGGAAAAGTTCAGGGGTCCAGGCTGTCGGTTAACCACCTTAGAAGTTCCTCTTCTGAAAACTCAACTTTTGTAACCACTCATACAAGATGATGGGGAACTCGCAGAAAAAATATTCGTGTGAACCGTCGTGAATATACTTCGCTAACCACCAGTCTGTCGTCAACCCAAGGATTTTGTTTTCTTTTTCAGTGAACTCTTGCAGTTTTAGGTCGAACCAATCTTGGATCTTCAGGTTCATTGGGTTCCACATATCCTCCTGTCACTTGGCACACGGTCCCAGCAATAGAACCATTTGTTAACACAAACCCAGTCGACAGGGGTTCCTAGCGCTGTTGACACCAGACCACTGCGATCGCCCTGAGCACCGGCCCAAACAGTACCCGATCCAGCAACACCTGTAGAGCAGATAAGGTCTCACCCAAGATGTTCAAGGGAAAGTCGACGGAACCATGTTTCCTCTGAATGAAGGAGGATGATGCGACTCAATTACCCAACTTATTGCAACATTTCCGAAATAGATCTAAGCATTTAACTCAAGCATTATTCATATTCATGGCATCATTCAACGAAACAAGTCATAATTGTGACAAATATAACAGTAAAGCATTAACCATAGCAAGGAAACATCGCATCATTCAAATATTCTTATTGCGAAATGCACTACCATAGATAAACAGGAAAACACAGGGATTCTGCTCAATAACTCTGTCACATCATATTAATTCCGCAAAAATACAGATACAAAATATTCAGTCTTCGGCTCATACTCCGCAAAAGATAGATCTAACAGTAATCTCCAGATCTAAGACACATGATCCGAGATGATTCAACACTTACAAATCTATGTATATTTATAGGCTTCCACCTTTACATTGCCTGTCCACTTTCTAACTACTTCCTAACCAATACTTCGAGCAAATGACCTAAAATCTATCTATTGTGGTCCAAATGACCCAAAAACCCACATACTGCAGTTCGACAGACCCAAAATTACATAAAGTATCATGATCTGCGCCCAACTTTCCGCCTTTCGTGGTATCGCAGCACTCGCGGTGCTGCGATAATGACCCATCTAACCTCCTGCCAACATACCATAATACTTCTTTTAAAGATTAAGTACAAGGCCCAATTCTTTGGACAGGGTCTTGGCAAGGTTGGATAGTTGGCTAGGTTAGGTACCTGTAGGTCTCTCTCTTGCATGTCAGATTCCCTCGTTTAACATGGTAGTTCCCACAATCCTTGATGATAGATAGAAAATGATTCATTTAACAATTTTAAATAAATGTGATGAATAGAAGTGCTATTCAGAGTCTCCTTGACTCAATACTTTTACGATCAAGTAACCCCGAGTTCTCTTCAAAGCTTTAACTCAACACTCTCACATGGGCGTTACGCTAGTGAAATTCCAGAGCATCCCGCTCAACACTAGTACTAGAATGTGGTTGTGAAGCACATCTAGAATGTAAAAATGGCCTCAGATCCGGAATTCATTATCAATCTTGGAGTGCTCCAGGGCTTATGCCCAACACTCTACATACATCGGGGCTTACGCCCAGTACATAATAAAATCCTCTAGGTACATCGGGGCTTATGCCCAATACGTAGGTCATCCGTGTGTTCCTGAGTCCATGCTCAACACACTATATAAATCAATCATGTGAATCATAACTCTACACAGTATGTAACAAAAGGGTCATCTCAGTATATTAGGGTTTGTACCCAATTCACATAACAAAACATAAATCAATCCATTAGGGCTTTCTTTCCCAATATATAACAATAATGCATCAGTCAGGGTCCACACCCAATATGTAAATCTATAAAAGAAATGAATCATGTGCACTAAGGCTTATGTCCAATAATCAAAATAAATCATATGTGTTGGGGCTTTAAGCCCAGTATATAACATCAGAAATAGTCAGTCAAAATTCGGGATATTACAGGAATGAAGACCACAGTTCCCTGATCCCTCTCCATGACCGGATCCTAACCAAAAGATACTTGAGTTGTTAGGGTCACCACCTTTCTCATGCATTGATCGTGAACAGCAAACGCAGGGACCCCTTCCTATAACGATCTTGACAATGACGGCGGCCATGCGTGATCACCTTCGCATTATGGTCTGACCGGATCTCCCAAATGAGTAGGAATGTTTCTTGAGGCTTGAGCTGACGTGAAACGTGCCTAACTTGTCTTTTAGGATAGGCAGGAGAGATATATGACGGCGTCGAGGTGGCATCTGTCCTATTGGAAATCATGTGCTTCCTATGGAGATGCCTTCCAGCTCCCCACTCTCATGATCAAATCAGCATCGTAGATTTCAACCTTATTTGCATCTGGACAGTCGAATGGCACGGACCCTACCATGTTCACAGATTTTTGACCTGTAGCCTTCACGTGCAAGTAAGATCTGCGAACTAAATCCCAACCGTGGATCTTCGTCCTGCCAAATCTATGCCGTTGGAAAGTGCGGGGGGTTAACAAAAGTTCACAGATTTGAAATGTACCCCTTTTCGCAAATGTCTAAAACGCGAACAACCTCCTGGCCGTTGATCTGCATCCTCTTCCATTGATCGAACTTTAAGATGCCCGCCGGTTAACACTTAGCCCATGCTTAAACGACCGCCAATTCTTTTCGCGAAGGATTCCCTCGATCATTGATCTTCGTCGATCGCAATCCATACCGTCCATAGGTGCCACTATGCACTGTAGGCGCCTTCTTTGCATTTAAACTTCTTGGCACCATTAAAACCCTGGATTTCCACAACTGCTCCTACCCTGAACCAAACCCATTGCACAAACCCTTGAACTTTTGATTTTTGGGCGATGTGGGATAAAGGCTGAGCTTTTTGTTGGCCACTTTCATGGATCTTGAACCCTTTCATTCTCCAAAACCCTTCCAACTTCTTAGCACAAATCAGGTGCTAACAACTGGCTCCTATTGGGGATGCTATCCTCCCTGTGAGGTAGCAAAGAACCCCGCAGACCAGTGCCTTGTCCATTGGGCTCTTCTTTATCACAAAATTAGCTCCCTGCAACTCCCCATCTAAAACCGAATTTGAAAAACGGAATTGAACTGTACATACTGGAAACTGAACTGAAGACTGTAAAACACTACTACAACTGAAATGATGAAAAGGTGCTCGGCATGCCGAGCTTATTTATGCACAAAAATACTCTAGCTTGGGCTACTAAAACGCCTGCAGCATCAGGTTATACAAAAATGCCAATGCAACCAGTCCAGCAACTGATACCCTAAGTGGACTTTCTCATCATGCTTAACCAAGGTCAGAAAATACATGATCATTGGCGCTAAGCAATGATGATAGGTGAAATCTTCCTGGTAAAATCTAAACCAATCACCCCAATTGAATAATTTTTCCATGTACTTAGCTATTGGGTCAAATAAAACATGGTATCTTTCGAATTTCTCTGCCATTCCTTTGACAGGGTAAGGCTGCCCCTGCTGCAACTTCCCTGGCACCTTATCAGTCTGTAAATTTTCTTGCAGCATGGCAAATTTTGCTTCAAAAAGACTGCAACTATCCCGATCATCCTCTTTGTCATTCACATTAGGTATAGGGATTTGATGCTCATGGAAAGCTTCAAGTGGAACCTGGAAATCGTGCCTTCTAAGGTCGTTATACAACCTATTGGGATTGAAACAATCAGAGTCAAGTACATCCCTCTGCTGAGACTGCAGCTCTGTAACATGAGAGGCTATTTCAACACATGGGCTATCAATATCATCACCTCCTGGGTTGTCTAGGATTCCTTCATTAAAAACCTGATTATGCTCTGGTGCTTCGAAAGAGATCCCTTCCTGATTTTCAAATGGATCAAGAAGAGGAACTTCTCCCTAGGACAAGGACTCTAGGCCTGAATGATATGAAGAAAAACTAGACTGACTATCCTGGTCCTCCTCCAACATACCTATTATCTGGCCAGCTTACTGAATGTATGTGTCAGATTCAAGAATTTCTACATGGATATCATAATCTACTTCACCCTCAGCCAAGGGAAAAACCTTTGCCTACAGGAAGCTTTCATGAGTACATTGACATATAGCTTCTTCTCTATCTTTTTAATGAGGGTATGAGTCCTCATGCAAGGCTCTTAATCTTTTTTCATTTATGATCTCAAGCTCTACAGAATCTTCTGCTAGTTGCTTAGGGACATCATTCCAGTGTTCATCTTCATATTCATCATATATAGGAGGATTGAAATCCTGCTTAAAACTTTCCCTAGTAGGAAATTCAACCCGCGGATTGCAATCCACATAAAACAAATCAGTGCTCTCCTCCCCTTGTACATTAATGGGCTAACCATTTCTCAATTCATCATGAGAAGGATGGGAATGCAGAACAGACTCTTCTGGTTCATATCTTTCTTCCATCCTTGATATCCTTTCCATTCCACCTTCAACACCTTGCTCTGAAATTTTTTTAGACATCCTGAGATTATCTTCAACCTCCAATGCATCAACAAACATTTGTTGCCATGTGGGGGACTTCCTCTCCAACAGAAGAAAAGACAATTCAGAAGGAAGGACAGATGCATAATGTAACTTAGCAGCATTTTCTAGAGGCTGAATTTCCTTTGGCATGTTATAATAAAAGCTTGCAAACCTCCTATTGAAACTAGACAAGGCTTCACCTTCTTGCCTTTTCATGGAATAAAATTCTGAAAGCACTTGGTCTAATGATCTTCTTCTACCCCAAAACTCCAAAAATAGATTGGAAAACTTCTCCCATGTATGAATGGATTCAGGATGCAAGTGCTTAAACCATTTCTTCACATCTCCTTGGAAGGATTGGGAAAAAACCATCATACAAACATAATCATGCTCTATTTCAAAAAGGTCCAAAAAATGTTCAAACCCCTGAAGATGTTGTAATATCCCTCCTATATAAACCTAATAGTTTTTTTTAATCATTAATCCTATTACGACAGGGAGTGCTAGCAAGCACAATAATTCCCTGTGCTAAAGGAAACCTAACTTATTAATTAATATGTTTGTTACGATTAACTAGAAATTACATTAAGATTTAAATAGAATCATATATGTATGTGTGTGTGTGTGTGTTTGTGGAAATAGTGGCCTTATTGGATAAACGAGTTAGTTTGACCTAGTGGCCTATGATATAAATATCTATATAAAGATATTCTATTTTTAAAAGTTTATGTGGGAAAAGTTATAAATATCATATTCTACATATTCTTATAAAAGTGACTATGATATATATTTATATGGGGGATATCTTGATAGTTGCCCATTTTGTTTAGAAAGGGCTTTTACTTTCTTTTTAGAAAATAGAATTAATGCATAGATTGTTATGCATACTTAACACAATAAGAATGTATATATATTGTAATATATATATATATAATTGAATTTTCCTCCTTATGACCGATACTTTTGCATCCCTCTACTCGAAAGGTTTAAGCTTCAATATGTTTCTAAATAGATAAGTAGTATTAATTTAATGAAGACTACAATTACCACTTATAAGAATTAGGTCATCCACGGAAGTATTGTAGAGGAGTACTACATTTTAAAGGAAAATATGTATTTGTTTTTACAAAGGGATAATTAGAAATAATCAAGCCTTGAGAGAAGACGTGCTAATGAGGACTGCATTTTGAAGTTCCAGATCTAACCGTACTTACGATGGGGTTGATCTTCTTTCTGGATTTTATTTGTTGAATGATTAAAAATATGAATTCTAGTTACTCTATAAAATACGCAAATCTAATCTGGTATACACAGATATAGACTCATTAATTTCCCATTCTCAAGAATCTACCGTTATAGTCAAACTGAGAGAAAGACGCCGATTGTAACAAGACATGTTAAAGTTTATCTCAACCCGCATTTATTACTGAGTAGGTAAAACCCTACACATCAGATATTAACGTTGTTGATAGAATATATATTAAATGTAATAAAAGATATGACTCACTCCTATCGTCCACCTTAAAGAAAGCTGAGATATGAGATGGAATAAATTACTTTTAATGAGAATAATATACAGTTAAGGTTAAAGTTATACATACTTATATATATAAAGGTTTATTTAATTCTTGAAATTTTTCCTATATTGCGCTCTTATAAATAGTTAGTTAGCACATAAACATGTTGAAGAATACAAGGTAACTAATACTATGACTACACACTTCTTAAAAACCTATGGAGAACTAAGTGAGTTACACGTGTAATATGAAGGGTCGAAGGGGATTCTTATTCAAGAGTTAGTAAAGTACTATGTGGGAATGATATATGATGAGTATGAAATTATGGTGTAGATCGTATGTCTTAAATTATTAAGAGACATAGATTGTTAAATGGAGAAAGTATATATAGTATATATATTAAATTATTAAGAGAATCCTTTTCTTTAAATTGAAATACCATAAAAGTCATAGTTTGTTGAAGAAAGAAAGTATAGATAGCATTTATTAAATTATTAACCGTATTACTTTTCTCAATATGAAATGTGGTAAATGTCATAATTTGTTGATTGGAGGAAGTTAGATTGTTAAATGGAGAAAGTATATATAGCATATATATATTAAATTATTAAGAGAATCTTTTTTTTAAATTGAAATACCATAAAAGTCATAGTTTGTTGAAGAAAGAAAGTATATATAGCATTTATTAAATTATTAAAGGTATTACCTTCCTCAATATGCAATGTGGTAAATGTCTTAATTTGTTGATTGGAGGAAGTAAAGGAGTATGCATGAATTAGTAATGGTATTGTTTTTCTCAAATTTATGAATGAATTATTAATGGTATTGTGTTCCTTAAATATTGGAATTACGATAGTTGTTCTAATATAGTATTGATATATACGTCAAAGAGGTGTTCCTTTGGGGAGTAGCAGGGGAGAAACCCTTGTATTGTCCAAGTTAGACTTTGGGGAAGTTTTGAATATGCTCTCTCTATAAGAGAGACCCAAGAAAGTGGAAAGAAATCATTGTATGGCGAATTGTATCCCTTGAATTTGATGAATAAAAATAAGATATGACTCTCTTTGGTGGACTTAGCCCCTCCTGGGTGAACCACGTGAAATATCGTCTTTCTCTTGTATGATCATGATGGTTGGTTGTGTAAAGTGCTTCTTGGTAAAATGTTGGTTATGTACTATTGCTTTTGTTTGGTTCCTTATATTATGTTTAACCTTGCATGAAGGTATCATGGTAGAGTAGCTGATTTGTAGTCACATGTGTATGATTAATAAGGGTTTCCTTCTTTCTGTAGTTATGATAACTTGGTTGTTTATATGTTGTTCCTCATGAGTCTTATGTTTATTAAGAGCTCTAATTGCTTTTGAATATGTATCATGATATAGAATGTCTCATAGGTAGAATTGATTATGCATGATGATTTTTAATTAATCTTTGTTTTTACTCATGGAAGTATGGTAAGAAATTTCAAATTCACTACATTAATAACTAACATAATTGGGTATGTTACAGATGTCTTTAAGTTGTGAGATTGCCATCCTCTCCATCAAAAACAAGGAGGTATCTATGGTATTTGGGAGGATATTCATGAAGAATAGGGGGTAGCTTCAAAGGGCTATATCTCTGCTGAAATCTAGAAGGCAAAGGGGTATGTATAGGAGGAATGCTATCGGCCTCAAACTCACGGGGTTTGCATGCACGATCAAGGACCTCACATGGTTCAAAAGAAGGAATAGGATCTGCTGTATGAGTGAAATAAGAATGTCCATCTGCAACATCCAACGAGGGATATACAAAGGAAGCCTTCTCACGACTTAGGGCCTTCGAGTGAAACAAAATTTCCTTGATACATACACATAGGGATAAAAGGAAATCCATGCAGAAGAACAAAATATCTTTGCAGAAACCAATACTTTGATACCCGAGTCTTAATTTTCTCATGTCTCTGTCATCTGGGTTTGTTCTCAAGTGGAGCCTGCAAATCTGCTTGAATCATGATGGAGCAGCCTGCGGAATAGTAGAATGTTGGGTCTCTTCAATATGGAGTCGCCATAAAACCTTCAATCATCTTAAATTCGACATGGGGTCACCAATCCTCCCAGTGGATTCACCTTCATACTGAAATCTTGATGAGTGGAGTCGCTAGGTGAATGGTACACAACATTCACAATGTCTAACTGTTGTTCACCATAAACAATCAACTCTAAAACTTTGTCGTTCTACCCAGGGACAATATGACTCTCGTTCCCCGGCAGCGGTGCCAATTTGTTAGCACCCAAATTGACCCTCAAGGTTGTGGGAGAAGGCCAAGCTGGAGTAACCACAAAACCACTTAAGATTGCACTTCTAACCCAATGCAATTAGAGAGGGATCTCTCTTAAATTCATGGAAGACTGAAAATAATCAATGAGAAACACACAACCCTCTTACTCAATATGTTCAATCAAAGCAGATTCAGAAGGTCAGATTTATGATGGGGCAATTGTTTAAGGGTTTGGTGAGATAATCATGAGAGAAAACATTGGGAAATGGAGTCAAAACATAACATATAAATCAAATAACAGTGCTACTGCATGGGATATCAAAACAAAGGCAAGATAGCCACCTGCTTCCAGTCAAAATGTTGTTGTCTGGTGATAAAAGAAGAAGAAACGAACATTCCATTGACATGAGCATCAAACATGGATGAATTTGATGTCAACTTTAGAAGAAATATTGGGTGAACACCTGAAACAATAGTCAACCAAATGTTGTATGTAGTGTTAAGGTTTTAAATCTTGGAACATAATGAATGCGTAGGGTTTTATCCCCAAAGGGATTCGATCCTTGGACTTATGTCTCTTTGGATTGTATGTGATTTTTAACGTGTTTCCTGTTGATGATTAATTATTTATAAAGATGCATATGTTCTTGTAATTATTTAAATGTTATGTTTGGTTGATCTTTACACAGGGAAGCGAAATGCTTCACGCCTAATTAGGGCTTGGTTGGATTCAGCATGAGTTATGTTTTAACTTGTTTTACAATTGGTAGCTGGCAATGGGTGAAATTCTGAATGAGTTTATTTAAGTTTGCAACCTAGGAACTAGTTATGATATTTAAAAGAGAATCGATCTCTAAAGGTGATGACTCTGTCGTAGACAGAAAGTCTTTTAGTTCAGGGTTGTGAACCTGCAAATCATCTAGGTTGCGGAAGATCATATCGAAATTTTGTTTTCATTAAAGAGAACTTAACGCTATGCTTTAAAGACTGAGATCTAGCACAAGCTAGCTTTGCTAGCTCTTCTAGGTCGAATGTATATAAAGGAAACAGGGTGTGATGGTTAATATCAGTTATGCATATTTAAATTATTAGCATTATAAAATAGATTAAGGTTTAACCCAGGGAGCCAATTCCTAAGCCTTTGCTCCAGAATTAATGATGACAACTAGAATGCTAAGAAAAGGAAATGTACAGTACCATAAAGAAATCTACCAGGTTTATACTTTTCAGCCCGAACTACTAAAGAAACTTTGACAAGCGAATATAAGTTCTTACCTGAGCTAGGATGATTGGATCCCTTTGACACCTGCACACTTCAAACACTAATTAATGGAAAAAAATATCCCCAGCTGACCTGTAGAAGGATAACCAAGTAAATTTGAAACTTCCACGTTCCTGCTAACCTTGACCCGGAACCGTTCCTGGTTCTAAATTAGATCCCCCTGAGCTGGTTCCAACATGCGAAAGAATCTTGAGACCTAAGGCAGAAGGTTGATTTCAAATGAAACTTGGTAATTTCCTCTCACAAGATTTTGATCAATTTCTCTCTTGATACCATAAATAATGATAATAAGATAGATTCCTCTCTTTGTAATTTGTTCTTGTATTTATAGGAAATCTTTGGAATGGGAAGTTGAGTTAATAATATTATTTTTAATATTATCTTCAGTTCAACTCTTAGTTTGAATCATATAATATAGTTAAATGGTTTATTTTAATTATAAACTTCAGTTTATATAGAACTCTTAATTTGTTCCATTTTGAATTGATTATTGTAAACTTTATATTTTATTTATTTAATTTCATAAGAATAATATAAGTACATGTATAATCCATTTATGTGGATACATAGTCTTTATAATTTATGTGTCCTTTATTATTCGCATTACTTTTTATATCTATATATATATATATATATATATATATAATATCTTTAAATATATATAAGTATGTATGCATATTACTTTTGTACATAAGTGAGGCTCTTTTATAATTAACCACTTTGTTTAATCCATGTATTTACATAGCATTATAACTTTGATACTTTATTAAATAAGGTAAACTCTTGTGACAAGGCCTTTGGTGGGTTTGGATGGTCGACTAGGTTAGGTAGCCGTAGATCCCTTTGCATGTTGGATTACCTTGTATTTCGTGGCAATGTCCTTAGTCCTTGATGAGAGATGAGTAGTGATTCAATTAGTCAAATCAAATAAGTATGATGACTGGTGGTGCTATTCAGAGTCTTCCTCAACTCAACACCTTTTAAGTAAAGTAACCCCTAGTGCTATTCAGAGCTTATGCTCAACACTTTTATATGGGCATTACACTAGTGCAATTGCAGAGCCTCTTGCTCAACACTAGTACTAGGATGCATTTGTACAATACACCTAGGGATACAATGGCCAAAGATCCGATGCTCCAGAGCTTATGCTCAACATCATGTTGGAGTGCTCTGGGGCTTATGCCCAACACTAATTTATTTATCTGTTGGGGTTACCTATGTGCTCTAGAGATTACGCTCAACACATAGTCTTGTAACCCATGTGCTCAAGGGCTTATGGCCAACACATCATAGAATTCAAATCATGTATACCAAAAACGTCTGCACAATACATAACAAAGTCATCTCAGTATATTAGGGCTTGTACCCAATCACATAATAAACATCCATCAAGTACATTGAGGCTTATGCCCAGTACATAAAAATAGTTTGTATCCATCAGGGTCCATGCCCAAATATGTATATCTATACCCAAAGTAAATCATGTGCATCGGGGCTTACTCCTGTAACATACCCAATAAGACGAGTTAGTAAATTTGGTGAAAATAAAAGTTTTCTTCCATTAAATCTCTACACAATAACCACTATTTATAAAAGGACCAGAAGTCCGTCATCACGAAATTGTTAGAAGATGAATTAACTATAGGAATAGTTAATGTGCATTTATCCTTCATTTACACAATTGATGATTCGAAAAACAACAGCTTATAATTCGAATCTTACCTTCTTTTCTTTGGACCTCTTCATGAAATTCTTACCCTTTTATGGTGAACTTTTGTGTTTGACAACACTTCTGAATGCGTTTATATAATCATCATATGAGCAACATGCATAACCAAATAGTTACTTGCCAAGGCAAACATTTATACAAAACTATCACCATCACGCATAAGTCACATGAGCAATATGCATAACAAAAGATTTATTTGACAAGTAACATTTATACGAACTATCATAAACACACATAAGTCACAATCACACATAAGTCGGAGGCCCCATATACATGGTTCACCGAAACAATGGGGTACGTCCACCAAAATGTTGCATCTTTATTTATTCATCCAATTAGAGGATTTACAATTTAAACCCAATGGTTGTATTTAATCACTTCCCACCCTTCAGGGACTTCTTGAGTAATGAGCATTGAAACTGCTAGCACCCAAATTGACCCTCAAGGTTGTGGGAGAAGGACAAGCTGGGGTAACCACAAAACCACTTAAGATTGCACTTCTGACCCAATGCAATCAGAGAGGGATCTCTCTTAAATTCATGGAAGACTGAAAATAATCAATGAGAAACACGCAACCTTCTTACTCAAGATGTTCAATCAAAGCACATTCAGAAGGTCAGATTTTTTATGGGGCAATTGTTTAAGGGTTTGGTGAGATAATCAAGAGAGAAAACATTGGGCAATGGAGTCAAAACGTAACATATAAATCAAATAATAGTGTTGTTGCATGGGATATCAAACCGGAGGCAAGATAGCCACCTGCTTCCAGTCAAAATGCTGTTGTCTGGTGATAAAAGAAGAAGCAACGAACAGTCCATTGACATGAGCATCAAACAGGGATGAATTCAATGTCAACTTTAGAAGAAATATTGGGTGAATACCTGAAACAATAGTCAGAGCTTGTAACCAAGAATTATGCACTATTATACACTAATTCCATATATGAAAAATAAAACATAATGGAAGTAAATAAC
This sequence comes from Larix kaempferi, assembly GCA_027924585.1. Lineage (NCBI taxonomy): Eukaryota > Viridiplantae > Streptophyta > Pinopsida > Pinales > Pinaceae > Larix > Larix kaempferi. The sequence continues at coordinate 22,208,952 of BSBM01000338.1, forward strand.
AAAAAGCACATGCACATGAGAAAAAGAAGGAAACAGACTGTAGGCTAAATGACACATGAATCTTTGTTAAACACCAGCTTCAAAAACTGCAATTCTATTAAGGATTATGCTTCAAAACAGAGCTTAGTTCTCCCAGGCCTCAGCCTATTGATTTTCCAACCTATTCTATCTCTATTACATATGTATTTATAGGCCCTTTAGGCTCGAATCATCTAACATAAAACAACTACAGCCATGCTAACACTTACATGGCCCAGTTCGCCACCTTTGACAACAAATTACAAAATGGACAAAGACCGCTAACAGACAGGCTACAACTAACCCTGCAGGTGTCAATTCCAAGGGCTGCAGACCACAACAGCCTCAAAAATTGAGAACCATTACATTCATGGCTAGATCAAAACATACTGACATGGCAGGGAACAGAAACCTTGTGGACGCATCACCACCTTACTCGTGAGCCTTTATTTGGCCCTGTGAATCAAAGAAATCTTCTATTTTCAAGAAATCGTCCACCTGCGATTCTTCTGCTAGGGAGGAGGTGTCGCTTCCTCAATGGGGACTATGAAGTATTTGAGAATCTCCACGTCTTGGTGGATGTCTCGCTCATCTTCTTGGGTCCCCTTCTTCTTCTTTCGACGTCGATCCTTCCAGCACACCTGTCGGCTTTCCTGCTCCTCGGGCTCACTTGCTGAGCTCTCCTCTATGTGGTTGAAAACTACAGGAGATGAAGGGATGTGCTCCTCCTCCACCTCGGACCACGCTTGCTCTGGCATGAATACCACTTCAGTTCCCTGATCCCTCTCCATGACCGGATCGTAACCGAAAGATACTTGAGCTGCCGGGGTCGCCACCTTTCTCATGCATTGATCGTGAACAGCAAATGCAGGGACCCCTACCTATAATGATCCTGACAATGACAGGGACCATGCGTGATCACCTTCACCATGATGGTTTGACCGGATCGCCCAAATGAGTAGGAATGATGCCTGAGGCTTGCGCTGATGTGAAACGTGCCTAACCAGGCTTTCAGGATAGGCGGGAGAGATATATGACGACGCCGAGGTGGCATCCGTCCTATTGGAAATCATTTGCTTCCTGTGGAGATGCCTTCTAGCTCCCCATTCCCATGATCAAATCAGCATCGTAGATTTCAACCTTATTTGCATCTGGATCGTCGAATGGCGCGGACCCTACCATGTTCGTAGATTTTTAACCTATAGCCTTCACGTACAAGTAAGATCTGCGAACTAAATCCCAACCCTGGATCTCCGACTTTCCAGATCTACGCTGTTGGAAAGTGCGGGGGGTTAACAAAACTTCGTAGATTTGAAACGTACCCCTTTTCTCGCATGTCTAAAACACGAACAACCTCCTGGCCGTTGATCTGCATCCTCTGCCGTTAATCAAACTTTAAGATGCCCGCTGGTTAACACTTAGCCCCACTTAAACGATCGCCAATTATTTTCATGAAGGATTCCCTCAATCATCGATCTTCACCGATCACGATCCATACCGTCCATAGGTGCCACTGTGCACTATAGGCACCTTCTTTGCATTTAGCCTTCTCGGTGTCATTAAAACCCTGGATTTCCACAACAGATCCCACCTTGGACCAAACCCATTGCATAAACCCTTGAACTTTTGATTTTTGGGCCATGTGGGCTAAAGGCTGAGCTTTTCACTAGCCACTTTCATGGATCTAGAACCCTTTCATTCTCCAAAACCCTTCCAACTGCTTAACACGAATCAGGTGCTAACATAAACCATTCAAAGCTAACACCTAAATGATTACAAAAAAACTACTATAACTCATAACATTAGATCTATCTATAGGTATAAAAGAACTGACTCTTAGTCAAGGATAATGAACAATAGAGATCTCCGCTGCACTTTAACATGCAAACATAGATCTATCCTACCATTCATCATACATGACACAAGATAGCATTTACATCCAAAGTAAGTAGAGAAATGAAATCCCGACTTCGATATAACAAAAATTTATCTTAGGGAACCAAGATCTATGATTGCAATTCAACATACAACAGAGATCTACGGTTTCTTTTCAGCATACAAGACATAACTTATCACTTTCATTCAATAAAATAAGCAGAGATCATCAATAAAATATCTTATGCGAGATTCGACCAATAATTATCCATTAATGGGGTTATAGAGTTCTACACCTACTGCCCACATAATAATTAAGTTAAGAGAATCTATACCATGTTTCCTACAGGAAAAATCCTACCACATGATATTATAAATACAGACAGAATTTATAATAATTTTCTACACAATTCGACAACAATTTTTCATCAACAAGGTTATAAGATTCTATGCTTGCAATCCATATAATAGCTATAGCATAAATCGAGATCTATGTCTGCCTTTCGACATCCCGGACCAAACCAATATTCTCATCCAAGACTAATCAGCAAAGTTATATCCATGATTTTAATATACTAAAGATCCTCAGTTCGCAGTTCCATAAACTACATAAATTTAAGACTTATGTTCAACGTTCAGGACAGAACCATCATTTTTTCTTCCAAGCAAAGAATGTATCATGCTCACAGTATAGCAATATTGATCTGAAATAGATTTTTGCTTTAAAACAGAGCTATCACTTCTTCCATGTATGAGCAAATAAAACGATCACGCTCTAAGTAAGGTAACAGATCTGAAAGTTATTTTTTATTTCAACCAGAACTATCACGCTCCCAACCTAGCCATACAGTTCTGAAAAGACATTTTCGATTCATAGCAGAGTTATCATTCCTTCTGCGTTTTCCCTTTTCCAAATAACTAAAGACTTAAAGAAAAATTAACATGATCAGATGAGGCTACATGGTTTAACCCATGTGCATTCTACGTTTTCTCCTTTCTAAGCAACTACAGGCTTAACAAAAACAGATTTATAAAACTAAAACCGATGATCTCTGTTCGCATAGAGGTCTCCCCAAACCGGGTGTTACAGTGACCATGCTGCGATCAAGGTTAATAAAACAGAAGAAAGGTAGGGTGAGACCCTCGATCTCCATCCACACAGTGATCCATTGAAAACTGGCGTTCCAATGATCACATCCGGGATCAAGAGAAAAAAAAAAAAGGCAGAGGATATCTATCTCAACGATGGAAGCTACCAGCGATCCACACAGAGGTTTAGTCAGAACTTGACGTTACAAAGATCATATCGTGATCAAGGTTTTACTCTATTGAGAACTAATCCCCCTCTACCTTTACACATCTGTGACTAAAAGGGAGGAACTGGGGATGAGCGGTATTGGCAACTGCACTAGGGTCGTTGGTAATAGAAATAAATCAACCACAACAACTAAATACAACACATTACATGAAGTATGGGGATGGATCGATCTTATCCAAGATCGTCTAGACTCTTACCTTATTGAAAACTAGAGAAGGAAGGACATGTGATGTCCCAAACACCAATTGCGCAAAAAACATCACAGAAGGGATCACGGAGGAGAAATCACCCTGATCTATGCCGTATAACAAAAATGCATAGTATCTTCTAGATCATGAATTACACACATAAAGAAAATATATATAATCAGTTCAGTGAATGCAATACAACACAGAAGGACAACAAACCCTGGGATCGAGTTGCCTCAGCCGACCTTTCCCAAATACGACCCCTACACAATTTATTTACATAGTAATGTAGCCGCATCACAACCAGCTACAATGTCCCCAAAATCTGAAGTTTTTCCTTTCTCTAAGGAACTTTTTCCATCCTCTATTTTTCAGTTGAAAAGGTAAGGTAATTCTCCTTGGAAACTCCACTGTTTTATGGAGAACCTTCCAACCAAGTGGAGTTTGATTGGAAACGTTGGGGAGCCCAGAATGCCAAGTGGCGATTTTTCTTCCCTTCATGAATGGCCTCAGCTTTCTTCTATAGGGAGAGGGCCAACCAAACTCCCTTCAAAATGGGTTGGCGTCCCCTCTCCACTAGTTCAAGCTAAGGTAGTTTTAACTCCACTTAAAAGGAGTCCATAATTTATGAGTACCTATCTCCATACACTATAATGTCATTTCAATGTATTGCATAAGTTATCGAGCCATGGATATCTAAATCAATGAAATGGCATATAACCATTATCTTTTCATATTTATATGTATCCCAACTTTATAGAAATACTTATTAATCTTTCCATGTTTTACTTATATAAAATATTTATATAAGAATCACAATTATCTTTTCTATAACTACATATATATATATATATATATATGGGTATAGGTAGGATCTCTTCATTTTATATATGTATATATATAACTACACTAGTTATATATACTTTTTCATAGATATGGATAGGACCTCTTTATTTTATATATATATATAACTACACTAGTTATATACACTTTTCATATATATATATATATTTATATTACACAAGAATATTTATTGAATAATATAGCTCATAAAGATACCTTATGAGGTGCCCTACCTTTAGGTTATTTTTCATCTCATAACATACATATTTGGCATTAATTTCCAGACTAGGAACTCGAGGATATCTATGGGGATTTCCCTTTCATAATAGTTAACCTAGTGTTAACCATTAACACCTAAGAGTTCGTAATGCTCTTCGACGGTAAGGTGGTCCAGTACCTTTCTAAGGTAAGTTCCAACTTTCTAAGTGACCTTTGGTGAATATCCATGGTCGTTCAAGCACTCGCAGCACTAGGTCGACATTTAATCATCGATTTATGGTCTTCCTTCTGTAGGCTTCTACCATATTAGGCTCAATTTCCCATTGTTTAGTTACGTCAACAACCTGTAGTCTCCTAGGTACTACAATTTTCAATTTAGAAATTTAAACCACATAAGTTACAAGGTTCACTGGTGGGGCCTTGGCCTTGAGCTCCTCACCACAACCAGTACAATAATTCCCTATATTTGCAAAATGATCAGGCATAAAGGAGGGATATTACAACTTCCAACATATATAACAAAAGTAGAACATGTGCATTGGGGTATCGCCCAGTATATATGTATCATCAAAATAAATCATGTGCATCGGGGCTTAAGCCCAATATATAAAATAATCATAACCAACAAAATTCTGGATATTATAGATTACATACCCCGTATGACGTATATCGATCTGTTTAAATGAATTTACATCTCTAAATTAGTTATATTACCATTCGCTGCCCAGTAGATTTCCTTGAAAGTTTTAGGAGGGCTACGACTGCACCTGCCTTTCCTTTAGAATAGTTAACAAGAAATCAGATACCATACTCTACCTGGTTACCCCAGTACCCTACAAAAGAAGCCGGTTTCTCAGTGCAAAGACACAATTCCAACCAGGGCAGAAATCCAAGCTATGTTGTTTATAAACCCTCTGCGAGTTAAAAGACTACGATTGAAGCCTCTACAATAAGTATCAATTCCTGAACCTACCTATAGTTAGAAGTTTTCCAGATCACATACTATTGACGGTTAGAGGGGAGATGAATCACAATCCATTTGGTTTGACATCCCTAGGTAGGCGCAGATCCCTCGATTACTGCGGAGCTAATGCATAAACAAAGACTTGGGATTATATTTAACACTTATTCGATGTGGCTTGTGTTCTATTCATCTTATTGTTTGTTTGAATAAACCGCTGCCAAAATGGTGTCAACTAGGATTCTCTCAGCCAGCATTAAATTTAGGTTTGTGTTAATACTTCCAAAACTATGAAACTAAATGTTTCCTTACGTAAATAGCTCCATCCCTGTTAATCCTCACAAATCTATCTTTTTACCGTGATAAAATAACCCAGCATTGGCATGATGTCATTTGTGTAGGTCCCTGGCTGCTTATCCTTGACTCACACCTTCACTCGTCGTATTTCATGTTAAGTCTGCGTAGACGGTGTGGGAGATGCACCCACTCTATCTTATTTTAGAGTTACATGTTTTCCATGTGTGACAACTCTTAGAGTTTAAGCATAAGAGCAAGCCCCATCAGGCATAGATCTGCCTCCATGTGCATCAGAATGTAGATATTTAGCTCTATTCGAAAATGATGCCCAGAGTTTCCTCATTTGGGAATGAAGGAACTCGTTCTGCGACTAAACTAGCGTTCTGTCTAAACTTTTGTTCTAAACAAGTAGGCGTTGATCCGTGCACCCAACCCCACGACGTAGCGCAGTAGATGTGCCTCACTTGTGAATGATCATATTATGGATCTATTACTTTTTGTTGACCATACAGTCATTGATTTATATGGATGGTAGGATCAGAGGTTTAACAACTCGACTGCCACGAAAACTGATGGTGAATTCACGTCTACCCTTGAACATCGACATGCCCAAAGTCCACTACCGGTTACCCAACTAGTCTTACCCTTGATGAAGCGTAATTTATACAATTTCCAAGAATTTAGATTATCGTTGTCATTGACATGTCATATGAAAGCCACGCTCTTCATCAGTTTATTTAACTCATATAACATTAGATTGAAGTTGTATGGGGATACTAATGCGTCCAGTCATACCTTGTTTTATATATATGAAAATTATTGTGCATAAGAAATTTGAAGGATAGAATAAAGATTTTGGTTGTTCAAATATTTATGAAGAAGCATAATTTATTAATGATTTAATTTGACGAGGCATATATATATATATATATGGTAGCTTAAAAGGGAAAAATTGAAACTAGAGTTGGTCGTCATTTCTTTATAAGGAAGAGCAGCTTGTAATATTGTTTTGATTATATGAAATATAGATATTATTGCATGGAAAGGATATATACATAAGTTGCACATGTTTGACCAAAAGGGGGTTAGATAAGCTAAATCCTTAAATTAAAGATATATCCACTTCTTTAAATACATATAGGAGTGGATAAAAAACGAATAATTACTAGATGTTTGATAAGTACTTGGTCATAGAGATGCATGGAATTTATATTAAATTTCCCTTCATAAAGGTTACATTCATATATTTAGTTGATTACGGGTTGACATATCATATTAAATCTATGCATTTTATAAAGTAATTGGACTTGTAAATTTGATGTTAAAAGTTCTATGTTACATGGTAATAAAATGAGGTTACATGATGATAAGCCATTTTAAGGTATTCTTAACATTAGATTGTTAGATAAGAAATTAACTATTAGGGATTATAATTAATATGTGTGTGTGGGTACGTATGGGATTCTTTTATAAGAAGTTGTAATCATGGATAGGTTGAAGGGAATGGGTCATATATATATATATATATAGATATATATATACCATTAAAAAGATAAATATACTTAAGTTGTAATTATGTGTTCTGATTAAGATATGCCATTGTTTCAAGTTTGTATAAATAGTTTTCATATATTGATATTAATGATTAGAGGGAATCATTATGGGTTAAAAGAAAGCATAAGTGTAATATATAGGTTGGATAAGGAGAATTTGGTTGAGAAATTCTAAGTCATAATTGAGTTAAAGATACAGTTCTAAACTTGTGTAGAAGTTTTATGCACGTGTGGATTTGAAAGAAAGATAAATAGATAGTTTAACTATATAAGGTTGAATAGGAAGAAAACCTAGATGTTAGCAAAGTTAATCAATCCAAGCCCATAAATTCCATGCATGATGAAAGTAGACTCTATTAAATTAGGATGATCACTTCAAGAGGTTAAGTTACGACATTTCGAAGACCCCTTCGAAAAAAAAATAGGGTGTATTTTGAGGGACATTACAAGTGGTATAAGAGCCCAGTTACAACACTACGGGCATAAGGACTCCCAAACGTGCAAGTACATTGCGTACTCTGTACAGTATTTCAAATGTAAAGATACTTTCTAGTAGATATTTACCTTAGCAGTAGTTGTTTATATTATTAAGCATGTCTGACATAGCAAGTATCAGTTAAACTAGTATATCATTAAAAGATGTTTTATATGCTATAGTCAAAGATTATAATGTCTTTAAAAACGAATAATTTAAATGTAGATCTTCTACTTTTATTGATAGTTTAATGTTTTAAAGTATGCAAGTGTTATATAAAGAATTGAATAGGAGAACGGATTGGGACATTCTACTCCCTAGTTGAATTAAAGATATCGTTCTTTATAGAAATTATTACAAAGGGTTATTGAGATATATATTGGATTAAAGATTTATTATGAAGATGTTTTAGGAAATGTTAGATTTTTCTTTATGCACTACATATTTTAATCAAGAAAGAAAGATGCCATCTCTTAAAAATATATAAGAGTTTTATACATTGATTATTAGAAAGAAATTATATCTGAATGTAACATGTGGGTTGGATAGAGTGAATTTAAACCGGAGCATCACAAAACCATGTCAAAAAAAAAGATAGAGTGCATCTACAAAACTAGTATGGTGTGAAAAGATATACTTAGAAGACACGACATCAGTTGATCATGAGGAGGATTTTAAAATTCATGAATATTAATGGCATGAAAGGGTTTCCAAAATTTGAGCATGAATAGTTAATATCATTATAGGTACATTAGTCGTTAGTATTTAAAACGATGTTTGAGATGATTAAACACTGCATGTGTGGTCGCATGGGATGCATCGTAAATCATAAATACTAGAGAAGTATGGAAATAAAAGATTCAAATATAGGATATTTATGCTTTCAAAAATGTTCGCCTAGGCAAATAAATGTTTAAAACAATTTGAGTTTTTTTAAGTGTTGGAAGTATATTAGAGTATAAAGTTACTTACAAGTCTAGTTGTACCTAGGTTAGTTGGAAAAGAGGTGATTATTTAGGTACGACAAAATAATTGTAGACTTAAAATACTTTATGTTTTTCTTTAAAGATATTTTTGATGTAAATAAACTTCGGGCATGAGATTGTAAATGAAGCATGCAGGTGCATGTGGGTGCAACAGACTTCACCAAGCCTTGTGAATGAAAGGTAGTACATAAGGTACTAGAGGTAACATGTTTGGTTTAAGATAAATTTTATTATATTGTATGCATAGAGTTCTAATCAAATATTGCAGGGATTAGTATTGTGGTTTGACGTTGAGTCGAAGGACTCTGGAAACATCAAGATTACTAGCTCTATTATGTGTTGATGTTGAACTAATAGGATTTGGAATGTAAAATCCTGACTAACAATGTGAAGATTATGGTATCTCCATTTATTATAGTTTTTTACTATATGTCATGATGACTGACAATACTTCAAGGTTATTGCAGGTAAGGGGTTAAGGCAGCTTCAATAATACCTTGAGTTAAGAAAGACCTTAATTTATGAAACCTGCATTAAAGAGAAATGAACTTAAATAAGAAAAGAGTTATAAACCTTTTGAGCTAATCACGGGGGACGCCCTGGATTATAAATCTCTTGGAAATTTTAAGGAATTTCCATACCCGTAACCGAAATCTTTACTGATGTACACGGATTACACTTATTATGTGATGGGCATAAGCCTTGTTGTATATGGAGTACTTTTATTATGTGTTGGGCATAAGCCCCGATGTATATGGATTACTTTTATTATGTGTTGGGCATAAGCCCCGATGTACATGGATAACTATTGTTATGTGTTGCGAGTAATCTCTGGAGCACATGGATGTGTGGGGCATAAAGCTTTGGAGCACATAGATAACTATTGTTATGTGTTGAGCGTAAGATCTGGAGCACATGGATGTGCGGGGAATAAGCTTTGGAGCACATAGATAATTATTGTTATGTGTTGAGCGTAAGCTCTGGAGCACATGGATGTGTGGGGCATAAGCCTTGGAGTACATAGATAACTATTTTTATGTGTTGAGCGTAATCTCTGGAGCACATGGATGTGTGGGGCATAAGCCTTGGAGCACATGGATGACCTTTGATTATGATTTGGGCATAATCCTTGATATACATGGATGACCTATGTGTTGGGCATAAGCCTCAATGTACATGGATGAATTTTATTATGTGCTGGGCATAAGCCCTGATGTACATAGATGTGTTGGGTAGAAGCCCTGGAGCACATGGGTTAAAGTAGTATGTACGGAGCGTGTGGTCGAGAGTCAGGGTATTTTTTAAGGATTCTAATATTATAGTTAAGTATAGTATCCTAGGCAAATATTTTGGATTAAAAAAAACATGTATATAGATGGGTAAGCGAATATTAAATATGAAACATACAATTTATTACTGAAATGTATAAATTTTGGCGAATATTATGATAAAAAAACATATTTTATGTAAATATAGACGATATTAGAGACTAAAAATGACCAAATAGCGAATTTAGTTTTTGAAAAAAAGTACAAAAAATAGCCAATTGGAGAAATTTCGCCACTAAAAATTACCATGTCGGGAGTACATAGATAACCCCACAAGATAAATCATAAGTGTTGGGAATAATCCCTGGAGCACACCAACCGTTATGATTTTGAGCATAAGCTCTGCAGCATCGGATCCTTGGCTATTGTATCCCTAGGTGTATCTTACAAATGCATCTTAGTACTAGTGTTGAGTACAATCTCTGGAATTGCACTTGTGTAACTCCCATTAAAAGTGTTGAGCATAAGCTCTGAATAGCACAAAAAATAAAAATAAAAATAAATCATCACATTACTAATTTTGAGCCAAAAAATTTGGAGCATTAGTAATCATATTTCTCCATAGATTAAATGAATTATATTCTCTTTTATTTTAAGACTAACTGGTACTACCACTCAGAGAGGGACCGAGTGTGAAAGGGTTTATCCTAACCAAGTAGTTGACAACTAAATCAACGGGAATTACTTCACTGAGAGTGTTGAGCATAAAGCTCTTAATAGCACTAGAGTTACTTTACTGAAGGTGTTGAGCATAAAGCTCTGGAAGCATTAAGAACTCATTATATTACTGATGTTGGGTTGGAGGCTCTGGGGCATTAGTAATCAGTTCACTATTGATTGTTAGGTACCTCTGGAGCACCTGGAATAATAAGTCTTATCAGTGTTGAGATGACGCACCAAGAACGGTTTCCTACTATGCATATGTTATGCACGAGGTATGTGCATATACTTATGTTATGCACTTGTTAAAATTATAATTATGCATATTTTTGTTTGGGTTATACATGTGTTATGTTATGTTAATGAACCGCTCACGTTATTAGCATTGATATTATTACTGTCGAGGAAAAGCAAGTAGAGGATGACTAAAAGTACTTGGGAAAGAAATGCCATAAAGAGAATTTTGAAATCAAGATCATGTATGAATGACAGATGTGCAGTGTAGGGACCCGTGTTCCGGGTGAATAAATTTTAAAATCTTAAAAGCATAATATAACCAATATAGTGCATAATCATCATAAAATTTGCAATTTCAAGGACTGACAAGTATACACATAATAATCAAACCTGATATTGTAGGTCGAATCTGCTGCTGAAGGAGTTGTTGTTGTCCGATCAGCTCCTAGCCCTTGACGGTTTACCAAAGAACTCTCGGTTGACCTCCCTACCATATCAGGGGAACTCTTCTTTCCCCCGAACCCCCAAGCAATTTGGGGTCATAAGAACATACAATTCCATGGCTTTCCGTTGGGATCTCCCAATCCCCGGTCAAGCTATCAACCCAACTCCAAAGGAATACAATAGAATTCTCAATTACGATGCCCGTCCAGCATTAGGGAGCAACAGAGTCAAACTCTCATGCCAAGTGTCTTTCCATGCAAAAATAATCTTTAATTAATAATTCTTTTAATATTTACTCTCATGCAGCAAGTGTCACTCTCACATGAATGTGCACCTAAACCCCTATATTGTCTCTTTGTTGTCTCCTTAGCTAATTTCTCTAATCCCAAATTTAGTGCATGCATGTGGGGTTGACTCGTTAATGTCTCCCAGTCTATCTTTTGCGCCATAATTATTTATTCTCAATTATTTAATTATAAATAATCATTTCATGCACAATCAGTCTAGTGAAATTTCTATATGACAAATAAATAATTACAAATAGTCTTTTAATGTATAATTAATTAAATGCAATTCTATATGCCAAGTACATAATTTCAATTAGTCCCTTCATGCATAGCTAATTTAATGCAATTTCTATATGCCAAATACATGGGTGTTCGTTTTGACTTTCTTTTCTTTATTCATCTCGGTACCACATCATCGGGCCCTTTTGAGTTTCTTTCCCTAATCGTCTAGGTACCACATCGTCAGGTCCTTCTGACTTTTTTTCCTTAATTGTCTAGGTACCGCATCGTCGGGTCCTTCTGACTTTCTTTCCTTAATCGTCTAGGTACCACATTGTCGGGTCCTTCCAACAAATTCCTTTTTCTCTAGTGGGGAGTGCTGTGTAGCGATCGGGGAATCATTACCGCGATCTCTCGAATACACTTCCTTGATGACTAAGGGCAGTTGAGGGATAAGGCTCTCCTTATCGCGTGCCCCTCAACTCATCATATGCGACCAAGTCATTGTGGCCTCCCCCATACGGCACACGCTTCCCCAGACAAGCTCGCAAGCTTCTGACCCGTGCGTGGAGTGCTAATTCAGGGTCGACAGTCCGTCATCGTACCCCTATGTATGTTTATCGTTCTTACGGCCCCTATTATTCCATTGTGGTTTAGTCGGTAAATCATTTTACCTGCCACTACACACACACTCAAAGCGCACATTACTAGCGCTGCACTATAAAATCTTTTCATCATCCATCATAATATCTCAGTCAGTCGATCATATCTATCATTTAATCATTTTCGATCATTTTCATTTCATAATCTTTCAGTCAGTCGAGCATATCCATCATTCAATCATCATTGATTTCGTAAATATGCTAATCATTAAGCAACACAAACATTTCGTTCATTTATTATTTGTAAGCAAAGTATCTATTTCTATAAGTGTCGCTCATTGCGTCATTTTCGCTTATCATTTGTTGTCATGCAAATCATCATGTGTTTCTCAGTCGTTCAAACATTTCAAATATTCAAAGGACCAGTTTACTAAAGTTTATTCGAATGGGTCACTTGGAAAGTGTCCTTAACTTTATGGTCAGTCAATGTACTGGGGCGAGCATTACATGGAACAGTAAAATACTGTTATTACGGGAAAACCCAATGTAAGTAACGTAAGTGGTCCATAAATGGATCAATAGTAATGTAAAAATGTATTGTATGATAGATGATTAATAGTTACATAGTTTTGGGGCTTTTATAGGCCCGTCACGTACCTTTTCGATAAAAGGTCATGACTAATTATATTTGTTTAATTAATAAATTAATATTAATATTTAATATTAATTTATTATTATTTTGTTGTTACATTGCCACTCTCTTAGAAAGGCTTTGTCCTCAAAGCCTTATAATTTTTATGTATTGCTTTTTGTGGTGTCATATTTGACGACACATGTCGATACGAACTTTTAAGCGTCAAGCATAACTTCTGATATGTGGAGGGATCAATCCATCCCAAGTTGATTTTTCAATGATTTTCGAGATTCCGTACTGATATGTTATCGGGAGTTTTGATCACCTTCGTACCTTTATCTTCCGACATTTTCGCCTTTTTAGGGTATCGGTTTTTATGGTTGGGGTGTCGATAGGGAATTTTCACACTGTAAATTTCTTTTACGAAAGTCGTCTCTTGATCACTGCTCTGAGTTGGAAGTTGTATTTTCGTCCCTTGAGGTTTTAAGGTTTCGTCTTGTATTTTTTCCAACTTGTTCTCTAACTGTATCTTATCCTTTTGAAACTTCTTAATCACTTCTACGTGTGATTTCCTAACTTCTTCCGACTTCTTAAGTTGTTCTTTAAGATCCTCGTTATGACTTTTGATGCAACTATTTTCTTCCTTCTTGTCTAGAAGTTTCCCTTCAATGTCTTCCGTAGATTGTTCTATCTTTCGGCTATTTTTCAGTTTCTTAATTTTTGTGACTAATATCTTGTTATGATTTCTTAGTCTGAAAATTTCTTCAGCATTGTTGGATAATGCTTTATTATTCTTTGCGATCTCCGATTTGTGTGCCTTTTTAGAGTCATTGTTTTGTGTTTGAAGATCTTGTATCTGTTGTCGACATTGGTCGACCTTTGATTCTTGATCTCCTAATTTATGCCGTATCTTCTTCTGATCTTCATCCTTGTCAATAAGGATCTTGTTCAAGCATTTTATTTCTGCTTCGTATTTAATTATTTCATTCTTTATATCTTGATCTTCTAGCCTCTGATTGAGTTCATTTTCGGCTCTTAATTAATCAATTTGTACATACAATTTTTCTATATAACTTTCCCGGTCGGAGATTTTTTGTTCATCGAACTTTCTTTGTAGCTTACGTATTTCAATTACTGCTTCAAATTTTGTGATCCTGTCGTGTAAATCTTCATTATCTCTTTGATAGTGCTTTAACTTGGCTTCTAATTTTTCTATATGTAGTCGCAAACTAGCTTCCATGGTCTTCTTTTGAATTTGATTCCTTTAGCGATAGATAGTCTTTGGCTTCTTCAGCGATAAGTTGTCTTCGACTTTTTCGATGATAGAAGGTCTTTGAACTCTTTGACTAGTCTTCCTTGACTTCTTTTCGACGATAAATATCAGGTCCAATAACCTTTTTTTTCCAAAATTAATTATTATAAAATAATTATTTTTATTTTTTATTTTTATTTATAATAATAATAATTAATAATATTATTATATTAATGTTTTATAAACTATATATATATATATATAGTTTTTTTTTGCAACAAACTAATTTTTAGTCATATAATAACTAAACTCATCCTAATTAAGGTATGAGTTATTATAAATAATGGTTTCTTTATAAAACCAAGGCTGGTTTTATAAAACCACTGGATGGTTTTATAAAACCAAGGAAATGTGTGGTTTTATAAAACCAAGGCAATGTGTGGCTTAATTCTTCTCCTTTTTTATGCGGTCTTCTTTCTTGTTCTCTCTCTTTTTTTAACTTCCCTTTTATTTCCTTTTTTTTTCCCCTCTTTTAATTTTTTTTTTTTCAATAAGAATGGCTAAAAGCCTAATGTAAGGTTAAAAACCTAAATCTCAGAGAAACTTTGACAATTTGGCCACAAGCCGGAATCAACAAGCTTTGATACCACTGGAACAATAAAATATTGTTCTTACGGGAAAACCCAATGTAAGTAACGTAAGTGGTCCATAAATGGATCAATAGTAATGTAAAAATGTATTGTATGATAGATGATTAAGAGTTACATAGTTTTGGGGCTTTTATAGGCCCGTCATGTACCTTTTCGACAAAAGGTCATGACTATTGATATTTGTTTAATTAATAAATTAATATTAATATTTAATATTAATTTATTATTATTTTGTTGTTACATTACATACACCCCCTCTTATATAGAACTTTGTCCCGAAGTTCAAGTCTTATTGTACTTCCATGGTGAGTTTCACTTTATTTTCACATTCATGTCTTTTGTTGTTATCTTCCAATTTCATCGGTAATTTTATGTATTGTACTCTAGTAATATTTTTCCCAATAATTGTTTCCTCTGAATTTGGTTTCCCACGTCTCTTTAATTTTCCAAAGGGGTCCATGATATCCAATTAAACTATAATCTTGATCCATTAATAGCCACACAACAGGTACCCAACCATTTTTTTTTAATTTAAGAATTCCAATCTGTTTGGCTATCCTCTTCCATGAGGTGAAAGGTATACATCAAACATCTTCGAGTACGATACCATTGGAAGTTAGTTACGCGTTACTGGTTCCAGGGAGACTATCTACCGTTACTAATCAATGTATAAGTCAATCAATATCCTCATAAGACTTCTTCCAATTTCATGATTGCTAACCAAATTGATTCTAAATTCAATAGGAAAGTGTCGTAACCTTGTGATTTAATCGAACAAATTAAACTTTAACTGCTAGTCCTTCCATCACTAACATCATGTCTAGGTCAATGAGCTTATCACATCCTTACTTCATTTCATCTCTTATGTTGTCATAGGGTTACCTCGACATATACTCATCAAGTTGTATAACGTGTGTTTTTCTTATCCTTATCGAGTTCTATATCGAGGGTAGTCATCTTTTCATCAAGGTTTGATCATGACCTAAGGTTCGATGCTTTACGTTTAGTTCATTGTGTTGATTGTCTCCATACTTTGCTTTACAAAAGGCGTCATCATTTGGTCCTTTCGGTGGGTTTTCCCAGTTAAGAATTCTCCATTTACCATGTCATGTCACGTTAAGTTTGTACCTTTTCATTTTCTTTAACAACATTTTGCTTCCGTAAAATTTATGTCATTGGGTTCAACTCCTCGTGCTAGTCACATTGATATATTGTTTTCCAGTTTTCGTGTCTATTTGACCCTCTCAACAGTCTATTTAATTCTCGACAAATATGTGCATTTATGATATTATAATACTCTTCCCCTATTTATCATAAGTATCCACACTCTAAGTTAATCCATCCTTGTATCAAGTATTAATACTGTTCATACATCATAAAAATATCTACAATATATATCTTAGTGCCATCCGCCATTTTTACCACAGTTTATGTACCATACCTTACTAGACTGCACATAATTCATTGTTAATTAACTTCATTATAAACAAAACTCTCACAATACACTATCAATATTGTCAGCTTTATTTTTATCATTTCAAACATATATGATTATAGACCACATCCATCCTTATCTAACCATTTCTCTTCCCATTAAATACAAGACCAATACACATCCATTTCTCCTTCCAATATATACCACATGTAACAACCCTTCATACAATAGAATTTAATAAATATAAAATAAAAATTTACAAGACATAATATTTTTAATCAGATAATAACTAAAAACAAAACTTCCACAATTACTGGACTTATAATTATAGCCACAATTTATAATCTAGAGATACAACTAGCATATATATATACATATATATATATCCATTTTCTTTATTAATTTCATGATACTTAATTCCCTATAAAAAGTCAACTACACCTCAAATAGCTTCATCATTTTTCATTCATATATATCCCTTTAACATATACAGAAGTTTGAGACCACTTTAATTTTAATACAACTTTATATTTTGGAATGGATAAAGTTTCTTTACTTGATATTTAAAATGCAAAGTATACATACACATGTATTATTTCCATAAGGCACTTTTAATTAACATAACCTCTTGGTAATAGTATTCAAGTTCATGATATAGAATTAATATCGATCCTAGCGAAAGTCTTTTTGTATACCGTGGGGTATGCATATGCAATGTGAGTTAACCCTTAATATATGCCAGCCCATTCCTTTACAAAATAATTAACATATTTGTGCATGTTATGTCTACCCTTCCATATCTTTTCAATTATGTATTAATAAAGTTTGAAGCAGAGGGCTTTTGTATTTATGTTCTATGTTGAGGATCTATGGATTTATTAAGGGTATCCTATATCCATTACAAAACTATGATAGCAGTGACCTCATATTATGCACCCGATAATTTTGTTGAATGCCCATACGTTATTTATGATTAATCATGATAGGCAGAAAATAGAGGAATACGGCGTAACTTGCTGAAATTGAGGTTTTCTATATGGTAAGGATTGCCAACTATGGAGACGTTAGCGTCAGCGATCTTAGTGATGATTTACCATGTGGAAAAAAAAAGATATTAATTAATTACAGCAGAAACAAACATAAATTTGGGTGTTAAACCACATCCAGTTTATTTCTAGTCTGGCCTTTTATTTTGGTTTTTGTAAGGAAAACAATAATCTTTTAATGTATAACAAGAAACTTCAGAGTGGAGAAACGTCCGCTGAGAGGGATCACCCTCTCATCCAGCAATAAACACCCATAAAATAAACAACGATAATCTTCAGAGTGGAGAGGCATCCTCCAAGAGGGATCTCTCTCACTCTCAGCAACACATACAACACTAAAAGTAAAAAAGATACACAACTGAACCTTAGAGTGTGGATCAACTCATTGAAGGGATCACCCAGCTCTTCAATATTTACACAGCAACAAGGTAGGGGGGTTCTCTCTCCCTTTAGACTCATGCAAATAGATTTTAAGGACAAAAATCTCTCTGTAATCAAATAAATTCCACATCTACCAGATTGCGGGCATGGGTTGACCATGAAGTCGCCCAGCTCCACCTTATTAGCTTGTTATGCTTATTCTTCTTTAACGTGTTAGTGTAGACATAATTATATTTTATTCACTAACTCCATAATACAAACCGCTCCTTTTAACTTAAGGTAAAGTGGAATCATCGACACATATATATATAAAAAATGAAAATCTCACATAAAATGCTCACGACAAGGTCAAAACTTACTCAAGCTTTTTAAGGTTCATATATATACAAATCATAACATGAGGTATTTTTAGATTACATAATATAGGAAACATTATGCCAAGATCTCGAGACTATTCAATACCGAGAATCGAGGGAAATAATGAAGGGTTTGCAAATCAAATAGATATTTTTCCAGGGAAACATCCATGACTTTTGTGGGATAGATGGAATAATAACATCATCACTTAAGTGCCAGTATACTCTATAAAGAGAAATTTATTTGATTATGCATATATTGGCATTTTAGACAAGAGAGATTCATACTTGTCCGTAACTCTAATTTTTCACAAACAATCTCAGTCCATGCGTTAGTCCGTAGCTGCGATTTTTTTTTATTTTTTTTTTTAAACAAAAGACTTGTATTTCGACGCAGATGATGACCGAGATAAAGGAGGATGTAAAATCCTTGGTTTAAGTGATGGTTCTGGATTGTAAGAGAGTCGCATAGAGAGTGGTAGAATAATCGCAAGGCACTGGATCTATGATTCAGAAGAGGGTTCCGGTGTGGCACTGCAGGTTTATCAAGTTTATTGCTGTGATCATTTAAATAATTACTGGACGACGGCCTACGACCTAGGTCTACGAATGGTTGTAAAAGAAAACAGAACACTCAACCATAGTATACGATGATCCATAACCAGAAAATAAAATGGTACAAGGCAGCATAAAGACGGCTAGATGATCGTAGGGAAAAGGTCTTGGATCTGCGATCAAGATCCACAAGGGAAAAAAAATGTTGTACATATAATCAAACGACAGCGTTGGATGAGAAAACAGATCTACAACCCAGATCCGCGAAGGAATTAAATCCATCACTAATACCGGTTGTCCAGTGATCATCCCCACTCGTGTGGGTAAGGTAATGCGATGTACCATAATTTAATTTACAGAGCATCTGAAAAGAACAATACATAACCAGGATGTAGATCCCTACAGCCAAATGGGTGGGTACAAGACTCTCGTTTGACTTGGTTAATTCCAACTCGCACCATCTCCCAATACTATCTAAACATATTCTCTACTGTCCTAAATGTAGTTCCACTCCAGCTTGATAAAAATAAAAATAAAAATAAAAAATTACACAATCTAGATTCCATTGAATCTGCGAAGTTTAAGAAAGACCTATTCACTTAGGTTAAAGTTTCCAATCCTTTATTTAAACACCGATCTAACGATTTCATCCTATTGTTGTTGTTTTGGTGCGTTCTTATCGTATATAAGCCTGGCGAGCATACGTCCGAGTGTGGAACCGGCTCTGATACCAAATGTACGGACCCGTGTTCCGGGTGAAGAAATTTTAAAATCTTAAAAGCATAATATAACCAATATAGTGCATAATCATCATAAAATTTGCAATTTCAAGGACTAACAAGTATACACATAATGATCAAACCTGATACTGTAGGTCGAATTTGTTGCTGAAGGAGTTGTTGTTGTTCGATCAACTCCTAGCCCTTGACGATTTACCGAAGACCCCTCGGTTAAACTCCCTATCGTATCAGGGTACTCTTCTTTCCCCCGAACCCCTGAGCAATTTGGGGTCGTAAGAACATACAATGCCATGGCTTTTTGTTGGGATCTCCCAATCCCCAGTCAAGCTATCAACCCAACTCCAAAGGAACACAATAGAATTCTCAATTACGATTCCCATCCAGCATTAGGGAGCAAGAGAGTCCTTTCTCCTTCTCCTCCCTTTCTTTTATAACCCAAAACTTACATGCCAAGTGTCTTTCCATGCAAAAAAAATCTTTAATTAATAATTATTTTAATATTTACTCTCATGCAGCAAGTGTCACTCTCACATGAATGTGCACCTAAACCCCTAAATTGTCTCTTTGTTGTCTCCTTAGTTAATTTCTCTAATCCCTAATTTTGTGTGTGCATGTGGGGTTGACTAGTTAATGTCTCCTAGTCTATCTTTTGCTCCATAATTATTTATTCTCAATTATTTAATTATAAATAATCATTTCATGCACAATCAGTCTAGTGCAATTTCTATATGCCAAATACATAATTACAAATAGTCCTTTCATGCATAATTAATTAAATGCAATTCTATATGCCAAGTACATAATTCCAATTAGTCCCTTCATGCATAGCTAATTTAATGCAATTTCTATATGCCAAATACATGGGTGTTCGTTTTGCCTTTCTTTTCTTTATTAGTCTCAGTACCACATCGTCGGGCCCTTTTGACTTTCTTTCCTTAATCATCTAGGTACCACATCGTCGGGTCCTTCTGAATTTCTTTCCTTAATTGTCTAGGTAGTGCATCGTCGGGTCCTTCTAACTTTCTTTCATTAATCGTCTAGGTACCACATCGTCGGGTCCTTCCAACAAATTCATTTTTCTCTGGTGGGAAGTACTGTGTAGCGATCGGGGAGTTGTTACCGCGATCTCTCAACTACACTTACTTAGAGACTAAGAGCAGCTGAGGGATAAGGCTTTCCTTATCATGCGCCCCTCAACTCATCGTATGCGACCAAGTCGTTGTGGCTTCGCCCGTACGGCACACGCTTCCTCGGGCGAGCTCGCAAGCTTATGACCCATGCGTGGAGTGTTAATTCAGGGTTGACAGTCCGTCATCATACCCATATGTATGTTTCTCATTCTTACGACCCCTATTATTCCATTGTGGGTCAGTTGGTAAATCGTTTTACCTGCCACTGCACACACACTCAAAGCGCACATTAGTAGCGCTGCACTATAACATCTATTCATCATCCATCATAATATCTCAGTCACTCGATCATATCTATCATTCAATCATTTTCGATCATTTTCATTTCATAATCTTTCAGTCAATCGAGCATATCCATCATTCAATCACCATTGTTTTCGTAAATATGCTAATCATTAAGCAACACAAGCATTTCATTCATTTATTATTTTTAAACAAAGTATCTATTTCTATAAGTGTCATTCATTGCGTCATATTCGTTTATCATTTGTCGTCATGCAAATCATCATGTGTTTCTCAGTCGTTCAAACATTTCAAATATTCAAAGGACCAGTTTATTAAAGTTTATTCGGTCGGGTCACTTGGCAAGTGTCCTTAAGTTTATGGTCAGTCAATGTATTGGGGCGCGTGTTACATGCAGGTACAGGTAATTTCAAAGTAAATATTTGTAATAAGATCAAACTTTATAAAGAGTCGCCATGAAAAGGCCGCAACATAATGTTGCAAGGGAAAAATGATTACTTATGTTCTAATTTATTTTGGAAAAATCATAGGTATGCTTGTATTTTATGATAAAATGTTAGAAACAACGTGTGTTGTTTGTGAAAAGTATAGGTACGAAAAGAAAGAAACGTTAAGGATATTCAACAAGATGTCAAAGCAAGCAGTATAGCTGAAAATTATGTTTACAAAGACAACTAAAAGCAAAAGACAAAGTTGGAAGGATACGAACACCGAGAACGGTGTTATTCTTAAGGGGGGAAGGATGTAATATCCCTCTTTTCTCCCTTAGGGTTTATGCAACAGAAAATACAACTATGTAACTGCCAACGGCAAGGAGCTCATGGCAAGAGCTCCAGAGGTGAAACTTTGTAAGTATGATTATGTTTTCCTAAGTGTTAAGTGAATTTGTAGACTTAGGAGACTGAAGGCTTGACGCAATGAAACAAATGGGGCATGGAATCCACTAGGGGGAGAGGGTGAATGGATTGATAGCCATGAATTTTGATGACGGTGGTCATCCTAATGTCGTGAGCACTTAAAAGTGAACTGAGATGTTCACCAAGCAAACACTTAAGTTTAAAAGTATGTTAATAATTAGTCCTAGATAAAGACACCAAAGAAACTTCTAAATCACTGGAAGACAGTAATAATCGACCTTGGCCTAACTATTTGCATGGAGCTAACCCCTATTGAGTACCATTATGTAAAAACAAGGAGCTAGCCAAAATAACATTAGTACATTGGCCTCGACAAAAAGGTTTTGTTAAAATTCCTAAGTAGAAAAGGGTTAGTATTTTTCTAATTATAAATTAGGAATAAATATAAAAGGATTTTATTATTACTAAGAAAACATATTGTTATTCATAAATAAATATTTAAATGTTATTTCAAATAAGATAAATAGTGTAATATCCCGAATTTTGACTAACTATTTTTTATGTTATATATTGGGCTTAAGCCCCAACACATATGATTTATTTTGTTATATTGGGCGTAAGCCCCAATGCACATGATTCATTCCTTTTATGGATACACATATTTGGGCATGGACCCTGACTGATGCACGCTATTGTTATATACTGGGTAGAAATCCCCAATGTATTTGACTTATGTTTTATTATGAGATTTGGGTACAAACCCTAATATACTGAGATGATTTGTGTTACATACTGTGCAGAGTTATGATATACATGATTGACTTTTTATGATGTGTGAGCATGGACTCTGGAACACATGGATGACCTATGTGCTGGGCATAAGCCCCGATGTACATGGAGGATTTTATTATGTATTAGGCATAAGCCCCGATGTACATAGAGTGTTGGGCATAAGCCCTGGAGCACTCCAAGCTTAATAATGAATACTAGATCCGAGGCCATTTGTACATTCTAGATGTGCTTCACAACCAAATTCTAGTACTAGTGTCGAGCGGAATGCTCTGGAATTGCACTAGTGTAACGCCCATGTGAGAGTGTTGAGCCAAAGCTCTGAAGAGCACTCGGGATTTCTTGATTTTGAAAGTGTTGAGTCGAGAAGACTCTGAATAACACTACTACTCATCACAATTATTTAATTGGTTAAATGAATCATTTTTTTATCTCTCATCAAGGATTGCGGGAACTACCATGTTAAACGAGGGAATCCAACATGCAAGAAGGACCTAGAGTCACCTAGCCTACCCAAATATCAAAACTTACCAAAAGACCTTGTCCAAAGAATTGGACCATGTATTAAATAATTACCAAAGAATTGTTATGTGATTTAATTAAATAAATAATCAAGTTGAGTATTCAATAAAGAAGTCTCACTTATGTATGAGTAATATACATGAGAACTATGCATAAGATATAAATTATATTATTTATGAACTATGCATAAATAGTATACAGAAAGTATATGCATAGGATATTTATTTATAGTATATATAAAGAAATGATTGTGATTTAAATTTATAGAATACATAGTAAATATAATATAAAAGTTCCTTTAAGAACAAATCATAAAGGAACAAGTTAAAAAGTCTTAGATTAACTAGGAGTAAAGAATTAAATAAAATATTCTTTACATATAGATAATTCAAAATTAAAACAAATCTGGAGTTAATATTAATATTATTTTTAACTCAACATCTATATTCCAAAGTTCACCTATATAAAGAAGAACAATTCCCGAGAGAAGGGCATTTTTCCTTCTATCATTTATCTTATGGTAAGAGAAGAGAATTGTCCACAGAACTGAAAGAGCCTAGTATTTTCCAAGATCCGACCTATGATCAGCAGTCTACCCTAGGTCCTCTACTTTTCCTATTGCATGTTGGAACTAGCTCGAGGGGATCCATTAGTGAACCAGGAACGGTTCAAGGTCAAGGTTGGGAGGAATGTGGTAGTCCCAAAGTCATTTGGTTCAAATATTTCTACAGGTCAGCCAGAGCATTACATAATTATTTTCAGTAACTAGTGTTTGAAGGTGTGCAGGTCTATACCAGCAGAAGGATCAAGATGCACTATTCAGGTATGGGATACTCTTATGTCCTTTTTAAATTATGTTTGGCTCCTCAAACTAGAAATTCAATTATGTCAATTCTTTTCACAATAATCTATAGCTGTAGTTAATGAGAGCAAGGGCCTATGGGATTGGCTCTCCTGGGTTATTCTGCTTATTTCGAAAGATAACAATTCTGAGTTAAAGATTTCAAACCCTAACTAGAATCGAAGATAGTATAGAACCTCTTAATTAAATATAAATATGTTTGCAGCTGAATCATCTCCTAAAGGAGATCGATTCGTTTGTTTTAGTCTTAATGATTAAAGTTTGCTTTTTTTTAATAAATAACGTAGGCTGTACACATTCTTTTGTTTAAAGTATTTAATTCCATTTCTCAGCATAGATCGCTTAAACCATTATGCTGTACCACTACCATAAATTAAACTTTATTAAACCAAAATCGTTGCCCAGTATAGGCGTAGGATTTATTCCCAACATATACGTTTCCAACCTATGCTTAATTTAAAAACTAAAACCCTACACATACATTTCTTTATTTAAATAACTGAACTTTCATAGTACAGATTCCTAAGGGTTTTTAAAACCATATTTAAATGCAGTCAAAGAACACAGCCATCATTTTAGAGTTTTAATTCAACCATCATACATTTATTTAAAACGTCGCCATAAATAGGCTAACCTTTTCATCCAGTGATTATTTCCATAACATAGGATTTAACAACGAAGTCGCAAGGTCGAATCCCCTGCGCTCTAAACATTACAACAACTCATTACAGGGATCTCGATACATCATGGATCTCTGCCTTCTCACATAGATATTACAGACATAAAACGCAGCATAAAACATTTAAAATGTTTCAATATCAACGCTAGGGTTGAGGCATCAAGCCACACAAGAAACATTAAAATAAGAACTCAATTACTACGCTTGCCCTACCATTACATTAAAACGATTCCAGACAGTTAAGTCTTCATCCACCAAGGTTTAGCAAAAAAAGCAGGGTCTTTATTTTTGCAGTAGCCATTTCTCCTTCTCCATTAGAATCACTAAAATCTCAACCTTAAACATTAAAATTTCCAGTTCAGGAGAAAATCGTTTTTCATCTACAGAAGTACGAATAGAAATACATAATCCAACTGGGGCTTTGCCCCTTTTTAATTTAAAGCAAACATTTTAATTTCTAAACCTGTAGTAAGATTCGTTTCCAGGACAAAGTTAAAAACCAGAGATGGCGGAGTAAAAATAAGTCACTTAAATATAGACAGACAACATAGGATAAATACATAGATGAATCCTAAGTCAAACTAGGAAATATCATACAAGGGTTTCGCTTAAACACCAACAACAACAAAGGACAGCCGAGCATTTCACTTATGAAGTTATCAAACCCCGTAGATTAACAGAGTCACCTAAACTTCTAGAGAGGGCAAACATTTAAACATACCGAGATTTATATTTCCAATGCCTTCGGGCTTCAGTAAAAGAAAAATAATACGCAGAAGCTTACAGGAGAATTAAAATGCATCCATGAGATTTTACAGAGGTCCAATAAAAGAAGTTTCTCTTTATTTAAAAGTTTCCAATAGTCTTAACCGTATATCGATTTACACAAGAGAAAATTATACAAGCTCCCTCCATCTCAAAACACCTTACAGGCTTCAACCCAGTTAAGAACTCAGGAGTACAGTTTAAAGAATGCGCCACAGGGTGAAATCACGATTTGCATAAACAATCTAAGTCATACATCCAAACTCCAGATTTAAACCTTTCCCAAAAATTGTATTTACAGTGCATTTGACCCAATAATCAATACTTTGGCTTGAAGGGAAGGAGATGGCCAACGAAGGACCAAACTTACCATTTTCACCATAAACACGAATGCCCAGGTCAGGCTTGAGCTTCTACTATCTTATGCCCTTGTCAAAAGAAAACCAAAATCATTAGAACTTCAACCTGAAATAAAATGAAATGATTACTAAGAGGAAAGACATAGGGCAAGTTTCTTTGGCATAAAACCTTACCCCATGAAGGACAAGACCAGTTGTTGAAGTGCAGGTCGAAACAGGCCATGAGCGCCTCCAAAGAAAACCAAGAATGTTGAATATTGTAACTTCTAAGAATATTATATTTGTACATTATTATTCCGGAGATGTTTCATCCCTTCGAAGTAACCCTATTATGTATCTGGAGATGTTTATTCCTCCAAGGGTTTGTGGTAACTAGGGTTATTAGACCCACCATGTGGGGGTCGACCCTGATCTTGTACTTTAGGGGTTATTAGGCTTCTCCAAGAGAGGTCAACCCCATTAGGTATTTTAGTCAGTGAGGAGTTAGTATAAATAGAGGAGGTGAACTCCTCATTAGACACACTCACTCACTTGAGAAAGATAGCGCACTTGTCTGGGAGATCTGCTAAGGAGACAAAGAAGGAGGGAGCACATCTCGTATTTTGGTTGATCATCTTATTGAGGAAAGCTTTGTTGGGTTTTCTACCCCATGAGGGTTTCCCAGGGTATATTCTGTGTCTATCTTGTGATTATGTTTCTTTCAGTGATCTTGCTAGTCTATTTGGTTTAAACTTAACATGGTATCAGAGCTAGACTGAATAGGACATCTTTCACAAGGTAAGAATCTCTCTCTCTCTTTCTGGTGAAGATTAGGGTTTCAGCAGAAAGTTGGTATTATTGAAATCTGATTGCATGGCTGGATAGCCCTTCTCAAGACCTTTCTTTTGAACCCTAGATCGAACTTTTTGGTTGGGTAGAACTCCGGGAAAGTCAAACCCTAATTCTACCAAAAGTGTGATACGTAAGAAATTGGTTTTAGCAGAAAGTTGGTATTGTTGAAATCTGATTACATGGCTGGATAGCCCTTCTCAAGACCATTCTTTTGAACCCTAGATCAAACTTTTTGGTTGGGTAGAACTCCGGGAAAGTCAAACCCTAATTCTACCAAAAGTGCAATAAGTGAGAAATTGGTTTCAGCAGAAAGTTGGTATTTTTAAAATCTGATTACATGGCTGGATAGCCCTTCTCAAGACCATTCTTTTGAGCTCTAGATCGAACTTTTTGGTTGGGTAGAACTCCGGAAAAGTCAAACCCTAATTCTATCAAAAGTGTGATAAAACCAGAAATTCTGTCCCAGGATCCGGAAAAGAAAAAAGGTAATATTTTCAGGTAAGTACTACTCTGTTTCTTGGACTCCCCCAAGAGAAGATGGCTCCAAATACTAAGCTTGAAGACAAGCTAGAAGGTATAGAGAATTTTCGGGCATGGAAGTACAGAATTGGTCTCATACTTGAAGAGAATGATCTTGCTCATTATATCAAGGATGAAGTTGCAGAACCGGAAGGAGATGTAGCCAAAGAGAAGCATAGGAAGGATTTGATTAGGGCAAAGAGGATCATAGCTGATTCTATTAAAGACCACTTGATTCCCCAAGTGGCCTCCAAGAAGACTCGAAAGGAAATGTATGATGCCCTGGGAAGAATGTATGAAGGAAAGAACATCAATAGGAAGATGAATCTAAGGACTCAGTTGAAGAGTACCAAAATGCACAAAGGAGAATCCATTCAAGATTACTTCTCAAGAGTCTCTCTAATCAAGGATCAATTAGATGCCATTGGTGATACTCTTGATGAAGATGAACTTGTGATGACAGCCGTAAATGGTCTCACTAGACCTTGGGAATATTTCATACAAACCATGTGAGCCAGAAAAGAAAGCATGAAGTTTGATGTAGTATGGGAGGACTGTGTTCAAGAAGAGGCTAGGGTAGCCAACAGAGAAGCTCTTCTCAAGGAGGATGACCAAGCCTTGGCCACCCACGCCAAAAGAGGAAAGAGAGGCCACTTCAAGAAAGTGAACTACAAAAGGTCTCGACCCTCTCATAGATTCAAAAGGAAAGGAGGAACAAACTCAGAAAGAGACCTCTCCACGGTCCAATGTTATAATTGTTTTAAACTAGGACACTATGCTAAAGACTATACTCTTCCAGGAAAGAAGAAAAAGAAGTTTGTTCACAAAATACATCATGCACATATGGCAGAAAATGATAGTGAAGAAGAAGAAGAAGAAGAGGAGGAGGAAAGGCCTCAAAGGAAAAGATCTAAAGTAAAGAAAGAAGATCTAGAAGAATATGTCCTATTTTCTGCACTCTCTGGATCTGTGTCTCCTAGTGAAGATACATGGCTCATTGACAGTGGTGCTTCAAAGCACATGACAGGTTAAAAGAAAACCTTCTCAAGAATTGAAGAAAAGTCCTCACCCCAAAAGGTATCTCTAGGAGATGATTATCAATATCCCATCAAGGGAATTGGTGAAGCAAGCTACAAGCTTGATTCTGGAACTCCCTTGAAGATGAAAGAAGTCTTATATGTACCAGGTTTAAAGAAGAACCTTCTCTCTATCTCAGCACTAGATAAGAAAGGCTTTAGGGTGGCTTTCATAGATGGACAAGTACTCATGTGGTCCAAAGGAAAGTCAATTAAAGATGCAGTTTTCATTGGTGAAGAAGAAGGAGGTCTCTATAAGCTCAAGGGTCATCTAGAAACTGCCCTTGCTCATGAAATCTCTAGTCCCAGTGAGCTATGGCATAGAAGATTAGCTCACATTAACTACAAAGCATTACCTTATGTAAGTAAGGTGGTCACAGGGTTACCAGACTTGAAGGCTGATCATGATGGCTCATGTAAAGGGTGTAAGAAAGGGAAGAATATCAAGAACCCCTTTCCAAAGAGTGAAACAAAGACCAAGAGCATCTTGGAGCTAATACCCTCAGATGTATGTGGTCCAATGCCCACCACTTCTCTAAGTGGGTTTGAATACTATCTTTCATTTATTGATGACCATTCAAGGAAAACTTGGATATACTTTCTAAAAGGTAAGAATGAAGTATTTGGAAAGTTCAAAGAATTCAAGGCTCTAATAGAAAATCTCTCAGAAAAGAGAATCAAGATTCTCAGAACAGATAATGGTGGAGAATATACTTCAAAAGAATTTGAAGAATTTTGTAAAGAAGCCGGAATTAAGAGAGAACTAACCACTCCCTACAATCCCCAACAAAATGGGGTTGCTGAGAGGAAAAATAGAACCATCATGGAAGCTGTGAAGACTATGATACATGACCAGGATCTTCCCATGTATCTATGGACTGAAGCAGCCAAGACAGCAGTATATGTGCAAAATAGACTATCTCATAGTGCTCTTGATTTCAAAACTCTAGAAGAAGTGTTTACAAGAAAGAAGCCTGAGGTAAGTCACCTTAAAATATTTGGGTGTCCTGTGTACATCCACATTCCAAAAGAAAAGAGAACCAAGTTGGATCCCTCTGGTAAGAAGGGAATTTTTGTTGGTTATTGTGAATCATCCAAAGCCTTCAGGATTTACATACCAGGTTTTCATCATATAGAAATAAGTAGAGATGTAACATTTGATGAAGAAGCAGCTCTCAAGAAATCTAGGAAGTGCCAACTTGAAGAAATCTATGAAGAAGATCCCTCTCCCAGAATCACAGAGGCTGCTCACATTCCTGAAAATGATTCACCAGAGGACCATGACATGTTGGAACCACAAGAACCTCTCATTACAGATTTATCTAAGAAAAGAAGGCCAGCATGGGCTAGAGATATTATTCAAGGGGCTGAAAGATATGGGGCTCCTGAAGGATCCACCAGAGAAAGAAAGAAACCAAAGCTAGTGTCCAACTATATGGCCTTGATGTGTGATCTTGTGGATCAACTACCTACTAGCTATGAAGAGGCAGCTCAGAAGAAAGAATGGGTAGAAGCAATGACAGAAGAATATCAGTCAATAATGAAAAATGATGTTTGGGATATAGTTCCCAAACCAAAAGATAAAAGTGTGGTTTCTTCCAAATGGATCTTCAAAATAAAACATGCTGCAGATGGAAGCATTGAAAAATACAAGGCAAGATTTGTAGCCAGAGGGTTCTCTCAGAAGGAGGGAATTGACTATGAAGAAACATTTGCACCAGTTGCTAGGTATACTTCAATTAGAACTATCATGGCACTTGCATCCATGATGAAGTGGAAATTACACCAAATGGATGTTAAGACAGCTTTTCTGAATGGTGTAATTGAAGAAGAAGTATACATAGAAAAACCACAAGGGTTTGAGGTTAAAGACGGAAGGACTCATGTATGCAAACTGAAAAAGGCATTATATGGATTGAAGCAAGCCCCCAGGGCTTGGTACGGAAGGATTGAAAATTTCTTAACAAGCATGGGCTTTACCAAGAGTAAAGCTGACCCCAATCTTTACCTCAAAGTGATGGATGATGAACCGGTTATATTGTTGTTATATGTAGATGATCTATTTCTAACTGGAAATGAGAAACAGATTATTGAAAGCAAGAAGAAGCTTTCTTCAGAATTCGAGATGAAAGATCTCGGATTAATGCACTACTTCTTAGGTCTAGAAGTATGGAAAGAACCAAAAGGAATCTTTCTGAATCAAGGTAAGTATGTTGTGGAAATTCTAAAAAAAAAAAAATTGATATGTTGGAATGTAAACCCATGGCCACTCCCATGGACTCCAACCTAAAGATATTAGTTAATGACTCATCAGAACTAGTGGACCTAACTCTATATAGACAAATCATCGGGTCATTAATGTATTTAACAAATACTAGGCCAGATATTTGCTTTGCTGTAAATACTCTAAGTCAGTATCTAGTAGAACCTAGAAAGGTCCATTTAATAGCTGCAAAGCATGTGATGAGATACCTAAAAGGTACATTGGATTTTGGTTTATATTATCTTGGAGGTCATGAACTCAAGTTACATGGTTACTCGGATTCTGATTGGGCAGGAAGTGTCTCAGACAGAAAAAGCACATCAGGTGGATGTTATGGTCTTGGATCTGCCATGATCTCTTGGTACAGCAAGAAACAATCCAGTGTGGCCCTCAGTACTGCTGAAGCATAATACATAGCTGCCTGCTCTGCCAGCTGTGAAGCAGTATGGCTTCGGAAACTACTATCTGGAGTGTTTGACTTAGAAATGGATCCCACTGTGATTATGTGTGACAATCAAAGCTGCATTAAGATGATAGAAAATCCTGTATTCCACGATAAGTCAAAACACATAGAGATCCGATACTTTTATATACGAGATATGGTGCAGAGAGGAGCTATCAAGCTCGAGTATGTAAGTACTGAGGATCATATTGCAGATATTTTGACCAAACCTCTATCTTGAGTAAAATTTGAACACTTTCGAGACAAGCTTGGTGTAGTTCAAAAGGACCCTCCTCGAAAGGGGGAGTAGCATAGTCACTAATGATGAGATTGCCTCATCAAACACAAGTTGATGATAAGGTTACCTGTTCACCACACCTAGATACTTAGAAATATTTAGATTTCGGATTCTTATGCTTAAAACACTTAGTTATTACTTATACATGCTTTTGATGATAGATGTATTAGTGAGAATACATGCTTTTGATGTTAGATGAATACATGCTTTTGATGATAGATGTATTAGTGAGAATACATGCTTTTGATGTTAGATGTATACATGCTTTTGATGATAGATGTATTAGTGAGAATACATACTTTTGATGTTAGATGTATACATGCTTTTGATGATAGATGTATCAGTAAGAATACATGCTTTTGATGTTAGATGTATACATGCCTTTGATGATAGATGTATTAGTGAAAATACATGCTTTTGATGTTAAATGTATACATGCTTTTGATAGAGAATGCATGCTAGATGTATACATGCTTTTGATGTATTAGTGAGAATACATTCTTTTGATATTAAATGTATTAGTAAGAATACATATTTTTTATGATACATGTATTGATTAAAATGTACTTGTATGGATGAGGATACTTGTACCTGTATTGATGAGAATACATGTGAGGATTGCATCATCCTGAAGAGAGCCGTAGACATGATGTCTCCGAGAATGCAGTCCTTGGTGGACATGATAGGATTGCATCATCCTTGAACTCAAGTTCTAAAGTGAGCCGTAGACAGGTGTCTCCGAGAATGAAGTCCTTGGTGGACATGATAGGATTGCATCATCCTAAAGAGAGCCGTAGACATGATGTCTCCGAGAATGAAGTCCTTGGTGGAAATGATAGGATTGCATCATCCTAAAGAGAGCCATAGACATGATGTCTCTGAGAATGAAGTCCTTGGTGGACATGATAGGATTGCATCATCCTTGAACTCAAGTTCTAAAGTGAGCCGTAGACAGATGTCTCCGAGAAAGAAAAAGGATTGGATCATCCCTGGACTTCAGTCCTAAAGTGAGCCGTAGACAGATGTCTCTGAGAAAGAAAAAGGATTGGATCATCCCTGGACTTCAGTCCTAAAGTGAGCCGTAGACAGGTGTGTACGAGAATGGAAGATAGGACTGCATCGTCCCTGGACCTCGGTTCAAAATGTACGTGATCGGGATTGCATCGTCCCTAAACATGAGATTTGTCTTAAATGGATAAGGACTGATCATCCTGGAACTGGATCGGGATTGCATAGTCCCTAGACATGAGATTTGTCTTAAATGGATAAGGACTGATCATCCTGGAACTGGATCGGGATTGCATCGTCCCTGGACATGAGATTTGTCTTAAATGGATAAGGAGTGATCATCCTGGAACTGGATCGGGATTGCATCGTCCCTAGACATGAGATTTGTCTTAAATGGATAAGGACTGATCATCCTGGAACTGGATCGGGATTGCATCGTCCCTAGACATGAGACTTGTCTTAAAATGATAAGGACTGATCATCCTGGAACTTGATCTGGATTGTATCATCCATGGACCTATGTCCTAAAGAGAAGAGGATTGATCATCCTATATGCTGATGATCGTGCGATGACGATGCTGATGATCGTGAGATGATGATGCTGATGATCGTACGATGACGATGCTGATGATCATGAGATGACGATGCTGATGATTGTGCGATGACGATGCTGATGATCGTATGATGACGATACTGATGATCGTGAGATGACGATGCTGATGATCGTACAATGACAATGCTGATGATCGTGAGATGACGATGCTGATGATCATGCGATGACGATGCTGATGATCGTATGATGACGATACTGATGATCGTGAGATGACGATGCTGATGATCGTGCGATGACGATGCTGATGATCGTGAAATGACGATGCTGATGATCGTACGATGACGATGCTGATGATCTGAGATGACGATGCTGATGATCGTGCGATGACGATGCTGATGATCGTGCGATAACGATACTGATGATCGTGAGATGACGATGCTGATGATTGTGAGATGACGATGATGATGATGTTGATGTTCTAGTAACCGGTTGAGTTACTGATGATGATGAATTGAAGAAAGCTTCCGATGATTTATAGATGTATCATGTATGATGTAGCAGATGACTCCTTGCTCCTGCAGATGTTGTTATAATATCCTTCTCGTTAAGGGGGAGTGTTGAATATTGTAACTTCTAAGAATATTATATTTGTGCATTATTATTCCGGAGATGTTTCATCCCTCCGAAGTAACCCTATTATGTATCCGGAGATGTTTATTCCTCCAAGGGTTTGTGGTAACTAGGGTTATTAGACCCACCATGTGGGGGTCATCCCTGATCTTGTACTTTAGGGGTTATTAGGCTTCTCCAGGAGAGGTCGGCCCCATTAGGTATTTTAGTCAGTGAGGAGTTAGTATAAATAGAGGAGGTGAACTCCTCATTAGACACACTCACTCACTTGAGAAAGATAGCGCACTCGTCTGGGAGATCTGCTAAGGAGACAAAGAAGGAGGGAGCACATCCTGTATTTTGGTTGATCATCTTATTGAGGAAAGCTTTGCTGGGTTTTCTACCCCATGAGGGTTTCCCAGGGTATATTCTGTGTCTATCTTGTGATTGTGTTTCTTTTAGTGATCTTGCTAGTCTATTTGGTTTAAACTTAACAAAGAAGATCATGACTCTACCTTCCCCTCCAAACAAAACAAAACGATAACGCATTGGGTTATGAAAACCCTTAGGGTTTAGCTCTTTAATGCTTTCTAGCTGGACTACATTCGAATGGCTGTCGTGAGATACCATTAAAAGCACTACCAACTCCACCAAGCTTTGAATCGTTACCCACTTCATATAGTATAGACTCCCTTTACACTAATGCAAGTTTTACATTTTTATAAAAGGACCAAATCCATATTATTAAACTCATACATTGATATTTAACATCTAGGTAGTAGTTCCTAAGTGGCTTTTAAAGAATCACCTACAAAACAAATAATGAAGTAGGGTTTGGCATGAGATGCTAAGTAAGCCTGGCCAAACGCCACCAGGTCCATCCCCTCAAAGCATTTAAAAGACGGATACAAAACACAGTAACTTACATAGATCCAAACTAATCCATTTAAAGCTTAAAGGGGACACATAGTTGCAACATTTAAAAGAAATAAACATATAGTCAATTTCCAGGTATAAAATACCCTTAAAGATTTCAAACAAGTGCCAAAGACGATCGATCAGATTGGGTTAATTACCATAAATCCAATATGGTTCACAAAGACAGATTTCAACTACACCGCTTCCGCAAAACCATTAAAGGGAAAACAACCACAGTGATACATCATACAGTAGCCATGAGTAGAATTATAAACCATATATGTTCTTCAATATTTTAATGAGTCTTATATTTAAACTCCAGTGTTGAAGTTAATTTGATAAACATGTATTGAATAGACTATGTTAGCCATAAGTGACTTTTTTTTCTAATTTTTACAGTTTAGGGACATTACAAGTGGTATCAGAGCCCAGCTACAATACTAAGTGACCTATTGGGCTCATTACAAGAAAACATCCGCTGCAGATACTTATAATTCAAAACATGCACTTATAAATTTATTTTATATGTATATATGAACTAACAGAATTCTGTTCTTACAATTGATACGACACTACAGGCACAATTACAATATGAGTATGAATACAAAAAAAGACAATAGCATACATGGAAATTTGAGCTCTCCACCACGAGAGAAATAGATCATGGTGTAATTAAACTCAGATTTGATGAAATCAAAACAAAAGTTGCAAAATGAGTTGCAGAGTTTCAAAGATGATAATATGAAGGAAAGACAAGAACAACAAGCCATAAAGGAAGCTCTACTTCAGAGCTTAACAGGGGCAAGGTCCCATGGACAGACCACCCACTCAGCCAACAAGTCCCAAGAAAACAACTGTCACACAAAAATATCCATCAGTACTAAAGGCGATGAGTGTGAAGAGCACATACCGGATTACATGGAAGAGGACTGTAAGAGCTCTTCCGACGATGACGGTTCACCATCCCCTTGAATGAGAAGGAGGAAAAGTGATGAAATCCTACAAGGAGAATTCTGGAAAATCAAGGCCCCAACTTATGACGAAGAGATAATTACTGGGGAGAAAGATGAGGAGTGGTTGTTAGGGATGAACAAGTATTTTAAAGTCCATAACTATTCTAGCGAAATGCAAGCCCGGCTGGCCATTTACAACTTAAATGGTAAAGCGGCCAGATGGTGGAGAGACTTGAAACATACAAAAGGGAAGGAAGTGAGAGACATCAAATGGAATGCTTTCAGCAAACTATTTCAAGACAAGTACATGTCTGAAAGATTCTTTGACAAAAAGATCAAAGAATTTCATGAACTAAAAATGGGCTCCCTAACTATGGAAGCTTTCAGCAACATATTTATGGATCTACTAAATTATGTTCCTTATATAAAGGATGAAAAAGTCAAGATACAGCAATTCTTAGGATTCCTACCTCCCAATTTTCGAGAGAAGATTGAGCTTGACATGCCTAAAACATTAGACGTGACATTACACAAAGCTAGACTCTGTTACGAACATGGAAAGCCAAGGAATGATAACATAAATAGAAATAGAGATAGATTCAGAACCTTTTCAGACAACCGAAGACCTAGCTTTAGACCACCACCTTATCGGAATCAAAACAACAGTTTCCAACCCAACAGGGGTTTCAATCGGCCTCATGCATGGCCAAATGTGCCCGCATTTCATGCTAATAGACCATGCTTTAACAACGGAGCCAAAGCTTTTCTGCCAACCATAACTTGCTAGAAATGCCAAGGGCCCCATTACTGCCGAGATTGTCCCAACAAGACGGATGGAGTTTTACACAATGTACAAGCAAATCCAACAATAGGGGACATGGCAAGAACACCCAGAATTTATGCCGCACTTGATGGCCGACAGGAAGATCACCAGGCCACTATGGTCGAGATTGAGGGTAAACTCTCAAACATAGTTGTTTCAGTTTTGATAGATCTCGGT
The DNA here is from genome assembly GCA_027924585.1 of Larix kaempferi. Taxonomy (NCBI): domain Eukaryota; kingdom Viridiplantae; phylum Streptophyta; class Pinopsida; order Pinales; family Pinaceae; genus Larix; species Larix kaempferi. The sequence goes on from BSBM01000338.1 coordinate 22,245,247, forward strand.
GCATGACGAAGCTATATCTCCCCTACGATGGTCGACACTTGTAAGTTAAACCGAGAGAGTCACAAGAAACCATGGCTGGTGTTAACACCCAAATTGACCCTCTAGATGGTGGGAGAAGTCCAGTTCAGGGTAACCACAAAACCACTTTAGATTGCACTTCTGACCCAGTGCAATCAGAGAGGGATCTCTCTTAAATCTATAAAAGACTGAAAATAATCAATGAGAAACACACAGTCTTCCTACTCAAGTTATTCAATCAAACACATTCAGAAGTTCAGATTTATGATGGGACAATTGCTTAAGGGTTTGGTGACATAATCAGGAGAGAAAAGTTGGGCAATGGAGTCGAAACATAACACATAACTCAAATAACAGTGTTGTTGCATGAAATATCAAAACAGAGGCAAGATATCCACCTTCTTCCAGTCAAAATGTTGTTGTCTGGAAATAAGAGAAGGAGAAAAGAATAGTCCATTGACATGAGCATCCAACAGAGATGAATTCGATGTCAACTTTAGAGGAAATATTGAGTGAATACTTGAAACAATAGCCAAAGCTTGCAACCAAGAATTCTGCACTATTATACATTGATTCCAGATATGAAAAAGAAAACATAATGGAAGAAAATAACGGGAAGCACATTCACATGAGAAGAAGAAGGAAACAGACTGTAAGCTAAATGGCACATGAATCTCTGTCTCAAACCAGCTTCAAACACTGTAATTCTATTAAGGATTATGCTCAAAAAACAAAGCTTAGTTCTCCCAAGCCTCGGCCCATTGATTTTCCAACCCCTTCTATCTCTATTACATATGTATTTATAGGCTCTTAGCCTCGAATTGTCTAACAGGAAACAACTATTGCCATATGACACCTGTATGGCCCAGCTCGCCACCTTTGACAACAAATTTAAAAATGGAAAAAGAATGCTACCAGATAGGATATAACTAACCCTACAGGTGTCAATTCGCAGAGCTAAAGATCACAACAACCTCCAAACTGGAGAAAAATTACATTTATGCGGTGTTCAAAAGAGATTGATACGGCAAGGAACAGGAACCTCATGAACACGTCGCCACCCTACTTCCGAGCTTTTATTTGGCCTTGCGAATCAAAGAAATCTTCTATTTTCAAGGCCTCGTATACCTGTGTTTATTTTGTTGGAGGAGGAGGTGTCACCCCTTAAGTGAGGAGGATGAAATATTGGAGAATCTCCACGTCTTCGTGGGTGTCCTGCTCCTCTTCTCGGGCCTCTTTCTTCTTCTTTCGACATTGAACCTGCCTGCACACCTGTCGACTTTCATGCTCCTCGGGCTCACTTGCTGATCTCTCTTCTACGTGGTTGAAAACTACAGGATATGAAGGAACGTGTTCCTCCTCCACCTCAGACCACGCTTGCTCTGGCATGAGGACCACTTTGGCTTCCTGATCCTTCTCCATGACTGGGTCCTAACTGAAAAATGCATGATCTGATGTGCTTACCACCTTTCTCATGCACTGATTTCGAACAGCAATCACCGAGACCCCTACCTATAACGACCTTGAATATAACAACAACCACGCGTGACCATTCTTACCATGATGGTCTAACCGAATCTCCCAAGCGAGTAGGAATGATGCATGGGGCTTGAGTTGACGTGAAACATGCCTAACCAAGCTTTCAGGATAGGCAGGAAGGATATACGACGAAGCCAAGGTGGCATCCGTCCTATTGGAAATCATTTGTTGGCAATGGAGATGCCTTCCAGCTCCCATTCATATGATCGAACCAACACCGTAGATTTCAACCTTCAAGGAATCTAAACCGTCGAACGGCATGGACCCTACCATGTTCGCATATTTCTAGACTACTGATCACCTGCACAACTTCATTTTGCGAACATAACCTCAGTGGTAGATCCGACCTCCGTAAGATCTAGGCCGTCCGAACTTGCATCCCTCTACCAAAAGTTCGTGAATATGAAAATTGTATTTCTCCTTGCATGTCAAATACGCGAACTCTTTCCCAACCATTGATCTGCATCCTCTACCGTCGATCACTCTTTGACTTGCCCGCTAGTTAACATCTAGCTTGCGCCTAACCGACCACCAAATCCTTTGGCGAGAGAGGCTTATGACTGTAGATCTCCATCACTTTTAGATCCATGCCGTCTACAGGTGCTATTATATGCAGCGGGCACCTCCGTTTCTTTTAAGCCTGTGATTATCACTGAAACCTGAGCCTTTCCCCGGATATTTCTTGCCATGGACCAGGGCTATTGCACCAAGCTTTGCAATTTCAATTGTTTGGGCCACAGGTTTTAAGAGCAGAGCTGTCTTTGGTCATTTTTTATGGGTCTGAACCCCTCCGAATTCTTAGCACAAATCTAGTGCTAACAACTGGCTCCTATTGGGGATGCTATCCTCCATGTGAGGTAGCAAAGAACCCCACAAACCAGTGATTTATCCATTGGGCTCTTCCCTATCAAGAAATCGACTGCCTGCAACTCTTTATTGAAAACTGAAACACAAACTGAAAACTAAAATGAAGACTGCAAAACACTACTTCCATTGAAATGCTGAAAAAGTGCTCGGCACACCAAGCTTATTTATTCACAGACTATTCTACCCTATGCTACTGAAAAAGGCTGTCTTATCAAGTGATATGAAAATGCCAATGCAACCAATCCAACAACTGATCCAACAGGCAAACCTCCACATCATGGTTAACTAAAATCAGAGGATAAGAACATAATGGTAAAAAGTATTGATGATAGGTGTGATCTTCCTGGAAAAAGCAAAACCTCTTACCCCGACTGAAGAAACTTTCCATGTACTCAACTATTGGGTCAAATAAAACATGGTATCTTTCAATTTTTTCTTCCCTTCCTGTGGCGGGACAAGTCTGCCCCCGCTGCAAATTCCCTGGCACCTTATCAAGTTGTAAATTCTCTTGCAGCATAGCAAATTTTGCTTTAGAAGGACTGCAAGTAGCCTGATCATCCTCTTTGCCATTCCTGTTAAGTATAGGGGTTGGATGCTCATGGAAAATTTCAAGTGGAGCATGGAAATCGTGCCTGCTTGGATTCTTATACAACCTAATAGGCTTGAGACAATCATAATCAAGTACATCCCTCTACTGAGACTGTAGCCCTGTAACATGAGAGTCTATTTCAACACATGGGCTATTAATATCATCACCCCCTGGGCTGTCTAGAATCCCTGGGTTAAAAACTTGATTATGTTGTAGTGCTTCAAAAGAAAATCCATCCCTACTTCTAAATGGATCTAAAAGAACAACTTATCCTTGAAACGAGGATTCTGGGCCTGAATGGTATGAAGAAAAATTGGAATGACTATCCAACTCTTCCTCCAGCATACCTACTATTTGGCCAGTTTGTTGAATGTATGTGTCAGATTCAAGAAATTATTCATGGATATCACAGTCTACTTCACCCTCTTCCAAAGGAAAAACCTCTGTCTGTAGGAAGCTTTCATGAGTACATTGACAACTAGCTTCTTCTCTATCTCTTTGACGAGGGTATGATTCCTCATGCAAGGCTCTCAAGCTTTCTTCACTGACTGTCTCAAAATCTGCAGAATCCTCTGTTGGTTGTTGAGGGACCTCCTCCCAGTGTTCATCTTCATATTCATCATATACAGGAGGATTGAAATCATGTTTAAAACTTTCCTCAGCAGGAACTCCCACTTGCAGATTACAATCTGCATAAAACACATCAGTGCTCTCCTCTCCTTGTACATGGATGGGTTGATCATTTCTCAATTCATCATGAGAAGGATGGGAATGCAGAACAGACTCTTATGGTTCATATCTTTCTTCCATCTTCGATCTCCTTTCTCTTTCACCCTCAATACCTTGCTCTGAGATTTTCCCAGACATCCTGAGATTATTTTCAACCTCCAATGCATCAACGAACATCTGCTGCAAGGTGGAAGACTTCCCTTCCAATAGAAGAAAATACAATTCAGAAGGAAGGACTGATGCATAATGTAACTTAGCCGCATTCTCTAGGGGTTGAATTTCCTTTGGCATGTCATAGTAAAGGCTTGTAAACCTCCTGTTGAAACTAGACAGGGCTTCATTTTCTTGCTTTCTCATGGAATAAAATTCTAAAAGGATTTGGTCCCATGATCTTCTTCTACCCCAAAACTCCAAAAAGATCTCATAAAACTCCTTCCATGTATGAATGGATTCAGGCTGCAAGTGTTTGAACCATTTCTTCACATCTCCTTGGAGGGATTGGGAAAAATCCCTCATACACACATCATCATGCTCTATCTCAAAAAGGTCCAGGAAATGCTCAAAACCTCGAACATGTCTTTTCGCTGTGAGGCTTCCCTCTTCTCCATTGAAAACAGGGAGGTACTTTAGGTATTTGGGAGGATATTCATGAAGGACAGGGGGCAGATTCAAAGGGCTATATCTCTGCTGAGGTCTAGAAGGTAGAGGAGTATGCATAGGAAGAATTCCTTCAGCCTTGCTCTCATAGGGTTCGCAGGACTAATTAGGGACCTTACAGGGTTCAGAAGAAGGAATAGGATCAGATCTAGGAATGAAAGAAGGATGTACATCTGCAAGATCTAGTGAAGGATATACAAAGGAAACTCTCTAATGACTTAGAGCTCTTATGCGAAGCAGAAATCTCTTGATATAAACACATAAATGTAAAAGGCAACCAAAGCAAAAGAGCAAGACTTCTTTAAGAGAATTCATACCGTGATACCTGGATCTTTCTCCTTCCATGTCTAATACAACTGATTTCATCACCAGGGGAGCCGCCATGAGTCTTCCAACATCTTAATTCTAGCATGGAGCTACCAATCTCCCCAATGGAGATGCCTTCATAGTGAAAACTCAATGAGTGGAGTCACTAGGTGAAAGATATACAACCTTCTCAATGTCCGATTGTTGTTCAGCATCAACGAATCGGATCTGAAACTTTGTTGTTCTTCCGGGGATGATATGACTCCCATTCCCCGGAATCGGTGCCAATTTGTTAACACCCAAATTGACCCTCTAGGTTGTGGGAGAAGGCCAGCTCAGGGTAATCACAAAACCACTTTAGATTGCGCTTCTGACCCAGTGCAATTAGAGAGGGATCTCTATTAAATCTATAAAAGACTGAAAACAATCAATGAGAAACACACAGTCTTCCTACACAAGTTCTTCAATCAAACACATTCAGAAGGTCAAATTTCTGATGGGACAATTGTTTAAGGGTTTGGTGAGATAATTAGGAGAAAAAATTGGGCAATGGAGTCGAAACATAACACATAACTCAAATAACAGTGCTGTTGCATGGAATATCAAAACAGAGGCAAGATAGCCACCTGCTTCCACTCGAAATGTTGTTGTCTGGTCATAAGAGAAGGAGGAAAGAACAGTTCATTGACATTAGCATCCAACAGAGATGAATTCGATGTCAACTTTAGAGGAAATATTGAGTGAATACCTTAAACAATAGCCAGAGCTTGCAACCAAGAATTCTGCACTATTATACATTGATTCCAGATATGAAAAAGAAAACATAATGGAAGTAAATAACAAGAAGCACATTCACATGAGAAGAAGAAGGAAACAGACTGTAAGCTAAATGACACATGAATCTTTGTCTCAAACCAGCTTCAAACATTGTAATTCTATTAAGGATTATGCTAAAAAAACAAAGCTTAGGTCCCCCAGGCCTCATCCCATTGATTTTCCAACCCCTTCTATCTCTATTACATATGTATTTATAGGCTCTTATCCTCGAATTGTCTAACAGGGAACAACTATTGCCATGTGACACCTGTATGGCCCAGCTCGCCACCTTTGACAGCAAATTTCAAAATGGAAAAAGACTGCTACCAGATAGGCTATAAATAACCCTGCAGGTGTCAATTCGTAGAGCTGCAAACCACAATAGCCTCCAAACTGGGGAAAAATTACATATACACGGTGTTCAAAATAGATTGATACGGTAAGGAACAGGAACCTCATGAACACGTCGCCACCCTACTCCCAGGATTTTATTTTATTTGGCCTTGTGAATCAAAGAAATATTCTATTTTCAAGGCCTCATCTACCTGTGTTTCTTCTGCTGGAGGAGGTGTCACCCCCTCTGTGGGGAGGATGAAATCTTGGAGAATCTCCACATCTTCATGAGTGTCCTGCTCCTCTTCTTGGGCCTCTTTCTTCTTCTTTCGACGTCAAACCGGCCTACACACCTGTCGGCTTTCATGCTCCTCGGGCTTGCTTGCTAAGCTCTCTTCTATGTGGTAAAAAACTATAGGAGAGGAAGGAACGTGTTCCTCCTCCACCTCATACCATGCTTTCTCTGGCATGAGGACCACTTCGGCTTCCTGATCCTTCTCCATGACTGGGTCCTAACTGAAAAATGCCTGATCTGACGTGCTTACCACCTTTCTCATGCACTGATTTCGAACAGCAATCGTCGAGACCCCTGCCTATAACAACCTTGAAGATGACAACAGCCACGCATGACTATTCTTAACATGATGGTCTGACCAAATCTCCCAAGTGAGTAGGAATGATGCCTGGGGCTTGTGTTGACGTGAAACGTGCCTAACCAGGCTTTCAGGATAGGCGGGAAGGATATACGACGGCGCCGAGGTGGCATCCGTCCTATTGGAAATCATTTGCTGGCAGTGGAGATGCCTTCCAGCTCCCATTCATATGATCGAACCAACACCGTAGATTTCAACCTTCAAGGCATCTGGACCGTCGAACGGAGTGGACCCTACCATGTTCGCAGATATTCGGACTACTGATCGCCTGCACAAGTTCATTTCGCGAACATAACCTCAGTCGTAGATCTAACCTCCGTCATATCTAGGCCGTACGAACTTGCATCCCACTACCAAAAGTTCACGAATATGAAAATTGTATTTCTCCTTGCATGTCAAATATGCGAACTCTTTCCCAACCGTTGATCTGCATCCTCTACCGTCGATCACTCTTCGACTTTCTCGTTGATTAACATCTAGCTTGATCCTAACCGACCACCAACTCCTTTGGAGAGAGAGGCTTATGATCGTAGATCTTCATCACTTTTAGATCCATGATGTCTACGGATGCGATGATATTCAGCGGGCACCTCCCTTTCTTTAAAACCTGTGATTATCACTGAAACCTGAGCCTTTCCCCGGATATTTCTTGCCATGGACTAGGGCAACTACACCGAGATTTACAATTTTGATTCTTTGGGCCACGGGTTTTAAGAGAAGAGCTGTGTTTGGTGATTTTTTATGGGTCTAAACCCCTCTGAATGCTTAGCACAAATGTAGTGCTAAGAACTGGTACAACTAGCCACTGATACCAAGCGGAAAGTCTCTGAAGTAGTTAGAACTTGTGAGATAGATTTGAACGGATTCCCAACTAGAGTGGACTTAAATATCCTTCCACTAGGATCATACGATGTACTTATAGGCATGGATTGGTTGGAAGAACATCATTCCCTGCTTGACTACTTGAACAAATCAATACTATAAACGGATAACCAAGGGAATCAAAGAAATTTTCAAGGTATACCTATGAAAGTTTCTGTAAGACAAATATATGCCTTGCAAGCAAAGAAGTGTGTAAGGAAGGGTTGTAAACTCTTTTCAGTCAACATTCAAACCGTAGAAGCCGATAGGGAACAAAAGATCGAAGACTTCCCAGTCCTTATAGAATTCAAGGATGTATTTCCCGAGGAAATACCTGGGCTACCGCCCAAACGAGACCTAGACTTCTCCATAGAGATAACACCCGGGTCAGTACTAGTGTCTAAGGCCCCTTACCACATGAGTCCACCAGAACTGGTAGAGCTTAAGCTTCAGTTACAAGAGTTGATCGATAAAGGATACATCCGACCAAGTGTGTCCCCTTGGGGAGCACCGATACTCTTTGTCAAGAAGAAGGACGGGACGATGCGGATGTGCATCGATTACCGCCAACTCAATAAGTTGACCATCAAGAACTGTTACCCACTTCCTAGAATTTATGACTTGTTTGATCAAGTCGGAGGAGCGAATATCTTCTCAAAGATCGACCTACGATCCGGATATCACCAAGTAAGAATCTGTGACGAAGACATCAGTAAAACCGCCTTTCGAACCCGATACGTTCATTATGAGTTTGTGGTAATGCCTTTCGGATTGACGAATGCACCTGCCAACTATATGTGCATGATGAACAACATCTTTAGTAAATACCTAGACAAGTTTGTGCTAGTCTTCGTTGACGACATTTTGATCTACTCCAAAATTGAAGAAGAACACCTCCGAATAGTGTTGCGAATACTACGAGAACACCAACTGTATGCTAAGTTTGGCAAGTGTAATTTCTACAAACCCCAGATACAGTACCTAGGTCACATCATTTATAAGAAAGGGATAGCAATCGACCCCGAGAAGATTAAAGCCATAGAGGAATGGCCTACACCCACTTGTGTGACCGACATAAGATCATTCTTAGGATTAGTCGGGTGCTACCGGAAGTTCATTGAGAACTTCTCGCGAATTGCTTGCCCTATGACAGCCTTGCAGAAGAAGACAACCAAGTTTCTTTGGACAACCAAGTGCGAGGAAAGTTTCCAAAAGTTAAAGAAACTTTTGACTAGCATACCCATCTTATGGATTGCTGACTCCGATGGGGACTTCGTGGTTTGCACAGATGCAAACAAGGAAGGGCTCAATGGAGTGCTTATGGAAAATGACTTCGCTATCTGCTATGAGTCAAGGAAGTTGAAGGAACACAAACAGAACTACCCCACCCACTACCTTGAGCTAGCCGCCATCATCCATGCCTTGAAGATGTGGAGGCACTACCTTATGGGAAATAAGTTCCTATTGAAGACGGACAACATGAGTTTGAAGTACTTATTTGACCAACCTGACCTAAATGCTAGGCAAGCCAGGTGGTTAGCCTTCCTTAGTGAGTACCAATTTGAACTGAAACACATAAAAGGAAAGGAAAACAAGATCGTCGATGCTTTAAGTCGATCATCGATGCTTTAAGTCGATCATCGATGCTTTAATTCGACGGGCTCATATGTTATATGAGGTGACCATAAGTCAAACTGACTCAGATTTGCATGACAGGATTAAAACGGCTTGTAGGAACAACCGATTCTATGTCGAGATCCTTAAAAAGATCAAAGAGGATAGGTTATTCTAACAACAAAAGGAATATAAGATAGACGAGTCAGGACTGCTATGGTCGAAAGAGAGACTTTATGCTCCGGAGAACAGAGACATTAGACCTAACATCCTCACAGAGTTCCATCAGAAACCCTACTCAAGGCATCCGGGATATCAAAAAATGATATCGGCAGTAAAGAAACATTTCTTTTGGCCTAACTTGAAATCCGACATAGCCTTATTCATCGCTAAGTGCCAGTAGTGCCAACTGGTTAAAGCGGAACACCAGCACCCTTCGGGATTACTGCAACCATTACCCATTCCAGAGTGGAAGTGGGAGGTCATCAGTATGGATTTCATCACGGGTTTACACAAGAGTAAGAGACATAATGACTCCATCTTTGTAATAGTAGACAAGTTATCAAAAGCAGCACATTTTATACCAGTGAAGTCTACTTACAATGTTGTTCACATCACAGACATCTTCCTAAAGGAGATTTTCCAATTGGATGGGATACCCAAGGCAATCATTTCCGATCGAGACACGAAGTTCACTAGTAACTTCTGGAGGGAATTGTTCTCTGGTTTGGAGACACAAATACAGTTTAGTACCACATACCATCCCCAAACCGATGGATAGATGGAACGGGTGAACCAAATCCTTGAGGATATGCTGAGGATGTATGTTATGAACAGCCCCACCAAGTAGGAGGATTATTTGCACCTCACGGAGTTTGCTTACAACAACGGATACCAAACCTCGGCCAAGATGAGTCCCTTCGAGGTACTCTATGGCAGAAAGTGTAGAACACCGGTGACTTGGGATAGCCCGGTAGACATACTTATGCTAGGTCCTAATTTACTAAAGGACTTGGAACAATTAGTTACCAAGGTAAAACAAAACTTGAAAGAGGCACAAGACCGCCAAAAGAGTTATGCGGATAAGAAAAGAAAAGACAAAGATTACCAAGTCGACGAACATGTCCTCTTAAAAGTGAAGGAAAAAAGAAGCTCCTTGAGTTTGGGGTGATGCAGGAAGCTAGCCCCCAGATTTTGTGGACCCTTTGAGATACTGGCCAAGAAAGGACCAGTCGCATATGAGTTAGCTTTACCAGCTCATGTAAAAGTTCATAATTTTTTTCATGCATCTTCAGTAAATAAATATGTCTACGATATTAAACATGTGATTGATTGGTCCTTATTACAGGTGGAACCCGAAGAGGAATTCATGCCGAAGCCCCTCCACATTCTGGACAAGAGAGAGGTGCAACTTAGACGACGGACCATCACCCAGTTGAAAGTGCAATGGAGCCACTTCGGACTGGAAGAGGCTACTTGGGAAAATGAAGCAACCATGAAAGAGGCATACCCCGCCTTATTTCATGACTTCATTTCTAGTCCCTAGAACACCGGGACGGTGTTGTTCTAAGCGGGGAGGGATGTAATATACCGAATTTTGACTAACTTTTTTTGATGTTATATAATGGGCTTAAGCCCAAAAAAATATGATTTATTTTGTTATATTGGGCGTACACCACAATGCACATGGTTCATTCCTTTTATAGATACACATATTTGGGCATGGACCCTAACTGATGCAGGCTCTTGTTATATACTGGGCAGAAAGCCCCAATGTATTTGACTTATGTTTTATTATGATATTTGGGTACAAACCCTAATATACTGAGATGATTTATGTTGCATACTATGCAGAGTTATGATATACATGATTGACTTTTTATGATGTGTGAGCATGCAATTTGGAACACATGGATGACCTATGTGTTGGGCATAAGCCCCGATGTACATAGAGGATTTTATTATGTACTGGGCATAAGCCCCAATGTACATAGAGTATTGGACATAAGCCCTGGAGCACTCCAAGCTTGATAATGAATACTGGATCCGAGGCCATTTGTACATTCTAGATGTGCTTCACAACCACATTATAGTACTAGTGTTAAGCGGGATGCTTTGGAATTGTACTAGCGTAACGCCTATGTGAGGATGTTGAGCCAAAGCTCTGAAGAGCACTCGGGGTTACTTGATCTTGAAAGTGTTAAGTTGAAAAGACTCTGAATAGCACTACTACTCATCACAATCATTTAATTGGTTAAATAAATCATTTTTTTTTATCTCTCATCAAAGACTACGGGAACTACCATGTCAAACAAGGGAATCCAACATGCAAAAAGGACCTAGAGTCACCTAGCCTAGCCAAATATCCAAACTTACCAAAAGACCTTGTCCAAAGAATTGGACCATGTATTAAATAATTACCAAAGAATTGTTATGTGATTTAATTAAATAAATAATCAAGTTGAGTATTCATAAAAGAAGTCTCACTTATGTATAAGTAATATACATGAGAGCTATGCATAAGATATAAATTATATTATTTATGAACTATGCATATATAGTATGCAAAAAGTATATGCATAGGATATTTATTTATAGTATAAATAAAGAAAAGATTGTGATTTAAATTTATAGAATACATAGTAAATAAAATATAAAAGTTCCTTTAATAGCAAATCATAAAGGAACAAGTTACAAACCCCTAGATTAAGTAGGAGTAAAGAATTAAATAAAATATTCTTTACATATAGTATAATTCAAAACTAAAACAAATCTGGAGTTAATATTAGTATTATTATTAACTTAACATCTATATTCCAAAGTTCACCTATATAAAGAAGAACAATTCCCACGAGAAGGGCATCTTTCCTTCTATCATTTATCTTATGGTAAGAGAAGAGAACTGTCCACAGAACTGAAGGATCCTATTATTTTCCAAGATCTGACCTATGATCAGCAGTCTGCCCTAGGTTCTCTACTTTTCATATTGCATGTTGGAACCAGCTCGAGGGGATCCATTAATGAACCAGGAATGATTCAGGGTCAAGGTTGGGAGGAATGTGGTAGTCCCAAAGTCATTCGGTTCAAATATTTCTACAGGTCATCCAAAGCATTACCTAATTATTTTCAGTAACTAGTGTTTGAAGGTGTGCAGGTCTGTACCGGAAAAAGGATCAACCTGCACTATTCAGGTATGGGATACTCTTATGTCCTTTTTAAATTATTTTTGGCTGCTAAAACTAGAAATTCAATTCTGTCAATTTTTTTAACAATAATCTATAGATGTAGTTAATGAGAGAAAGGTCCTATGGAATTGCCTCTCCTGGGTTATTCTCCTTATTTCAAAATATAACAATTATGACTTAAATATTTCAAACCCTAACTAGAATCGAAGATAGTAGATAACCTCTTAATTAAATATAAATATGTTTGCAACTAAATCATCTCCTAAAAGGAGATCGATTCGTTTGTTTTAGTCCCAATGATTAAAGTCTGCTTTTATTTAATAAATAACGTAGGTTGTACACATTCTTTTGTTTAAAGTATTTAATTCCATTTCTCAGCATAGATCACTTAAACCATTATGTTGTACCACTACCATAAATTAAACTTTATTAAACCAAAATCGTTGCCCAGTATAGGCGTAGGATTTCTTCCCAACATATACAATTCTAGCCTATGCTTAATTTAAAAACTAAAACCCTACACATACATTTCTTTATTTAAATAATTGAACTTTCATAATAGAGATTCCTGGGGGTTTTTAAAACCATATAAATGCAGTCAAAGAACGCAGCCATCATTTTAGATTTTTAATTCAACCATCATACATTTATTTAAAACGTCGCCTTACACAGGCTAACCTTTTCATCCAACAATTATTTCCAAAACATAGGATTTAACAACGAAGTCGCAGGATCGAATCCCCTGCTCTCTAAACATAAAAACAACTCATTACAGGGATCCTGATACATCGTGTATCTCTGCCTTCTCACATAGATATTACAGACATAAAACACAGCATAAAACATTTAAAACATTTCAATATCACTTGCCCCACCATTACATTAAAATGATTCCACACAGTTAATTCTTCATCCACCGAGGTTTAGCAAAAAACGCAGGGTCTTAATTTTTGCAGTAGCCATTTCTCCTTCTCCATTAGAATAACGAAAATCTCAACCTTAAACATTAAAATTTCCATTTCAGGAGAAAATCGTTTTTCATCTATAGAAGTACGAATAGAAATACATAATCCAACTGGGGCTTTGCCCCTTTTTAGTTTAAAGCAAACATTTCAATTTCTAAACCTGTAGTAAGTTTCGTTTCTAGGACAGAGTTAAAAACCAAATACGATGGAGGAAAAATCAGTCACTGAAATATAGACAGACAGCATAGGATAAATACATAGATGAATCCTTAGTCAAACTTGGAAATCTCATACAGGGGTTTCGCTTAAACACCAACAACAACAGAGGACAACTGAGCGTTTCACTTATGAAGTTATCAAACCTTGTAGCTTAACAGAGTCACCTAAACTTCTGTATAGGGAAAACATTTAAATATACCGATATTTCTATTTCCAATGCCTTCGGGCTTCAGTAAAAGAAAAATAATACGCAAAAGCTTACAGGAGAATTAAAATGCATCCATGATATTTTACATAGGTCCAATAAAAGAAGTTTCTATTTATTTAAAAGTTTCCAACAGTCTTAACCGTATATTGATTTACACAAGAGAAAATTATACAAGCTCCCTCCATCTCAAAATGCCTTATAGGATTCAACCCAGTCAAGCACTGAGGAGTACAGTTTATAGAGTGCGCCACAGGGTGAAATCACGATTTGCATAAACAATCTAAGTCATGCATCCAAACTCCATATTTAGACCTTTCCCAAAAATCGTATTTAGAGTGCATTTAACCCAGCAATCAATACTTTGGCTTGAAGGGAAGGAGATGGCCAACGAAGGACCAAACTCACCATTTTCACCATAAACATGAATGCCCATGTCAGGCTCGAGCTACTACTATCTTATGCCCTGTCAAAAGAAAACCAAAATTATTAGAACTTCAACCTGAAATAAAATGAAATGATTGCTAAGAGGAAAGACATAGGGCAAGTTTCATTGGCAAAGAACCTTACCCCATGAAGGCCAATAATAGTTGTTGAAGTGCAGGTTGAAACCGGCCATGAGCGCCTCCAAAGAAAACCAAGAAGAACATGAATCTACCTTCCCCTCCAAACAAAATGAAATGATAACGCATTGGGTTATGAAAACCCCTAGGGTTTAGCTCTTTAATGCTTTCTAGCTGGACTACATTCAAATGGATGTCGTGAAATACCATTAAAAGCACTACCAACTCCACCAAGCTTTGAATCGTTACCCACTTCATATAGTGTAGACTCCCTTTACACTAATGAAAGTTTTACATTTTTATAAAAAGGACCAAATCCATATTATTAAACTCATACATCGATATTTAACATCTAGGTAGTAGTTCCTCAGTGGATTTTAAAGAATCACCTACAAAACAAATAATGAAGTAGGCTTTAGCATGAAATGCTAAGTAAGCATGGCCAGACGCCACCAGGTCCATCCCCTCCAAGCATTTAAAAGACGTATACAAAAACACAGTATCTTACATAGTGTAATATCCTTGGAAAGATTCAACCAAGATATTAACTCAACTCCAAAAAATTTCTAAACTTTACTAGTAAAATTTCTGTCAATTTCTTCGGACAGTGCAAAAGGTAAGTGAGGGGTACTGAGGTAAGGAATGAGGATGGTGGAATGAATATTTAATTCTGGAAAATGTATGAGGTTAGGTGCAACAAAAGGTCAGGATATCATATCAGATTTGTCTTATGTACAAGGTACCAGTACCATTCACTTTTCAACATAGAGCAAGTCTATGCCTACTTCGAGGCTTCCTGGGTAGCTGGAATATGCATATTAGACAGGTGGGGATACTGGAAGTTAATAACGGAGTTGATATCAATCAAATGAATGTTGGTTATGTTCAGGAAGGTATTTTTGCATACTTGTGAGGGTTTGGAAAGATTTGGGGCTTTTGGGCTCTCCCGGGATTGCTAAGCTACTAATTTTCCAAACTTTACAAACAGGATCTAAAGGCTTCAAATTTCTCAATTTAAGGACTGATATGGATACTCTATTGAGTTAAAGACCTTCTCCAACTGACAGAATGTAAAAATATTGCTTATAATGGATTTGGCAGTAAAAGCGGTGAAACTAGTCTAGAAATGACATCAATCTAGCTAGTCTTGTATTTTAACTTCACAAACTGCTTTTAAGAATTAAAAACTCTACTCTGATATTAATTCCAACTCTGATATAACATGTTCCATCCCTAAAACTCAAAATCTGACATTTAGGACATTCCTTCTTTTATTAATGTTGGCTTCTCAAATCATGATGCCTCACAGGCTAGTTTTCTGTTACAATAGTGGAGACATAGAGAAGAGAAGAGAGAAGTTACTTTGGATATGTAATGGTGGTTATTATCAGTCCATATACTGATTAGATGGATGAACTTGCTGCATTTTGAACATACTGGTCTTCAATGGATGCCATCTTCAGCTAGTTCTCTCCTTTAGGAAAATCATCTCCAAAACTGGTTGAGTGAGTAGTAGGAGTAGGAGAAGATTAGAGATTCGATCTAGACTTTGATTTCTGGAATATAGCAGCATCTAATGTTTTCAATCTTCATCTGATAAAATTCACCGGAGGTCCTAAGAACATCTTTCCATAATTATCTTCTTCCACTAGTGTTCCTCCATTAAATCTAGCTGCAAATCTCCTTCAATGGTGGCCTCCTCTTCAATCTGACATTAGATCTTCATGGCTGAACTGTACTGAGTGTTACTAGATGTAGTATTAATTGCTGGACCTGCATAACACTCTCAGAAAACTCATGGGGTCCTGGGGCACATCACCCAAGCATAACTTGTTGAGGCACAACACTCAACTTGGAGGGCTCAGAGCTCTCACTCACAAATTCCAATAATGATCAAAAGTTCTTGAATGAAGTTGGAAACCTTCTTAAATAGAATTTCTGTTGAACTGTTGAGCAAGTTACTTAGCTTGGTGACCTGTGAGAATAGTTCACCCATGAGTGGACATACTTTCCTTTCTTTGCTTGCTTGCTTTGATTTGGATTTCCTTCTTTTTTCTCTTTTTCTGACTTTCCTTTTTTTCTGAACTTTCCTGCTTTCTGGATTTATGCTGCTTTTCCTAAAATATTCCTCTTTTCTCATTTTTGGCAACATTTTTGGACTCTAGTGCTTACTTGACTTCTACTCCAAGTAATTCCTTGATTTTCTGAGTTTGCCACTTAGGCAAGTTTGGCCCACTTGACCAATTCGAATTTCCTAGCCCATTCACCAACCACTTGGCACATTTATTAGCAATAATCATTTAAATAAAATAGTACAACTCAAAAATTATTTACTTAGCAATTAATTAATTATCTAGTAATTAATTAATTATTATGGTGCAATGCCTCAAAAAATATCTCCATTAATTTAAAGATAACTCCATTAGTTTCCTTGGAACCTTAGTTTTGGCATTAATATCTTATGGGAGCCCACCTTATCCATTTAATACCCAAATACAACCTTAGACATCTTCCATAATATAGTTTCCATACTTTCTCATCAATTAAATAATTATTGCCTGGGTGACTTAGGGCAAAATTACCCCATGGACCATAGCACAAATCTGGGGATATGACAGTCCTCCCTTCCCAAGATTGCTTGTCCTCAAGCAATTTTAGGATCCCACCAAGCTCCTGCTGCACCACTCTGATTAAATTTGTCCCCATCCACTGAATAGTCTGAAAATTAAACTTGGGCCTTCAAAAAAAATGAAGAACCATTGCACTGTAATCTATATCTGCAATTAACCAACAATGAACAAAATTTTCAACCCAGCTAGGATAACTTGAGTAGAATTCTTGGATCCCACTGTTTCTCCTGCAAGGACCAAAATTTTCCCGTCACCTTTGGCAATCTGTCACTCAACTGTATGTCGGGATCCCAAAGTATCAACTGCATTTTCCCCATCATCAGAATAATTTTAAAGAATCTGTCATCAAACATGTTCCTTTTCATCCGGGGAATAACTGCTAGAGCGTTGCTTCCAACCAAACCAAGTGGGGAGAAGAATGTCTCTTCCAGTGAAAACATCCAATGGCTCAACTCTCTGCCATTGGAGAAAAATTTCAAGCATCCCTCCCAGCATGTGGATTCCCTCCACATAGGCCAACCTCTGCAAGTAAAATGTTCCTTTAATTTAACTTGGAAACTTGCCTGCTTAGCTGCCTTCCCTTGACCACAAGCATAAAAAATTTTGCAAGGAAGTTTCATGCTTGTCAGGTAATCTTTCACCCAATCCATATGTGGATGAGTGACATCAAACGGCTGCAAAATATACTTTTGATGCTGCTCACAATTCAATACAATGTCAATTATAATAAGAAATTTATTGCAGAAACAAGTGAACTTTTTACCTTCCATATTTTCTTTTCTAGTGAGGCCTCTATCCATCCATCTGGTGGGTGAATCATAGATCCCGCTTGCTGATTTATATGAGCTATAATCAACCATCTCTTATGCAATAGGATCCATCTCCCATGGGGACAGATCATGATCCTCCTGTTGAACATGTGACACAAACCAGAAAAATGTCTTCACCCACTGCTCATTCCCCATTGGTGTTGTTGAATCTAGGACATGTGGGAAAGAACTGTGAACCTTCTTTGCATGTCTGCAACCTTCAGTAATCAGACTTATGGCTTCAAATTCTTCATTACTAGCTGTCCCAAATTGGGTGCTCTCATCCCACTCTTTCATGGGGGAGTGTTTGTCTTCAAGCAACAGCTCAAGTTCCCTTGAAAAAAAATCCCGTGCTTGGTTCTCATCAAAATGTTCTGCACACTCTTCAAGCACATTAAAAATGAATGATCCTCATGATCCACCATCTCATGAGGTTCCTCCCTATGTTCAAGAATTCTTCCAGCCAAATGAAGTTGACTGAATGGTGTGTAGGAGGGTAGGGGGGATCCTTGCAACTTTTCATGAAGCTGCAATATTTCTGCCTTAGATTCTTGGAGGGCACTTTGAGTACTTCTTAAAGAATCTTGGGTGGCCATTAATTCATCATTGAGCTTGCTTATCTCTTCATCATCCCTCAATGATGTACCATGAAACAATTTTACAAGCTCCAATAAACTATCTCTATCAGAAAGCAGGTTCAAGAATTTACCTTTTCTGCTTGCCATGGCTTCCTGAAATTCTTCCATGTCTCTCATGGAAGACTGCTCCCCCAAATTCCAACAAAGGTTATTCATTAAGGAATGTGTGTAATTGAGGGTTTGAAGGAATTCTTGGATCTGCTGTTCATCCATCTTTAAAGATCCTGCAAGAAGATGAGGTCATTGCAGATGTTTCTCCCCTTCATTTCCGATCGCCGGATCAATTTCATGCGGTGCACTTGAAGTTTTGAAATCTGATCTATATGTTTCTGCTACAATATTTTCATCTTTCAGGTCCTCAAAAACATAATTTGGGCTGCAACATAAGCGCTCATTCATCCTTGATGCAACAAAAATATCTTCTCTTAAGGTTTCAGCCTTCATACTGCTTTTCTTTTTAACACCAAAATTATGAACCTCATCACTATGGGGGTCAACCATTCTAAATTTTTCAAAGGAAATGGCTGCCATATCAGACTGACATAATGGCACATAAAAATCAGAATTTACTAATTCACTATGTGTCATTTTCTCCTCCTTATGTGGTGGAATTTTGATGGCTTGTTCATCCACCCATTTCTCTGCTTCACACCCTACTGAGATGTGCTCAATTTCTGCTTCCTTGCGGGGCTCCAGGGGTGAGTGTAAATATGAATTATGTTCTTCCTTTGGATCATATCTAAAAGATGTCTCACCTTCATCAATCTTACCCATTTCTTCTGCACTTGTTTTGAAATCAACCATTAAAAGATCGAGAGTGATTTTACCTCCCTCATCACCAACAATCAAGTGTTTGACTGTTGGATCTTCTACTGTGCATTGACCTTCTTCATCCACTTCTTGGAGTAATGGGACACCAGCAAGGTCTTCTTGGTCATTTCTTTCCAAGAAACTTGATGTCTCTCCACATTGTGTGGTGCTCAAATCACAACCTTTGGACTTCCTTCTTGAAGAAAAACCAAACAACCTCGCAATGCTTGGCCCTGCAAGTGGCCTTGATGAAACTTCCTTCTTGATTCCTTATCCCTGAGATTGGGATGGATCCCTATGTAGGGCTGCAAATTTATCTTTATTTCTTCTGGCTACTTCTCCACCCGAAGAACTAGGCGGCTCTTTGTTTCCTCCCTTGATTTTTCTTGGTTGTGTGGACACATCTTTATTCCTCCCTTCTATCTTATCTCCTAAGGGTAAAGATATTGCCTTGGCTTCTTTGCACACACCATCAACCATATGTGCAATCCTTCTTTTGCTATCACTATTGTAGGGGTCTTTGAACAAACTTTGAATTTCTAAATCACAATAGTCTCTAAAGGTCAGGGATTTCTAAACCTCCTTCTTCAAGGCAGAGTACTCCATGAAGTACTCATAGGATTTCTTAGGGTTACCTCTTTTGAGTATTCCTTCATAATCCGAATTAGTCATAGGTAGGTCATTTCCTATACTCTCTTCAAACATTTGTTCATTAAGGAAATCAGGTTCAACTTTGTGCAAATAAGAATTTCCAACAGGGGTTAAAGGCTCCTCTTCATATGGCTCAAAAATAAATTCTTCTTCTTCACTGACTGGTAGGAGCCACATTTTGCCTTTATGAGAAGATCTACAATCTTCCTTCCATCAATGAGCTTCTCTATTTCCAAAGGGGTGGAGGAAAGTGCTCTGATACCACTATAATATCCTTGGGAAGATTCAACCAATATATTAACTCAACTCCAAAAAAATTCTAAACTTTACTAGTAAAATTTCTGTCAATTTCGTCGGACAGTGCAGCAGGTAAGTGAGGGGTACTAAGGTAAGGAATGAGGATGGTGGAATGAATATTTAATTCTGGAAAACGTATGAGGTTAGGTGCAATAGCAGGTCAAGATATCAGATCAGATTTGTCTTATGCATAAGGTACCATTACCATTCACTTTTCAACATAGAGCAAGTCTATGCCTACTTCGAGGCTTCCTGGGTAGCTGGCATATGCATACTAGACAAGTGGGGATACTGGAAGTTAATAACAGAGTTTATATCAGTCAAATGACTGTTGGTTATGTTCAGGAAGGTATTTTTGCAGACTTGTGAGATTTTGGAAAGATTTGGGGCTTTTGGGCTCTCTCGGGATTGTTGAGATAGTAATTTTCCAAACTTTACAAACATAGTCTAAAGACTTCAAAGTTCTGGATTTAAGAACCAATATGGATACTATATTGAGTTGATGAACTTCTCCAACTGACAGAATGTAAAAATATTGCTTAGAATGGATTTGGCAGTAAAAGCGGTGAAACTAGTCTAGAAATGACATCAATCTAGCTAGTCTTGTATTTTAACTTCACAAACTGCTTTTAAGAATTAAAAGCTCTGCTCTGATATTAATTCCAACTCTGATATAACATGTTCCATCCATAAAACTCAAAATCTGACATTTAGAACATTCCTTCTTTTATTAATGCTAGCTTCTCAAATCATGATGCCTCATAGGCTATTTTTCTGTTACAATAGTGGAGAAATAGAGAAGAGAAGAGAGAAGTTACTTTAGATCTGTAATGGTGGTTATAATCAGTCCATCTACTGATTAGATGGCTGAAATTGCTACATTTTGAACATGCTGGTCTTCAATGGATGCCATCTTCAACTGGTAATCTCCTTTAGGAAAATCATCTCCAAAACTGGCTGAGTGAGTAGTAGGAGTAGGAGAAGATTAGAGATTCAATCTGAACTTTGATTTATGGAATATAGAAGCATATAATGTTTGCAATCTTCAGCTGATAAAATTCATTGGAGGCCCTGAGACCATCTCTCCATAATTATCTTCTTCCACTAGTGTTCCTCCACTAAATCTAGCCGCAAATCTCCTTCAATGGTGGCCTCCTCTTCAATCTGACATTAGATCTTCATGGCTGAACTGTACTGAGTGTTACTGGCTGTAGTATTGATTGCTAGACCTGCATAACACTCTCAGGGAACTCATGGGATCTTGGGGCACATCACCCAAGCATTACTTGTTGGGGCACAACACTCAACTTGGAGGACTCAAAGCTCTCACTCACAAATTCCAATAATGATCAAAAGTTCTTGAATGAAGTTGGAAACCTTCTTAAATAGAATTCCTGTTGACCTATTGAGCAAGTTACTTAGATTGGTGACCTATGAAAATAGGTTACCCATGAGTGGACATACTTTCCTTGCTTTGCTTGATTGCTTTGCTTTGGCTTTCCTTATTTTTTCTCTTTTTCTGACTTTCTTCTTTTCTGAACTTTCCTGCTTTTCATACTTTCCTACTTTCTGGATTTATGCTGTTTTTCCTGAAATATTCCTCTTTTCTCATTTTTGGCAACATTTTTTTACTCTAGTGCTTACTTGACTTCTACTCCAAGTAATTCCTTGATTTTCTGAGTTTGCCACTTAGGCAAGTTTGGCCCACTTGACCAATTCGAATTTCCTAGCCCATTCACCAACCATTTGGCACATTTATTAGCAATAATCATTTAAATAAAATAGTACAACTCATAAATGATTTAACTTAGCAATTAATTAATTATCCAGTAATTAATTAATTATTATGTTGCAATGCCTCAAAAAAATATCTCCATTAATTTAATGATAACTCCATTAATTTCCTTAGAACCTTAGTTTGATATATTCCGTGAGCCCACCTTATCCATTTAATACCCAAATACAATCTTGGACATCTTCCATACTTTCTCATCAATTAAATAATTATTGCCTAGGTGACTTAGGCCAAAATTACCCCATGGTTAATAGCACAAATCTGGGGATATGACACATAGATCCAAACTAATCCATTTAAAGCTTAAAGGGGACACATAGTTGCAACATTTAAAAGAAATAAACATATAGTCAATTTCCGGGTATAAAAGACCCTTAAAGATTTCAAACAAGTGCTAAAGACGATCAATCAGATTGGGTTAATTACCATAAATCCAATATGGTTCACAAAGACATATTTCAACTACACCGCTTCCGCAAAACCATTAAAGGGAAAACAACCACAGTATAGACATCATACAATAGCCATAAGTAGAATTATAAACCATATATGTTCTTCAATATTTTAATGAGTCTTATATTTAAACTCCAGTGCTGAAGTTAATTTGATAAACATGTACCGAATAGACGATGTTAGCCATAAGTGAAATTTTTTAAATTTTTTACAGTTTAGGGACATTACAAATAGATTAATTAAGATTTAAGAAGGACTTATTGTCCTTGATTAAAAGTGAAAGCTTTAAAACTATAAAAGCTTATCTACAAAAAAAAAATACTAACTAACAGTTAATGCATGAGTATGCATGGATAACTAGTAACTAATGCATGAGAATGCATGAAAAACTCTCAGCTATTAATATTCAGTTAACTAATTAAATTAAGATTGGCTAATTAAATCAATCAGTTAAAGCTAACTAAGTTAATGTTAGCTAAGTTAAATATCAACTAAACTAATTAAATAAAGATTGACTATGAAAGTCAATTAGTGGAAGATTAGCTAAGTAATTTAAGGTTAGCTAATTTAAATGATAAGTTCATATATCTAGTTATGTTTAGATAAGATCATTATGTAAAGTGAATTAATTACAATCAGTTAAAGATCAGTTAATTGATTAACTTAAGGTCGACTGAGTAAGTCGAGCAGTTAAGATTAACTAAAATTAATATAAGTCAAGTTCGAACAAGAACTTGTCTTAGTAGTCCAAACCTATATATGAATATAAAAAGAACACTATTGTGTTTGTAGAAGGGGGTTTTTATTCTCCTTCTTCTTCTCCATCTTCGAAGGCAAGAAGGATTCAAAGGAAAGATAAATAAAGATGTAATACATGAAAGAGAGCATTAACCTTACAACCTAGTGGATTTGTGCCCAACTCGGGGGTGGCCTCTCGGCGGGAAAACCTATGCCGGACAGAGGTCAGTTGGAAGGGAGGAAGGTTGCAGTCAAGATTTCAGTCGCCCATTCTAAATATAGAAGATAAGTGTCTTTTTTTAATTATTTTCGAGCAAGATATGTTGTTTTTATTTCATGAATAAAAGTTAGTTCTTTGGTTAAATTCAAGTTTAACTTATTATTTTTATTTAATTTTGAAAGTTTAATTATTAAAGTTTAAGTTATTTGCCTAAATTAGAGTTTACTTATGTGAAAACTTAGTTATTGGAGTTTAGTTTTTCATTGAAATCAAAGTTAGTTATTCGAATTTAAATTATTTTTATTTTTATTTATTTTTGAAAGTTTAATTAATTGAAAATAGACCAAAATTATGTGGTTATGTAAGAGTACTAAAATTCTTTAAAACATATTTGTTTACTCTATGATTTTATAAATCCGTTCATGGACCAATTGATCGAATGAATGAATCTGTATGGATTATATACCCCGTATGACGTATACCGACCTGTTTAAATGAATTTACATCTCTAAATTAGTTATATTACCATTCGTTGCCCAGTAGATTTCCTGGACAGTTTTAGGAGGGCTATGACTGCACCTGCCTTTCCTTTAGAATAGTTAACAAGAAATTGTCTACCATACTCTACCTGGTTACCCCAGTACCTTGCAAAAGAAGTTGGTTGCTTAGCACAGAGACACAATTCCAACCAGGGAAGAAATCCAAGCTATGTTGTTTTATAAACCCTCAGCGAGTTAAAAGACTACGATTAAAGCCTCTACAGTAAGTATCCATTCCTGAACCTACCTATAGTTAGAAGTTTTCCAGATCACATACTATTGACGGTTAGAGGGGAGATGAATCACGATCCATTTGGTTTGACATCCCTAGTTAGGCACAGACCCCTTGATTATTGCGGCGCTAATGCATAAACAAAGACTTGGGATTATATTTAACACTTATTTGATGTGGACCGTGTTCCATTCATCTTACCGTTTGTTTGAATAAACCGATGCCAAAATGGTGTCAACTAGCTGCGTTGGGATTCTCTCAGCCCGCATTAAATTTAGGTTTGCGTTAATACTGCCCAAACTATGAAACTAAATGTTTCCTTACGTAAACAGCTCCATCCCTGTTAATCCTCACAAATCTATCTTTTTAACGTGATAAAATAACCCAACATTGGCATGATGTCATTTGTGTAGGTCCTTGCCTGCTTATCCTTAACTGGTCGCATTTCCTATTAAGTCTACGTAGACGGTGTAGGAGATGCACCCATTCTATCTTATTTTAGAGTCACATGTTTTCCATGCGTGACAGCTCTCAGAGTTTAAGCATAAGTACAAGCTCCATGAGGCAAAGATCTGCCTCCATGTGCATCAGGTTGTAGATCTTTAGCTCTGTTCGAAAATGATGCCCAGAGTTTCCTCATTTGGGAATGAAGGAACTTGTTCTACGACTAAACTAGTGTTCTGTCTAAACTTATGTTCTAAACAAGTAGGTGTCGATCTGTGCACCCAACCCCATGACGTAGCGCAGTAGATGTGCCTCGCTTGTGAATGATAAGATTATGGATCTATTACTCTTTGTCGACCATACAGTCGTAGATATATATGGATGGTAGGATCAGAGGTTTAACAACTCGACTGCCAGGAAAACTGATGGTGAATTCACGTGTAACCTTGAACATCGACATGCCCAAATTCCACTGTCGATTACACAACCAGTCTTACCCTTGATGAAGCGTAATTTATATCATTTCCAAGAATTTAGATTATCGATGTCAATGACATGTCGGATGCAAGCCACACTCTTCATCAGTTTATTTAACTCATATAACATTAGATTTTATTGAATTTGTATGGGGATACTAATGCGTCCAGTCATACCTTGTTTTAGATATATGAAAATTATCGTGCATAAGAAATTTGAAGGATAGAATAAATATTTCGGTTGTTCAAATCTTTATGAAGAAGCATAATTTATTAATGATTTAATTTGACGAGGTATATATATATATATATATGGTTGCTTAAAAGGGAAAAATTGAAACTAGAGTTGGTCGTCATTTCTTTATAAGGAAGAGCAGCTTGTAATATTGTTTTGATTATATGAAATATAGATATTATTGCATGGAAAGGATATATACATAAGTTGCACATGTTTGACCAAAAGGGGGTTGTTAGGAACCCATATCTTTACTTTGTTAGTATGTTGTTGTTGGACGCATATGCTTTGTAAGTCGTCCCGTAGTATTTTTTGATCAATAGTTTGTGTTATTGTTGTTGGCGCATATGCTTTGTAAGTCACCCGTAGTATTGTTGATCCATAGTTTGTAACGGCCCATGGTTTCGACCCATAGTATTGGCGCCTAGAATTAGTATATAAGTGTGTGTTGAGACCTATGAAGGCACCGTGAAGTTATTTGTATTGAGCTTGCTCAAAGGAGGTTTCCCCCTCGAAGTGGCCTGTGATCAATACAAAAGTGATTATGAGTTCTGTCATTTCTGCTATTTCGCATATTCTTGTTAATTAATTGTTGCAGGGGCCTCACAGGGGTTAGATAAGCTAAATCCTTATATTAAATATATATTCACTTTCTTTAAATACATACGAGTGGGTAAAAAACGAATAATTACTAGATGATTGATAAGTACTTGGTCATAGTGATGCATGGAATTTATATTAAATTTCCCTTCATAAAGGTTACATTCATATACTTAGTTGGTTACGGGTTGACATATCATATTAAATCTATGCATTTTTATAAAGTAATTGGACTGGTAAATTTGAAGTTAAAAGTTATATGTTACATGGTAATAAAATGAGGTTACATGATGATAATCCATTTTAAGGTATTCTTAACATTAGATTGTTAGATAAGAAATTAACCATTAGGGATTATAATTAATATGTGTGGGTGGGTGGGTATGGAATTCTTTTATAAGAAGTTGTAATCATGGATAGGTTGAAGGGAATGGGTCATATATATATATATATATATATATATATATATATATATATATATATATATATAATTACCATTAAAAAGATAAATAGACTTGAGTTATAATTATGTGTTATGATTAAGATATGCTACTGTTTCAAGTTTGTATAAATAGTTTTCATATATTGATATTAATGATTAGAGGGAATCATTATCGGTTAAAAGAAAGCATAAGTGTAGTATATAGGTTGGATAGGGAGAATTTGGTTGAGAAATTATAAGTCATATTTGAGTTAAAGATACAGTTCTAAACTTGTGTAGAAGTTTTATGCACGTGTGGATTTGAAAGAAAGATAAATAGATAGTTTAAATATATAAGGTTGAATAGGAAGAAAAACTAGATGTTATCAAAGCTAATCAATCCAAGCCCATAAATTCCATGCATGATGAAAGCAGACTCTATTAAATTAGGATAATCGCTCCGAGAGGTTAAGTTACGACATTTTGAAGAACCCTTAGAAAAAAAATTTAGGGTGTATTTTGAGGGACATTACAGTTCTTCATTCCTGTGTCGATCTGGAACTTAGTCAATCATCAATGCATTGTCGATGAGGGTGCATCCACATGCATTATGTCAACCTTTGTTTAGCAGAACCTTGGGATCCGTAAGTTACAACTATCCACAACAACATCACGCGCTTATGATGATCGTGCTTCCCAACCCCAGGGACTTCTCCCAAATGTTCCTATCGAGTTAGCTGGAAAAACCATCCTAATTTACATTGAGGATGTTAATGCTCAACTTTATTACAACCTCCTCCTTGGGAATAGATACATGTATGCTATGAAAGCAGTCGCTCCGCCAGTCTTCGGGCTCATGATGTTCCCTCATGAAGGGAAGGTCGTCAAAATTAACCAGTTGAATTATTACGACCCCAAGGGGTCGTTCAATCTAGAAAACGTCCTCCCCATGGTCGATAACACTATATTATACGGTGCTTCCATCCCCTCGCTTTCTGTCTTATGGATGGGTATTTTTTTTATGCCCCCATGATTTCCACTTTCCAGGCCTTGCTCCCACCCCCCTTGACTACGGAGGTGTCAGATTTATGTACCATTTATTTTGGTAATCTGGTAACCCAACCTCAACCTGTGACTCATCCTACACTCCAACGACAGTCCCAACTGCAACCGACATCAGTCCCCAACCTATTGGGATCTACACCTATACATACAATCATGTTCTTGTTTCCATCATCGAGATTAGTCAACATGCCTATGATGGAAACTCTTAACCTTCTGGTATTGACGCTAGATATTCCCATTTGGTATCTACCTACAAGAAACCCACCCATGACCCCATAATTTGTTTTTCAATCTATGCAATTAATTAGTACTGCCAATCACCCACCTCTTGGAATACCCACAACCACATCATCGACATCCCCACCTCCCCCTAACCAGGATGGGGGTAATACCACAAAGGCGCCAACATTGGAAACTTAGAACAAAGGCGTGAACCCACCTCCTAAGGCCTCAACTGGAGCACCTATGCCTTGCAACCTATGTGATGGGACGAGTATTACTACCCATAATTATCGTGAGATACCTATTTTAAGGACTCATCTCCAAACATTGGATGATGACCCCAATGAGAACGTTTTAGTAGTCCAATTTCCTTACACTCCCCAAGTACACAATAATTCTCCGTGCACAAACCATCCTTGTGCGATCTGTGGCCTTTACGTCCATTACCCCCATCACTATCCATATCTGCCTGAATACCGATCTATGCTGGCTCACTTGCATAGACTCTCCCTAGAGTCTCAAGTAATAGTCACCGAAGAAGTCCACCCCCGAAATATTCTTCAAACGGGACAAACACCATCTGTTTGATCTCATCACATGATCAACCTTCCACGTCGGCAGCCAATGTTGATCCCTTTGATATCTCTAGCCGATTCTTTTGAAGCAACGAAGAGATACTCAAAGCCTTAATAGAACCTGATTTTCCTCGGGATGACATGCACCATCGTAAATATTTTATTCCCGAGGAATCTACTGCACCTTCCTCGGACCAATTCTTTGTCAAGTCGACAAATTTCATCCCTCATGGAAGCATTGATTGGTTCAAACGTCCAATCCCAACCCACGATTCCTTTGAAGAAGTAAACATGGTCATTATCTTGCCAACCATTCAGGTGGATATTTCCATTAAACCAGGCATTAATGGGAATAACACGTTAGGTGCCTCATGCACCCCAGAAGAGGTCACCTCCTACAAGGCACTCTTTTAAGAGTTTCGTGACATTTTCGCTTGGTCATACATCGAGATGCCCATTCTCGACCCCACCATTGTTGAACATCATATTGGTTCATGGCCCAATGTTGCGCCCATCCTCCAAAAGTAGAGACTGATCCTCCCATCCAAAGCGCTAGCCATAAATGCTGAGATTGACAATCTGCACAAAGTGGGTTTAATCTACCCAATCACATATACTACTTTGGTTTCCATCCCCATCCCCGTGAACAAGAAACAAGGCACCATATGTGTGTGCACTGATTTTCATGATCTAAATCTGGCATGTCCAAAAGAAAACTTCTTTACCCCATTCATTTACCAACTCATTGACGCATGCGCAGGACACAAAATTCCTTCCTTTAATGGATTGATTTTCTAGGTATAACCAAATTCAAATCCACAAAGACGATCAATACAAGACCGCCTTTACCCCCCTTGGGGCACCTTGGCTTATTGAGTTATGTCATCTGGTCTTAAGAATGTTGGAGACACCTTTCACTAGGCCATGAATTTCTGCTTTCATGACTTGGTCCGCATTATCCTTTCCTACTTAAATGGCGTCATGGAACGATCCAAGAAACGTTCTCAACACTTGGAAGACCTTCGACAACTCTTCCTTTGATGCCGAAAGTATAATATTCACTTGAACCCCCTCTAATGTGTGTTTTGTGTTCTTGTCATACAATCATTGGGATTCATCATTTCTCAGAAGGAGATCATTATCGATCCCATAAAGGTCGAACACATTATATTCGTCTTCCACCCCCATGCACTTTGCACCAACTGCAGAGTCTCCAAGGCAAGGCCAATTTCTTGCGTCGGTTTATCCTGGACTACACTACAAAATTTCATGGATTCTTGCACTTGATTTGGACCAACATCCCCTTCATTTGGGATGAACAGGCACAAGCTACTTTCGATGCATTGAAACAAGTTCTCTATTTTGCTCCCTTGATATCCCCACCATATTTCATGAAGGATTTTATGCTTTACCTTTCAGCATCCGAACATGCCATTGTTGGAGTGCTAGTCCAAGAAGACATTGCTCGTCAAGAGCGTGTGATCTACTATCTGAGTTAGACTTTATCCGGTCGACTGTTATGATATCCTCATGAGGAGAAAATGGCCTTAGCTGTCATTTTTTCAATTCAGAAACTACATCACTACACTTTTATGAGCCACACCACAGTCGTGGAAAACTCAAACCCCATGATTTATCTGTTGAGCCATCGCCTTTTCCAAGGTCACGTCGCTAAATGGATCGTTATCCTTAAAGAGTATGATCTTGAGTTTGTCACCCCAAAAAGTACTTAGGCATTGGCTTTGGTGCATCTTATGACATACCTACCATCTTCATCTACGCCATCTCTGCTTACCTTCGTCTTGCATTATGAACATTTTGTTATTATTTCCTTTGATGACCCATGGTAAAGAGACATCTTCATTTATCTACACACCCAGAAATTAAATCTGTTAAGTTTAAACCAAATAGACAAACAAGATCTCTGAAAGAAACACAATCACAAGATAGACACACAATATACCCTGGGAAACCCTCATGGGGTAGAAAACCCAGCAAAGCTTTCCTCAATAAGATGATCAACCAAAATACAAGATGTGCTCCTTCTCCTTGACTCCTTAGCAGATCTCCTCAACTAGTGCGCACTCTTCCACAAGTGAGTGAATGATCTAATGAGGAGTTCACCTCCTCTATTTATACTTGACTCCCAACTGACTAAAAGACTAATGGGGCCGACCTCACCTGGAGAAGTCTAATAACCCCTAAAATATAACTTCCGGGCCGACCCACACATGGTGGGTCTAATAACCTTAGTTAATACAAACCCCTGGAGGAATAAACATCTCCAGATACATGATAGGGTTACCTCGGAGGAATGAACCATCTCCGGAATAATAAAGTACAAATATAATATTCTTTGAAGTTACAATATTCAACAAAATCCTCACCTTAGTCGTGACGATTGACGTTGCATTCGCCATCAATCATCTCGATATCTCCTCATTGACAATGTCCTCTATCGGTACATCATTGATACCATTTTGCACAGATGCCTCACTCATGATGACGCTAAGCAATTCCTTAATGACTACCATAGCAGAGACTGCGGCGACCACCTCTCTAGAATGGATACCAGCTCCCAAAAGGTCATCCACGTTGGTTATTTTTGGACAACTTTGTTTACCGATTGCATTATGACAGTTAAGCACTGTCATAATTGCCAACTCTTTGCCCCGAAGGAGAGAACACCTTTCACACACTCCACCCCATTGTTTCCATTGGTCCTTTCTACAAGTGGGCTATTGGTTTCATGGAGTGTAACCCTACTTCAACTGGCGGACATAAGTACATCATTGTGTACATTGACTATCTTACCAAATGGGTCGAAGCCATGCCCACATTTAATTTCCAAGTTGAGACCACGACATGATTTTTCTTCAACCATGTTATCACTCGTTTCGATGTCCCTCTCCAGCTCATATCCGATCATGGTAAACATTTTGAGGATGTTGTTTGGAAAGATCTCTCTAGACTTTTGAAATTTTAGCATCAGTACTCCTCCTCATACTATGTGAAGGGAAATGTCCAAGTTGAGTCCATCAACAAAATCCTCAAAACGATGCTCCAATGGAAGGTGGATAAGCACAAGTCCAATTAGAACCATATGTTTTTTCCATCCTTATGGGACGATTGAACCTCTACCAAAATCATGATTGGTTTTACTCCATTCCATTTGGTCCACGGGGTGTAATTAGTCCTCCCAATTGAATGTCAGATCCCAAACTTGCACATTATTATCGAGCTTTTACCAGATACATCTCCCTTAGAGAAATGCTTGCTCATGCTTGAATAGGAGGATGAAGATTGCCATGCTTCCATCCAAATGATCGAAGCTGCCAAGCATCGGCCTAAATCCCATTATGATGTGCATGTTCACTCGCGTACCTTCAAGGAAGGGGACCTCGTCCTCGTATATGATCAAGCTCGTGATAATCTCGAGAAAGGGAAGTTTGAATCCATGTGGCAGGGCCCATATGTTGTTAAATATTGTATTGGAAAGGGTGCATACCTCCTCGTAGATTCTAAAGGTCACCTCTTGAACAACCCCTGCAATAGGTTGTATCTCAAGAGACTTTATGCTTAATTCAAGCGAACCCTTTGTTCAATGTAATATAGTTTTCACCTTTTTTGTTTTACATCTTCTTTAGGCATGAGCCTTATGGTTTGTTCTCGTGGTTGTTACCAAATGGCTCCTGTTCCCTCCGTTCATGTCGGTCCTTCCAACGATGCAAGTAGATGTTCCTTGAATCTCGCCTCAACTGCGTGGGTCATATACCCCCCCGCGTCTGAGTTGATCCATCTCAGCGGAGTATTTATCGACATGGACACCAATAACCAAGCTAAGTATGATTATGTGATTAGTCTCTTGACCATCGCCCTCCATTTGGGTATCTGTCACCTCAGTGTCTTCCTAGATTCCCAATTGCTTGTCGCCCAATTCAAAAACTGCTATCAAGTACATGACCCTTTCCTCTATAGAAATTTCATGCGCACCAAGCAATTGGTTAAGCATTTTGAGTTCATTTTCATTCATACATGTCCCCAAGTGTTCCAATAGTGTTGTAGACCAAATGGATAATGGCCTCCTAGAGTGGCATCTCAAACATCACATATAGGAAATAAACCATCAACATGCATTATCATATAATTTTGTATCCACGTGTACATAAGCATAGCAAAAACATCACCATGGAATATAAGGATCATCAACATAAAAACCAAATAAAGTGCATCCACATGCATACGTATATAATGTCATATAATAATATACAAAACAATGTATCTATATCTACATAGAGGAGTCCCAACAGCCTCCTCGAATCCCAATAGCCTCCTCGAACACCATAAATGAGAATATCAATAAAAAATACCCATGCTCATGGCATTGGGGGAAACTCCATAAGCTACCAACTAGTCATCAGAGTCGTCTAACCCCTCCTCCTCAGTCTCATCCTTAGTTATTGCATCATCACCCTAGGGTGCATCTCCTCGTACCATCGCTCTCATAGACTCAACAACCATGAAGATCCGCTACATGATGGGCCTCCACTTAGAAGGCGCTTAGTAGCAGATGGCGACCAATTCATCATCTAGGTATTGCCATCCATCATCAACAAATCCCTCCATTAGTTGATCAATCCCTATCCGCAGAGAGTCTAGCGTAGCCTCGGCGCCCCAATGCCATCTCTGCCCATGGGCTTCAGTATTTACACCATCAACCCTCCCTCTACGCCTCTAGTATCCTGCTAGAGGTAGCGGTCCAATATCTGCACACACATGGCTAGTCATCAGTATCGATATCATATAAAAAATCTAGCTATCATATATGCTAGTAGCATAAATTGGCTATACATAAAAAAAATAACTACATACATATCGTTAGGACCCCAATCCTAGTCGAGAGGTTGAGGTAACTTAGGGTCACCCCTGAAGTCCATGCCTGAAATATTTTCTTCCAGTTGAGGAGGGCGCACCATTGTTTGTCCCAGTCTTCTACAGGCTGTTTTACTAGCTGTATTTCATCCATATCTAGTAGAGGGCACACCTGAGAGAGGATATATGTAAGTTGGGGTCGAGTCTTACTTGTGGAGGGTGCACTAGTTGGAACAAATCTCTCATTTGGAGCAATAATTCCCTATCTTTTCTCTGTCATTTACTAGTAGCCATCTCTCATTTCTCTACTGGCATATTTCTGTATATCTCTCATCTCTCTAGACCTTGGAGAAGTCCTAGAGATACATGGAGTTCTCTTTGTTCTTGGGATGAGAGCTAGTAAACTCTCGGCTTCATCATTAGAGGACGATAGTTATGGTTGTTGGTCAGGGGTGGTCATGTTTTCATTTATTGGACGGATGATCCAGTTAGGATCACAATCTTGCTTTGTGATTGCAGGGATAGGTTATACATATTGATAGGACATGTTGCACGTCCAAGGATAGGTGGATGGTTGTCAGAGTCAGAGGATGGGGCAGGAGATGCATTTGATCGACATGTTAGTTACATTTCTTCTGATGAGGGAGTGGATCTCTCTAAAGAACTGGTAGAAGACTCAACCAGTCTAGTGGTGATGGTGATGAGAAGGTTGATGAGGCTCAAATAGAGTCTCAAGAGTCATAGTTCCATTTCAGGGGTGGGCACTTGTCTCCGAGAGGCATTCTATAGCAGGAGGGAGCTGCGTCAGGGATCAAAGATAGAGATTCTAATGGTGCTGGATGGACCTCCCTCGCTATGAGAGAGTGTTGAAAAGATAACTCTGAAGGTCCTCCCTCGTATTTTTGGTGTGGGTGTGATGAGGGGGACTTAAAGCCGTTGTTCCCTGTACATTTATGTAAAAAGTGACTTTTATATAAATAAAGTGTGATATTTTGTACTTTATGAGTTTGGGTCTCACTCAAGTGAAATATTTAATAATTAATTATTTAATTATTAAAAAGTGAGTACATGTATTTTAGACCCTAGATTATGTACTTTAATCTCAACCCTAGATTGTGTACTTTAATCTCAACCCTAGATTGGGTAGTTAGGAGTTAGTTACAAAAAGGCAAAGTATAAAAGAAGAGAAGGGGTATTGAGATTACATTCACCATCAGAGAGAGGAAGAGGGAGATTGAAGACCAAGAAGAGTTCCCAAGCAAAGAAGGGCACAATTTCCAAGAAGAAGGAACATCATGCATTCCTAGGCAGTTTCTAGCAGTCGTACAACAGTATTAATGACAACCACATGTGTGGGCTTGAATCCCTAGAAGACTGGCTCGAATCTTAATAAAGTTGGATGAGTAATAAATGTAGATCGTACAACAATAAATATAGGCACGTGTGGACCCATAAATTGAGTTAGAACTACAGCAGACAGTATAGAACCGTACAACAAGTACAATAGATCATACATCAGAGTTTGACATAGTTTTCGAGGTTGGCACAGATTTCAAGGTTGGTTGAGATTTTTGGGTTAGTTTTGTGTTTGTGAAATTTTGTCAGTTAGGGATAGAAGGAAAATTATGTGTATTAGAGTTTTTCTGTACTCTTCTTGATATAAAATCTCTCTTAGGGTTTTCCCCAAATTTTGGGGTTTTGCCCAGTCAAGTTTGACCAAAAACACATGTGTTCAATATGCTTGCAATTATTTCCGTTTTGATGGAATATTGAAGTGTTGGTTTTACTTTCAAAGCATTCTGATTTAAAACCATATATGTTCAAGTGTTTGACATAATGCATGAATGTGAAATTTTGTATTTATGCCATTTTTCTTCAGGGAAGTGTTTGGAAAAGTTTGAAAATCTAGTGTGTCTTTGTGGTGAAATTCAAGTTAGTCTTCCTACATTCGAGTTGATTCCTATGGAGTTGTTCATGGGTGTTTAAATCTGAAATGTATGTCATTCTTGCTGCTAATTTGAGTCAATAACTCTCTCCTTGAATTGGTGAATTGGTATTTGAATTCCAATGCTTCAAAAGTGATGCCAAAGAGGTTGTATACAAACTATTTGAAGGAAGCTCTAAACCAGACTTAATAACCAACTACCAAAATTTTATATAAGATTTGATTGGACACATTACAATGGGTTCAAAGCATATTTTATGGGTTGCACATCTTTATTCAAATCCTAAATTATAAATACATTCCTCTATTGTTGAACAAGAACATCTCATAATCCTTCATAAGCCACTGTTTGGATTAATTTGGGGAACAATATATTCTCTATCGTAGAGTTTGGAGTTAATGTGCCTTGATTTTACATCGGGTACATTATACAAAATCAAATTGTCATCACACAAGAACTTAGGCATAGCAGTTTCATTAATTCAACATTCATAATTGTAACTTGCAAATTGTTATTTTTTGTAAGTTCTAGTGCATTGTTCTGGTACTTGCATGTGTGTTCTGTAAGTATCAAACTAAAGGAAAGTTGAATTGCATTGTATTTGTGTGCATTCTCGGTTGAGACCGACACCCTTCATTTTTTGATTTTGAGTCTGTTGAATCTTGTTTGTAAAAGGTAGACTAGAAAAAAACCCTTAGTTTGTCGATTGAGTCTACTTGGTCCTTCCTGCACAAGGAGGACACACACAGTCTTCATGATGTCTCAAACTAAAGAAATATTAGATTAGTTGAACACTCTTATACTTAGTGATGTAGATGACTCAATCACAATCAACAAAGAAACTCTCCAAACTGTAATCAATCATTTGCAGGATTCAAAATCCAAAGAGGACGATGTAAAGCAAAGGAATCAGCATTTTGAATTAGTGTTTCTTTAGAACAACGGGCCTCTCTTTGAATATGTTTCCTATCACCTACTAACACATAGTGAAATAATGTCAGAAGATGTACCACCTATTAAGAGTTCTAGATTCCAACATTATGATCGAGTTGGCAAGAGAAAAGATTAGTTTTTTTTTATCTTCACCCTTGTTAGCATTGCGGGAAGCATAACCATTCTTTAGATAGATGTTCAACACTGAAGAAACCTACAATATTGAAACTTGAAGCAGAAAATTTTACTACTTATCTTGTACCTGATAGGGGGGACATTGTGTCACGATTCAAGTTTCAAAGCCTTATCATTCTGATATCAATTAGTCACAACCTTCCTTAAGTAAGCTAGAACAAGCAAGCATGAGCCAAATCCAGTTTCAGAGGACGGATTTAGAGATGTAGCCAGAATAAATAAGAGATCCATGCTCCAGAGTACTCATGTGTTTGTGGTATTTTGTGTCGAGTTTTGACACTCATAGCCACCATTAAGACTTTCCACTCCTCGCATTGTTCTTGACAGTGGGGAATGATAAACCGTCATAAACAAGCGAGCAAGAACAGGCAATCCTAAACCAAGTCAACTCCATGTTTGATTGAGATCTGTACTTTGTGGTCAACTAGAACCACCCTTTAATAGAAGACTTCGGCTTCTGCTAGACATCAAATGGTGGTCCCCAAAAACACTGTTTTCCAGAGAATCGTTGATCCTTGGTGCCAAGTTCCAGAGAGAACCTCTGAACGAGAACCAGATTTATTGCCAAGTTCAAGAGTTTGTGGTCAACGTTAAACCACCCACTTAGTAGAAGACATCAAATTCTTCTAGCCCTTTTGGTTTGTGGTCAGCCAAAACCACCACTTTAAAGAGCACTTGTATTTAGTAAGAGATGTTAGCTTCTACTAACTTAATTGGCAAATTTGGATTGTTACGTTGGAAATGTTCATCAGTTGGTAGATGTCCACTTGTAGTTATTCAACTATATTTTCTTGGACTCATATACACCCCTTGAGATTAAGGGGGGAACTGTTGGGAACCTAATCCTTGGTGTTATGAATAGGAAAAGTCGAAAGGAGTCCAAGAGACCACTTGGAATAAGAGACCAAGGGTCA
Source organism: Larix kaempferi (assembly GCA_027924585.1). Classification (NCBI taxonomy): domain Eukaryota; kingdom Viridiplantae; phylum Streptophyta; class Pinopsida; order Pinales; family Pinaceae; genus Larix; species Larix kaempferi. The sequence continues at coordinate 22,282,076 of BSBM01000338.1, forward strand.
TTCTCATGTATTAACCTATACATTTGGTTAATGAGAATTGTACTTTGACGCCTATCGTTTTCTCTTGGTTGGATTTATGCATATTTGCCCTATTGGGCACCTAAGAATAATTTAACAATATCTAGGGCTTAATAGGTTTGGTTGCAATCTTATCACCTTGTAAAAATTTGTTTTCTAAAATTATGCTTTTTTTGCCGAGGAGAATATTGATCTGCAATTTGTTTTTGGATATTATCTTAGAACATATTTATAAATTGATTTGAGTGTCATGATCATCTTCTTCCTTTGAAAAAAATAGAAGGAAAACAATTCTCTTTTTTGTGCCCTAAAAAGTGTCATGGTACCATTCATGTACTTCAAATCTCAACATGGAACCACACATGATTAAATTTTTTTATCAATGATTTATTGATAAATAACCCTTAGGGTAAGGAAACACCTTACATAAGGAATCCACTCGTATTCACCTACCTCTTAAGGTTGGGTGACCTCTCAATGAGGTAAGCTCCAAATACAATATTTTTCTATAACCCTTGCAAAGAGGACCCCATCCTTACTTATAGACACAAGAGAATCCTTTGCATAATAACCTCCTAACTACCTAGTGAACCTTCTTGAATGAGACCCTATTTACATTATTCAATAATAACTACCATGGTGGGTCTTATTTAATAATAACAAACATAGTGGACCTAATCCACCTTACATTAAAAGGCCTCCACTATTACTACTCTAAATGGGCCCTTCGGCTCGCATTACAGCACTAGGGAGCATTATAACAATAAGGGGATGATGAATCTCGACATGAGGATTTGATGATGTTCAAAAATAAATGACCATAATCGCAATGATGAGAGTTGTAATTTGATTTTTAGGATTTGTTATGTCAATAAGGTCCATTTTGTGCAAATTCATATCTTAACTTGATCTAGACTTTATGTGTGAAACAAGGCAAAAGTAATCCTTATAGTAGTGTGCGAGAGTCAAACACATTAATTATGCACAATAAATGACATGCAAATAGTTAGATTGACAAGGATCAACAATGCTCATAACACATGATTTGAATTTTTTGTGGGGATCTAATATGAGAAGATAAGCATCCGAGCTTTCATTGAGTGACACTTACAATGATAGGAACCAATAAAGTGACAAGATTATGTGGGCATAAGCTATAAGATGAATTTATTTTAATCTTTATATGCTAAAAGCAAATATTAAGTAATATATCTTAAATTTCCATAAATTTTTACAACCATTCTCATTTAATATTGAAGGTACAACAACCATTAGACAAATGGTTTGGTAGTCACTGCATTAATGAATAATTGAAAATGTAACTTTTTTTAAAATGTTATAATATTTCTTGTGATTCATAGATGAAGAATGAATTAAAAAAATTACATTTTTAAAGTGTTTTGTGAATTCCACTTTAAGATATGTTTAAAACTCCTTAATAGGGAGTTGCACCCATATTGCCTCATTTATGAGATCTCCGGGCTAAAATTTGACAAACCCAAAACTACCAAAATCATGAAATCCATTATCAAATTGTTTTTTCACATCTTTGTGCATTAAGAGATTCCATTATTATCGAAGATCACAATTTTGTGTGCGTGGTAACAATTTTGTCTTGGATGAATTTTTATAGATAATTTTTTCTTAATCATCCAAAAATATATGGAAAATCATTTTAAAAGTAAGTTTTCCTTATTGAATATCATTTTGCAACGCCCCTTGAAAAAGAGCAAAAAGCTTCAATCAAAGTTGACTTTTCAAAGAAAAGTATATCTGTACTTTGGATAATAAAACATATATGACTTTTAAAAAAACAAAAGATAACGAACAACACCCTTTGGAAAAAAAAAAAAAAAAGCAAAAAGCTTTAATTTTGGTATCTAACAATGACCCATTCTCACAAGTAACCATCGCTTCACGGTGACCAAAAAACAATAAACAAAAACATCTATGGAAACATGTTTTAATAAAAAAAAATCAACATCATGATCCTTTTTGTTTTTTTTCACATGTTAGTTAAACCGACGCTCAATGGTAGGCGAGAACGCCGAATCGGATGGGGTCTCGGGGTCGACCCTAGGTGGGGACGGCCACAACCAACCGCCCCAACCACCCGGCCATAACGGCGGATCCTTTTTGTTATGAAAGCACAAAGTGAAATACTTGGGTTATCATTTGAAACAAGTAACCATCGCTTCACGCTGACCAAAAAAACAATCAACAAAAACATCTATGGAAACATGTTTTAATAAAAAAAAATCAACATCATGATCCTTTTTGTTATGGAAGCACAAAGTGAAATACTTGGGTTATCATTTGAAACCCAACGACTATAGGATTTGTGTTGTTATGGAAGTACAAAGTGAAATATTTGGGTTATCATTTTTGTCATTGATTATAGGATTTGTGTTGTTATGGAAGTACAAAGTGAAATATTTGGGTTATTGATTATAGGATTTGTGTTGTTATGGAAGTATAAAGTGAAATATTTGGGTTATTATTTGTGTTAATCGATTATTGCATTGGTGGGTGGTAAATACTGTCATGTTGTATAGAATAAGTTTGTTGTTTAGTCTCCACTTATTATTACTAATCTACATCTGGTGGGATTTTTTAATGGCTAGCAATAGCTTGACACTTGTGGAGTGTGTATATACTTGATTCTAGGCAGAGATAAATATTTGGAGATTTCTTTGGGATGCAAGCTTGGTAGCAACAACCCCAGGCACAACTAATTGCACTTTGGGGACTTCTTTACTTTGCCAAAATTTACCTGGTGGATGACATTTAGATTTTCGAGGACTCTTTTGTCATTATCGATTGGATCTATGGAACTCGTCAACTACAGGTTTCTATTTTACAACATTGGATGTCACGGACAAGTTCCCTTCTTCAAAGCTTTCGTTCCTCGCGCTTCACACACATCGCCAGACAATTCAATCAATAGGCTGATTCTTTGTCAAAAAAGGGTTTCGCTTTCTTTTAGGGTATGGTAAAGACTATTTTATATCAGGGTGACTCTGTGTTTGTAGAACCTGTACTAAGGTCATTAGTGTATCCATTTTAATTCTCTTTATATTTTATTTTTTGGACTATGCAAATAGTAATACAAGAATAGACGGTGATACTTTTTATATAAAGGAGATCATAACTAGATGTTTTGGGATATAGCATATAAATTGTATATTTTATTTTTTGGAGTATACAAATAGTAATACAAGAATAGACCGTGATACTTTTTGTATAAAGGAGATCATAATTGGATGTTTTGGGATATAGCATATAACTAGATGTTTTGGGATATAGCATATAAATTGTCTTAATGGTAGGATATCTTTTAGACAGAATGCAATATATACTTACTTCATAGTATATATAGTAAATTGTAATGTGAATGTTTTGGGATATAGCATATAACTAGATGTTTTGGGATATAGCATATAAATTGTATTAGTGGTAGGATATATTTTAGACAAAATGCAATATATACTTCATATATATAGTAAATTGTAATGTGAATGTGACTTTATTGAACAACTATCTTTGAGATAGGGACACTTTGTAGTGCGGTTGATTCAAAATTATAAATAGCTATGAATAACAAAGATTAATTATGAATAGTAAATATCTATTTTTCTTATGGAAAAAAAACACAAAGTGAAAGTGAGTTGTCCTGCTGAAAAAAAGTGAAAGTGAATTGCTAGGGAGACGCATTGGAAGATTATACGAATGTCCATTTTAAGCACTTAGTACTATGTCACGTAGAGATGAAATTAGATTTTGCTCCCTCTGATTTCCCTTAAAGGGGCGAACAATATCACCGGAGTTTCTGCCCACATCAATGAAATGGACAGGTGAGGCTGGTGGGAACCATGCTATTTTGAACGTTCCGGACAGAACACCCTGTCGATTCAAAGGTTCCGGTCACTTTTTGCCAGTTTAAGCAATTCGTACTCATCTGTCATGTAAACGACGTGGATATCACGCCGGCCTTTAATTAGATTTAGGTTTATATTAGGTAATGTACAATTCTTTTGCTTTACTACAGACCGAGCAGATAGATAGTTATGGAAAGTGTGAGAAACTGTACGAAGAAGTGACCGAATCGGGACCAGGCACCAGGCCAGTACAGTACAGGGTTAGATGGATGCTTTTGACGGTTTATTCTACTAGTTGTATTCTTCTTCTGATAAGAGATCGGGGAAAAATTCTATTACCGGATTCTCAATAGCTGGGTCGGTTTTCGTTAGCAGCCATTATTGGGTTTCAATTTGAGGGCCTGTCATTTTGTAGGTTGTTGCTCTAATTCCAGTGAGTCTCTGATTGATTGTTTCGAGGGAAAAGGGAGAGGAGAGGCGAAAATGGTGAGGGGAAAGACCCAGATGAAGAGAATCGAGAACGCAACCAGTAGGCAGGTTACGTTTTCTAAGCGCCGGAACGGGCTGTTGAAGAAAGCGTACGAGCTCTCGTTGCTCTGTGATATCGAAGTGGGACTTATTGTTTTCTCGCCGACTGGGAAGCTCTATGAGTTCACCAGTTCCAGGTATGTATGGATAAATGTGCAGTTGCAGTGTATATTCGACTGGTTTGTTTTAGAAATGTTTGATTGCTGTTTCACACGTTGTTCAAAGATTTCGGGCATAACTGTCTCGGTGTTGACTGTTTAATGGTCAAGCCATTATGTCACTTTTATTTTGGATTCTGGGAGTCTAGGGTTTCTGATTGATTCTTCCATATTCGAACTATACATCTACTAGTCGGCATTATGGAGTTGTGTACCGAGTTCCAGTTGTTTCCTTTAGTGATACTTTTTCTCTGAAATTCTCCACATTCTCAAGAAAATGAATTTCCTTTTCCTCGAAGTCAATATAGACCTATACATAGATTTTAAAGCGGATTAGGGGTGTTTCTGCAATGCGACAAGAGGCGAGGGGCTCCTGTATTTTCATTTTTCTTCTTTCCCGTCGACGGGTATATACATACAGACGATAGGGTTAGCGACCAAAAATATATGGGCTCCAAACAAGTGTTAAATCTCAACGGTTTCCAACATCAAAAATTGCACGGTCGAGAACATGGTCTCTTTGTCCATGGATAAATGTTACCGTGAGAAATGCACGGAATATAAACCATTGCCCAGCTTTACAATTAAACGTAAATCCTCTGTTTATCTACAATTTAATTAGTTTTGGATACATTCAACACATAGCAACTCTTGTGCACAAACAACATCGAATATAACAAATAGACAAGATCCCACTGATTTGATACCAGTCGTAGTGTTAACGAGGATAATGACTACCCTCTTGGTTAGTGCAAAACATGTAACATGTTAATAAATGGAAGAGAATATAGAGTTCATTTTGATGTTGACTGGTTTATTTGTTTGCAATTAATTTTTTGTATTGTTTGCAATTAATTTTTTTTATATAGATTCTTATATTTTAGTAGGACAAGGGGATTAATTCTTTTTATATAGATTCTTATATTTTAGTAGGACAAGGGTATTAATTCTTATGGTAAATTGCATTGTTCAAATTGTAGTTTTAAGGAGTTAGATCGATTCAGTGCATAGCAATTAGTTTAAGACCACAGTTTGCAAGTGCTAATATCACTATTTTACATCGCTGTATTCCACACAGACAGTTAAGGGCATGATATGTGACGGAATAAGTGAGAACCTGTACTCGAAAATGATTCAACCAGGTTGGAGGGCCATTATTTTGATAAATTGCATTGTTCAAATTGTAGTTTTAAGGAGTTAAATCGATTCAGAGCATAGCAATTAGTTTAAAATCACAGTTTGCAAGTGCCAATATCACTATTTAACATTGCCGTATTCCACGCAGACAGTTAAGGGCTATGATATGTGACGGAATGAGTGAGAACCTGTACTCGAAAATGATTCAAAGAGGTTGGCGGGCCAGTATTTTGACGGGATAGAAGTAGATCGATGATATTATCCCTTTTTTCTTCCAACAGGAGTAGCTATTTATACTACTCTTATGATGATAGACTGGGGGACGCTTCTGATATTACTATCCTGGTGGGGTTATATTTGGAAGTTAATATCGAGTCTAAATTTTAGATTATTTTTTATTGGATGGTTGTTGTGATTTTTTAATAACATGCTTTTATAAGATTTGGAATTTTTCTGAACTATTACCCTTCTTTTTGCCATTCTCTCCATTAAATATAAGCCTGCATTCAACCATCCAGCATACCCCTTATTGCATTTCTTTTTAATGTATAATGATTCACCAACCTAACACACTCCAATGTCCCTCATACACCACGATTGTATCAATTCTACGGTCAAATATCCCTATTACACTAAGATTGTATATTTCAATAATTCTTCTCAAATTTTGAGACAAAGTATAAAAATCTGAAAAAAAAATCAACATTATTTTCTTGTCGAGAAGAATGGTGAGGGTAAATACTAAGAACTTTGATGAAGAAGATGGAGAACGCCACACGCAGGCTGGGCACTGTCTTCCTAGGAAAGGGTAGCTGAAATCTTACGTTTCAGTGATCGGGAAAGCTATTTTCACTCCAAGAGGGAAGCTGTCTGAATTCAGTTTACGGTACGTGTGGTTAATGCGTACGTGTGGTTAATGCGTATTTACCTTGAAAAGTTTAATTATCTATATCTATTCACGCGTCGGTTCGCCGATTCGTAAACCGTCTTTCCTTTCCCAGTTCAGAATAATCATCAAACTTTTTGGGAATAACTGTCTCGGTGTCGGACAGTGGAATGGTAAGGCCACAAGCCGGCCATGATTATGGTGATTTTGGAATTGGAAATCTAAGGTTTCAATTGATTCTTCTGTATTCTAAATAAATTTTGGTCTTCCACCAGTATCAAGTTATTGCATAAGCTTTTCCTCAAAATTTATATTTTAAAAAAGCTTTTATATTTTAAAGATTTGATCTCTCTACACTTCGTAGATCTCCTTTAAAATGGATCTAGTACTAGTGTAACTCACTATCCTCACAATAAACTTTGGCGTATTTCCTGTATGCTATGCTCTTTCATTTTGCGGACACTGAAAAGGTGATTCCTGGTCTCTGCTGGCTGTACTACTAGTTTGTGCAAGTAAAGAGAGTAGGTAAAGTAAGTGTTGAATAGGAAATGTTCCTGGCAACTGGGGTCTTCCTGGCAGGGTTCTGGGATAAAGATTCTCTTTGATAGTTGATTGTTATCAAGTTATGTAACGCCAACCGTTTGCTTTACTGGGCAGTTATTAAAACGTAGACTTGCCACTACGATTTCAGTGGCTTAAGGTATATACTCATTTATTAAAACGTAGACTTGCCACTACGATTTCAGTGGCTTAAGGTATATACTCATTTTCCTTTCCTTCCCAGGGACAAAAGTAGTGTATTCAACCTATTTTGTCAACCGTGATGGCTAACTTAGAAGAGTTATTTTCAATTTATGTATGCAACCTTAAAATATACACGCTGTTTATACTACTGTTTTTGTCACCATGGACATGTTCCTCTGAAGTCCAGGTGTATTTTAGCAAACCATTAAAAAACTCTTTACCATTAATATACAGGCTTGTATGCTACTGCTTTTGTCATTATGGACATGTTGGAAAACATTCCAATTTTTCTAAGCAAACCATCAGAAGTCCTTTTTTAAGCAAAACCATTATAAAAACTTTATCATAATTGAGAAACAGATAATTTGTTTCTTCAAATTCGCTTCATGTCTTTCAATATATGTGTATCTCTCTTTAATCAAAAACTTCATATGTAATTACAAATATCCATATTTATTCCAAATAAGTTCCTATGCATGTAATTACAAATATCCATATTTATTCCAAATAAATTCCTATATATAATTAATAATTTTTACCACTGCAACAACATATCTTGAAATTTGATTTGATGATGTATGTAATTACAAATATCCATATTTATTCCAAATAAATTCCTATATATAATTAATAATTTTTAACACTGCAACAACATATCTTGAAATTTGATTTGATTATGAGAGCCTTGGTAATTTTTAAATTTGATGGAAAAATTTGAAGGAATTTTCATTAATGAGAATAGTGTATTAATATAAGATTGAAGGACTTTTGGTTTTCATTTTCTAAAGTTACATTATTCTGAATGACTCTTTAGTTTATTTTAAGTAATTGAAAATGTAGCTAAATATTTCAATTATTAACAAATTGACCATAATCTAGCAGATTAGGTATCCAACATCTCCCTTTTAATTCAAAGGGGTGTTTGTGAGTTCAAGCATCTTTATCAATTTCTCAAGTTTTTCTCTTCCAAGATCGTTCATGTGCTTAGTTCGATCATGGAATCTTCGGTTCTTGGACATCTTGATTGCAAAAGTATTGTCAACTAGTAGAGGAGTAGAATTCACCCATTTCTTGTGCAAATCTTCAAGTATCTTCCTAAGCCACAAAATCTCCTTTGTTGCATTTGTCGTAGCCACATATTCTGCCTTGTTGTGGAATCTGTTGGAGCATACTATTTGTGTGATCTTCAAGTGACAACTGCTGATCCAATACTCATGAGGTAGCTTGAAGTAGACACTACATTCTCTTTATCACCATCAAAGTCTGAATCCCAATGCCCAATCAGTTTGAGGTTATCCCCCTTAGAATATTTAATTCCAAAGTCTTGAGTTCCTTTCAAGTATCATAGAACTCTCTTTGCATCACCCTAATCTCCTTCATAGGGTTTTTGCATGAACTTTGAAAGTATCCCAACAAAAAATGAAATATGTGGTCTTGTGGTGGTAAGGTAGATAAGACTCCCTAAAAGTTGTATGTATTTAATTGCATCCTTAAATTTATATCCCTCTTTTGATGTAAACTTCAAATTTTGTTCCATTGGAATAGAGAGGTACATTTTGTCATGCCAAACATGTTCAACAACTCTCCAGTGTGCTTCTTTTGAGAGATGAATATATACTATTTTGAGTCACTTCAATACCCAAGTAATAGTGAAGATGTCCAAAATTTGTCATCTCGAAGCGTTTTTTCAATTCTTTCTTTATAGATGCAATGCAACTTTCATTGTTCAAGGTCATCAATAGATCGTATATATACACTTGAGTTGTTGAAAAAAATAACTTGGTGTGAGTGTGATGAGGGGGACCTGAAAGTTTTGTTCCTTGTGTACATTTATGTAAAAAGTGACTTTTATATAAATAAAGTTACGTTTTGTACTTTATAAAGTGGGTCACATTTTAAGTGATGTATTTAATAATTAACGAGTTTAATTATTAAAAGTGAATTAAATGTAGACCCTTGATTTTGTAATTAATTCTCAACCCTAGTTAGAAGTTAGTTACAAAAAGCAAAGTATAAAACAAAGTGAAAGGGACAAATGAACAACATTCACCATGAGAAAGAGAGGAAGAGGGAGATTGAAGAGAAATGAGAGTTCCCAAGCAAGAAGGGCATGATTTTCAAGAGAAGAAGAACAACATGATTCCCTAGGAAGCCTGTGCAGGCCGTACAATAGCATTAAAGACAACCACACGTGTGGGTTCGATTCCCTAGAAGACTGGCTCGAATGCCAAGGCAGTTGGCAAAGCATTTAATGTAGACCATACAACAGTAAAAGAAGGTATGTGAGGACATAGAAATTGAGGCAGAAAAGTACAGTTCCGTACAACATACCATATAGCAGTGTTTTGGCACGATTTTCGAGTTTGGCACAGATTTTGAAGTTGGGTATGATTTTTGAAATAATTTGTTGTTTGTGGAAATTCTGTGAGTTATGGTTGAAAGAGAAAAATTCTATGTTTTAGAATATTTCTGTACTCTTCTTAATGAAAAATTTTCCTAGGCTTTTCCCCAAGTATGGGGTTTTGCCCAATCATATTTAACCAAAATCTCTTGTGTTCAATGTGCTTGCATATTTTCAGTATTTGAAGTGCATTTGAAGTGGTGGTTTTACTTTCAAAGATTTCTAAGTTAAAACTCTAGATGCTCAAAGTGTTTGACATAATGCATGAATGAGAAACTTTGTATTTATGTCAATTTTCTTCATAAATTCGAGTTTGTTGATGATGAAATTCAAATTTTCTATTGAGATTCCTTTGTGTGTGTGTGTGTGTGTATACACTTTAATATATATATATATATATATATATATGTGTGTGTGTGTGTGTGTGATCAACTTATATTAACCCCAGTATAGATCTATCTTAAACCCGGATCTATATATATATATATATATATATATATTTGTGTGTGTGATATATATATATATATATATATATTTGTGTGTGTGATATATATATATATATATATATATTTGTGTGTGTGTGTGATCACCTTATATTAACACCAGTATAGATCCGTCTTAAACCTGGATCTATATATATATTTGTGTGTGTGTGTGATCAACTTATATTAACACTAGTATAGATCTGTCTTAAACCCGAATCTATCAAGCACCGAGAGGGATCCAATTTTTTGAGGTGTAATTAAAAAAAAAAATTAAACTCAAACAATTTGATCTCTCGTGGTTGATAGATTTGGTTTTAAGTTTTTATTTATAAACGAACATCGATTTTTTTAATTACTATTCATAATTTTTTATTTTATGAGCCAACATGGATTTTTTTAAAATACCTTCCATAATTTTTTATTTTATGAATTGACATGAATTTTTTAAATTATATTTTTATTATTTTGTTAGGTAAGAACGTTACAACAACTCCTCTGTGTGCAATAATGTGTGTGTGTGTTTATCAACTTATAATAACTTGATATATGTATGTTTTATGTTAACATATATAAATTTAATAATAAAAAAATTGACAAATTTAAATAAATTATAAATAAAAAATACCACTTCATCTACTTTCTCACTTGGGGCCAAATCGACTTAGTCGAGCCGTCGTTTCCCATGTCGACTGAACCTTGTGACTTAGGTTTGAGTCATTGTCTTCCAGGTCGACTGAACCATGTGACTTAGATTAAAAGGACAAAAATATTGATTTTGGGGTTATTTTTTGGTTCCGTCAATCAAGTCGCACTCTCCCATGTCCATTCACTACTCGCAATAGTAAATCGCACAAGGGAATTGCATAGTAATATCATTTTCTGTGGGTCTTGGGTTATGGTGCCTGTCATAGCAAATTTCATAGCAACAGTTGTGGTGGATTGAGTGCAGTAGATCAAATATGTAATTGGAGTCGCATCTTTCTACAACAAGTGGAGTCAAATGTCGGTGAAGTGGACAAATGACGATGACTGAATTGAATCTCAATGAATTTTGAGTCGAACTTCATTGAATTTTTGGTTTTGTTTAGAATGCTGCAAATTTCAAATATCAACAATGAGATTTGCCCAATCTTGTGACATTGACATACATTACAAGATATACAACGGATTTTCCAAATTTCTTGACAAGTAGAGTTTCGTCATCAAGAATAAAGTGTTTAATTTCAATTTCAAAAGATGCTCGGTTAGCTTTTCATACCATGCATAAGGTACTTGTTTCAGGTGATACAAAGACTTGATGAACTTCGCGACCTTATATTCTTGCCCCTTCACAAAAATACCCTTTGGTTAAGACATGAAGACATTCTCTTTGAAGTCTCCATTCAAAAAGGAAGTTTTCACATCCACTTGATGAACTTTCCATCCATTTTGTGTAGCCAAAGCTAATAGAGTACAAATGATAATCCATTTGGATATGGCGGAAAAGGTCTACTCATAGTGAATGCCTTCTCTCTGTGCAAAACCTTTTGGCACAAGACTCTCCTTATGCTTGTCAACTGAGAAATTTGATTTGTACTTGTTTGTGTAGACCTACTTGCAACCGATCAGTTTGGTTCCAAATGGAGGGTCCACCAACTTCCATGCCCCATTGTTGATAAGAGCCTCATATTCCTTTTGGATAGCTTCTTTCCACTCATCATAAGAATCAACTTCTTCAAAGGATGTTGGTTCTTGGTTAGGAGATAATTTCAATTCAAAATCACATAAAACATCCATATCATCTACATCACTTGGATTTTAATCATTTGCATCACCTCCATCTTCTTGTCTTGTCGAACTTCTTGTTCTTGTCTTTCAAACCTCATTAGGATGAACACTTTCAAGTGTATTCATGATCCACTTTAGAAGTTTCTGTGAGGGTCGAGGTTTCTTAGTTGGTGTTGTTTCATTCTCTTCAAGGTTCAATCTTTTAATCTTTCAAACACGTTATCCAATTGAACCTATGTTTTGGTGAAGTGGTAGGAACTTCTTCACGACGGGGAGATGGTGCTACAAAAGGAGGTTCTAAAGATTGATCCAAGATAGGGATTCCCCCCTTCAATGTTAAAAATAGTAATTAACTCTCACTTTAGATTTAGTTCTATTATTAGAAGTCAAGTTCAGTTCAGTTAATAAAGCATGCAAAAGCATAAGGAATAAAGTATGCATGCATGATCTTTAGTTAGGTTAGGGTTTTAGCATTTAAATACTCCATTAGAATTTCATTGTAATCTGCATCATTTTGATCTTTAGTTCATTAATAAAGATTGGAGAGTCGTAGCTCATTCTGCATAAGCTTTGTGTTTAATTCTTCCTCCAACCTATAGATTGGTATCAAAGCAAATTGGAAGAAGATCTGTAAGCATTGGAAGAAGTTCCGAGAGCCAAGGAAGAAGATCGAAGAGAGTCCGATAGCATGGAGGAAGTTCTGAAGCATGGACCCCTATTTTGAAATCATAGAAAGCTCGATCGCGAGTCTCCCCTGTGCACAGGTGCGATCGAAGCAGTGATATTTGCGAAATAATTTTTTTCGAGATCGGAAACCGACCTCCTCATAGACAAGATGCGATCCGGAACGTGACCTCTTGACAGAGAAGGTGCAATCCAAGGTGTGATCTAAAGGCCATAATCGCAGTTACCTCTCCACCAAGGCGCGATCGCGAATTAGTAAAGTCAGTGTTTGATGGCTTCTAGTAGCCATAATCAGTCCCAAATTTATCCTCTTACAAGAAAAAGGACTATGATATGTGGGCCACAAGGATGGAGGTCTACTTAAGATTAGAATATGTGTGGGAATATGTTGTGCCTGGTTACTCTAAATCGTAAGGTTTGTCGTTACACCAAAACATGCAGTTGATGCAGCTGAACAAGTCCTTTTGAATGGAGAAAAGGATATCCCGAGGATTCACAGGAAGAAGGATGCAAAAGCATTACATCATATAATGACTGCCTTGGATAACAACGTATTTCCAAAAGTATCGGCTTCATTAGACGCGAAAGGAGCATGGGAAATATTAGCAACCAGTTTCCAGGGTGTTGGAAAGGTACAAATTGTTGAACTTCAAAACTTAAGAAGAGGTTTTGAAGATCTGGAGATGAAAGAATCAAACACAGTGGATTCTTTTATGACCCAGGTCATGGGGATAGTTAATCAACTGACTACTTATGGTGAAAAGATTAATGATCAAAGGGTTTTGAGATCCCTACCCAACAAATTTGACCCAAAAGTTGTAGCTATTGAGGAAGCAAAGGATCTAAGCCAACTATCCATAGATGAGTTGAATGGATCACTTCTATCATATGAATCCAAACTCGATAGAAATGAGGAATACTTTATGGAGAATGCTTTCAAAGCACAAGTCTCATTCTCAAAAGCTAGAGGCAGAGGTGGATCAAGAGGAAGAGGCAGAGGTGGCTGAAACAATGGCAAGGAATATCAAGACCACGATCATGATCATGAAAGTGTGAACTGTGACAAAAAGAGGTCAAATAAATCTAATGTTAAGTGTTATTGTTATAATAAATTTGGCCATTATGATAATGAATGTAAAAATAAAAAGGTTGATCAGGAAAAACAGAATGCAAATGTGACTAATACCTCTGAGAACAAAGGAGACTTGTTATTTCTTACATTTCTTGCTGCACATGAAATCCCAAAGGGACTTTGGCTTTTAGATAGTGGTTGCAGTAACCATATGACTGGTGATAGAAGTCTAGTTGCAGACCTAGATGAATCAGTGAAGATAAAGGTTAAATCCAGAATCGATGAGATAGTTCTAGTAGTAGAAACGGAGTGGCCAACATACTGACCAAACAAGTCCAACATAAGACTATAGCAGATGTATATTATGCTCCAGGGTTGAAGCATAATTTAATCAGCATTGGGAAACTCACTAAAAAGAAATACAAACTTGTCTTTGAAGGATCATACTGTGCCATATACGACAAACCCCCAAACAAACAGTTGATCATCAAAGTACAAGTGACTAGGAATAGAATGTATCCGCTAGTCATGATTTGCAGCAAGTAGGAAAACTCTTTTGCTCAAATAGAAACATGCATGGATGATTATTGGCTATGGCATTTCAGATATGGAAATCTTCACTTTGTAGGTCTGAAGTTGTTGCAATTTAAATATATGGTTAAAGGATTACCCCCTATGAAAGAGCCAACAAGAACATGTGATTGTTGCATCCTTGCAAAGCAACACAGGGATAGCTTTCTTAAAGGTATGTCTCGAAGAGCACATGCACGTCTAGAACTTGTTCATACTGATCTGTGTGGTCCAATGCAGAATCAATCACTTGGTGGCAGCTATTATTTTCTTACATTCATTGACGATTTCAGTAGAAAAACATGGGTGTATTTTCTTTGTTAGAAGTCAGAAACTTTTGGAAAGTTCAAGGAACTTAAAGCTTTGGTTGAAAACCAGAGTGGCCATCAACTCAAAATATTGAGATCAGATAGAGGGGGAGAGTATGATTCAAAGGATTTCCATGCTTATTGCAAATATCATGGAATCAAGAGGCATTTTGCTACAAGACATACACCTTAGTATAATGGTGTAGCATAACGCAAAAATAGAACCATCATGAATATGGCAAGGAGCATGCTAAGGGAAGGAACTTGTCCCATGATTTTTGGGGAGAGGCAGTAGCTTGTGCTGTTCATGTGTTGAACAGATCTCCAACCAAAATTGTGAAGAACAAAGTACCACAAGAAGAATTAAGAGGTATGCCTTGTAATGTTTCTCATCTTAGAATATTCGGTTGCATTGCTTATGCTCATGTACCTAAACAACTAAGAAAAAAGCTAGATGACAGGAGTGCAAAATGTATTTTTCTTGGATATGGTGAAGACTCTAAATCCTACAAGTTGTATAACCCGATGACCATAAAGGTTATCATCAGCAGAGATGTTTTGTTTAAAGAGGAAGAGTCATGGGATGGAACCATAGATAAGGTTGTGGGAGTTGCAATACCCCGACTAGAAGATGAAGAAGAATAAGAGCATATTGGATAGTAAGATCCAGTAGCATCGTCACCAACAGTAATTACTCCAGCAAGGACATTGAGAAATTCAGTTCAAGGTGAAGCATCGAGATCAACAGATCAATATACTCCTAGTCCACAATCAGGTAATGAATCTGATCACAGTAATAGAAAGACCAGAAGAATAGAAGATATTTATGATGAATTGGGTGCAAATACCAATTTTGCTTTTATTGCTAGTCAACCTATGTTTTTTGAAGAAGCAGTGAAAGAAGAGAATTGGTTAAAAGATATGGATGAAGAGATAGATTCCATTGAAAGAAATGGCACATGGGATCTTGTTGACTTGCCTAAAGATAAGAAACCTATTGGTGTGAAATGGGTCTATAAGACAAAACTCAATGAAAAAGGTGAGATTGATAGGTACAAGGCAAGGTTAGTAGCAAAAGGTTTCTCGCAGCAACCAGGAATTGATATTGGAGAAACTTTTGCTCCAGTGGCTAGATTGGACATTGTGAGAGCAGTCCCACCGATGGCAGCCCATAACAAATGGAAAGTGTATCAGATGGACGTCAAGTCGGCATTCTTGAATTGGATTCTTGAAGAAGAAATTTATGTGCAGCAGCCGCAAGGGTATGAAATCGAAGAACATGAAGAGAAATTTTACAAATTGAAGAAAGTTCTATATGGGCCCAAGCAAGCTCCAAGAGATTGGTACAATAGAATTGATTCATATCTGATTAGCAATGGTTTTAGAAGGAGCACGAACCAACATTTCACACAAAGGTAAATCAACATGGACAAATTTTGATAGTTTGTTTATATGTTGATGATATGATTTTTACAGGTAATCTGTCAGTAGATGAATTCAAGGTAGAAATTAAGAAAGAGTTTGAGATGATAGATCTAGGTTTGATGAAATTATTTCTTGGCATAGAGGTAGAACAGTAAAAAAAAGGGATATTTATCTCTCAAAGTAAATATGCTACTGATTTACTTAAGTGATTCAGAATGCTTAATTGCAAACCGACACCTACACAAGTTGAAATAGGTACAAAGTTGAGCAAAGAAGATGATAGTCCCTATGTAGATCCAACATTGTATTAGAGACTTGTAGGAAGTCTTATGTATCTCACATCTACGAGACACGATATTATGTATGCAGTTAGCTTGATTTCTAGGCTCATGGAGTCTCCCAAAGACTTGCATTGGCAAGTTGGCAAAAGGATGTTACGATATGTTGTAGGGACTTCAAACTATGGAATTTTATACTCAAGCTCTGAGTATGATGTTTTGTCAGGTTTGCCTGACAATGATTTTGCAGGAAGTTTGGATGACAGGAAGAGCACTTTCAGTCATGCTTTTCATCTTGGATCAGGGGTGATTTCATGGGCATCTAAGAAGCATCCCACTGTGACTATTTCTTCGGCAAAAGCAAAATATGTAGCAGCGACATCAGTAGCATATCAAGTAGTTTGGTTACGTAGAGTTTTAGAAGGCCCTCAATGGAAACAAGAAAAACCAACAACAATTTGTTGCGAGAACAATTTAGCGATCGCCTTGTCCAAGAATCATGTATTTCACCAAAAGAGCAAGCACATTGATACCAGATATCACTTCATTAGAGAACTTGTGAACAATGGTGAATCTCATGTAGAGCATTGTAAATTGATTGATCAATTGTCTGACATATTCACAAATCCATTAACAAAAGATATTTTTGAAACTCATAGAGATAATTTAGGCATTGTAAAAGGTGCAGTAGTCAGCGGTTGTAATTAAGGGGGAGTGTTAGAAATAGTAATTAACTCCTGCTTTAGCTTTAGTTCTATTACTAGAAGTCAAGTTCAGTTCAATTAATAAAGCATGCAAAAGAATAAGGCATAAAGCATGCATGCATGAGCTTTAATTAGGTTAGGGTTTTAGCTTTTAAATACTCCATCAGAGTTTCATTGTAATCTGCATCAATTTGATCTTTCGTTCATCAATAAAGATTGAAGAGACGTAGCTCATTCTGCATAATCTTTGTGTTTAATTCTGACTCCAACTTTCATTCAAGATGTTTAATCTCATCGTCAAATTCATGATATGTTTTTACATGGGTAAATTTATCCAGACAATCAAGTTGCCTCTCCATAGAATTGTCATTTTTATTCATTTCAAGAAAAAACACATCTTTAGAAAGAATACATTTTTTATTTTCCTCATCGTAAAGATGATATGCCTTGGTTGTATTTGAGTACCCCAAGAAGATGCATTTTCAACTCCTTGCACCAAGTTTATTTCTTTGTTCCTTAGGAATTAAGGTAACTGGTGGAACCAAAGACCTTGAGATGCCTCACTGAAGAAATGCGGCCATACCACATTTCATATGGAGTTTTGTTGGCAAGAGCATGAGATGGACTTCTGTTTCTCAAATAGGTTGTAGACAGAACTGCATAAACCCAAAATATCAATTTCACATTCTTAAAAAATAGCATGGTGCGCACCATATTCAATAGTGTCACATTCATTCTTTATGCTACACCATTCCATTGAGGATTTATATGGAATAGTGGTTTGATACATAATCCCATGTTAATGAAGATAATTTTCAAATTCATCAGAAGTATTTTCTTTTCTATTATCATTACGAAGGGTGCTAATATGAGATTGTGTTGCATTTTCAATCCATACATGAAATTTTTTAAATATTTGAAATGCCCCATATGTATACTTGCATAAATAAACCCAATACATCTTGATGTAATCATAAAAAAAACATGATATACTTTAACTTATCACCATTAGCAGAATCAACATGCATGGGGCCACAAAATTCGGAGTGTATCAACTCTAATTTTCTACATTCTCTGGTGTTTGAATCATGGAAAGGTTGGTTACTATGTTTTCCAAGTATACAGGCATCACGTTGCTTCAAATTCTTGGAATGGTGGGTTGACCAGTAACACCATTATTCTTCACCATTTTAAGACCATCATAATTGATATCTCCATATCTAACATGTTGAGAGTGGTATGCAAAATTTTGAGCTCTTGCATATGTCCCTTTTACCGTCAACAGTTTCTCATATTCCCATCCAGTCATTATGACATGGTTGTTAGAGGATATCCTTATCTCAAATTTCCCATCAAATATGTGGATGGAATGGCCTTGTTGTCGAATTTGCATAAGATACATAAAGTTTACCTGCAAATTTGGAAGATAGAGAACATTTTGCAACATAAAATTAGGAAATATGGGCAATTTAAGCTTGATGGTGTTGATTCCTTTAGGTTTGAGGCTGGACTTATCTTAAAAGTACACTATACCATCTATATTGTCATTCAAATCTTCAAAATAGTGTCTTACAAATGTCATGTGGGAAGTAGAACTAGTTTCAAGCTATCAGGTATCTCTACAATAGGAAAATGAAGCATTGGACAGTACTTCATTTACTCCAATATTGCAGTGTGCAACAGTGAAATGAGCAGAATCAAAAGTTCTACACAATTCATGAGATTTACCTCTTTGTTATTTCTTCTCTTTCTTCTCTATTATCTTCTCTTAATGAATTTTGCATGTCTTTGCCTCACCTCCTTTCTTGCCATAATGAGCACATTGAAGACAATATATCTCACCGTGTTTATGACTACCCCCTCCTTCTGAAGTTATTTCTTTGACCTTCTCTTTTGCTGCCATATTCTCTAGAAGAATCATGTGATTAATTCTTCCCTTTGTTTAGCAAGGCACACATTCTCTCGAATGGGTTGAACTATCTTATTTTGAAAGGATTTCTCTTGTTCTGCAATTCTCTCCACCGAAATGTCAAATTTGAGGTTTTAGTGGGTCGTATTGTACCATTTTATGTATGGGGATTTTCGCCATACATTTTTTGTTTAGAGATTAGGCTGAGATCTAGATTTCAAACCATGCAGATGTGATTAGTGATGACATGCCAACAGTTGATGCCATGTTTTAACTTGTAATGATGCCATGCTATGTATTCATTGATGCCATGACATGCCTGAGGATGTAATTTATGGATTATGCCTTAGATTGATGATGTATTGTAGGATGTTTTCATGTTACATCACAATGATTGATTCTAATGAGTATGGCTAGTACAGATGTTCTATAGTCTAATATTGAGTAGAGATTTTTTTTTATGCACATATCATTGTTTAATAACTCTTGATCTTTACAAGGATTATGACTATCCCTTAGATCCACACTTTGGCATTGTGTCCACCTCTATACCACTCCATTTTGATATCAAAATCCCATTGACTAAAGAATTATGGATTGACTCTTGAGAAACCATAAAGGAGAAAACCCCGCAACTTCCTCAGAGATAGAATGAGCAATAATACAAAACCCCAAAACAAATAGATGGTCTCCAGCAGCTTCCTCCTCCTCCACTTGTGCGAACTTCTCTCTCTCACACTTATGAGAATGAGTGAGTGAGTGAATGAAATGAAATAGAGAGGATCACACTCTCTATTTATACTTTACCTTTCACTTAGCGTTAACCCCAAACAGGTTGGTCCCTGAGTGTAACTGACTGGGACGACTTCTCTAGGAGAGTCTAATAACCCATGAAATACTCAACTCTGGGGTCAATGCCCCGTCATACAATAGAGGGTTAACCTCGTTGACTTTACATGGCCCAAATACAATAATGACTTCTCCGACCGAAGGAATAAACATCTCCGTCGGAAGTACAATAATAAAATACAAATACAATATAAAATATACAAGTGAACATCTTCCAAAGTTACAAATACATTAATAGCCAACATTGAACACATTCACAATTCCAACTAGCCTATTCTATTTTAGCCCAAGTTTTAGAGACTCATGATCCAAAGAAATTTGTAGAAGTTTCTGGCCATCTAGATTGGGACACAACTATGAATGAAGAATATTGTTCCTTGATGGTGAATGATACATAGGATCTTGTACCTCTTCCAAAAGGAGGAAAATTTCTGAGATGTAAATGGGTTTATAGAACTAAGTATGCATTCGATTGAAGTATTGAAAGACTTGAGGAAAGGTTAGTTGCTAAAGGATTTTTGCAAGTTGAAGGAATTGAATACAATGAAACCTTTGCCCTTGTTTCCAAAATGAACTCCATCCACCTTGTTCATGCCCTTGTCGCCTCACATAAATGCAAGGTCCATCAAATGAATGTTAAGTCTGCATTCTTGAAAAGGGAATTTGTAAGAATACATTTACATGGAACAACCTCCTAGGTATGTTAAGAATGTATTTCGCCTTGCTTGTCACCTTAATATATCTATCTATGGCCTTAAGCAAGCCTCTCGTGCTTGGTATGCCAAAATTTATAGCTTTCTCCTTGACACTGGTTTTTCTATATGTCATTTTGACCCCAATGTTTATACCAAGAAAGTAGGAAACCATCCTCATAATCCTTCTTCTTTATGTTGATGACCTTATTTTTACTCTTAGTGGCCCTAAACTTTTAACCCATGTGGAATCAAGTCTTTAGAAGAAATTTGAAATAACTGACTTAAGACATTTGCATTATTTTCTTGGCCTGCAAGTCTTGCAAACCAAAGAAGGAATTTCTCTTTCTCAGTCTAAGTATTCGTGTGGAAAGATTCCTCTCTTTCACATGGATGATTGTAAACCAACTCCATCTTCCTTCTACTCTGAAGTTAAACTTACTGCCACTTGCAATGCTCCCAAATTAGATGACACCTTGTATTATCAGTTAGTTGGTAGTCTTTTGTACTTGACTCACGTACATCTTGATATTTCCTTTGTTGCTAGTCTTGTTGCCCTGTATATGCAAGCACCCCATGATAGTCATTGAAAAGAAACAAAAGGGATACTTTGGTATATTCCAGGTACAATTTAGTTTGGGATTCATTACAGTTAAGGGGGGACTCCTTTGTTGGTTGGTTTCACTGATTTAGATTGGGCTAGCGAACTTGATGACCAAAAGTCTACTACATGTTATGCTTTTAGTCTTGGTTCTAGATCTGTCAGTTTGCTTGTAAGAAAGAACAAACTCTTTCTCTTTCTTTAGTAGAAGTAGAGTATGGAGTTGTAGTTAATGAAAGTTAGGAAGCCTTGTGGCTTTGGCATAATTTTTAAAACTGTGTATTTGAGCAGCAACACCCGAGTACCATCTGGTGTGACAATCAAAGTTCCATCAAGCTTGCCACATATCCAGTTCAACATAAGCGCAACAAACACATTAAGCTACATATGCACTTCATTGGAACTCTTATTTAGGATCACATTCTCAAAGTGCTATTTTTTCCTATAGATGATCAAGTTGCAGACATCTTCACAAAGTCTCTTACAGTTGAGAAGTTTTCTAAACTTCGATCTATGTTAGAGTTAATAAATGTGTCATTAAGGGGGGATAGGATCTATCGATCCCTTCCCTCTCCTATTGTCTCAGCTTTGTAATTCCTTCAATCAAATCCCAATTTGTTCCTAAGGGGGATGCTAGGATATTTAGACACTTGGAAGTTAGTTAAGATCAACTTGGTCTAAAGTGTCATTAGGTAAAGTGTGTTTTTTAGTGTGCATTTGTACTTATGTAATCTGATGGTCATGATACGTTCTAAACATTGAAGTGATCCAAGGATTCAT
Source organism: Larix kaempferi (assembly GCA_027924585.1). NCBI lineage: Eukaryota > Viridiplantae > Streptophyta > Pinopsida > Pinales > Pinaceae > Larix > Larix kaempferi. The sequence continues at coordinate 22,303,950 of BSBM01000338.1, forward strand.
CTTCACCTCGATCTTAATGGCCATTGATTTGTGGCTTAGCACCTGATTGGTCCACGATCTCTATTTAAAGAGTGTGGAGGGTCATTTGCTTGATGATCAATTGTGAGAAACGTATATGTAAAATATTTTTCCTTTGCAGTAATACATTGCCTCAAGTAGCTATTTGGTTGGGGTCGTGGATTGTTTTTCTCTTTAAGGGTTTTAACCACATAAAACATCGACGTGTTGATCTGTGATCTGTTTGTGCGATCAATTGTTTAAAGTGTTCAAATTTTTGTGAAAATATTATGTGTTAGTCGAACATTGGCATTTTTGCTCCAAATATTTTCTACGAAATTCAGGGTCTGAAATTTTTAGGGTACATAAGGATACACATAAGTAACTTGTGTCAAAATTTAAACCGTTGGTTCATTATAATCTTGAAGATACACTTTCTGTAAGCTATAGTTTTTACTAATCTAGAACGTTTGGCTGCTTCAAATGAGCCAAGTTGGAATTTTTGCTCCAAAGTGTTTTCGGTGAAGTTTCAGGGTCTGGCGTTTTCATGTTATAGCGAGGGTATAAATAAGTAGCTTCGGCCAAATGTTTAGGCTTTGGATTGTTATACATTCAAATGTAATCCCTCTGTAAGTTAGGGTTTGTGGTTCGGCCAAAAACTAGCCCTAAATAAGTGTTCTAGATAAAACTGCTATATTTGAAGTTCTAAAAATCCAAATCGAGTGCCTTAGTTTATAGGGAACCTCCAACAATTAATTAATTAAAATGCACGATATATTAGAAATAACAAAACACAGAAGAGGTTTATTGATTGCGGGCCACTTCGAGGGGGAAACCTCCTTTGAGCAAGCTCAATACAAAATAACTCTTGGATGCCTTCATTGGCCTCAACACATACTTATATACTAAGTCTATGCACCAATACTATGGATCAATACCATGGAACATATAATACAACCAGACGTCGAATACTAAGGATCAATACCATGAATCATATAATACTACGGGCTAATACAAACTATGGATCAATACCATGGAACATATAATATTACGGGACGAGTTACAAAGCATATGCATCTAACAACAATATACTAACAAAGTAATGAGAAGGGTTGACACGGGTTCCTAACATAGTTGTATTGGAAAGAAGACGAATTGAAGCATTTCTGGTAAAAATTTCATTTTAAGACTTGAAACGTTGGATCTGTGGCCGGTCGTACAAGTTCGTTCTTTTGAGAAAGGCCAAAATTAACAAGTTTTGATAAATTGCCGTAATATTTTCTTGGCACATCAAAACTGAGTAAAACCTATGGCCTTGCAGAGTATACATATCAGGATTCCACAAAATAAAATTTCACACTCAAGTGCATAAATTTCAGAGTTGCCAAAGCTTTCAAGGTGAGACTGTAGGACCATCTCTAAATTTGGGTTTTACAAGGAGTTGTGCTTGCTTCAAATTTTGGCCTCAAGCCCCACCTTGAAAAGTAAGTTATTTTCCATTGATTGTAGAGCTCTTTCTAGGGTTAGCGAGCTCAATTTTTAAAATCTTTTTAGAGATGTGTTTTGGTGTTTTTAAATAACATAGATATTTGCAGTACAGTGTGCTAGCATATTATTCTCTTGTAGGGGAAGCATAAAAAATGGTCAATTGATCCTCATGAAGGATGGAATTAGATTCGTGAAGTTAAATTGGGCAATCCTCTTTTGACTAGAGTATTATATTTGAGGGTATCCTTGGGCAGGGTCGAACAACTCTTTCCCTAGCATAGAATTCAATAAATGAATGCATATTTATTCAATTGAATGGCTGAAAGTATTACAAAGTATTTTATAAAATTTGTACGACAATGTAGAATAACACATTAAGTTAGAGAGTTTATAATAATTTATGATATCTATATTAGTTTATGGTCATTTATTATATTGATTATATTCTTATTTGAACTATAGTTTATCTATATTATTTTTAATTAATTTATGTATACTTTAGTTGAATATCTTTCTTTGTGGTGGTATCTTCGTCATTGTAGATTGGCAAAAAAATTGTTTGTTGGAATGTTGGGTTTTGAATGCTATGTAAATATGCTTTTCAATGCATTAAATGTTTTCAAAAGAATAGCATTCCCAAATAGAAAGCAATTGCAGAACAACGATATCAACAATGGATGTGTCGTCGTAAATGTTATTAAAGTTTTTAATGTAGATATTCCTTTGCTAGATGCATCAAGAGGTGCATATATATTGTTAGAAGTAGAATGTTCTTTTATTGAATGGGATGCATCACAACTTTCATACAACAATATGAGGTTAAACAGATAATTACCTTGCACTCTAATAATGGAGATAAAAATGATTTTACATGAATCTGTGTTTTGTTTTCTTATAAGTTAGATTGTTACACAGATGTTGAGATCAAAAATATCGTATTGCCATAGGTATTATGACAAATGTAGATAAAAATAATTATATTGGAGGGAAGGTTTTGGGATCTTTCTCATTTGGTGTACTAATGAAGGCAATGGTCTTGCCATGTGACAATTGCTGGTGGGATTTATAGCTTGGGAGGCTTGTACGTTGGAAATAAAAGAAATGTTTGATTTCAATAAATATTCAATCTTAAATGTTGAAATCATTTATCAAGTTGAAGGCATATTCACCATGGGTGTAACGCCCCCTTCACCCAATCCAACCACCGGGAGGGGACATTAACTAAATTCAGAGCCTCTAAATTTCACCCCATATCCATATCACGAATTCATATTATTGCGAAATACATGTGAAGATGCATAACACAATATACACAAGGAAAATAAAATACATCTATACACACAGAACATTCATTTACAAGCATAATAATTATAGGCGTCAAATAAACATTGTAGATTCAAAAACACAAGAATACTTTATTTTAAACAAAGAACATCCAAATAATTGGCAGTGTAAGAGCAATAAACAACCAATTGTAGGAACTTTGTCCATCATATACTATTTCTGCTGAGAGGCCACCCCAAGATGGGCTATGAGGCCACTAGGATGAAGGCAACACCTATAGGGTTCTCCCTCTCATCCCACTACCTATTCTGCTCTCTGTGCTTAGTCAAAAACTCATCTAGAGATCTATAGGGATCTCACTAAGCCATCACATCCATGGTACTCTTTCCAACTGCCGCATAGAACATGAGGAAGACATTTTTCTTCATTGACCCTTAGTTCCCTCAAGAAATCCAACCCTTACAGTGCTTACCAATGTGTGTAGTAGGAGTCCAACCTATTGTATGCTATTGGAGAACCTCCTGCAACATTAGTTCATGGCTTCTAAAGCATCCAAAAGTAGCAGAAATCAATGGGTAAGGGTTCCTACATTGCCCAACCTCTATGCTCACCTACAACAATATATTTTCCCTTCAAATCTGCAACTCTATCTCCAAATTCGAATTTTTGAGTTATAGATAGTTTGCTAATGGTCATGAACAACAGTAAGAAAACTCTATGCACTGTAGAAAACTGCATGAGAGAATGATCAAAAGAGTGTTGACTCCAAGGGTTATGAGTGAATGGCGAAAAGACAACTAACATAGCTTTTGAGCATAGGAGAAGGGACTCCTGACAATTGACATAACCGTCACCACCCCCATGCCTCAAGGGTGAAGGAAACACCTACATGTTTCTCTCTCTAAGCCCACAACTCGTTTTGCTCTCTCGACATAGCCAAAAACTCATCTATAGATTTATAGGGATCTCACTAAGCCATCATAGCCACGACACTCCTTCCAACTTCCCCACACAACATAAAGAAGGGGTTTGCCTTCATTGATCCACAGTTCCCTTAGAAAGTTGAATCCTTACAGTGCTTACCAGTGTGTGCAGTAAGAGTCCAACCTGATGTATGCTATTGGAGAACCTCCTGTAACATTAATTGCATCCAAAGGTAGTAGAACTCAATTGGTTAGGGTTCCTAGCTTCCCAACCTCTATGCTCACCTACAACAATGTATTTTCCCTTTAAATCTACATCTCTATCTCCAAATTCGAATTTCTGGGTTATACCCATTCTAGTAATGGTCATGAACAACAGTAGGAAAACTCTACTAGTGTATAAAATTGCATGAGAGACTGATCAAAACAGTGTTGACTCCAACGCTTATGAGATAATGGTGAAAAAACAATTGACATAGTTTCTTACCATAGAAGAAGGGACCCTTGGAAGCTGACATAACTGTCACCACCCCCATGCTTCAAGGGCAAAGACAACACCTATAGGATTCTCTCTCTCAGCCCACAACCCATTGTTCTCTCAGTGCTTAGCCAAAAACTCTTCCATAGCTCTATAGGGATCTCACTAAGCCATCGCAGCCATGACACTCCTTCCAACTGCCCCACACAATACAAGCAAGGAATTTCCTTTCACTGATCCACATTTCCCTCAGGAAATTCAAGCCTTACGGTGCTTACTAGTGTGTATAGTAAGATTCCAACCTGTTGTATGCTATTGGAGAATCTCCTACAACATTAATTCATGGTTTCTCAAGCATCCAAAAGTAGCAGAAATCAATGGATAAAGGTTCCTAGCTTGCCCAACCTCTATGTTCTCCCACAAACATCTATTTTACATTCAAATCTGCAGCTCTATCTCCAAATTCGAATTTCTGAGTTATACACAGCCTGGTAATGGTCATGAACAATAGTAGGAAAACTCTATGTAGTGTAGAAAACTACATGAGAGAATGATCAAAATAGTGTTGACTCCAAGGGTTATGAGATAATGGTGAAAAGACAACTGACATAGCTTCCGACCATAGAAGAAGGGACTCGTGGCAGCTGACATAATTGTCACCACCCCTATGCATGAAGTAACTTTTCCCACCAACCCCACACATGCGTTAAATGATTGGGTTTAATATCCAAGAAAAGGTAATTAGCTCCTTTAGACACATGGCATAATTTGGATGAGTTCTAAGGTTGATACTTGGCAGCAAAGGATTTAGTCTCGCATAGACCCCCTTTCGTCTTCCCCTTTGGTGGAATCATAGCCCCTCTAGTGCTTCTTTGCATAGACATATTGGACCATTTCATTATTTTTTCAACATAATATTTACGTATATTTCGAATTGCCATGATAAGCTAACCATACGGTCTAAATAAAAATATATACATCATACATGCTTGGCTATTCACTAGTTGGGCCTTGGCCTTGAGCTCCATACTAGGAATTCATACTAGCATATTTACATCATTTACATAATTTTGATTAATTACATTCCTAGTCCAAATTGGGGGTATTACAATCCCATCCCCCTTGCAATAATATCGTCCTCAGTGTTTGCTCAAAATCAGAACAAAAATGGATATGCCTCTTTCATGGCATCCTCCAACTCCAGTGTAGCCTCATCGGGACTGAATTTCTTCCATTGCACCTTTACTTGTTCGATGGCTCAGTTCCGTAGCAATGTTACTTTCCTGTCTAGGATGCATAGTGGCTTGGTTTGAAACTCTCCTTTGGGTTCCACCTAGATCACATCCCAATCAATCACATAGTTAGGATCATGTACATATTTCTTAAGCAAAGAAACATGAAAAATATTATGAGCTTTAGTACTAGCAAGCAATACAATTATATATGCAACTGGCCCTATCTTTTCAAGCACTTAAAATGTCCTACAATATCTTGGTGATAGCTTGGAACAACTTCCAAGTTTTAATGAACTCTTCCTTGGCCTCGCTCTGAGGTAAACATGATCTCCAACATGTAACTCCCTATGCACTTTGTTTTTATCTGCATAGTTTTTTTTTCCTAATTATGTCTAATTTTTGCAACCTCCAGTTCCATTTCCTTGAGCAATTCTGGGCCAAGTACAATTCTGTTCACCGGATTATCCCATGTCACTGGTGTTTTGCATTTTCTGCCATACAATGCTTCAAATGGACTCGTGCCTAAAGAAACTTGCTGCCCATTGTTATATGCAAACTCTACCAAGTGTAGATAATCTTCCCACTTGGATGGTTTGTCCATCACATACATGTGAAGCATGTCTTAAAGAACCTGATTTACTTTTTCTGTTTGCCCGTTTTTTTTGGATGGTAGGCTGTGCTAAAATTCATGTGTACCCAAATCTGTAAAAAGGCTTTTCCAAAAATTTGAAGTAAATTTGGTATCCCTATCCGGAATACCAAACAGGGTTTATGATTGGATGCCTGTGTTAAAAAGGGGGAAAAAGAATCCAGCTAGTTTAGATTTGTGGCTGATTCTACTCAGTAGTACTAGGAGACAACCAGAAAGAATGACTCATGAAATTAGTTCATACCTTCAGCTAAGGGAAGCCACCAAGAGAGGGGATTGGTATTTGGCGGATGGGAGACAACTAGAAAGAATGACTCATGAAATTAATTCATACCTTCAGCTAGGGGAAGCCACCAAGAGAGGGGATTGGTATTTGGGGGATGATTACACAGTGATCAGAATTGTACGGAACAGAGTAAGCAGCTTACAGGTTACCCAGGTTGCTTATGCCTAGGATTTTTGTATTGGAATATACGAGACAAATGATGGAGGTTGTTAGACACCATTTTTTGAAATCAAGAAAGAAAGGGAGGACTACCTTCCCCCAACCCATGTACGGTTATGCCATCAATGACAAAAGGGGGATTAAACAGATGTTGGATACCTTAAGGAGCTGGACCTTCCCCTGGATCTTCCATGGAAATATGATCCTCACCTCTTGTTGGGCAAGACAAGGGGAGAAATCTCTTCAATCCCCAAGGTCATCGGGGGAGAGGGCGACCCTGTTAAAATATCAATTCAGATTTTCTCTGCACCTGCTCTAAAAGCCTCCGAAGCTCCCTTATATTATACATTCTACAGACCAAAAGGAGTTGCATTGAAAAAATAGGATATGGCCTTTGAGACCCCCACCTTAGAGAGATATAAGGACTTGATTCAAGACAACTTCAGCAAGCACAAAAGGGGGCATGGTGGATGATGTGAAAGTATCTTGGGAAAAGGATGTTCCCTATCTTGGCATTCCAGAAGATGAGGTGTTCAACGTGATATATGATGAATACCATTAAGATAAAGAAGAAGACCTGGAAATAACGGGCCAGGCACTAAATGAGGAAACAGGACAGGTAATTGCCCTGTCAGAAATAAAAGATGTTGGGGAAGGAAGTGGAGAGAAACCATTTGAGATGACCATCCCTTCTCCTCCCAAACAGTTGATGCCTTGTCAAAAAGCACTCCCCATCATGCAGTATATGGGTTTTAGTCTTTAGACAATATCAAGGATTGGGGAAGGACAACCGGGACATTACCCAACCTATCCAATTGGAAAAGAGGCCTACCAGATTAGGACTGGGTACTGATGTAAATGCACCAAAGATTGAAAGAAAGGAGCTGTAGGACATTTTCCAAGCCCTAGCATCCAAAATTCGCCATAAAGAACCTATGGTTGAGCCCGGTGTAACATTTACACCAGTCGTGGAAAATTCACCTACGTTAGAATTCTCTCTTGGCTTTGGATCAGGACAGATTGTTGAATAGCTGGGAGATTTTACAGGAAAGAAGACAGAAACAGATGCCATCCCCTTGACTGGAGGAATAATGGATCAACCTATGCTTACAGAAACAAGGGAGGAAGACCAATCATCCCAAGCGCCAGTGGTCATCACTATCAAATCTCCTGTGTAAGATGAAGGTATTTATTTGGTCGAAGATTAGCCATTAGAACAATTAGAAAGAGCAAGGTCTCCCGACGTGGAAGAGGTATTGCAATCAGAAATTGAAAATTTTACTCAATCCTTGTTAAAAGTCTTTGATGATTTGTCAAAAGCAGAAAAGAGAAAGACTGCAAAGACCACCCAAGGGGAGCCAGAGAGTAAAATGTCCAAATTAGGCTCCCCTGAACCTGACTCCCTGAGCAACCCGAACAAATCACTCAGGAAGACCAGCCAGCATTGGAAGATTTTGCAAGAAGTAAAGCAATAAAAAAATCCCCATCAAGAAGGAGGTAAAATCTCTCCTGTCTCATCTTCTTTTTCTTCTTTTGGTTTCCATAAAATTTTGTCTTATGTAGTTACGAAAGGTACCTCGAGTATGCATATTACTAGGCCATCACAAGAGGCTAGGCAAGAAACTCCTTCGGAAAGGATTGTACATCCTGTAAATATTAGCAATCACCTGCAAATTTTGAAAGAGGAGCAGAAAAGAAGAACCTAAGCCCAGAAAGGGATACAGGGCATGGAAAATCGATAATCACAGGCCATATCAAGAATGTTGCCTAAATATGATCGAAGGACTTAGCAGCTTGTGAATACTACAATTGAACCCCTCACACAAAAGAAGTATAGGGAAATGCAACCTCAGGACTGGAGGACCATGCAGATCACTCTAAATACTGCTGATATTCCTCTTGAAGATGATATATCTATGGCACAATTGTCTAGCAGCATAGTTTACAACAAATATCTCCAAGTTGCATCTTCAGATGAGGAACATAAGAAGAAGTTTGAGGCAGTCCAAGTAAAAAATCAGTTATTAAGAACTCGGGAAAGGAGCCTAAAGAACGAAGTTATTAAGCTACAAAATACAATAATGACAATGGGTAAAGGGACCCCAGATTCAACAGAGGCCATTGCCCTGCTTAATGAGAAAGACGACACAATAAGGGATCTGGAGATTTGCCAGATGTCCCAATCTCTGCCCTTTACCGAAAAAACGATCGAAGATCAACAGAATCTCGTGGAAGAGCTGGAATTTTGTGGAAGGAGAATGCCTCTCTATCAGATCAAATGGTTGCCAACGATCAAAGAATAAAAGAACTTGAGGCAGAAGAGGAATCCATTAGAGATCTTCGCTTCCAATTGGAGGAAGCAAAGAATGAGGTTGATTCTTTAATGCATAGGCTCACAGAAACAAAGAAAGAGTTCTATCTAGCATCCTCTGGTAGCCAGTAGGTGACAGCTCCAGGGTCAGTATCTGGCTTGGAGGAAAGAATTGAACAGTTAACTAAAGAGCTCAGTGAATGGAAAACCAAAGTAGCAGATAGCACAATGAAGGCCATACATGCAGAAGAACTTGCTGATAAAAGGAAAGATGATTTCAAGAAGCAGGGGGGAAATCTTAGTATCTCAGATAAGAAGGTGCATGAGTAAAGAATAGAAATCGCTGGGCTAGAAGAGGATATGAACACATGGAAAGCTACACACGAGGAAGCTTTGGAAGAATCCAGAATGGTCAAAAGTTAAAACAGTGATCAGATATAAAAAGAGCAGTTGGGATGGAGGTGACTAATAAATTGCCTACTATCAGAGAACATCTTCAATTCTTTTTGGAATTAATGTTCTTGATAGAGAAGTGGAGAAATACCAAATATAATCAGGAAATTATTTATACCAGACACCAGATTACTAAACCGGCAAAGAGAGTAATAAATTCTCTATCCCCTAATGAGCTAAGATTATTGGGAATACAAGATAGAACTTTTGTTCATATGGATATAGAGAATAATATAAGTAAATTGAATAACTTAAAAATTATCAGGAATAAGGTGGCAGATTCAAAGGTACTGTTATGTCCTTCTTTAGAACTATCAGTGCTATGGTGAAGAATGGCCTCCCATGTCCTTGAAATAAGGATCTCAAGATATTGCCTGTCGAGTTATACAATAGAATATTTCAGGAATCCTTGCCTGAGCTGATCCTTGTTCTCGATAGATCTACCATCCCAACGACTATCGAGATCCTGAATCAAATAAAGCCTTCTATTGATGCTGCTGCGTTTCTGAGAATTCTAATCCAAAACTTGAAGAAGGTTATACACCTTATTTTGAATTTAGACAAATCTTTAGAATTCTAAGGGGAGGCAGGGTTATAAATCAGCTCGGGTTGGCTGCCATGCATTAAAGGATTTTGTGGAAAAAAGAGAATAGAGCCAGATGGCATGATCGACAGAAGAGTCTTCACAACCTGGGACTTCGCGGGCCCCAAAGGCTAATACTTGTAAAAGACCGAGAAGATGAATAACCAAGATGGGAATGAAGGTCTAACTTCAATAATGCCAGCTCAGTCACTTGCCCGTCATCATATCAAACAGGACAGCGCATCAAGTACCTTCGCACAAACCATGGTAAAATAGAGATCTTAGGGTTGATACACAAGTATTATAAAAGAGAGAGTTGAAGAAAAGCACGAAGCGGTTGTTCAATATTACATATCCGAAAGGTTGCTTAAGTTTTTCTGAGATAGAAATATGTCGGGATCAACAACATTGGCTCTTCTCTTTCTTTTACTTTTTCCTCATTGTAATAAGATTAGAGAAATTCTTCTCATAGAAAAATACAATAAGATCAGAGAATTTCTTCTCATAAAAAAAATACAATAAGATCATAGTAAAATGTCATAGAAAAATACAATAGGCTTAGAGATAAGATCAATGAGACCCCTGATATAATTTTTATTGTATTGAAGAAATTGAGATTGCTATTAAATTGAAACCAGGGCAGAGTTCAGTTGCAATTGGTTTTTGAGGAAATACTATCAAATGTGTGTGGATATCCTCTCTATGGTTGAATGCTTCTTTATTTTGTTGCTTGAATATATGGATGTATACTTATTTTGCTCACATGATTTTATGTTTTTGTTATTAATAAATTTAATGGAAAGCTTATTAATGCTTTGTTGTTAAATCTGTATATGGTATCACATCTTCTCGCAAAGAAATGACATATGATTAAGGCACTCTTGCCTTTTTCTGTCGTTTAATTTGTATTGTTCTACAGATATTTGATTCCTCACTCAAAATAACATTCAAAACCACTCACGAGCAGTTAGAACGGTCCATATGCACCACAGGTTTTGGTTGTAAATCCAGTGAATGAAAGTATATTTGAATCTGTAGGAACCTTAAGATGACAGACTAAGAAAATATGCCTCTCAATATTAGGGTTCCCTCCTTTGACCCGAGGACCTCCTTGACATTGCAACCCCTCTTAAAGCATCGGTTGTTTCTGATTTGAAATCTATTCATGTCTTGTGAAGAGAAAAAACTATCATTTAAAGAGTACAATCTGAGGAAAAACAAGACCTAAGGAAATCATTGGAAACACCCTACCTGCATTGAATGTAAATATCCCTTCCGACTTGATAGTAGTCCCACTACCGCACTTGAGTAAAGAGGGTTCCAAGCTAGTGGCCTGAATTAATACCCATATTATTTGCCTTAACATCCAAACCCACTTCTCTATCAAAAGATGGAGTAAGCTAAAGTCTAGAAGATTTGTACCTTTTGTGAGTTTTGGCAGAATTTGGTATCTCGATTATTTGCTGAAATTGTGATTTTGGTTGTTTAAATTGCAATTTTGATTGTAGAAATGGATTCAGCGTCCTCTTACTCCTGGAGCACCGGGATTATGCAATTCCAACAACTCAAAACTACCATTTCAACAATTCCTGTCAAATTTTAATCAGAAACTCGCTAAATAATCACAAATCCTCCAGAGTTTAGCTTACACTTTAAAAAATTTAATGAAAGAATTTGGTCATAAAAACAAAGCTAATTTTAGTAAATTATTCTGAATTTTAAAGAAGCATTAGATTCAGTTAGAAAAGCAAGCTAATTTTATCAAGTATCCTGAATTTTAAAGAATAATTAGATTTCAGTTAGAAAAGCAAGCCAAGTTTCGCAAAAGTATCCCTCTTTTCCACAGTAGAATACGGTGTATTGTTGATACTTTTATATGATTTTAAGGATTATATATGATCCTATGCTATCAATTTATTGTTATTTAATAATAAAATTTTAAATGAAAAATAATTATAAATACATAAATAAATATTGAAAAATTCATTTTTTAGAATAAAATATTAAAAGTGTAATTAATTTTTATTATTGAAGTTGATATAGAATTAAATATATGAATGTTTATATAACCAGTCTAATCCTAAACTTTAAAGTCTAGTTTAAGTCTCATATTTACTTTTTACTCTGTGTTATTCTTTTTTGTTTATGGTCGACATAATATTTATTACTTTTTATTTTACATTATTCTTTTTTGTTTACTTTGTATTATTTTGTTACTCGACAAACACTCTAAAATCTCATATTTACTTTTTACTTTGTATTAAAAGTAAAAAGTAAAGTCTCTAATTTAAGTCTCATATTTACTTTTTATTTTGAATTATTCTTTTTTGTTTATTACAAACATAATATTTATCACCTAATCTTAGGCTCTAAAGTCTTTAGTTTAAGTCTCATATTTACTTTTTACTTTGTATTATTATTTTTTGTTTATGGCCGACATAATATTTATTACTTTTTACTTTGTATTATTCTTTTTTGTAAATACCTTGTATTATATTTTTTTATGTTGTTTTGATTTCCATTATATAGCCATTGATTTTGAAACGAAAATACACGTAGTTTTGAAATTAATGGCCGACATAATATATCTTATTACATTTTATTACTTTCAAAAACGTTACATGTGACATCCCTTATAAGATCTCCCCTATACTATTACTTTTTTACATTTTATTACTTTCGAAAACGTTACATGTGACATCCATTACAAGATCTCCCCCATACTATTACTTTTTACATTTTATTACTTTCGAAAACATCTACATATGTTACAAGATCTCCCTCTAGATGTCTCTGAACACAATGAGGTTTATTTAGAATTAAGTATATAAATGTTTATATAATAATAAAGTTATTAGTTTATATATTTTTGGAATAATAGTAAAAGTTATTTTCTGAATTTTTGTTATTTAATAGTATATATTTTTAAATATATTTAGATTATATTTTGTTATTAGTAAAGATTTTATTACTATAAAGATAAATTTAAAATTTAAAATATTTTTGTGTATATCATAATTCATAATTACATTAAATTACAAGTAATAAGTAATACATATTATTACATTCTAACTCCTTTATAATTACAATAAATTACAAGCAATAAGTAATACATACTATTACATTGTAAATTCTTTATAGAAAATTTGATATTTTCTTTATAGAAAATTTGAAATATGATATGATTATATAATAATGTTCCTATATGATATTATATTATGTGATACTTTAAGACATTATTATTTTTATTCTTATTTTTTATTTTTGAAAATATTTTAAAATAATTATTTTTTAATAGTTATTTAAAAAATTCAATGAAAATTTGATTTAAAAAAACACAAAATATTAATCATATAATTAATTCTTATTATTAAAGTTTTTTTAGAATTAAGTATATGGATATTTATATAATAATAAAGTTATTACTTTATATATTTTTGGAATAATAATAAAAGCTATTTTTTTGAATTTTTGTATTTAATAATATATATTTTTGAATATATATGGATTATATTTTGTTATTAGTAAAGATTTTATTACTATAGAGATAAATTTAAAATTTAATTTATTTTTATGTATATCATAATTCATAATTACATTAAATTATTACATTATAAGTAATAAGTAATACATATTATTTACATTCTAACTTTTTCATAATTACAATAAATTACTAGCAATAAGTAATACATATTATTACATTCTAAATCCTTTATAGAAAATTTGAAATATGATATGATTATTTAATAATGTTTTTATATGATATAAAAAGACTCAAAAATACTTATAAGAGGTGTGAGTGATACTTTGTAGAACAATTAGAATTCAGTTAAATGAGGGGACACCGTCATGAGATAAAGAACAAGTGTAAAGCAACCAAGAGATATTTTATCAATCAAATCCAATCTAAAAGATCCTAAATCATAGGGATTGAAGGATTGATTGAGATTTGATTGGGATGGCACAAGACTAGGGCAAAAACTATAAATTTTTGCACCAACATAGCGGACATTGTGTTGTGCATGGAGAAATTGTGGTTTTGAGTGCACATTGTTGAGTATTTCTCTTTTGATTGTAAGTCCATCAATGAGCTTGTTACAAACTCAGAAAGAGAGTGTTGTGTGGAAGCTTTGCTTGCTAGTTCCGTTGTGCATGATGTTGATTTAACTCGAGGGTGGAGTTGAGCTAGTAATTATGCTACTCTCTTGTATGGTTGAGAGGAACTGAGTCTCCAAGTTATCATTCACCATAATTTCAAATAAGTATTTGTTTTTGTTGTGTGAATGAGGGAATCGTAGTGCCATCAAGAATTTTATTGTTTTATATTTATGTGTTATGACTTATAGCGATATCTTAAATTTTAAATTTGGTTGGATAAATTCTAATGGAAAATCCTGATGTCAAAGCGATAGATCGCTCTGCTATTTTAGGAGTTTTTATCAGGGTTTAGCATTGAATATATTATAATCAGATTCAAGTCTCACTAATGTAATTCTAGCAAACCGTCTCGGAATGTGTTAGAGAGAAAACAGACTGTTTGTTTAAAATGGATGATATTATGTTTATTGTTATAACGGATGATGGGCCGGATTTCTTTTATAATGATCAAATTATGTACATTATAGTTACTAAAAAAGCTAGTTCGACCTTTCTGTTAGAACCGTTGAAAACCCTGTATGATATAATGATCGAAGTTTAAGTTGCACGTCTTTTGAAAATATAATATACTCTGTATATTGTCGCAATAGAAGATGGAGATCGATGATTGAACATAATGTTTCCTTTATATGTCCAAAGTATTGCACTAAAGATTGGCAAAATAAACCATTTATTCTTAAAGAAATATGACTTAGGTATATAGGAAGAAGAATAAGAAATATTGTGCATATCAATTATCATTGGTGATGTTTTTGGAAAAGAAATTATTATAAGTGGAAGGAATTACAAAGCTTTGTGGAGACGAAAATGTACCAAATATTTAATTCATAAAGTTTTTTTTTTTTCAATTTCTTGTGGTACAGCAAGGTTGTTACAAAGTGGTGTTACATATTATATGACAATGTTCCTATACCCATTTTCATGATTTTATTATGTTAACACTTTTTACATAAAATCTTTGTATGAATTTATTATATTGATACCCATTTTCATAGTTTTTTTATATGATTTTATTATGTTACACTTTTTACATAAGATCTTTGTATGAATTTATTATATTGATTTTGATTAAATTGTTAGTGATATTTTAGATCTTTGTTTTATGTAAAGCATGCAGAATATATTGAAAAGGTATGAGAAGTCTTCACAGAACGGTGGTACAAATAATACACGCAAAGAGAAAGATATTCAGGTATTACCTAATTTTAATATTTGTATAGAAATTTTGATATTTCTTAAATAATTATTTTTTTCTTAAAATGATAAATTGATTATTCATATTAAAACCAATTAATTAGTAATGAGATGAAATTTTTGATATTTTAAATTATTTATTATTTCTTAAAAATAAAAAATTAATTTTTAATATTAAAATATTTTTCATATTATTTTATAATTAATTTTATTTAGCTTTTAAAAATAAAAAATAATTATTAATATCAAAATCATATGAAACATAATATTAGAGTTGATTGAGAATCAAAATAATTATTAATATCAAAATCATATGAAACATAATATTAGAGTTTGTTGAGAATCCACAATAAAGGTTCATGGCATCTTGTGGAGACTCTCCACAAGATGCCATCACAATATTAGGTTAGTATTTATATTGCTTTTTATTAATTTTTATTTATATATATATTATTATCATGGTTAGAAAATTTAAATTTTCATTATTTTATAATTTTTAATTTTTAAAATAAAATAATAACATTATTATATGAGTTATAAGTTAAATAATTGATTATTTGCACTTTATTTTTGGTTATTTTTATAGCGGAGGCACACAATTGTTTAAATTGGAGTTTTAGGTTATTAAAATTGCATAATTTAGATGTTCAAGAAGTTAGATGTTCAAGAAGTGTAATGGAAGGAGTTGAATCAAATAAAAATAGTGATTTTAACAAAAATAACATTATCATTAAAAACTAGCTAAGAAAATACAAATCATTTGCCCTTTAACTTACTTGTATAAAATGAGTAATACAATAAATTTTCATAAATAATTAGTTTATATGTAAACCGATATAAATATCAAATATTATTCTAAAAGTATATTTAACTACCTAGTTACAAAATGTTTTCACCCACTCTATTAGGTTTTGATATTCAGTTTCACATTGTATTATAGAAGAATAATTTATGATGTAGGGTTAAACGTTAAAGGGTTTGGATAGAATCAAAACTAGAAAGATATATTTTCAGTTCGAAATGAAAATTCAAGGCACATTTATCAATATACATGCACAAACACTGGGATGTTTAAGAGTACACTTTTAACCTTTGTTTTAAAAACCGACCAAACTGAAACCGGAATCAGTTGGTCTAATCACCAACCAAGTTGTAGCATTAAACCGGCAAAAAACTCGGATCGAGGACCGGTTCGGTAACGAATCGATCGACCCGAAGCCTGAACCGGCCGGTTCGTCACCGAACCGGTCTTAGTCGGCTGAGCCCGTAATTGACCGGTCGACCAACATCAAGACTCCTCTCCGGGCCCCGAAAATTATAATGTGTATTAAATAGTAATATTAAATTTTTATAGTAAAAGTGACATTCTCCTTATATTTCATTTTCTATTGTTTTACTTAAATTTTTAACATTACCATTAATTGTTTCAGGATGTTTGAGATTGGTTCCAACCTCATCGGACTTCATATGCAAAAAGTAGAATTTTAGATTCTATTCAAAATTCAGCACACTTAAGAGATTTCAGGATTGCAAAGTTTCCATAAGATTCTATCACGGTATGAGAGTATGAGATTCGAATTTAATCAAGCACATCAACCCTTGTATGTACGTTGATGTTGGTGGTGTTGATTGTTGAACTCCTTTGTCATGACCTGAATAAAAATGTACTCTTCATTTAAGCAAAATCACTTGTTAAGCATGTGAAGCTTTTTCGACCTTATTTTAACGATTTTATTAGGAAGTTTCTTTAAAATTGTAGGGTGTTAACTCGTTGAGTCATTGACTAATGTTCTTGGAGGATAAATTTTGAGATTCAATTTAGAGGCAAGACCTAGATCGTAAAGGAGGGAGGCATAGAGTGCTATTGCTCAATAAGATCCCAATATAAGCAATGATTCGTTGACATGAATGATTTATGATTTATTTTCACATTCATTTTTTTAAATGTCCTTGCTCATATATATATATCGTGTTTCCCCGTTTCCAAAATTTTGGGGGGTCACGTTTCCAACGCGTCCCCGTTTTGAAAACTTGCCCCCGTTTCCCCGTTTTGTGCAACTTAGATGAAGCCTAAACCTAAACCTAAACCTAAACCTAAACTATGTACTATGTAGTGCACTTGGTGTCATTTGGTGACCCATATATATATATATATGAGTAGACTTTGCATATTATGTCTCTAATCATCTACTTGTTTGAAATCATAGCTTGGAATGTTAAATATAAATTTTCTTATTAAAATTGTAATTTTTTTTGTATTATTTAATAGCCTGGTTATATATATATATATATATATGAGTAGACTTTGTATATTATGTCTCTAATCATCTAATTGTTTGAAATCATAGCCTCGAAGGGTGAGACAGTGTCGCAGTTTGTCTTCAGGAAGGGTGAGACACTGTCGGAGTCTGTCTTCAAGCAAGGTGCGACACCATCGTAGTTTTCCTTCAGGCAGGGTGCAACAACGTCTTTTCAGGGGTTTTTTTGAGATACCCTTCGTCGAAAAAAAACAAAATTCACCGATTTTTTTTTTTGTCGTGCCCCGAGTGTTCCGTCTATGTCCCGTGCTGCAACTTCCAGCCGAGTGTGTGTGCTCTCCAGCTTCTGAAAAGGCTTACCCAAAAAACAAGATCGAAGGATCAGGCCATCAGCTCTGATACCATGATAAAGTTTGCAGAGACACAGAATAGAGCGGAAACACAAAGGGCATATTGATTACCTTCTCATTATTAAGCACACATATATATAGTTTCTCATAACACTAAAACTCTTGGCTAGTACTATGGGCCAGTGTATACCATGGGTCGACTAATGACCTAGTCAACAACTAACTCAACTAACTTAGGACCATTGACTCAACTAACTAACCAACTTAGGACCATTGAGATTACAACTCTTAACAAAATGTAATTGAGTTCCAAAAAAGCAAAAAAAAAGGAAGAGTGAAAATCAAGATAACCACTCTGAGATTACTACAAAATATAGCATTGGATGTCAATGAAAGCAGTGCCATTAGAGTTGCTTTTCTATACAGAACTCAAATATGTGCTTCCACATGCAACCCTTGAAAAACAAAATGCTAAAAATAGCAGTGTCATGAAACTACTTGCATGTTGCACAAGAAGCTCATCGACATTGCGAGGTCATGAGGACAAATAATATGTAAACATGTTTGACATGTGTACCTCAAAACCCTAGCTCATAGAAAAAAATTAAATTGCTAAAATTTCAGTTTTTTGAAACTTCATAAAATTCACTCTGAAGCAAGCTCTGATCACTATTAAGAACTGTATGCCTGATCTGAAAGGCATTCTTCTTACCAGTCACATGAGGTATCAGGTGGTTTTTAACTGCATCAAAAAGAAGACGCTTAACCTGCACATTCTTCTTGTTGTACTCAACCAATTGATCAGCATAAGTGGAATTGTGACGACTTCCCTGGTTATTGCTCACAAGTCAAGTTCCTCCAGAAGTAAAGGGACCCTCTCCTTCCACAAGGCGAAGTTGCACTCTCCCACAAGCCTGTCCTCAAATCGTAAGCCAACGGTTACAGACATCAACGGTTACAGACATCTTCACCAACCAACCGAAAACAACTTCAAATCTCAGCAAATCACTTGCTTCCCACTGTATCAAAAAATTACTACTCAGCTGTACAAATCAACAATGCTCTTGCACACACAGTTGTAAAAAACTGCCCATTGTCAAACTCAGAGCCCTAGCTCTGATATCATGTTAAAATCTCTAATCTGAACACACATTTCACTGGCATATTTAGTCAAACTCCTAGCTAATCTCTGATATCAGTCTTCTACATAAAGCTAACATTAATACATTTCACATGCATTAATTTCTCATGCACTGTAATCTGATATACCGCTAACTAGGTACATTTTATAGCAGAAACAATTTCATTGCAGCTGATAGTCATAACATATTTCACATAGCTAATTGGTCTAGGACCTTAGAAAAAAACACCTGGGGAAAACCAATAAAGAGAGTTCTTTATTGAGCTTCTTAGGAAAATATGAGAGGATTACAGCAGTAGAATATTGTAGCATAAAACATAGTATAAAAAAATCTGTATCAACACTTCTTCCAACAGCATGCAAAAAATAGCCAGAAATAGCCTCAGAAAATCTCCTCAAAACCTGTGTAAAGGTATAGTTGTACCAGCCATTGTACAGTCTTCCTCTTTGACAACAAATTAGTGACAGCCACAAAAATTCACATACACAGGCCACAAACTCTTACCAAGCAAATATGGCACTGCCTTGAAATTTGTGCATGATTGACAACCTCGATTTCTGTGATGGAAGAACAGTACCAATAATCACTACTGGGGATGCCTTGGAACTCGTGCCACTACTTTCTCCTTGAAATATGTTCCCAATATCACTGCTATAATTAATGTTGAGAATCTTGGGATTCATTCCCCAGTTTTCTCCTCAAGACTGCTGCGCCCTCCTTCTCAGCTAACTCTCCCTCTTCCTCTTCTCAGCTCAAATCTTCTTGCTCTCTTAAAAACTCCTTTGTCTTTTCATCTTCTATGGCCCAGATTTGATGTTGGCCCACAAGATCCATGAATGATGTTTAGTCTCAAGTTCACTAAAATCTCTTTAGTGAAACTATATAAAAATCAAATAAAAAAATAAAATCCACTTTAACCCTGAAATAAAAAAAATTGCACTTTAATACTATAAAATCACTTTATAAAGGACATCTCACTTTAATAAAGTGCATCTCACTTTAATAATATAAAGTCACATCATAAAATCACTTTACAAACACATTTAATAGAGTCACTTTATGTCATTAATGAAACCCGATCTCTACACCTAGGCACATGGTGCAACAGTACATCCGAGCTACCAAAAACTAACATATAATGGAACCAACATGATCCAATCTAGTTATAGCTTAACATCCAGTTGCACAACCAAATTTGGGGGTTAAAAGGGTGTGATAGAAGAAAAAGATGACTGCGTTACCCAGTTATAATATTTGCTTTGCTGCCCAGTTTTGTAAAACGTCTCCTTCATCCAGATTTCACACTACAATTGAGTCATGATCAAGAAGGAATCAATATTATGTTTAGAAAAAAAATCAGATTTGTCTTTGAATGTCAATTCCGCAATCTTCTCGCCGTCATCACAGTCATTAATGGTGCCATCAAATCCCAAGCTTGGATATTCAAGTGCTTGTGGAATTTTTGTTTCATTCCTTCTCCGTTGCCATCATTGCTTCCGTAGAGAATATCATGCTTAAGATCAATGCCATTGTCTCATTTTCTCTTTGTTGCTCATTTTAAGAAAAAAACAAAAAAACGCAACAATATGTTCATGATCACATGATCACATGCAGGGACAACTGCTAATGGTTCATTCATTTTTAATCAATGGCTGATTGTAATTCTTGATTAAAAAAAGAATCGATTCACCGAGTGACTCTTCACTCTCTAATTCCTTGTGTTGGGACCAATTATCTCTTGACCTTCTTGACCTTCATCTTTAAGTAAAAATCGATATGTAATGAAGGCTGGAAAATACACTTACTAGCAACACCATCATTCCAAACAATAAGTTCCATAAAAGTTTCAAAAACCATGTGATCATAATGAGCTTGTTCCTGGTTCCCATCCTCTAAATTAGCATTAGAATCGGTTACCCTCTGAGGTTATTAGTTAAGATGTAAAAGTCCCGACCATAAATGTGAGGCACGAAGGGGAAGTTAGAAATGCTTCCCATTGACACTGCAACAACAGTCTCCTTCTCTTTAGGCTAGTTCTCTCTTAGCGCAATGGGGGAATCCCCAAGGTACATTAAATCCAAATAAAGATAGTGAATGAGGATGCGTTAGGACTTAGGTAAATATGGTTTTAGGTCAAATTGTAGCAAATAAATTCTAGATTTACAAAGAAGGAATTTTAAGTCTAGTTAAAAGTTGATAAATCAGGATTACTACCTAGACTTGTGGCAAATATGAAGTAAAATATTTATTTTCTTAATTTTAAATTGCAAAATAGAAAGTAAAATGTTGATTTTTATGAGTTTTTTTTGGTGGTTAAAAGAGAGTGACAAGTGCCTAAATTCCAAATTGGGAAAATAGAGTGGGCATCTTAGATGGTTGTTTTGATAATGTTTAGGGTCTAGAAGAGTGAAATGCATGCTGCAATAGTTCTAAGTTGGTTGGAAATTATGACATAATTTATAAAGGGGAGGGGCCTCTAATAGATCCACCTTCAAGCTAAATTCTAGGGTGTTCTTATGCTAGGAAACAAACCATGCAAGAATTCTTATGATATTAGATGCAAGTAGAGTGATTTCCATAACAAAATAAACAAGGAAACTAAGAAGAGGAACCATCACACTTAGTTTTACATCCATTGTGGTACATATACCCTTAACTTTGGCCTCAAGAAATAGCTTCAACAAGTCCAAATCAACAACAATACTCTAAGGATTAGCATCCAATAGAAATGAAATAGCTTCAACAAGTAAAAAGAAAAACCAATACTCTAGCAATTAGAATCCAGTATAATCACCTCATCTTAGCAATATAGCACTATTATATTCTAGAGTCAATCCTTCGAAAGGGTTTGAAGCAATATGGTCTGCAAAAATTACAAGCACTTTCAACAATCATTACAAGTTAAAGGAGCCTCCTTATATAGAGTTTTTCAACCTCACACCTCAATAAAATAATAATATCTTGAACAAGTTCTAGATATAGCCTAGGAATGCATAAAGAAATGATATCCATTTAACTTATCCCATGGACAAGTCAAAGAAATAAAAAAATATGAGTGGCTATGCCACATGTAGAAATATCCATGCATGAGAGCTCTAAGAAGTTGGACACCTTCATAAAGTGGAAAAAGGCCAAGTCGTGAGTTCTAACGTTCTCCATGATCTCCTCCAAGGGAAAATGGACCACCAAATAAATCCTCACATAATGTGCAATCAACCACTCCAAGCCACACATGTGAGTTTCCCTAGGTGGATGCATCCTCAAAATGGTGTAAGAAAAAGTAAACCCCTTCAAGATGGCATGTGCGGCTCATTCGAGGTGGCATATGTGCTTGAAGGCATAGAAAAGAGTGCTATAAGGTCTTCAAAGAATGGATAGTCCACTAAGAACAATGGAGTCTCATAATTGTTTAACCATGTGTCAAATATAACAACCAAGGCAAGGACACCTTCATAACAACCTCCAAGTTGTGGTCTCCAAGGCATAACCACCCTCTAAAATAGGCTCCACCAAGCATGTGTCCATAATCAATTCCTAAATAAGTGTGTAAAATAGTCATGCCCCAAAAGTAAGAAGCCAACAAGGTGTGATGTAGCATCCACCCATGTGTTATTGTTAGATTTTAAGCATCAATTCAATATGATCTAGGATCTTATCTGAGAAAATAACATGTACAACATATCAATCACATGAAGCAATCACAAGAGACAATAGACACATAGAGTTTCCTTGGGGAAAACCAAGAAGGTGAAAAACCCCAATAAATTCCTTAGAGATAGATAGAGCAATGATACAAAACACAAGTACAAGAGATAGTCTCCTTAGCAGCTTCTCCTCCTCCACTAGTGCGCATCACTCAATGAGAGAGATAGATGAGTAAGTGAATGATCAAATAGAGTGACACCCTCACTCTATTTATACACAACTTGACTTGCCTTTTAACTCTAACTAGGTCGGCCCCTACTTAACCACTTAACATAATACTAACTGGGCAGACCCCACTAGGGTGGTCTAATAACCCTTTAACCCACAAGACTCATATAGGGCCGACTGCGTCAAGGTGGTCTAATAACCCATCAAGTATAAGTTACGACACTTGCGACATTTGTAAATACAAATGATGACACTTCCGTACAGAGGAATAACAACATCTATGTAGGGATACAATATACATATATGAAATACATTTCGAAGTTACATATACATCAACACTCCCTCTTAACTAGGAAGGTATTTCTCGACACAGGTCTTCTAGCACAAGTCTTCTTCTCTGGATCATCAGATCATAGTCACCCAATCATCGTCATCGTATCATCGTCATCGTCACTGCTGCTATCTCAATCAATCTCCAATCTACTCGTCATAGGAAGTTCTACAGAGCCAACCCTTTTTGATGTTGGATGTAGGCCTAGTCTCCATGTAGGTCTTCATCATCTCTGTGAGCAAGCCATCAAGTAGGTACAACTCAGGACTGATTACACTGCCTCTGAAAAACCTGCAAGATCTTTGAGGACTGATCATATGCCACCACAAAACCTGCAAGAGCATCTCATGATTGATTATATGCCTCTGCAAAACTTGTGTACCCTACTGTCACATCATCATCTTTAGATCACCTCATAGTCCACGGAGCACGACCCAGATGCACATCACACAACACTCACACTCACCGACATGGGAAGACACACCTCAACCATCCGTGAAAGGCTAAGCACTTATATCTACGCCATGGGAAGACACACTTCAACCATGCGAGAATGGCATCGCACTTATATCCATAGCCATGGGAAGACACACTTCAACCATGCTAGGAATGGCACAACACTTATATCCATAGCCATGGGAAGACACATTTCAACCATGCTAGGAATGGCACAGCACTTATATCGCAGCCATGGGAAGACACACTTCAACCATGCTCGAATGGCACAACTCTCACATCAACGACCATGGGAAGACACACTTCAACCATGTCGGAATGGCCCCAGCCCTTATATTTGCACCATGAGAGGA
Organism: Larix kaempferi; assembly: GCA_027924585.1. Taxonomy (NCBI): domain Eukaryota; kingdom Viridiplantae; phylum Streptophyta; class Pinopsida; order Pinales; family Pinaceae; genus Larix; species Larix kaempferi. The sequence goes on from BSBM01000338.1 coordinate 22,327,911, forward strand.
CACACCTACCACCATGTGAGAATGGCTCATGTGCATCTGTGTCTCCGGACTCATCACTTCCCCTTGGAAGGAATCTCGATTTGAAGTACACCAAGCCTCTCTCTGAAGTTCTCAAACTTCACTCTTGCCAGTGGCTTGGTCAACACATTGGCTATCTGTTCGTCCGTCGCAACATACAGGAGCTTCCCTGCTCCTTTCTGCACCATATCCCTGATATAGTGAAACTTGATCTCAATGTGTTTCGACTTGTCATGGAACACTGGGTTCTCTGACAACTTCACACAACTCTGGTTGTCTCAATATATACAAGTAGCACTCAGCTGGAGATCAAACAAATCGGACAGTAGCTTCCTAAGCCATACTGCCTCACAACTAGCCGAACAAGTTGCGACATACTCTGCTTCGGCTGTACTTAGTGCCACACAGGACTGCTTCCTGCTAAACCAAGAGATCGTACCGGATCCCATACTGAAGCAGCACCCCGAAGTGCTCTTCCGATCAATAGCATTGATTGCCTAATATGAATCAATAAAACCCTCTAGGTTAAACTTTTGATTTGCATTTTACTTGAGCCCATAACCAGCCGTGCCCTTCAGGTACCTCAGAATATGCTTTACAGCAACCATGTGAACACTTCTCGGATCTGTCAGGAACTGGCTCAATGTGTTCATAGCAAAGCAAATATCTGGTCTTGTGTTCATCAGGTACATCAAGGACCCAATCATCTGACGATGCATCGTGGTGACAATCGGCTCAGATGAAGCATCACATAGAAACTTTAGGTTCGATGCCATAGGTGTGGCCATGGCCTTGTAGTCCCTCATCCCGAACCTCTTCAGGATCTCTACTGCATACTTCCCTTGTCCAAGGAAGATTCCATCTGTGCTTTGCCACACCTCCATACCTAGAAAGTAGTGCATCATACCCAAGTCCTTCATCTTGAACTTGGCAGCAAGATTCATCCACATACAGAAGTAGTATAACTGGATTGCCTTCCTCAACCTTGTAGTAAAGGTTGGAGTCCACTTTACTCTTAGTAAAGCCCAAACTGGATAGGAAGCCATCTATCCTGCCGTACCAGGTCCTGGGTTCCTGTTTCAAACCATACAGGGCTTTCTACAGTTTGCACACATGAGTCCCTCTGTCATGTGTCACAAACCCGAGTGGCTGCTCCACATACACTTTCCTCTTCGAATACACCATTCAAGAAAGCTTTCTTGACATCCATCTGGTGTATCTTCCACTTCATCATTGCAGCCAGAGCAAGTATTGTTTTGATGGAAGTGTACCTGGCTACAGTAGCAAAAATCACGAGCCACAACTTGGCCTTGTATTTCTCTATGTTGCCATCTGCATCATGCTTGATCTTATAGATCCACTTGGAAGTTACAACAGACTTCCCTTCAGGTCTTGGGACCACATCCCAAAAATCATTCTTCATGATCGACTGGTATTCCTCGACCATGGCATCTTTCCATTACTGAATCCCGGATCCTGAAAACTTCATATTCTTCAATATCTTCAATAGATAGTTTTCTTGAACTTCATTGCTGGAACAAATGTTGTAGTTCTTCTTTTGTAGGTGATTGTACACGATCTTTCCTACAAGTCAAATTCAATTGCATGATTAGAAACTTCTCATTGTTTTCAAAAATAAATTCTTATGCATAAAGACATATGTCATACAATCATGCAATTATCTTAGCCAATGCTTCAATACTACATTTATCCATATCCCATAACTTTCTAGATGCCTTCCATCTCTACCAGAACATTGTTAAGAGTGTGCACAACTCCCAACATGTTAGCAAAGAGGTTTCATTCTAGATAAGTAGCAATGGAATGTAGTACAGTACCATATGACACTTACCCATTACTTGCATATTAGTAGTATCTTGTTCATTAATGCAATTATTCTAATATGCATAATACAAAAGCTAAGTCTAGGAACATAAGCATATACATCATTGAATAACATTATTTAAACAAACAAAATATACAAGAAATGGCAATTCAGATACTTATCTTTGTTTGTTTGTTGGGTGGACTCCCTCTGAATCTTTGCTTGCTTGTAGGAGCTGCTGGAGTTCGACTTTGAAGTAGCTTCTTCTACTCCTTTCTGTTGTGGATTGTAAGGAGTGGTCAACTCCCTCTTAATCCCTGAATTACTGCATAACTTCTTGAAGTCCCTCGAAGTGAATTCTCTGCCATTGTCGGATCTAAAGATCTTGATCTTCTTATTAGTTTGATTTTCTATCAAGGCTTTGAATTCCTTGAACTTATCAAAACACTTAATCTTTGACTGGATTTCAGGAAGACCTTCTACTACTTTGCTTGCAATTGGTAGTGCATATGTGCAAGCCTTTTGTGCCAAAGTTCATTTGGCTTCATGGCTTCATGTATCATGGCTCGTTCAGTTTATCCCTTCAGCTTGTATAATCCTCCCTCTTACTCTCCAATCACCACTGCATCATCTATAGTTTTACCCTTTGGCCACATAAGGACTTGGCCATCTATAAATGCAACCCTCATGCCTTTTGCATCCAATGCAGATATGGAGAGTAGGTTCTTCTTGAGACCTGGAACATATAGTACATCTTTTATTTTCATAGACTTTCCAGAGTCTATCTTATAGGAGGCTTCACCATTTCCTTTTATGGGATATTGGTAGTTATCCCCAAGTTTCACCTTGTGGGGTGATTCATGTTCAGATAGATTCATAAAGGATTCCTTGAATCCTGTCATATGTTTGGAAGCCCCACTGCTTATAAGCCAATCATTTCTCCCATGAGTAATGGTACCAGTGAGAGCATAAATTAAAACATACTCTTCATCACTTGAAGAGTCTTCACTTTCTTCTCTAGTCTTCTTCCTAGTAGGTTCATCATCCTCAGCAGTATGAGCATGATGTCTTTTCTTGTTGTTCTTCTTTTTGTTTCTAGGACAATTTATGGAAATGTGTCCCCTTTCATCACAAGTATAGCAACAGAAATAGGACATGTTCCTTGGAGGTTTGAAATCACACTTTTGATGGTGACGTCTTTCTTTCTTATCATGGTGGTGAGTCTTCTTGTCACCATGCCTCTTGGAGTGTGCTGTGAGAGCTTGGTCTTCATTCCCCATCTTCTCTTCTCGAGCTACAATTCGAGCTTCTTCTTGTGAGCATTCTTCCCACAGCCTACTGAATGTAATAAGTTTCCTCCTAGCACAAATTCCTTGGATGAAGGAATACCATGACCTAGGAAGGCCATTAAGAGTGGTCATTACCACTTCTCCATTCTCTTTATCTTCTCCCACAGCTTCAAGTTGTTCTTTTATCTAGGAGACCCTTGAGAAATAAGACTTCATGGTCTCCGCTTTCTGGATATTGATATTCTTCAATTGATCTCTCAAGGTCATCTTTCGATTTATGTTCTTCCCTTCAAATAACTTGGTCAAGGAATCAAACATCTCCTTGGGTGTCTTCAGAGATGACACATGTGGTATGAGATGGTCTTTGATAGAATCAGCAATGCTCCTCTTAGCCTTGACCAAGTTCCTCTTGTGTAAGGCCTTAGCCTCTTCTCCCTCTGGGACAGGGATCTCTTCACTTATGTAAGTGTCCAACTCATTCTCTTCCAGGATTAACCCAATCCTATACTTCCATGCTCGGAAGTTATCAGCCCCTTCAAGCTTATCCTCAAGCTTGGTGTGGTGAGACATCTTAAAGAGTACTTCAAATGGAAATAGAAAATATTTAGGTCTTACCACTTGATTTGCTGAAAACTAGATCTGGTCCTGGATTAGGGTTTGTCAAAGAAACCCTAAAAATTCAAACTTTGAATTTCAAACTTCTGAAAGGATAGAAAGATGCGCCTTGATGAGTTGATCAAGTTGGTATACTCAGAATTTGAAAACTGCAAAGTTTCACCCCTCAAAATTTCCTTTTAGATTTCCGGATTCACTAGGGAGGACCCTGAATTAGGGTTTGACTTTCCCGGAGCTTCACCCAACCAAAAAGTTCGATCAAAAGCTCTAAACTTCGATTTTTCCAAGGCGCTTCTAGCTGTGGTCTCAGATTTCAGAAATTCCAACTTTTGCAGAAACCCTAATTTCTCGATTCACTCGAGAGGACCCCAAACTAGGGTTTGATTTTCCCGGAGTTTTACCCAACCAAAAAGTTCGATGCAAAGCTCTAAAATTCGATTTTTATGAGGAGCTTCTAGCTGTGGTCTCGGAATTCAGAAATTCCATTCTTTGCAGAAACCCTAATTTTTAGGTCAAAAATTGAAAGTGATCAGAATTGAATTCTGTTTCGACAGAAAGATGCACCTTGTTGAGGAGAGTCAATCTAGCCTCCTTCCTTTCAAGATCTGTGAAGAGAAACCCAAAAAAAAACAAAAACCCTAGCTTCCGAAACTACACAGTGTCTTCTTCTCAGGTTAGCTCTGATACCATGTTAAATTTTAAGCATCAATTCAATATGATCTAGGATCTTATCTGAGATAATAACATGTACAACATATCAATCACAAGAGACAATAAACACACAGAGTTTCCTTGTGGAAAACCAAGAAGGTGAAAAACCCCAATAACTTCCTCATAGAAGATAGAGCAGTGATACAAAACCCAAGTACAAGAGATAGTCTCCTTAGCAGCTTCCCCTCCTCCACTAGTGCGCATCACTCAATGAGAGAGATAGATCAGTAAGTGAATGATCAAATAGAGTGACACCCTCACTCTATTTATACACAACTTGACTTGCCTTTTAACTCTAACTAGGTCGGCCCCAACTCAACCACTTAACGTAATACTAACTGGGCCGACCCCATCAAGGTGGTCTAACTTAAATCGTATTTAGCTTCGAAGGGCTTCGGTGGTGAGTTTCGAACTTGGCATGGGCATTTGTAGCTTGGAGTTTATGGGTAAGTCTTTCCCTGGCTGGTCATTTCCTCCCTTCGAGCTCAAGTTGACTATGGATTTGTTTGCTCTGAGATTTACGAATTTTGGGAAGGGTTTTACATTTGGATTTGAATGTAATTGTTGGTTTGGTTATGCCCATCGTGGTTACACCCTGTAGCGTACTCTGTAATAAGTAATCCTCAGTGCTTGGCTGAGTTGTATCCTGTAAGGAGTTTTTGAGATGGAGGGAGCTTGCAAATTTTTCCCTTGTGTAACTCAGAATACGGTTATAAATATTTTGGGAAACTTTTTAAATAATAAGAAAACTCTTTTGTATGACCTCTATAACAATTCGTGGGTGCATTTTACTACTTCTGTTAGCCTCTGCGTGTTTATTTTAATGCTAAAGCCTAAAGGTACTGGTTATATGAAATCTTAGTATTAAATGTTTACTTCTTCCAGAGGTTTGGGTGATTTTGATAAGCTTCAGGGTTTGATAAACTTAGATGAGAAATGCCCAGTTGTTCTCGATCGTTGCTGAGGTTATACTAGAACATGGCATTTTAAGTGGAAACCCTTTGTGGGATTCCTCCTTTATTCTAAAGACTTAACCTATGTATTTACTCCTCTATTTACAATTCATGGTGATTTAATTCTTTTTACTCGCATCGTTTTTAAATTAAGCTCAAATCTGGAAACGAAACTCCTTGAAGTCTAAGAAGTTGAAACATTTGTTTTAAATTATTAAAGGGCAAATCCCTAGTGGGATTATGCGTTGTTTTTACTCATGCCTATGTATATGCAATTTATTTACTTATAAAATGTAAATTTTAATGTTTAAAGTTTATATTACCGTGATTCTAATGGGGAACGAGACATAGCTGATGTAGAAAATAATGACCCTGCGTTTTTAGCTAAACCGTGGAGGATGAAAACTTAACTATGTGGAATCGTTTGATTAAAAGATAAGGAAAAGCGTAGGTAATGATTTCTTGTTTTAATATTTCTTAGGTGGCTTTATAACCCAGCCCTAGCATTGATAATGAAATCGTGTTGTTCCTTTTATTGGTACTGCGTTTATGGCTTTGAATACTTTTATGGGGAGGCAAAGATCTACGCTAGTATGATCCCTGTAATAAAGTTTATTTCTATGGTAATGGGCAGGGGATTTGATCCTGGAACTTGGTCTTTTAATTTCTATAACCTGGAAAATGCTAGATGAGATAACTAGCCTGTGTAAGGCGTTTTTAGAAAATCGTATGGTGGTGATTTATAAAATCTGAAACGATTGTTTAGCTTTCTTTTACTGTAATTTATCTTGGCTGCAAGGGTTCGATGTTTAATGTTTTTTCTTAATGTTTAAGTAAAGTATGAAATCGTATACGTTTTGAGAAGATCTTTCTGCGTCAATGTTTGACAGATATTTTGGTTATAAAAGTTTCATTTTAATTTCTAGCATGAAGTCGATCATTTTTAGGACATAGATTTAGGTTTTTAAACTGGAATTTAAGTTAACGAATCGATCTCCTATAGGAGATGATTCCGCTATATTTAATGTGTTGGTACAATGCTTATGAATCCTTATGCAACTAACTAGGGTTTAAAGTGTTCAACCAGATTTTAACTTTTTAACTAAAAAGAATACCCAGGTGAGCCATTGCCATAGGCCCTTGCTCTTAAATAAATAACTACTGTTAGTTTTGTACCTAGGGAAGTGTTCCCCTAGTGACTTTTTGCCTAAGTCACTTAGAAGGGGGAAAAGGTGACCCTCAACATTAAATGTCACTTAATGAGGCTTTATAAAGTTAAAGTCACCTTTTGATAAATCTTAAGTGGGTGAGTGATTTTATTTATGTGAATTAAATAAAAGGGATTTTCACTCACATTGAATCTCATCCATCAGATTAGATTCAATATTCACCGTTGGATTAAAAACTCACTTAGGGTTTAGACAAAAAGGGTTAAGGGAGGCAAACCCATTCACTTTTGACATTTTTGAGAAGAGAGAAGAGCTGAAGAGAGAGCTAGGGCATTGGCTCGAATTCCAAGGAACATTGAATGCAGCTTTCAGCAGGCATGCACTTTGAGGTGATCGGCTGAGCATTTATTGCATGGTACGGATTTGTTGATAATGATTTTTTTGTTGTGGGCATACATTTCAAGACAGTACGGATTAACATTTATTGCAGGCACAGAAATCGAGGCAAGGTACATCATTTATTGTTGCAACGGTTTTCGAGGTGTACGGATCCGTACAGTACGGTTCTACACAGTTTTCGAGGCATTGTTTGTGCATAGATTTCGAGGGCTGGCTGCACAGAAATCGAGGGATAGTTCTGCACAGAATCGAGGGACAGTTCTGCACAGAAACCGAGGCACAATGTTGGCACACAAATCGAGATAACAGCTACACAGTTTTCGAGAATATTTTTGGTACAGAAATCGAGGGCCGTACTGTTGTACGGATAACATTAAATATCAGCACAGAAATCGAGGATAAGTTGGGCACGGTTTTCAAGAAACTTTGAGATGAAATTTATGGTGGAGATAAGTTGAATTTTTCACTGTATTTCTGTTCTGAATATTTTGCTGAAGATAATAAAATCTCTTTCTCTCTCTAACTGGTTTTCCCCGTGGGGGTTTTTCCAGGGCTTGATTTTGGCCAAAAATTTCTGAGTCTATCATTTTCATGGTGTGAATGTTTAAATGTGTTTTTCAGCCTGTTAGTGTATTTTACTGTGTGTTTAATTGTTACTGAAAGTTTCAAAAGTAGTTTCCAGTCAATGCATAACCGACTGGGAATGAAAACCACGAAATGTTGACATAAACAAGCAAACAGTAAAGTGCAGAAAATTTTACAACTACTGCTAGGTTACCATGAGGAAGGAATACTTGACAAAATTAAATTTCTTAACTTAATAGCCTAAAACAATTTTAGAAAGAGCCTAACAATAACTCATCCTGGATAGTTGCAGCTTGACCCTGCTGCTGGTACAAACCTGCACACTTTCAGACACTAATTAATGCAAACAAGTATGTACTGATCTGGTTGAGTTGTAGCGTAATTGAATTGAATGACTTTGGGACTACCACGTTCCTCGCAACCTTGATCCTGAACCGTTCCTGGTTCACTAATGGATCCCCCTTGAGCTGGTTCCAACATCCAATAGGACAACAGAGGACCTAGGGTAGACTGCTGATGATAATTTAGATCTTGGGAAACAAGAAGCTCCTTCAGTTCTGTGAAAAGTTCTCTTCTCTTACCATAAGAGAATGATAGAAGAAAAGATGATCCCTCTCTTGGAAATTTGTCCTTCTTTATATAGGTGAACTTTCCAAATCGCAGTTGGAAAAATATTAATTTCCTTAATATTTAAATCTTAAGTTAATTCTTCAGTTCTGAATTAATATTTTAACTTAAGTTAACTTTTCAGTTTTGATTTAATATAAATTGAATAGTTTATCTAATCTAACTTTAGTTTATTATCAATTGTTTTCTTTATAAAGAACTTTATTCCTTACTTAATATATTTATTTATAAATAATATCCTTAATTTATGAATAATACTAATTGTAATTGTCCCTTTACTTTATGAATGTATTCATTTATAATTAGCCTCTTTATTTATACTAGGTATCTTTTATAATCATACCTATTATGTTATGTACACTACTTGTACCTGAGTGGGTTCTTCATACTTAGTTTACATTTGATTAAATCAAATGGTTTAGGGTATTAGAACTTTGATTATTTCTTTAAAGAATAGGGTCAACTTTAAATGACATGGTGTCATGTCCCAAATTTGCATTGTGTCACAATGGCCCAAGCACATTGGACATATTCATTAGAGTTTGTCAAATTGATGCTAAGGGTCAAATAATTGCCAAGGAGGAAAATTACTGGTTTCTTAGGTTTGGGGTGGAAGCTTTGAGGTTTGGAATAAGGGGAATAATAAATTATGTTTGAACATTAGAATGGCATAAATATTTAATAAAGGAGTTAAATAAATATATACAAGTGAAAATCAAAGTGGCATTTGATCATGAAGACACATGGAGGAAGGGGGGCCCACATATGGCTAGATTTCCCCACTACACTTGGCATCATTCTCTCACCAATTCGAATTCAACGTGAATGGTAACATACTTGGGGGAGTTCAAAAGGTATTATTCATTGCATGACTCATCCAAGGTTGAAATGTAGAGGAAGAGTAACTCCCATGGAAGAGGAAAAGGCAATTTGGAGCTAGTGAGACACTTGGGCTAGATTCCTTAGCTCTATGACAACAATGATGAAGATGCTATGACAACTATGACACAAATCAGACCTGAAGGATGACATATGAAATATATGACATGTCAGGGCTAAAACTAGTCTCCAGGAAGGCGCTCAAGGGAGTTAGGGCAGCTAAGATGCTTCCACATCTGATTTCGTGGAAGTGAGAGACTAGGAATTGTTGTACAAGTGGCGTTCTTTGGAATCTCTTCCCAACTTGAGTTTGCAGGAGTCTCTTGGAAGGAATTCGACCCATGGAGGACATTAGTAGTTTATAAATGTCAATAACAAAGAATGAAAACATCTTTTGATCATTTGAGAAATTTGCAATTACATTTGTGAAGGGGGTGAGCTAGTGGATGACTAGTTTCTTGCCTAAGCCAATTTCGAGGGTGAAAGATTCCCATCGAAGTTGGTAATTGGAAAGGCCATTCAAACCTTTCATTTGGAGCTTTAATGGAGTGTTTATTTGCAGGTTTAAGCTATAGGATAGCTTATGGTTTCTTCTAGTGCATCACACTCTCTCAACCATTTCCAGTTTTGATGGCATATTCTTGATCCTTGAGGGAGGGTGTTTTTGGTGAGCTATTGTACTCTTTAGGAGAGCTTCTCATGATCTATTTCTGTTGCCATATGATTAATATACTTTGTTCTTCATCTCCAGAAAGTTTCAGGTCGAAATACCAAGTGGTTATATGTAAAATGGATTATTACTGAGAAAACGGTGACCATTCCTCCACTAGATTGATGTATGTCAATCTATTGATGATGATTTCGAATGGAAGAATATTTATTTGATATATCTATGATGTATGGACTTCCATTGATGAGTATTACAAGTTTCATGTTCATCACTTAAGCATTTGGAGCCATCTTGCTCAATTTTATTTTATTTGAAGAAGATTTCATGCTATTTCCCCCAAGGTCGAACTAGTGATTTTTGCTGTTGTTTGGGAGAAGGTTAGAACAGACTTAATAATTGATTAATGGTTCACATGAGACCTAAATAATGTCCCTCATACATCCCCTACCTCTGTTCAGAATGTTGAGTGAGTTTGGAGGTATTTGGAGAGTTATTTTCAATACTTACACTAGGGGGATTTGAACCACAAATTGCTAATTAAATTCCATACTTTGTCCAGAATCTTAAACAAGTTTGCAGAAGTATTTTGATGGTCATAAATCATCCATTAACATCATAATCCAGTAAAAATATCATTCATACACCTCCAATGAAGATTTAGAGGCATTTGGAGCCAATTGGAGACCTAGAGACCAATTCTAGTCAAAGGGAAATTACTAGTAAAGTTCCCTACATTGGCCATAAATGAAAGAGGATTTGCAGAAGTATTTTAAAGGTCCAAAAGCATCCATGAAACACATATTTATGTTCTAAAATCATCCATATACCTTATCATAAGATTTGGGAGCATTTGGGGGAAATTGGAGACCTAGGCATCAAAACTAGGCAAAGGTCGAATTTGGGGAAAAAGTGAAAAATTGGTCCTTTTAATAAAATTCTTAAAAAGAGACATTACACATGGCTAGAAGTAGGTTCCGAAGGTCTACTAGGTTTAGATGACTCTAGGTCCCTCTTGCATGTTGGATTCCCTTGTTTAACATCGTAGTGCCCGCAGTCCTTGATGAGAGATAAAATGATTCATTTAACCAATTAAATAAATGGGATGAATATTAGTGCTATTCAGAGTATTCTCGACTCAACACTTTCAAGATCAAGTAACCCCAAGTGCTCTTCAGAGCTTTGACTAAACACTCTCACATGGGCATTACGCTAGTGCAATTCCAGAGCATCCCGCTTAACAGTAGTACTAGAATGTGTTTGTGAAGCACATCTAGAAATACAATTGGCTTCGGATCCGATATTCATTATCAAGCTTGGAGTGCTCCAGGGATTATTCCCAACACTCTATGTACATCGGGGCTTACGCCCAGTACATAATAAAATCTTTTAGCTACATCGGGGCTTATGCCCAGTACATAGGTCATCCATGTGTTCCAGAGTCCACGCTCAACACATTAAAACAGTGAATCATGGATATCGTAACTCTGCACAATATATAACACAAATCATCTCAATATATTAGGGTTTGTACCCAAATCTCATAATAAAACATAAATAAAATACATTGGGGCTTTCTGCCCAGTATATAACAATAGCCTGCATCAGTCAAGGTCCATGCCCAAATATGTATATCTATAAAAGAAATGAATCATGTGCATTGGGGCTACGCCCAGTATGTCAAAATAATTCAAATGTGTTGGGGATTTAAGCCCAATATGTAACATCAATATAGTCAGTCAAAATTCGGGATATTACACTACGTCAAATTCATCAACATAGTTTTCATTGATAGGAAATTTGAGCTTACACATCTTAGTGACCTTGAGCTATGCATCCTTGTTTACCCATCCTAATGGGTATAAGTGAGGATGGTCATGAACTTTCAACCCATGCTTGTTGACCATATCTTATAAGATGAGGTTGTCCTATGAACTAAAATAAAATAGAGCATCCACCTTTGTATTCCTACCCGGGATCTTTATATGGAAGAGTTTAGTCATCCCCTTCTCTTCCTTGGGATGGAGTCTAGTTAGATTCACCTGCTTTTGCATTGTAGTGTAGACAATCTTTTTATCTACAGCTAAGCTACTCTTTACCTGATCACTTGAATCCACGGCTAACATGTTCTTCTTCTTTTATTGCTTTGGATTCATATAAGGATGAATATCTCTCCTCTGCCTCATCCCATAGATTGTTTTTACTAGACTCATCTGCCATTGCTAGGATTTTAAGAATTCTTTCTTACGCCAATTCGTGGATATTGCAACTTGCCACCAAAACTCTAAAGAAAATTGTTATTTTACCTATATGATCTATAAAATGTCATGGATATCCCATTGGAATAGTTCTTCACAATAAATCTTCTAATATTCTATAATCTCTTGTTATTGAGCATTTTCCTTTAGATTGTAGATTTAGCTTTACTCGCTTACCTCTGAAATAATTGAAATAAAAGAAGTAAGTAAATAACATACCATCCACACAATAAAAACAAAATATAGCCTAGGAAAACCAAACAATGGAAAAACCTAGCTTGAATGTGAGCTTTATGCTTTGGTATTTTCTTCTCGGTAATGCCATGCAAATACAACAAAATGGGCACTTACAATGGAGTTTCAATGGACTCTTTAGATCTTCTGCAAGATCTTCTACTTCCTCTATTTTTCTTTTCCCAGTGGCCTAGTATTTAAAATGGTTTGATAGCTGTCTAGGGTTAGGGTTAGCGTTTTTGCATGCCTAAACCCCCAATTAATGTTAAGGTTTTATACCCTATAGAATTTTCATGGAAATCCACAAGTGACTTTCTCCACATGTGTGAGTAATGTGAGTTGACATTGAATCCACTTAACATCATGGTGGTCAATAGAAAATTCAACATGTGGGAGTTATAAATTTTGCATACAAACTCCAATTGAGGTGAGTTTTGCATTGTTTTGAGAAGGTAAGAGCTAATATCATGGATTTTTTACCTCGAAAATAGTTGTTTAAGGCATCAAATGGGCTCTAGAGGTTTTTGGTTCGCAAATAACCATTGTGGGGCCTACCAATGAAATGGGCCCTACGAGTCAATACCTCCATTATTCCACCTAGAAATAACCAAAATAGAAGACAAATGATATATCATCCATTCTAGATTAATTACCCCAGACCTTGGTGCATTTATTGTATAAGTAAAATGGTTGTTTCAGACTTGAGACTTTATAATCTCGAATAGAGATCCAATTTATTGTAAATTAACGGTTGGGTTTATAGTTACATCATGACTGAGGCTATTGCCACTAATAAGTAATATATTCAGTCAAGTTATGTTGGTCTTGCTTTTCATTTTCCATCTCAGAGGTTGTTGAATAAACCAGTGGATCTATACTATCTATTCCAATTTGATTTTCTAGTTGGTAAATATGTATTAGGTGTTAGATTATTGAGAAATATGCATAAGCATACAACAATAATTTTACTAACATTCAAATCAATAGCCAGAATCTAACTAGTCTAATCTCTTGTCAACACAAGCACCAAATAATCAAAGAATAACAGAGGAAAATATAAAAGAGTCAGTACACCAAATATACGTGGTAAAACCCTAAATGGGGAAACATCCACGAGAAGGCTTGATTTTCTTTATTCCTCAGTAACATCCACTCTTACACTTGAGCACCACCCACATATGCGTATTACAACTTTACAATATTTCACAATATAGCTTTCAATATCATACTCAAATGGTCTTCTTCACCTCTATTCTATAGCTAGAGTTATCGAATATTTATATCCCATAATACATGTGGGAAAAATGTTTTTTGACCACCCCTATATAAAGAATGTAATAGGAGAATATTACTCCATGATGCATTTGGGATTAATTCCTTTTATGTAAGATAGGGAGTTATGAAGAGAATTATGCCTTCTTTTTCTATATAAGACATCATAATATCCTATGACATCAAACTGGACATCATTACACTTCCCAAATTAACATTACACATTCCAACATTACCCCTGAATGATGACTAGGGAGAAGGAACACATATGTAGGAAGATGTCATTACATTAGCATCCCCCCTTGATGACAACTTCATGCATTCCCAATAAGTTTCAAAGGTGGACAAACTTTTCCTTTGTCATGGATTTAGTGAAGATACCTGCTGCATGTTGTTCTATGTGACAAAACTCCAAACAAATAACACCATCCCCAACAAGGTCTCGAATGTAATGACTATCAAGGTTAATGTGTTTGGTCTTAGTCGAGTGATACAATGGATTATGTGCAAGCTGAATTACACTATGATTTCCACATCTTAACTTAGTAGGCGAAATCTGAACCAGTCCAAGCTCTATAAGAACATGTTGAATCCACAATTCTTCTTTAGCTGCTTCTTTATCTGCCTTGTATTCCGCTTCATAAGAAGAAAGGGAATGTGTTCTCAACTTCTTATTGGATCATGAAATTGGACCCAAACCAAGATGAAAGATGTCCTGTACTAGATGTCTCTAAATTGTTCCTTGCTCAATCAAAATCTATATAACCAAGAAGTGAAGTTGTAGCCCTGCTAGACTAGAAAACACCATAATGTAATGTCACATGTAAATATCTAAGAATTCTCTTCGCTGCTTTCCAATGGCTGTCATGAGTTGTTTTCATAAACCTGGAGACCATACTAATAACAAAAGAGAGATCAAGCCTGCTATGTGTCAAATATATCAAACTCCTCACAAGTTGATGATAAAGAGTGGCATCAACAAGAGGAGTATCACAATAAAAAATTAACTTTACTCCGGACTGAAATGGCATTGGTGAAGGCTTAAAATCTCTCATATGAAACCATGCTAGTAAATCTAAAGTATTCTTAGGCAGAGAGAGAAAATACCGTCAACCATACGCTAAATATGAAGACCCAAAAAATAATGCAATAGACCTAAATCTATCATTTTATATTGATGCTTAAGATTATTTTTCAATTCGTGTATTGATCAAAGTTGGCCGCTAATAAGGATTAGATCATCCACATAAAGGACCGCGATGAGGACATCATCGTCAAAGTTTGTAACATATAGATTTGGATCAGATCTACATCGCTTGAAACTATTCTTCAAGAAATAAGTATCAATTTTCTCATACCAAGCCCTAGGTGCTTGATTAAGACCATATAAAGAATTGTTCAATTTGCATACCAAACTTGAAGTTTCATAGCTGATAAAACCGAGTGGTTGTTGTGTATAAATGACTTGACGGAGATCACCATTTAAAAAGGCAATTTTGACATGTATTTGGTTAATTTCCCATTGATATGATGCAACAAGAGAAATGATAGTTCTTATAGTGTTCATTTTAGAAATAAGAGCAAAGGTTTCAATATATTCTATACTTTCTTACTGATAAAATCCTTTGGCTACTAACTGGGTTTTATATTTTTCAATCTGTCCTCCTATAGTAAAATTTGTTTTATAAATCCATTTACAACCAACTAAATTCTTTCCAAGAGGAAGGAGAACCTAAGTCCAAGTCTTGTTCTTCATTAATGAAGCATACTCTGCAATCATTGCTTTTCCCGTTTCGGGTTATCTTTAGCTTGAGCATATGTGGAAGGGTCATCTGTATCCAATAATTTAGTCATGAGAGCAAAGTTAGATATAGTCTGTCGAGTATCAGATGGAATACCAATCTCAGAACTTGAGGATTGAAGTGTTTTCTAGGCCCAAATAGGAAGAGTAGTAGCAGGGACCAATCTAGTATCTTTGGAAAATTCAGGTGCATCACTGAAGAAATAGGTGAAATTGGATCAAGATTAGGCACATAATGAGAGGAAGGGGTAACACAAATAAGAGAAACAAAGGATGAAGGAAAATTCAAAGTAACATGAGGTTCGACAAACTTAGGTCGAGGAGAGACTTCATTGAACTTAACATCTCGCCATATGATAACACCTTGGGTAGATGGATCAAATAACTTGTAGGATTTAGAATCCTCAATATAACCAATTAAAATACACTAGTGAGATTGGGGCCTAAATTTTTCCATTTTTCATTGGAAATATGGGCTCGACATTCACTACCAAATATCTTAAAGTTACTAATATCGAGTTTCCTTCCACTCTATTTTTCTTTAGGAGTAGACTACAAAACTGCTTTAGTAAGAACTTGGGGCAAAACATGATTAGCACGATGAATAGATTCAACCCAAAATATGTTATGTAATCCTTTATAATAAAGCATACATCTAGTCATTTCAACCCTAGTTCTATATTTTCTTTTGGCTACCTTGTTTTGTTGAGGTGTATAAGGAATAGCCTTTTGATGTTGAATACTATGTTTAGATAAGTATGCATTAAATTCCTTTTTAGTGAACCCCCCTACAATTGTTAAGTCTCAATGTCTTAATACTTTTACCAGATTCATTTTCAACCAAGGCTTTACATTCTTAAAATATACGAAAGGCTTCACTTTTATGTTTCAAAAAATAAACCCATGTTTTCCTACTATAATCATCAATAAAAGTAAGAAAATAGACATCAAGAGACAAAGGAGGAGTTTTAAGAGGACCACATATGTCACTATGAATAAATTGAAATTGTTCTTTAGCACGCAAAACTTTACCCTTATCAAACATTTCCTTGGAATGTTTACCACACAAACAACCTTCAGAAACACCTTTAGTGGAAGAAATTGTAGGTAGGACACGTACCATTTTAGATAACAATTGCATTTTACAATAATTCAAGTGACCTAATTTTTCGTACATTAATTTACTTTGTTCATCAACATGATAAACAAAGGAATAAAATGGTTGATTTTTAGTTGAATTAAAACCAGTAAATTTATATAAAACAGCTTCATGTTCAATAAAACTCGAAGAAACAACTCTGAAGTTATGTTTGATATCTTCAAACCAGTAAATTTATATAAAACAGCTTCATGTTCAATAAAACTGGAAGAAACAACTTTGAAGTTATGTTTGATATCTTCAAGAACATATTTATCTGGTCATGCTTCAAACTTAACCTTTTTGACAAGAACGATAAATAGAAAGCAAATAGATGGGCATTTCTCAAAGATGAAAAACATCTTCCAATGAACCATTGGGAACTTTAAAATCGCCAAAACCTAAAACTAAAAGTTGTTTACCATCACTATTTGAAACATTGTGATGTGTGCTTATTAGTGTCATAAGATGAAAGTAAAGAAGTAGTACCAGACATATGATTACAATCACTAGAATCCATAATCCATTCCATGGAAGAAGAGGATTTGCCTAGGTGAACATAATAGGCACAAAGAGCTATCTGTTGTTTCTTGGGGGATTTCTTCTTGGCTTTAGCAAGCTCTCGTTTCCTTTTAAAGCAAATCTTCATAGGGTGGTTGGTTTTAAAACAATACTTATAAGGTTTAAACACTTACTTTTAAGGAGCATCATATGAAGCATCATTAGAAGAGTGATGGGTTGATCCCTTAATATTTGGTTTAAGGTTCTTATTAAAACCTTTATGTGGATTAATTTTACTATGTGCCATTAGAGATTTACCAATAGTTAATTGACTTGATGCAATCAATCTATTTTTGTCACAAATCAATCCTTTATAGATTCCTTAGACATTTCAAACAATAAGGAGGCTTTTATAGATTCCATAGACATTTCAATTCCTAGTTTGGATGAACAAATCAAAGGAAAAAGGTAATTTTTGTTCTATAAGAATTACAAGCGTAGTATCAATTTTCTTGTAATGGTTACCTCAATCATTAAGTTTTCATTATAAGTTTTTAGTTCAATAAGAAATGACTCAATTCTATCAAAATATGTAGGATCTAGATGAATCTTCTTCTCAAGGTAATAATTTGAAACATCATTAGATTTATGATACAATGAAGCTAAAGTTTTCCATACCTCAATCGGGATATCTTCAGCCTCAATATGTACCTATCAACCATCTGAAATTGTTTGACTAATGAGTCATTTTACTTGATCTCAACGATCTATACATATAGCTAAGCCTATGCAATTGATTGGTTTCTTATGTTCACCATTAACTAAGCGTCCAAGATTCTTACTCATGAGAATGTCAATCATCTTTCGCTTCCAAGCAAGATAGTTAACACCAATTAAATTAGGAATAGAAGCTAACCCTGAACTCATGATGGTTAAAACATAAACTAAACCCTGATGTAAAAAGGACAAGAAGTAATGACTAGAAGAAACAGTGAATAAAAATTGAAATTCTCACCAATGATGAAACGTTGTATTACCAAACCGATAAATTTGCAAACCCTCTCTAAAAAACAATGAAAAGTACCGACTTACAGTGAATTTTTTCGCTTCTGATTTGTGTGTACACGCTTTCTAAGAAAAGAGGTTGTGTGGGTATGTTTCTTCGAAGGAGGGTCGTGTACATACATCGCTTTTCCGTCTAAAGACTATGTACATGTTTGTCAGTTCCCCGAAACTACAAATCTGTCGATGCGGAAGCCGTCTGGATGGAAACCTATGAAAAGAACAATTAGAAACAGATAAAAAACCAAATCTGCTGCAAGAGAAATAAATCCTTGATAACAAGTTAGGATACAAGGGTGTTCCCATGAAGATGGGTAACACTTTTTGGTAAGCGGAGGGCACAAGTATGGAAAAAATGAGCTTGATTGAAATTTTAAAAGCTCGATCGAGGGCTTAACCAAGCCCTTGATTGAGCTATTTAAAAATCTCAATTGAGTGTTAAGAAAACTCCTGATCGAGCTCTATAGATCGATCAAAGGTTTTCTTAAACCTCAATTGCATTTTTTTATATTGCTCAATTGAGCTATTGCAATTAGTAAAAGATACATAGAAATGCATGGAAAGACTATATAAAGTAAAAAGTAGCTCGATCGAAATTTTAGTTTAACTGCAGATAAATCCTCGATCAACCTATTTAAAAATGCACTCAAAACCTTGATTGAGAGTTTTTAAGACGTTGATCGAGCTAATAGCTCGATTGAAGGCTTGAAAAACAGGTTGTTTGCCTCATTTTCTACAAATTTAATTTTCCTCTTTGCCAGGGCTAAACCTTGTCGAGGGATGCACCTGAGGTGGCGGACTTAATACCGATGGATTCATCAACGAGTCATTTATCCATTGGCATATAATTTATGGATTTCTGATTTCATATGATATTTTTTTTTGCTTTTCAAACTTACATTTACAAAACAATGTCCACAACTTCGAATTAGTGCAATGAAAAGCCAACAACATAAAAATTATACAACCAAAAAATTTCAAAAAATATATACACCCCAGATCATCGCGTCCTCTTCAAAAGGGTTTTTATTTATTTTTTATTTTTATAACCAGTGAAAAAAAAACTTTAAGTGCACACAGTTGTGTATGACATGCGAGTAAAATTTTTATTGGTCAATTTCGAAAATTAATAAAAAAATATTGTTTTCAAATAGAAATTTAAAAAAAATATGAATGCCCCAGTGCATTTGTAATTATGCATTTATCACTAAATTATTTTATGTGCACACAAGCCACTTGCTAACTTTTTCGTGAAATTTACTAGAACAAACTTATCATTAAATGCAATTTTGGCATATGAAATAATAATATATATTTTTTTAAATATAGGTGGAAAGACGACATAATTCCCTACAATTTGTTTTGTTTTTTGGTTTTTTTGGCCAAAAAGTGTTACCCATCTTCATGGGTTCACCCACAATGTATTTCAACTTCAGATCTATAGAAAAACCAAGTAAAACCTAGAAAATTCTGAAAAATAAACGGTGAGGTTATGGTTTAAAAAAAAACCTCAAACTTGTAGAAAAATGCCCAGATTTGAAGAAAAACCTCAAAGGTTGTCAACATCAGATGGAAAATATACTAGAGAAGGAGGTCTCAACAATTTTTTTTGAAGAACTTTATGCTTGTAAGAAAATTACTCAAGGAGGTAGAGTATAGTAACTAGCTCTGATATCATGTTAGATTATGGAGAAACATGCATAAACATACAACAATAAATTTACTAACATGTAAATCAATAACCGGAATTCAACTAGTCTAATATCCTCTCAACATAGGCACCAAATAATCAAATAATAAGAGAAGAAAAGAGAAAAATATAGCACACCAAATATACGTGGTAAAACCCCAAATGGGGAAACATCCATGGGAAGGCTTGATCTTCTCCATTCTTCAGTAACATCCACTCTTACTGAAGGAATTGACATTTATTAGAAGGGTATAGAAATTTTCCCCTCAGTGCTTTTGTCCTGAACCCTTAGAGAGAGTGGGGGCCCCACCCTTGCATCACCAGAGGGGGGCCTTAGTTGGCCCTCCTCTAACCCCTATGCGGGATCGACGCATTCAAATCACACACAACCATAGTCATGAACTCTATAAGAAGAATATTGGATATCTGGATATTGAGTTCATCTCCTAACATTATTCCACTTGAAGTCAATATACGAGAAGTTCCTTGCCAATGTTTTCCACCCACATGCCATTGCCCAATGTTGCTTTCGTCACATTTTGAGTAAGCCCAAAGAAGTTTTGCACCATTCAAACTTTTTTGTTTTCATTAGCTTTGCAGGAATATATGCAGTATTCTCATGAGTATCAAGTTTATCCAATGGGATCCTACCTCCTTCCACCATTTTTCTTATGAAATGGTACTTAATATCAATATTCCTTGTGCAATCATGGCATGTTGGACGCTTCACTAAGTAAATAGAACTTTGACTATCACAATGCAAAGTAATATTCCCCTACATTATCGTGAAGTCATCCATAAGTCACTGTAGCCATATTGCCTCTTTGTTGGCCTTAGTTGCTACAATGTATTATACTACAGTGGTTGATAAAGCCATCATTGGTTGCAACTTAGATGTCCAACTTACAACTCCACCAATAAGAGTGAAGGTATATCCTCTAGTAGAATTTTATCCATTTCGTCTTCACATAAATCGGTATCTGCAAAACCTTTAATTTGTAAATCTGTTGATCTGTAGTAAATAACAGCATCTAAGTGCACCTTAACTATCTTAACATCCACTCCACATCATTCTAATAAAACTTACTAGGCTTCGCCATGAATTAGCTAAGAACTCTCACTACTTGAGCAATATCCGATTTGGTTCTCCCCATGGCGAACATTAGGTTCCCCATGGCTGATTAATATGGTACACGGTATATGCTTGTATTCTCTACTTTATTGCTAGGACATTGTTCAAAAGGCAACTTGAATTGTGAAAGAAGTGGAGTGCTAAATAGTTTTGCATTCTGCATATTGAAAGGATGCAAAATATTTTCTATATATAACTTTTAAGTTAACCCAATCTTCCTACATGTTCTGTCCTTGTGTATCTTCGTCCCTAGAATTTGATTTGCTACTCCTAAATCCTTCATTACAAATGTCCTAACCATCTGATCCTTATGATCAATGAGTTTATTCATGTTTGGACTTGCAACCGACATATCATTAACATATAATAGCAACATAATAAAACTACCTTCATAAAACCTCTTATAATATGCGCAATGGTCAGCTTCACTTCTACTGAAACCTTGGCCTTTCATGAAGGTGTCAAATTTTTTGTACCACATCCTTGGTCCTTGTTTCAATACATACAAAGATTTCTTGACGTTGCAAACCAAATGCTATTTTCCTCTTCTTTATAGCCCTTAGGATGATCCATATAAATTTTTTCCTCTAAATCACCATGCAGGAAAGCAGTTTTTACATCCAAATGGTCCAAATCTAAATATTGTGTTGGTACAAGTGCAAGTAAAACCCTTACAGTGGTAAGCTTCAAAATTGGAGAGAAGATTTCATTAAAATCTATAATTGACTTCTGCACAGCCTTTTTCCACCAAGTGCACTTTATAATGTTCTAGCAAGCCATCATTATTCTTCATCACTTTATACACCTACTTGTTTCCAACAACATTTTTCCCAGGTGGGAGGTCCATAGCTTCCCATGTTTCATTCTTGTGTAGTTCTTTCATTTCTTCGTCCATGGATTTCCTCCATTTATATGTATTCTTAGGTTCTCTATATTCTTGAAATGATTTATGTTCACCATCGTCAGTGTACAAAGAGAAGGAACATTGAATGTCAGGAGAATTTATCTTTTGGGATGTCTCTTGTGACATGTAGATCCTTTGAGATGTGGTTGTTGAACTTGTTATTCTTCACGCTGATCAGAAGTTTCGTTTTCATCTTTACTCATTTCTACTTCAACTGGTACAATCTCAGATGTCTGTTGTGCCTCCTTCCTTTGCATGGATTTTTCATTAAAAATAACATTCCATCTTACAATTACCTTATAGCCAATAGGATCCCACAGTCTATACCCTTTTATTGTATTGTCATAGCTGAGAAAACACATTTCATTGACTTTGGGTCAAGCTTGGATCTTTTCACTTTAGGCACATGGAAAAATGCATCACAATGAAAGATATGCAAATGAGATTAATCTGCTCGCTTACAACACCAAACCTCTTTTGGAATCTATCCATTCGATGCAGCTTTAGGTGATATGTCAATTGGATACACAACTGTATTAACATCCTATTACCTGAAAAACTAGCACTGCATGATCGAAGATACATGGACCCAAAACTGATATGTGGACCCAAGCTATATAAGAGGATCCAATGCCATGATTGACAACTCTTCATAGAGGTCCACCCAATGGAACCTCATGTAACCCCCTTCCTGTTTAGACACTGCTACTTTGGGCCATGGGAGGATCCCCAAAACGATGAAAAGGATACACCTATAAGAAACACGATAGAAGGTACTTCTATCCATACAAGACCTTCTCACAGTTAGTAGATGAGTGCCTAATGGATTCAATGAAAGATAAGTGCAGTGAACCCTTATACTTGGAAGGTTTAAAGAAATGACGAAAATGCAACCTGCTGAAGTTATTTTTTGTAGTAAAAACCAGCGATACAAAACACGAGATATCTCACAAATTAATCGTCAGAATTTCACAAAATTTACCTCTAGGAAACCTAGAATTTAACCCAAACTTCCTCAAACCCATAGGGTTTTACTTTTCCTTAGAGATGGACTTGAAATAACACAATAAACAGATATCCAACAAGCCCTAAGGGTTGATGTCACCAATCCTAGGATGACATCACCTCCTTTAGGGCACTTTTAGGGCTAAATTTGACCTTTTTTGCAATTTTTTAAAACGTTTTTGTATTTTTTCGTATTTTATTCATGTCTAAAATTGATTGCTGAAATGAATATATCATAAAATCAGAATTAAAACAATTAGGGCAAAAAACTAAAATATTTTTGGATTTTTGCAAAAGTATAAATTTTTAGGGCTTTTCATAATATATGATTTTTTTGTTGTTGTAATTTTTGCAATATATAGTACAAAATTTTGATTAAAGAGATTCTGAGTGAAGACAAGGAAAATAAGGACCTAAATCTTTTTCCTACAAGGCCGCTAAGGGATCGTGGTTAGCGATCTTGTCAAGAATTGTCAATTCAATTTTGTTGAATTAGGGCAAAACTAGGAAACCCTAGATTGTGTTTCTCTTGAGCTAATTAGGGAAAAGAGAGGTGCCAAAAAGCCTAACAAGAGATACCCTAAAGGGAGGGATGTCTCACTTACAAGAAAATGTTGTTATGCATAAAAGCCCTTTTTAACTCTTACCTTGGATGTCTTCGATAGCGCAAGACGAGAGAGACATAGATTCTTACCACAAAAGAAGATCAAAGAAGAAGAGAGAACCCTCTCGAGAATTATTTCCATTAGACAGGTCTTGCAAGATTAAGTATCAATCTCGAAAAACTAAGAAAATACCACATTGAAGCTTCTAGATGCCAAGAAGATAGGTGGGCATCACTTAGCCAAGATATGTTGGATAAGGTGACAACAACTTCCCACAGTTGTGGATCTGGATCCTATTATTCAACTTGTGGTTGAGATAAGGAAACC
This sequence comes from Larix kaempferi, assembly GCA_027924585.1. Taxonomy (NCBI): domain Eukaryota; kingdom Viridiplantae; phylum Streptophyta; class Pinopsida; order Pinales; family Pinaceae; genus Larix; species Larix kaempferi. The sequence goes on from BSBM01000338.1 coordinate 22,351,577, forward strand.
TAAGTTAGAATGCATAACGGATTAGTCAGTTTCTTATAACTGTGTAAGAGATCCTATATATCCATGTAAGCTCGTAGAGGCAAGATGAGAGTGGGTGCTCCAAGCAAGAGCTAGGGGCTCCAAGCCAGTTTTGGATGTTGTAATCTCATGTTGTTTTTGAGCAATAAGATGATGCTACCATTGTCCCGTGGATGTTTCTCCTTTAGGGTTTTACCACGTAAATTTTGTGTCTCCTTGTGTGATTGCTATTCTATGCATGTCTTGTGTTTCTATGCTTGCTGAACACTATCGAGTGGCTTCCGCTGCCCAACAAGTGGTATCAGAGCCACACAGTTGGAGATCTGTTTATTTGTGGAGTTCCAGTCACGAGGCAAGCATGACAAGTTCGTTGCATGTCTCAAAGGACACTTGTATCTCGTGAAGGTTGGAGGCATAAATAAACAAAGATTATGCAGAATGAGCTACGACTCTTTAATCTTTATTGATAAATGGAAGATCAACTAATGCAATTACAAACCAAATTTGAATGTGTATTTAAAGACTTATAGAAAACCTAAAAAATCTAACCTAGCTTTTGCATGCATGCAAAGCATGTTGTTGTATGTTTTATTAACTCAGCTTCTAAATAAGAACTAAAGCAAAAGCTAAAGCTAACATACGTAATTACTATTTCTAACACTCCCTCTTAATTACGATTGCTGACTACTGCAGCTTTTACAATGCATAAATTATCTCTATGAGTTTCAAAATTTTCTTTTGTCATTTGCTTTGTGAATATGTCATCCAATTGATCAATCGATTTACAATGCTCAACATGAACTTCACCATTGTTCACAAGTTCTCTTATGAAGCGATATCTGGTATCAATGTACTTGTTTTTCTGGTGAAAAACATGGTTCTTGGATATGTTGAAATGTTACCTAGGAAGTGTTGTTCACCTTGTGTTACCTTGGGGTGGACAAAGACTTTTTAAAAAGGTAACTCCCCTAGTCATTTATTAATAAAGTGAGTAAGTACTTTATAATTTTAACGTCACTTTATTAAAATGTAAAGTCATGGTTTATCCTAAGTTCACATTTAAAGAAAAGTCAAGTGGGTGATTAACTAAAAGGGGTGCTCGGTTTATTAAATGACATGAAGTGCACTAAATGTCATTTATTATTTATTTAATGAGCATTTATTGTGAACCCTTCATCTAATGTAATTTAGACCATTAGATTGAAAGTGGAAGTTACCATGAACAAAAGGGCTTGGGGGGAAGTAAACCTAATTCATTCTTCACATCCAAGAGAGGAGTTTTGGAGAGAAAGAAGAATAAGAGAAGAGAAGTCGATTTGGAGAGAAAGGAGATAAAACCCTACCACAGAAATCGAGGAGTGGCTGGGCACATTTACCAAGATATTTAACACAAATTCCTAGAATCCGTACAGCAGAAACTTGGCACAATTTTCAAGAAGGTACAGAGAATTTGTAAAGCAAAAATAAAGAGATTTCGTACAATAGAAATTGGGCACATTTTTCGGGACAACCATACAATATTTATTGTTGTCCGTATAGCACAAAAATCGAGGGAACAGGTTTTTTTTAATAGTCCGTACAACGTGATTTTCGAGGCAGAAAGGTACAGGTTTGGGACAGTCCGTACAGGCACATAAACCGAGGAATCAGTTCACACGTGTGAAGCCGTACTGCACAGTTTTCAAGGTGACCGTACAACACAATTTTCTAGGAATTCGTACATCAGTTTTTCAGTAAGATGCTCTCATAATTTTCAAGATGAAATGAAGGAGATAAGTACTCCTGTAATTTTTGTTTAAATTATCTGAAGAAATAAAATCTCTCTCTCAGTCAAGTTTTCCCTTCGGGGTTTTATCTTGGACCATTTGGTCAAAAATCTCTGTGTTATTTTTGTGTGGTTGGCTGATTTAAATTTCTGAGTATGAGTTTATTGGTTGAAAGTTAAAAATTTCTGAGTTGTTTATGTTGGAAAAAGAATCTGATGTGTTTCAGTTGAGTCATTGTTATGTTAAAAATGTGCATACTAGGGTTTGGGAATTAAACCATATGCAGAGAAGCTATCAAGCTTGAAACCAGGTTGGTGTTTGAAAACTTTCAGGATAGGGCGATCGTTGAATTGTTGTCACAATAGATTGTTGTTGGTCCTTTTTGTTTTTGTTGAAGACCTTCTAAAACTCTACGCAACCAGACTGCTTGACATACTGATGATTTTGCTGCGACATACTCTTTTTCTGCTGATGAAAGTTTCACAATGGGATGCTTGTTGAATGCCCATGAAATCACCCTTGGACCGAAGATGAAAAACATGACCGAAAGTGCTCTTCCTGTCGTCCAAACTTCCTTCAAAATCACTGTCAGTGAAACCTGTCAAATAATCATACACGGTGATTGAGTATAAAATTCCATAGTTGGAAGTCCCTGGAACATATCGTAAGATCCTTTTGCTAACTTGCCAATGCGAGTCTTTGGGGGACTCCATGAACTTAGAAATCAAGCTGATAGCATACATAATATTTGGTCTCGTAGCTTGTGAGATACATGATACTTACTACAAGTCTCTTAAATAGTGTTGGATCTACTTTCTGATCTAGGGATCTAAGATGAAATTAGGGATACCCAGATATGGGATCTAGGACTTGACACAATTCCCAAGGAGTGCGAATTGCCTTAGGTGGACTAGTGCCTTGATGGATGGGTTAATAGAGTCAAAAGAGATGTCAAATTGTAGATCGGGACACCTAGGATACAAATCAAGTGGGCTATTTGAGGTGTGATGGGTGGATCTTAATAGATCTAATATTACACGAAGTGACCCAAGTGGACAACTTTCCCCAAAACAATGAATGCTATCTCCAAGGCAGAACTTCACTAAGTGAGATACGAAATGTAGGTTTCAAGGTACACTCTTTCCAAATCCAATGGAATCTCAACTACCTGGGTTCTAGGAGTGGACAAACTCAAACACCCAAGGAGTGCGACTTTGCCCAAGGAGGGCTAAAATCATGATAAAGTGTGTCAAATCAAGTCCAATGGCTACCAAAATGTAGATCCAAGTAGTTTAGGCAAGTATTAGTGTGTATCTTGAAAATCATGGGCATCCAATGGCTAGATCTCCATAGATATGAGATTGAAAATGCATCACCAAATTGACCCAAGTGGGGCACAACCCTCAAAATAAGGAATGGGGCTCACAAGGCAAAAATGAACAAGGTGAAGCACTAGGGGTAGGTTATCAAGTGAGGAGAGTGTGGATCAAGTGGGATCTCACCTACCCATGTGTTAGATCTAACCCAACTAGTTTCTCCCAAGGGGTGCGATTTGCCTCAAGAGGGCTATTTTGCCTTGAAAAGTGTGTCAAATGGAACCCAATCACCACCAAACTATAGATCCGAATTGCCATGGATACTATAGAGGTGGGTTTTCAATATCTTTTCAAAGGCAAGGCTAGATCCAAGTAGATCTAAGAAAAACAAAAATGAGGGTTTTGATTTTAATGTAATTTTGACCAATGGGATGGATAGCAAGCGAAATCAATACGTACCTTGTAGATCTTACCTCAAAAGCTTGCGGCCTCTTAGCATATGGAGAATTCTTGCCCTAGTTACAATTCCAATCTTGATCCAAGTGTCTTAAACCAATAGCATCCAAACTCTAGGAGGAAATATGTTTCATGAAAACCTACAAATCAAACTACATCAAGTTAGATTTGGTTTACAAATCCATAAGATCTAAGCATGTCATATCAAGAAAGCAATCAATGGACAAAGCACAATTGAAAAACTCCCTCTCTATGAAGTCGATTTTCCCATGGGGTATGTGAGCAACCCCTACAATCTTCCCACAAAGCAATTCGATGAGCTAGCTTGAGCAATTCGGCCTCCCTCTCTTGAAGTCGATTTCACCTGAAAAGCAAACAATGTTTAGAAGCAAGATATCCAAGAACATATGCACGAGCAACCCAATGAAAGCCAAGAAGTAGATCTCCAAAATATTCTTTTCATTCCAAGTTTTCCAGATCCCAAAGGCGAGCTATACAATAGGGGGTCTCCTCCTTATATAGGATAATAAAGACCAAAACCCTAGATCTCAAAACCACTTTATGAAATGAGTGGTTGAGATTAAAAGATCTCAATACATAATCAATGGCTAATAATGAACCATAACAATATATCACATGGATCACTCAAAAGGTGATAATGTCATAGCTAAATGGTACAAAGTGAGGGTGATGTCATCCTCTAAAGGGGGCAAAATACAATGGGCCCACCTCATATGACTAGGACATGACTCATGAAGCACATGGTGGGGCTAGAAGGAATCAATGCTTGCTAGCTCATCCCCATGGCACAAGAAAATAATATAATATTTCCAAAATAATACAAATGATCAAATCTGTCCTCAAAATCTGTGAGAGACATGCAGTAAATGGCCTCCTGTGGCCTCTGTGGACCCCCCCAAATGATGAAAATTGGTTGGCAGATAGGGGGTTCACCCTGGAAGACCTATGTGAAAACCAAGTGCCAAAACCTTGCCTCAATTGCCAAAATAGAATTCCTCAGTGACCCTTTTATCGCATTTCTGGATTGCCTCGGTAACTGTGAAAGTGCTAAAACTGCCTCCTAGGGCACCTGCACTGTCAAACTGAGCCCACCAGGCTCTCCAGAAGGGGGGATAAATGGTAATATCAAGTGGCTGGACCACCCCCTCCTCATACAGCGCCCTAGGTGAACTGGCCTCTCATGGCCCCTGTTGCTCAGGTTGGGAAATCAGCCCCAAATTTGGTCAACAAGTGAAAAAATGCATATATCACTGTCAGAAGTGCCCGAAACTGAATGATAAGTGTCTCATTGGATCCAAAAGACCCAAATCTACTAAGAATGTGTACTCATACACCATGGGTTGCCTTGATGGGCTAGCTGTAGGGTCCACCATATATGGACAGTGCATAATATGATGATCTGAAGTAATAATAAAACCTGCTGAATTGCATCAATCATCATTTGAACCATATGTCCATCATATAGCATCATCATCAAGAGTATGTGGGTCCATACATCATCATCAATAAGCCTACATGGCCCACATCATCACGGATCCCAAGAAATGACCATAGTTAAACTAGGTTTGACTAGGTCAATATACAACCAAGGATAAATCATATAAATAGAGTAAGAGTCTAAGACATGTTCCTCTAATCATACTCACAGCTTAACTCAAAGCATAACATCATTTAGTGGCATTAATCATATTTGTTCATTCCGTTGTTATTTATATTTACTTGCACAATAGCTTAAATGACAAATTCACCCATTGGACATGGTCTAACTGCTAGCAAAGGATGAGGGCTAGGAACAAGGTTGGGCAAAAGGAATGAATTGTCTAAACCCAACTAAAAGACACTTTGGACTTGGAGAAAGGGGAAGCTGCAAAATCTGTGCTGGACAAAATAAACACGGGGAATGGCTGTGCCTTACAAATGGGTAAGTTGTTTAGAGAGTGCTTATTCAACTTAGGCATCATGTCTACATCACGCTGATCCAAGTTCATTAGGATCATTCAATTTCATTTCATGGCCTTTTTGACCTACATAACCCTTCGGATCTCAGGTGTACTGATAAGCACAACTAATCGCAGCTTGCATCCATGGCATGTTTGTATATATATAAGGTCAGCAATTGTTTAGATATAGAATTTAAGTACCATTGCTTTTTGGACCTTTTTGATACTCTTCGAGGAGTATTTTTAGCAGTTCATCGCTCTTGCCCTTTTTAGTTTCCATAAGTAGTACATGAGCTTTCAGTTTTAGCCAACAAAAACTTAAGTGACTAGGGGGAGTTCGTGCCAGTGCCAAACATCGGGGCAACCGACCAGAATGATTTAGGCCTACAATCCAACTTACCAAAGACAAGTTTTGTCACCAACTCAGAGCTGAGCCACTAAACATACAGGGATGCGGTCCAAACACAGAGGTAGAAAAAGGGGAAGTCCTCAATATCAGAAAGTCAAGTAAGACAAGTCATGGGTTAAAGCGAAATAGGAAAGTCATGGATGGGTGGAGTCAAGTGAAAGTGGAGCCTAAGCTAGCAGACAAATGGTGTCAAGAAAGACCATATCTATGCAAGGTAGTAAACCAGTGAGTTTTGTCAAACAATCTAAATGTGCAGATAATCTAAGCTCTGGAATGTGCAGATATCTGCTAAGCAAGAATAGTAGCCCTGCTACTATGGTGTGATAACAGCTACGAAAAATATTTGGTGTGAACTGGAATCGTTGGTGTCCGTTCCCTTCGGAGATCTGCCTGGCAAATATGCTATTACTGCCTGGGCTGATAATCTGGCTGACAAGGGAGACTGCGGCCAATCCAGCTGGGTCAAAGTCTGGATTAAACAAATGTTTGAGGTTGCACAAAGTCTGGTGGAAGGGTGTAGCGATCAAGGTGCAGCCGCGTGAGGTGGCGCTGCAGGTGTTGAAGTGTCATTTGTTGTTGTTACCAGAGATTCTGCTAACAGGTCGTGGATGTCTCATGGGTGTCAAATGCAGTGCTGGCTGCTATTGTTTGTTCGAGTTTGGAAGAGGTCGATGTGTTGGGATGTGACAACCAATTGACGGTTTAGGTGAAGGTGGTTTCACTAACGGTATAATCCATTATCGGTTATGTGTAACTAAAGAAGAAGGATTGCTTAAATATGTGGCCCATTGAGGCAGATATTGAGCTAGGGCTTTGTTGATGTATTTGTAACTTCGGAATGTATTTCACCTATGTATATTGTACTCCTGTAGAGATGTTATTATTCCTCTATACGGAAGTGTCGTCATTTGTATTGACAAGTGTCGCAAGTGTCGCAACTTGCATGTGATGGGTTATTAGACCACCAAGTGTGGGGTCGGCCCTGATTAGTATAACCATGGGTTATTAGACTGAGTTAGACAACTCGACCTGCTAGGTTATTTGGCAGGTCAGGTCATGTATAAATAGAGTGCGGGAGGCACTCTATTTTATCATCTCATTATTCACTTCTACACTACTCGGAAAGTGGCGCACTAGTGGAGGAGGAGGTTCAGCTACTAGGAGGACTATCTCTATGTACTTGGGTTGTATCATTGTTCTTTCTATCTCTGAGGAAGTTGTGGGGTTTGTCACCTTTATGGTTTTCCCGAGTGAAACTCTGTGTGTCTATTGTCCCATGTGATTACTTGGTGTGATTGATATGCATTGTTATACTTGATATGCTGTACATGTTATTATCTCAGTGAAGATACTAGAGTATATTGAATTAATGCTAAAAAATTAACATGGTATCAGAGCTAACCTGAGAAGAAGACACTGTGCAGTTGCGGAAACTAGGGTTTCCTTTTTATTGGGTTTCTCTCCACATATATTGAAAGGCAGTAGGGTATATTGACTCTCCTCAGCAAGGCGCATCTTTCTGTCCAATTAGAACTCAATTCCGGGCACTTTCACTTTTGGCCCTAAACATTAGGGTTTCCACAAAAATAAGAATTTCTAAAATCCGAGGACATAGCTGGAAGCTCCTTGGAAAAATCGAAGTTTAGAGCTTTGGATCGAGATTTTTGGTTGGGTGAAGCTCCGGGAAACTCAAACCCTAATTCAGGGTCCTACCTAGTGAATTCGGGAGATTGAAAAGCATTTCTGAAGGGTGAAACTTTGCAGTTTTCAATTTTTGAGTATACCAGGCTGATAAACTTATCAAGGCGCATCTTTCTATCCTTTCAGAAAGTTAAAATTCACATTTTGAATTTTTAGGGTTTCTCCGACAAACCCTAATCCAGCACCAGATCCAAATTTCTGCAAATCAAGTGGTAAGACCTAAATCTTTTCTATTTCCATTTGAAGTACTCTTTAAGATGTCTCACCACACCAAGCTTGAGGATAAGCTTGAAGGGGCTGATAACTTCCAAGCATGGAAGTATATGATTGGGTTAATCCTGGAAGAAAATGAATTGGACACCTACATAAGTTCTGAGGTCCCTGTCCCAGAGGAAGAAGAGGCTAAGGCCTTACATAAGAAGAACTTGGTCAAGGCAAAGAGGATCATTGCTGATTCTATCAAAGACCATCTCATACCACATGTATTATCTCTAAAGACAACCAAGGAGATGTTTGATTCCCTAACCAAACTATTTGAAGGGAAGAACATAGATCGGAAGATGACTCTGCGGAACCAGTTGAAAGGGGTAAAGCTTCAGAATGGAGAGACCATTCAATGTTATTTTTCTAAGGTCTCTCAGATCAAGGAACAACTTGAAGCTGTGGATGAAGTAGTGGACAATGGTGAAGTTGTCATGACCACATTGAATGGCCTACCTAGGTCATGGGACTCCTTCATCCAAGGAATCTGTGCAAGAAGGAAGTTGATCTCATTCAGTAGACTATGGGAGGAATGCTCACAAGAAGAAGCAAGGTTTGTGGCTCGAGAAGAAAAGATGGGGAATGAAGATCAAGCTCTCATAGCACACACCAAGGGAAGCAAGTTTAACCAGGAGAGATCTCATAACAAGAAACATTCTCACCTTCATCACAAGGAGAAAGATCTATTTCATGTTCGATGTTTCGATTGCAATGAAGTGGGACACTTTGCTTCAAATTGTCCCAAGAAGAAGAAAGATAACAACAACAAATTCAACAAGAAGAAGAGGTACAACAAGAAGAGGTTTCATGCTCATGCTGCTAAGGATGATGAACCTCCCAAGAAGAAGGCTAGGGCAGAAAGTGATACTTCATCAAGTGAAGATGAATATGTTCTAATCTCTGCTCTCACAGGTACTATCTCCTATGGATGTAATGATTGGCTTATTGATAGTGGGGCTTCCAAACACATGACTGGGTTTAAAGAATCTTTTGTAAATCTATCTGAACATGAGTCACCCCATAAAGTGAAACTTGTGGATGACTATCAATGTCCTATCAAGGGAAGTGGTGAAGATTCCTACAACCTTGTCTCTGGGAAGTCCTTGAAGATGAAAGATGTTCTATATGTACCTGGGCTCAAAAAGAACCAACTCTCCATATCTGCATTGGATGCAAAAGGCATGAGGGTTGCATTCGTAGATGGCCAAGTCTTAATGTGGCCAAAGGGTAAAACTATAGATGATGCAGTAGTGATTGGAGAGCAAGAGGGAGGATTGTACAAATTGAAGGGACAACCTGAACATGCCATGGTACATGAATCCATGGAACCAAGTGAATTTTGGCATAGAAGGCTTGCACATGTGCACTATAGCGCACTACCAATTGCAAGCAAAGTTGTAGAAGGTCTTCCTGAAATCAAGACAAAGCTTGAAGGTGTTTGCAAAGGATGTGCAAAAGGAAAGAAAATTAAGAAGGAATTTCCAAGCAGTGAAAGCAAAGCTAAATAAATCTTGGAAATTATCCACTTCGATGTCATCTAGTTCTCTTAGTGGGTATGTATACTATGTCTCTTTCATTGATGATTTATCTAGGAGTACTTGGGGTTTATTTCTTGAAGAACAAAGTTGAAGTGTTTGATAAGTTCAAGGAGTTCAAAGCCTTGATGGAAAATCAAACTGATAAAAAGATCAAGACATTCAGTTTAGACAATGGCGGAGAATTCACTTAAGTGATTTCAAGAAGTTATGCAGTGATTCAGGGATTAAGAGGGAGTTGACCGTTCCCTACAATCCACAACAGAATGGAGTTGCAGAAAGGAAGAATAGAACAATCATGGAAGCAGCACGGGCAATGCTGCATGACTAGGATATGCCTATGCATCTTTGGGCAGAAGCCGCTAGGACAACTGTATATGTGCAAAATACAACACCACACAAGATATTGGACAACAAGACACTAGAAGAAGTATTCTCTGGTAAGAAACCTGAAGTCAGCCATCTTAGAATATTTGGTTGTCCAGTATATACACATGTTCCAAAGGAAAAGAGGACGAAGCTAGATCCTTCAGGAAAGAAAAGCATCTTTGTGGGGTACAGTGAAAGCTCGAAGGCTTACAGAATATACTTTGCAGGGTTCAAGAAAATTGATGTCAGCAGGGATGTAACATTTGATAAGGACTCAGCTTATATCAAATCAAAGAATGCACCTATTGAAGATCATGAAGAACCAAAGGAAAACAGATTTCAAGACACCATCATGACTGAATCAATTTCAGAAGCAGATCGAGAAGTTGAAGATCCGCAAAAACCTGTAGATCCACCCCGTGAGAAGAACTCTCACAAGAGGAAACCTGCATGGGCTAGAGAGCTCATTCAAGATGCAGAATGATATGGCATTCCAGAAGAAGAACACAGAGAAAGGAAGAGAACTAGATCACATACCAGTTATGTTGCCCTACTCTGTGATATTATGAACAAAGAACATTCCAGTTATGAAGAAGCAGCGGAAAAGAAAGAATGGAAGGATGCCATGGTCGAGGAATACCAGTTGATCATGAAGAATGATGTTTGGGATGTAGTCCCAAGACCTGAAGGGATGTCGGTTGTGACCTCCAAATGGATCTGTTATCACCTAAACTGTAGTTACTCCTGTGGATGTATCCATTAATGGATGGAAATAGGGAAGGGCAACTCAAAAGGTGCAACCACGATCACCTTGACCTCCAATAGATGGTTTTCACGCCAATCGAGGCAAGCTTCGCTTTATGTTATCTAACCCAGACAACAAAGGGGGAGACCTGTTATCACATATATAGTAGCCGGGCTACCATACATTATTTTTCTCATTCCAGTACACTATTCAGCCAGTTCCCTTGCATTTGAGATGCTGAGATGAGCATCTATATTGGATCACTATCAGATTGTGGACAGCGGTTATACTCCCCATGCCATGACTGAGTTTCAGGACACTCAGAGAGATGCCCGATATAGCCATTATACCATTTGTACAGAGCAGTCAGTAGTGCCCAGAGTTACAGCAGCAGTTCCAGAGGACAGATGATGGTACAGGTTGATGTGCATTCAGGTATATGACTCAGCAGGTATATTATTGTGTTATGGTTAGATTGCTTTTATACTTATTCTTATAGCATGTCTTAGCACTTAGTGTCATGATCTGGCGATCATATAGATACATGGACCTGGTTGACCTATTATTTATATTATATTGTCCCTACTCAGACTTAGAAGTTCACTATTCATACTCATTGGTACATACCCTCCTTAGGGAGAATAGAGGTGATCATTACACCACACTCTGGCTTGCTAGTGTTGGATCCATCATTTCATTTGTCTTCATCCATCCGTGGCCTACCTTTTAGATTATCACCCTGACTTACTACTTGACTAGTGACATGGAGGACCTTTCCCCACTGTAGCCTCTGTATTGGATGAGCTTCCCCGTTTATTGTGTCTCGGCTCTGAGTTGGTGACAAAACTTACCTATGGTGAGTTGGAGTTCCTTGTGAATTCCCCCTAGTCACTAAAGTTGTGTTGGCTAAACCTGAAACTTTTAGTGCTGCCATCAATACAAAATCTGGAAAATGAAATGCTATATCTTGTATGAAAAGCCCATTCATGCAATGTGTTTCTAAACACACATGAATGAGAGGCACGCCAAATGAACATGGCAATAAAAATAAAATGTTATATCTTGTGGAAAATAAATACCTAGGTAAACAAGCTGTCCATGACACACCTAGAAGTGCTCAGGTAAACAAGTGCCTTAAAAACACACCTGCAGCAGAAAGCCTAAAGAAAAATGTAAATCTATGCAATGTGTTTATAAACACACATAGATCAAGGCTATGGAAAATTCAGGCCCAAAAAGCAATGAAACTTAAAAGCTATATCTAAACAATTGCTGGCCTTATTTGTATTATGGATTGTGCGCATCTGTGAAGGTGAATAAACCCTCTTTAAACAACTCATCCATTTGTGAGACACCGCCATTCCCTGTGTTATTGCTCATTCAGTATATACTATGGTGTATTCCCTTTCCCTTGCCAAAGTGTCACAAAGTCAAGACAGTTGAGTCATCCCATAGCCTAGCCATTTAATTTAGCCTTCACCCTTCACTAGCAAATTGATCACAACTATGAAGTGAGTATGATCCTGAAAGTCTAGTCTGAGTAATAATAATAATTAACGACACTATATATTTGGATGTAGATCGCCAGTTATGATCATTATGTGTTATAATTGCTATTTGAATAAGTTGTAGAGCATGTATTAACCTTGACACTTTTCAGTAGCCTTGGATGATGGTCTGAGTTATATTTGGTCTTGGTTAGACCTAGTTTGACTATGGAGGACCATGGGACATGAGATGTTGGACCTTATGATGATATGGATAGATGATATATGGTCTATGTACACATACAGGATGATTCTATGCAGCAGCTACAGGGTTATGATGATGATTCTTGGGATACAGCAGTGTTTGGTCATTTACAGATCATTATTATTGGCCTTGTTCCGATACATTGGATATTTATTTTGATCATGCAGAGATTCATATGGTGTATGAGTACACATCTTGGATGGATTTGGACCTTCTGAGTCCAATGGGACAGTTTGTTTTCAGTTCCGGGCACTTACAGTGATGATTTAGCCTCAGTAGGCTGTCCTAGTGCAGTTTTGGTCTGTTGGAGGCCCTGTCGGAGCAGAGATGACTTTTATCCGGTTGACCTAGGGCGCTGATGATGGAGGGGGTGGTCCAGCCACTTGTTTTTACCATATTACCCCCCTCCCGGATACATTGGTGCCCTCACCTTGACAGCGCCATCACTCCAGGAGGCTGTTTGGGCAGTTTCACGCTTCCCGAGGCATTTCAGGATTGGTAGAAATGGCTATTGAGGAAATCGATTTGGGCTACTGAGGCAAAGTTATGGCATGGGATGATCAGTGATGATAGATCGGGACCTTCCACACCTCCTCCTGCAGTTTCAGCTTCATCGGGGCCCGCATCCATCACTTATGGCATTTTCTGTGGATTTTTGAGGTCTTGTGAGGACCACGACTTCACCTTGGAGGCACGATTTGGTATATTCATGATTATTTATTGGTTATTGTGCCATGGGGATTGACCAAGGAGGGATAAAATTACCCCTTGGACCCACCATGAGCTTCTTATGATATTTTGTCATCATGATTTGGTGGGATTCCCCTCTCCTAGGGCGACTTTGTCCACTTATGTTATATTTTATGTGTGATCCATGTATTATATTGTTGAGCTCATCTCAACCATTGATTAGACATTTGTATCTTTTAATCTTAGCCACTCATTCAAAAAGTGGTTAGGGTTTTGGTGCCTCTCCTTCCTATTTAAAGGAGAGAGCCTCTCATTGTAAAGGGACTTTTGGCTCTGGATTATTGGAATAGAAAATTATTATTGCATCTATTTCCAATGTTGTGGTGAATGTTGTTGGTGTTCGTTCGTTGGTTCTTCCTTTGCACTGAGTTATTGGAGATCTTGTTTGCCATATCTTTTGTACCACGATTTTGCATCTACAGGTGGAGGCCGATTTGCTTGGAGGAGGAGGTATTGGTAGGGGAAGACTCTCCCTACTTCTTCTTTGGAGCTCTTCGTTGGTAACAGGGAGTATTACTGTCCCAGGACCTTCTATTTCATGTTACTATTTGCATTTCTCTTGTATTTCTTCCATACTTGCTCTTACTGATTGAATCTTTATTCCTTGGTTTGACAGGTAGAGGAAGGCGCACTTGTGGACTTGGGCATCAAATTGGCAAGCAAATCAACAATCTCTCATTTGATCTCTGCGGGAATCTTCCTCAACATCAAGGCATCTCATCCACATCATTCAGGTATGATCTCAAGGTAAGTTCTATCTCCATAGTCTATCCAATTGTCAAAAACATTTAAAACCCTAATTAATTAAAACCCCAATTTTGCATTTTCTTAGATCTACTGAGATCTAGTGGGTTGTTGGGCATGATATTGAAAACCCACCTCTATAGCATCCACGGCATCCCGGATCTATAGTTTGGTGAGGATTGGCTTCCGTTTGACCCCTCTCCCAAGCCAACTTAGCTTCTCCCAAGGAAGGCGCACTTCACTGTTTGAGCAAGTTGACCTAGATCTAGAACATGGGTGTTTGAGATTCCACTTGATTTGACATCTACACATCAAATAACATACACCCAGGTTGTCCCTTTCTTGAAATTTACCTTGTGGGCCCCATTCCACATTTTAAGGGATTTAATCCCCATTTTGGACCACTTGGAACACTTAAACTCAGATCTACAAAGATCTAACCAGTGGATTGCCACGAAATTATAGATCCATACTCCTACTTGACTGATCTACCCGGATCTAAGATTTGGATGCCATCCGACATGATTTGACCCACCTAAACCCAAATTGAAGCCTCCTTAGGTAAAGTCGCACCACCTTGGAGAAGTGAGTTCACTCACTTCGAGGAACTGGGTACTTGAGATTCTTGCAGATCCAGAACCAGAATAATTCAAAACCTAGGTCTAGACTGTCACTTTGTCAAATCTTGCCTTGGGGACTGCATTCCTTGTTTTAAGGGATTGTGGTCCACTTGGGTCAAACCTAGATCTAGACACATTTAACCATCAAGACCTATACTGTCCACTTATCTCATGTTGTAGGAGTCCTAAACCATAAGTCAACCCCACTTTGACTCCACTTCCCAATTCCCAAGGCACTGGTTTATCTCCAAGACAACCCAACTCTCCTAGATTGTTGGATTGACTTGTGGTTTGACTTTTGCATGGTGAACTATACCCTTAAAGCTATCATGAATCATGGTCAAGCTTGTCTTATGTACTAGTTAGCCCCAATACATCCCTCAAAACTATCCTGCATTGGACACAGTTCCCAAGGCAGTGGATCTTTTGACATTGACCTAGTACCATCATCCTAGATCTCACTTCAAACATTATAAGTCACTCTCACATCAACTATGAACCAAAGCTACATCTATTGAACCCCTCACTTGGCTTGTGACTTCATCCTTAGGTCTAGGATAAACCATACACCTAACTTCACTTAGAAATACCCTGATTTGGTGTCTTGGTTTTGATCTCTCCTGTCGGGAGTTGATCGGGTCTCCCCCTTTGTTGTCTGGGCTAGATAACATAAAGTGAAGGTTGCCTCGACTGGCGTGACAACCATATATTGGAGGTCGAGGTGATCGTGGTTGCACCTTTGAGTTGCCCTTCCCTATTGCTATCCATGACTGGATCCATCCATAGGGGTAACTACATCTTAGGTGATAACAAGACCCGATCTGGTCCCGACGGGAGAGATCAAAACCAAGACACCAAATCAAGTTAATTGTAAGTGAAGTAAGGTGTATGGTTTATCCTAGACCTAAGGATGAAGTCACAAGACAAGTGAGGGGTTCAATGAGTATAGCTTTGGTTCATTATTGATGTGAGAGTGACTTATAATATTTTAAATGGGATCCAGGATTGAAGTACTAGTTCAATGTGAAAAAATCCACTGCCTTGGGAACCGTGTCCAATGCAGGGTAGTTTAGGGGTTGAATGGGGGCTAACTAGTACAAGTGACAAGCTTGATCATGAAGTATGATGACATCAAAGGGTTTAGTCCACCAAACACGGATCAAACCACACGATAATCCAACAATCTAGGAAAGTCGAATTGACTAGGAGAGAGATTAGTGCCTTGGGAATTGGGATAATGGAGTCAAAGTGAAGTTAACTTGTGGTTGATGACTCCTATTGCATGAGACAAGTGGGCAATTAAAGGTTTGATGGAGGAGTAAGTCTAGATCTAAAGTTTCAAGGTTTGACCAAAGTGGACCACAATCCCTTAAAACAAGGAATGCTATCCCCAAGGCAAGATTTGATGAAGTGACCAACTAGACCTAGGTTTTGAGTTATGCCAGTTCCAAATCCACTAAAATCTCATGTACCCACATTCTAGAAGTGGACCAACTCCAATCTCCAAGGGAGTGCGACTTTGCCCAATGAGGGTAAAAATGGGGATAAATGGATCAAGACAAGTCCAATGACATCCAAAATTTAGATCCAAGTAGGTTGATCAAGTGAGAGTATGGATCTACAATCTCAAGGCAATCCGATGGTTAGATCTTACTAGATCTGAGTTTTAAGATACCAAGTGGTCCAAAAATGGGATTAAATCCCTTAAAACATGGAATAGGGCCCACAAGGTAGAAATAAAAAAAGTGACAGTGTAGGGGTAGGTTATTGGATCTGTAGATTATGAATCAAGTGGAATCTCAATTGCCCATCAACTAGATCTAGGGTAACTCACCTTCCCCAAGGAGTGCGACCTCACTTGGAGAGGCTAAGTTGGCTTGGGAAGGGGATCAAATGGAGGCCAATCCTCACCAAACTATAGATCCGGGATGCCGTGGATACCATAGAGGTGGGTTTTCAATATTATACCCATGAAGCCACATATCGTAGTAGATCTGAGAAAATGTAAAATGGGGGTTTTGATTAATTAGGGTTTGAAATATTTTAGACAAGTGGATAGATCATGGAGATAGAGATTACCTTGAGATCATACCTGAGTGATGAAGAGAGATGCCTTGATGTTGAGGAAGATTCCTGTTATCACCTAAACTGTAGTTACCCCTATGGATGTATCCAGTCATGGATGGCAATAGGGAAGGGCAACTCAAAAGGTGCAACCACGATCACCTCGACCTCCAATGTATGGTTGTCACGCCAGTCGAGGCAACCTTCGCTTTATGTTATCTAGCCCAGACAACAAAGGGGGAGACCCGATCTACTCCTGACAGGAGAGATCAAAACCAAGACACCAAATCAGGGTATTTCTAAGTGAAGTTAGGTGTATGGTTTATCCTAGACCTAAGGATGAAGTCACAAGCCAAGTGAGGGGTTCAATAGGTGTAGCTTTGGTTCATAGTTGATGTAAGAGTGACTTATAATGTTTGTAGTGAGATCTAGGGCTAGTGTACTAGTTCAATGTCAGAAGATCCACTGCCTTGGGAACCGTGTCCAATGCAGGGTAGTTAAGGGTTGTATTGGGGCTAACTAGTACAGATGACAAGCTTGACCATGATACATGATAGCTTCAAGGGTTTAGTTCACCATGCATAGGTCAATCCACAAGTCAATCCAACAATCTAGGAAAGTCGAATTAACTTGGAGAGAAACCAGTGCCTTGGGAATTGGGAAGTGGAGTCAAAGTAGGGTTGACTTGTGGTTTAGGACTCCTAGTACATGGGACAAGTAGGCAATAGAGGTCTTGATGGATGAATGTATCTAGATCTAGGTTTGACCCAAGTGGACCACAATCCCTTAAAACAAGGAATGCTATCCCCAAGGCAAGATTTGACAAAGTGATAGTCTAGACCTAGGTTTTGAATTATTCCGGTTCCAAATCTCCAACAATCTCAAGTACCCACGTCCTGGAAGTGAGTCAACTCACTTCTCCAAGGTGGTGCGACTTTGCCCAAGGAGGCTAAAAATGAGGGTTAGGTAGGTCAAGACAAGTCGGATGGCATCCAAACTTTAGATCCGGGTAGGTTAGTCAAGTAGGAGTATGGATCTATAATTTCGTGGCAATCCAACGGCTAGATCTTAGTAGATCTGAGTTTAGGTGTTCCAAGTGGTCCAAAATGGGGATTAAATCCCTTAAAATGTGGAGTAGGGCCCACAAGGTGAATTTCAGAAAAGTAACAATCTGGGTGTATGTTATTGGATGTGTAGATGACAAATCAAGTGGAATCTCAAACACCCACCACCTAGATCTAGGTCAACTTGCTCAAACTAGGAAGTGCGCCTTGCTTGGGAGAAGCTAGGTTGGCTTGGGAGGGGGGTCAAACGGAAGCCAATCCTCACCAAACTATAGATCCAGGATGCCGTGGATGCTATAGAGGTGGGTTTTCAATATTATGCCCAACAACCCACTAGCTCTAAGTAGATCTGAAAAAATGTAAAATGGGGTTTTGAAGTATTTAGGGTTTTTAAATATTTTAGACAATTGCATAGATCATGGAGATAGAACTTACCTTGAGATGATACCTGAGTGATGTGGATGAGATGCCTTGATGTTGAGGAAGATTCCCACAGAGATCAAATGAGAGATTGTTGATTTTGCTTGCCGAAATGATGCCTTAGTCCACACGTGCGACCTCCTCTACCTGTCAAACCAAGGAATAGCGATTCAATCAGTAAGATCAAGCATGGAGGAAATACAAGAGAAATGCAACAGTAACATGAAATAGAAGGTCCTGGGACAGTAATACTCCTTGTTACCAACGAATAGATCCAAAGAAGAAGTAGGGAGAGTCTTCCCCTACCAATACTTCCTCCTCAAAGCAAATCGGCCTCCCCCTGTAGATGCAAAAATCGTGGTACAAAATATATGGCAAACAAGATCTCCAATAACTCAGTGCAAAGGGAGAACCAACGAATGAACACCAAAAACATTCACAACAACACTGGAGATAGATGCAATAATAATTTTCTATTCCAATAATCCAGAGCCAAAAGTCCCCTTTACAATGAGAGGCTATCTCCTTTAAATAGGAAGGAGAGGCACCAAACCCTAACCACTTTTTGAATGAGTGGCTAAGATTAGAAGATACAAATGTCTAATCAATGGTTGAGATGAGCTCAACAATAAATACATGGATCACCAATAAAATATTATGTAAGTGGACAAAATCACCCTATAAGAGGGGAATCCCACCAAATCATGATGACAAAATATCATAAGAGGCTTATGGTGGGTCCAAGGGGTAATTTTATCCCTCCTTGGTCAATCCCCATAACACAATAAATATAAAATAATCATCAAAGTACCAAATCGTGCCTCCATGGTCAAGTCGTGGTCCTCAAAAGACCTCATAAATCCATAGAAAGAGCCATAAGTGATGGATGCGGGCCCCGATGAAGCTGAAACTGCTGGAGAAGGTGTGGAAGACCCCGATCTATCATCACTGATCATCCCATGCCATAACTTTGCCTCAGTAGCCCAAATCGATTTCCTCAATAGCCATTTCTACCAATCCTGAAATGCCTCAGGAAGCGTGAAACTGCCCCAAACAGCCTCCTGGAGTGCCTGCGCTGTCAAGGTGAGGGGACCAGTGTGTCCGAGAGGGGGGGTAATATGGTAAAAACAAGTGGCTGGACCACCCCCTCCATCATCAGCGCCCTAGGTCAACTGGATAAAAATCACATCTGCTCCGACAGGGCCTCCGATAGACCAAAACTGCACTGGGACAGCCTACAGAGGCTCAATCATCACTGTAAGTGCCCGGAACTGAAAACAAACTTTCCCACTGGACTCAGAAGGTCCAAATCTATCCAAGATGTGTACTCATACACCATATGAGTCTCTGCATGATCAAAAATAAATATCCAATATACCGGAACAAGGCCAATAATAATGATCTGTAAATGACCAAACATTGCTGTAACCCAAGAATCATCATCATAACCCTGTATCTGCTGCATAGAATCATCATGTATGTGTACATAGTCCATATATCATCTATCCATATGATCATAAAGGTCTAACATTTCATGTCCCATGGTCCGCCATGGTCAAACTAGGTCTAACCAAGACCAAATATAACTCAGACCATCATCCAAAGCTGCTGCAAAGTGTCAAGGTTAATACATGCTCTACAACTTATTCAAATAGCAATTATAACACATAATGATCATAACTGGCGATCTAAATCCAAATATATAGTGTCGTTAATTATTATTATTACTCAGACTAGACTTTCAGGATCATACTCACTTCATAGCTGTGATCAATTTGCTAGTGAAGGGTGAAGGCTAAATTAACTGGCTAGGCTAAGGGATGACTTGACTGACTTGACTTTGTGACACTTTGGCAAGGGAAAGGGAATACACACCATAGTATATACTGAATGAGCAATAACACCAGGGAATGGCGGTGTCTCACAATGGATGAGTTGTTTAAAGAGGGTTTATTCACCTTCACAGATGCGCACAATCCATAATACAAATAAGGCTAGCAATTGTTTAGATATAGCATTTAAGTTCCATTGCTTTTTGGGCCTGAAGTTTCCATAGCCTTGATCTATGTGTGTTTACAAAACACATTGCATAGATTTACATTTTTTCTTTAGGCTTTCTGCTGCAGGTGTGTTTTTAAGGCACTTGTTTACCTGAGCACTTCTAGGTGTGTCATGGACAGCTTGTTTACCTAGGTATTTATTTTCCAAAAAGATATAACATTTTATTTTCATAAGCCCACTTTCATTTGGCATGCCTTTCATTCATGTGTGTTTAGAAACACATTGCATGAATGGGCTTTTCATACAAGATATAGCATTTAATTTTTCCAGATTTTGTATTCATGGCAGCACCAAAAGTTTCAGGTTTAGCCAACACAACTTTAGTGACTAGGGGGAATTCACAAGGAACTCCAACTCACCATAGGTAAGTTTTGTCACCAACTCAGAGCCGAGACACAATAAACAGGAAGCTCATCCAATACATAGGCTACAGTGGGGGAAAGATCCTCCATGTCACTAGTAAAGTAGTAAGTCAGGGTGATAAACTAAAAGGTAGGCCATGGATGGATGGAGACAATGAATGGTGGAACCGACACTAGCAAGCCAAGGTATGGTTGAATTATCACCTCTATTCTCCCTAGGTAGGGTAAAACCAATGAGTATGAATAGTGAACTTCTAAGTCTGAGTAGGGACAATATAATATATATAATAGATCAACCAGGTCCAAATATCTATATGATCGCCAGATCATGACACTAAGTGCTAAGACATGCTATAAGAATAAGTATAAAAGCAATCTAACCATAACACCATGATATACCTGCTGAGTCATATACCTGAAAGCTCATCAACCTGTACCATCATCTGTCCTCTGAGACTGCTGCTGCAACTCTGGGCACTACTGACTGCTCTGTACCAATGGTATAATGACTACATCGGTCATCTCTCTGAGTGTCCTGAGACTCAGTCATGGCATGGGGAATACAACTGTTGTCCACAATCTGATAGTGATCCAATATAGATGCTCATCTCAGCATGTCAAATGTAAGGGAATTGGCTGAATAGTGTACTGGAATCAGAAAAATAATATATGGGTAGCCCGGCTACTATGTATGTGATAACAATTCCTGCAGAGATCAAATGAGAAATTATTGATTTTGCTTGCCAAATTGATGCCCTAGCCCACAAGTGCGCCCTCCTCTACCTGTCAATCCAAGGAAAATCGATTTCAATCAGAGAGGTCAAGTATGGAGGAAATACAAGTAAAATGCAATGATAACATGAAATAGAAGGTCTTGGGATAGTAACACTCCCTGTTACCAACGAAGAGATCCAAAGAAGAAGTAGGGAGAGTCTTCCCCTACCAATACTTCCTCCTCAAAGCAAATCGACCTCCACCTGTAGATGCAAGAAACGTGGTACAAAAGATATGGCAAAACAAGATTTCCAATAACTCAGTGCAAAGGAAGAACCAACGAACGAACACCCAAAAAATTCACCACAACACTGGAGATAGATGCAATAATAATTTTCTATTCCAATAATCCAGAGCCACCAGTCCCCTTACAATGAGAAGTTCTCTCCTTTAAATAGGAAGAGGAGAGGCATCAAAATCCTAACCACTTTTTGAATGAGTGGCTTAGATTAAAATATACAAATGTCTAATCAATGGTTGAGATGAGCTCAACAATAAAATACATGGATCACTAATAAAATATAACATAAGTGGACAATTGCCCTAGGAGAGGGGAATCCCTCCACACCATGATGACAAAATATAACAAGAAGCTTATGGTGGGTCCAAGGGGTAATTTTAGCCACCCTTGGTCAATCCCCATAGCACAATAATAATAAAATAGTCATCAATATACCAAATCATGCCTCTATGGACAAATCGTGGGCCTTAAGAGGCCTCAGAAATCATCAGAAAATGCCATAGGTGATAGATGCGGGTCTCGATGAAGCTGAAACTACTGGAGATGTGGAAGACATCAATCCATCATCACTGATCATCCCATGCAAGACATTTCCCCAGTAGCCCAAATCGAATTCCTCAATATCCATTTCTACCAATCCTGAAATGCCTCGTGAAGCGTGAAACTGCCCCAAACTGCCTCCTGGAGTGCCTGCACTGTCAAGCTGAGGGCACCAGTGTGTCCGGGAGGGGGGGTAATATGGTAAAACCAAGTGGCTGGACCACCCCCTCCGAATCACAACGCCTAGGTCAACCAAAGAAAAATCCTCTCTACTCTGACAGGGTCTCCGACAGACCAAAACTGCACTGGGTTAGCCTACTGAGGCTCAATCATCACTGCAAGTGCCAGAAACTGAAAACAAACTGTCTCATTGGACTCAGAACGTCCAAATCCATCCAAGATGAGTACTCGACACCATATGAGTCTCTACATGATCATATAATATATCCAATATACAGGAACAGGTGAAATAATAATAATCTGTAAATGATCAAATAATGTTGTAAACCATGAATCATCATCATAAACCTGTATCTGATGCATAGAATCATCATGTACATGTACATAGACCATATATTGTCTATCCATATCATCACAATGTCCAACCATCTCATGTCCTATGGTTGACCTTGGTCAAACTAGGTTTGACCAAGTCAACATGACCAAATATAACTCAGACCATCATCAGAAGTTGCTGCAAAGTGTCAAAGGTTAATGCATGCTCTACAACTTATTCAAATAACAATTATAACACAAAGTAATCATTACTGGCGATCTAAATCCAAATATATAATGTCATTAATTATTATTATTACTCAGGCTAGACTTTCAAGACCATACTCACTTCGTAGCTGTGATCAATTTGCTAGTGAAGGGTGAAGGTTAAAATAACAGGCTAGGCTAAGAGATGACTTGACTGACTTAACTTTGTGACACTTTGGCAAAGGGAAAGGGAATGAATACACACCATAGTATATACTGAATGAGCAACAACACAGGGAATAGCAGTGTCTCACAAATGGATAAGTTGTTCAAAGAGGGTTTATTCACCTTTAACAGATGCGCACAATCCATAATACAAAGAAGGCCAGCAATAATTTAGATATAGCATTTAAGTTCCATTGATTTTTGGGCCTAAAGTTTCCATAGCCTTTGATCTATGTGTGTTTATAAACACATTGCATAGATTTACATTTATTTGAGGCTTCCTGCTGCAGATGTGTTTTTAAGGCACTTGTTTACCTGAGCACTTCTAGGTGTGTCACAGACAGCTTGTTTGCCTAGGTATTTATATTTCCCAAAGATATAACATTTTATTTTCATGGCCATTTTCATTTGGCATTCCTTTCATTCATGTGTGTTTAGAAACACATTGCATGAATGGGATTTTCATACAAGATATAGCATTTCATTTTCCAGATTTTGTATTCATGGCAGCACTAAAAGTTTCAGGTTTAGCCAACACAACTTTAGTGACTAGGGGGAATTTACAAGGAAATCCAACTCACCATAGGCAAGTTTTGTCACCAACTTAGAGCCAAGACACAATAAACAGGGAAGCTCATCCAATACAGAGGCTACAGTGGGGAAAAGTCCTCCATGCCACTAGTCAAGTAGTAAGTCAGGGTGATAAACTAAAAGGTAGGTAATGGATGGATGAAGACAATGAATAATGGAGCCAACACTAGCAAGCCAAGGTATGGTGGAATGATCACCTCTATTCTCCCTAAGGAGGGTAAAACCAATGAGTATGAATAGTGAACTTCTAAGTCTGAGTAGGGACAATATAATACATATAATAAGATCAACAAGGTCCACATATCTATATGATTGCCAAATCATGACACTAGGTGCTAAGACATGCTATAAGAATAAATATAAAAGCAATATAACCAAAACACTATGATATACCCGCTGAGTCATATACCTAAATGCTCATCCTCTGAACCATCATCTGTCCTCTGAAACTGCTGTTGTAACTCTAGGCACTAGTGACTGCTCTGTACAAATGGTATAATGGTTACATCGGTCATCTGTCTGAGTGTCCTGAGACTCAGTCATGGCATGGGGAATATAACTGTTGTCCAAAATCTGATAGTGATCCACTATAGATGCTCATCTTAGCATCTCAATGTAAGGGAACTCGCTGAATGGTGTACTGGAATCAGAAAAATAATGTATGGTAGCCCAACTACTATATATGCGATAACAGGATCTACAAGATCAAGCATGCTGCAGATGGAAACATAGAGAAATACAAAGCAAGATTTGTAGCCCGTGGCTTCTCCTAGAAAGAGGGGATAGACTATGAAGAGAATTTTGCTCCTGTAGCCAGGTACACTTCCATCAGCTCAGTACTTTCCCTGGCTGCAGTGATGAAATGGAAGATACACCAGATGGATGTCAAGACAACTTTCTTGAATGGTGTATTCGAATAGGAAGTGTATGTGGAGCAGCCACTTGGTTTTGAGACACATGACAGAGAGTCATATGTGTGCAGATTGAAGAAAGCCTTGTATGGCTTGAAGCAACCTCCTAGGATCTGGTATGGTAGGATAGACAGATTTCTATCCAGTTTGGGCTTTACCAAGAGTAAAGCAGATTCCAACCTTTACTACAAGGTTGAGGAAGGCAATCCAGTGATACTACTTTTGTATGTGGATGACCTGTTTGTTACAGGTGAGAGCGAATTGATTGCCGATACCAAGAGGAAGCTTGCTGCCGAGTTCGAGATGAAGGACTTGGGGATGATGCACTATTTTCTAGGCATGGAGGTGTGGCAGAGTGCAGATGGGATCTTCCTTGGACAAGGGAAGTATGCAATAGAGATCCTGAAGAGGTTCGGGATGATCGACTGCAAGGCCATGGCCACACCTATGGCATCGAACCTGAAGCTTCTGTGTGATGCTTTATCTGATCCGGTTGATGTCACTGTGTATCGTCAGATGATTGGGTCCTTGATGTACCTGACGAGCACTAGACCAGATATTTGCTTTGCGGTGAACACATTGAGCCAGTTCCTGATGGATCCCAGAGGTGTTCACCTAGTTGTTGCAAAGCATATTCTGAGGTACCTGAAGGGTACAATTGATTATGGGCTCAAGTATGATGCAAATCAAAAGTTTAACATGTAGGGTTATGTTGATTCAGACTGGGCAGGCAGTGCTGCAGATAGGAAGAGCACATCTGGGTGTTGCTTCAGTATGGGATTAGGTGTGATCTCATGGTTTAGTAGGAAGCAGTCCTGCGTAGCACTGAGTACTGCCGAGGCAGAGTATGTTGTAGCTTGTCCGGCTAGTTATGCGGCAGTATGGCTCCGGAAGCTACTATCTGATTTATTTGATCTCCTGTTGGAGGCTACTGGTATCTTTTGTGACAACCAGAGTTGTGTGAAGCTATCTGAGAACCCGGTGTTGCACGACGGGTCGAAGCACATTGAGATCAAATATCACTATGTCAGGGATATGGTGCAAAGAGGAGCAGTGAAGCTCCTGTATGTTGCGACGGATGAGCAGGTTGCAGATGTGTTGATGAAACCACTAGCCAGAGTGAAGTTTGAGTACTTTAGAGAGAGGCTTGGTGTTCTTCATATTGACGACACTTCGAGGAAGAAGTGATGGACACATTTGCAGGAGCCATTCCAAGCATGGCGAGAGGAGGATCCTTCCCATGGCTATGGATGTAAGCGCTGGATGATGAGCATTAGGACAATGTTATAGTTACTGCTTCGTATATGCATCAGTTGGATGCTTTGATCAGTTTGATCATGTATTTGTATTTGCATCAGTTAGATGCTATGATCAGTTTGATCATGTATTTGTATATGCATCATGTTGGATGCTTGATATGATCAGTTGGATCATGCTTTTGTATATGCATCATGTTGGATGCTTGATATGATCAGGTGGATCATGTATTTATGTACCAGGTGGATACATTGTATCATCAGGTGGATCATGTATTTTTTTGTATATGTATCTGGTGGATGCATTGTATGATCAGTTACCTCATGTACTTATGTATGTATCAGGTGGATGCATTGTATGATCAGGTAGATCTTGTATGATGATAGGTATCAAGTAGATACTTTATATGCATCAGATGGATATATTGTGTGATCAGGATGATCACATATGACGAGCTTCAGGATGTTGCTCTAGATGATATGCATCAAGTTGATGCTATGATGATGATCCGAATGATCACAGATGACAAGCTTCAGTATGTTGCTCCAGATGATACGCATCAGGTTGATGCTATGAAGATGATCAGGTTGATCATGTGATGATGTACATCAGGATGATGTATGATGAGTATCGGGTTGATACTCTATGGCCGTGGATAGGTTGTGCAGGTAGCATAGAAAAGGTCCTTTAAAATCCGGACAGGTAGAGCGGTGTGCTCGTAACAGCCTGGGATGCTCTATCGAGATCCATACAGGTAGAGCGTTGTGATCGTGACATCCTGGAATGCTTTGAGTAGGTTTTTCTACGGTTTCGCATAGAAAAGATCCTTTAAAATCTGGACAGGTAGAGCGGTGTGCTCGTAACAGCCTGGGATGCTCTATCGAGATCCAGATTGGTAGAGCGGTGTGCTCG
Organism: Larix kaempferi; assembly: GCA_027924585.1. NCBI lineage: Eukaryota > Viridiplantae > Streptophyta > Pinopsida > Pinales > Pinaceae > Larix > Larix kaempferi. The sequence continues at coordinate 22,378,104 of BSBM01000338.1, forward strand.
TAACATTCTGGGATGCTTTGAGTAGGTTTTGCGAAAGTTCACATAGAAAAGATCCTTTAAAATCCGGACAGGTATAGCGATGTGCTCGTAACATCCTAGGATGCTGTATCGAGATCCAGACAGGTAGAGCGGTGTGCTCATAACCTCCTGCGATGCTCTGAGTAGGTTTTGTGAAGGTTAACATGTAAAAGATCCTGGGAGATCCGATAGGTTAAGCAGTAAGCTTGTAATCAGTCGTGGGATGCTCTTTCGAGGTTTTGTTGACGCACGTAATCAGTCCTGAGTATTCCACAATATGGCCAGTGATGATGAAGACCTACAGGTGGTGGGCCTACATCCAGTATGAAAAATGACTGGCTCTATAAAACTTCCTATGACGAGGAGATTGGATATTGATTGAGATAGCAACAGCAGTGACAATGATGATGATTCGAGGATGATGATTCGCTGACGATGATCCAGAGAAGAAGACTTGTGCTAGCAGATCTGTGTCGAGAAATACCTTCCTAGATAAGAGGGAGTGTTGATGTATTTGTAACTTTGGAATGTATTTCACCGATGTATATTGTACTCCTATAAAGATGTTATTATTCCTCTATACGGAAGTGTCGTCATTTGTATTGACAAGTGTCGCAACTTGCATGTGATGGCTTATTAGACCACCAAGTGTGGGGTCGACCCTGATTAGTATAACCATGGGTTATTAGACTGAGTTAGACAAGTCGGCGCTGGTATGTTATTAGGCAGGTCAGGTCATGTATAAATAAAGTGTGAGAGACACTCTATTTTATCATCTCATTATTCACTTCTACACTACTCGCAAAGTGGCGCACTAGTGGAGGAGGAGGTTCAACTGCTAGGAGGACTATCTCTGTGTACTTGGGTTGTATCATTGCTCTTTCTATCTCTCAAGAAGTTGTGGGGTTTTTCACTTTTATGGTTTTCCCGAGTGAAACTTTGTGTGTCTATTGTCTCATGTGATTGCTTGGTCTGATTGATATGCATTGTATACTTAATATGCTGTACATGTTATTCTCTCAGTAAAGATCCTAGAGTATATTGAATTAATGCTAAAAAATTAACAGGCTTTAACTCTCCTGGATAGTTTGTAAACTATTGTTGATGATGAATAAAGATTGCCTGCCCTTGTCTCGTGGATGTAGCCCACATTCAGTGGGTGAACCACGTAAATTCTGTGTCTCTTATGTGATTGTTGTTCTTTGTAAATCTGCTATACATTCTTGTTTTTTGTAGTTACATATTTATAATATATGTGGGCTTAATGCCCAACAAGTTGTATCAGAGCTCAGGTTAAGAGCAGCAGATGGTTGCATAGAATAAGAGGAGCCGCCTTTGTAGAGCAAAGAGAGACGCTGGCAACCGGTAAAGAAGGAGGTGAAGGTGAAGCCGCTTTCCCTGGAGAGCCGCTGTTTCCTCCTCTTTCTCCCGTAGAAGAAGCTAGCCTGTGAGTTGACAGGAGGTGAAGCCCGCCGTCTACCATGTGTGCGTTGACAGGAGAACTGTGTAGCTAGTCGTTCGTGGAGGAGCCACTGCTCACGGAGGAGAGCACAGAGGTTGTGCGAGGTGAAAGCTATGCGAGAGGTTGCACGTGAAGTGGGAGAGAGCCCACGGTGCACAAGGAGACGTGAAACCTATTTGTGGGAGAGCTCATGAGTCTGTAAGGGAGCCCGAGTAGTCGCCGAGAAGAGCCGTTGAGTTGGTGGTAGAAGGGCGTCGTGCGCAGAGGAAAGCCGCCGAGAGTAGCCGTCGTTGAGTCTATGGAGGAGCCCTGTGGCTGGTGAAGATCCGTGCAGAGGAGAGATGTCCGTGCAGAGAAGGGCCGCTCTCTGTAAGCCTGCGTAAAGCAGAGTTCTGTAAGCTAGCCAAGCCAGCCCGTTGTAAGGGAGCTCGACCATCATAGAGGAGAGCCCGTGAACACTGCGCCAAAGGCTGTGCGTGGAGGAGGAGAGCCTGTGGAGGCTGTGTGTGAGGCGCCGGTCGTGAAGGAGGAGACCACCGGAGAGAATTGTCCGCGTAGCCGCCATTGAGCTTGTGGAGGAGCCCTGTGGTCCAGAGGAAGAAGTGAAGCCTGAGGTGGAGCAGAGTTCAGAAGCTCGCGTGAAACTGAGGAAGACTGGTGGGAAGAACCTGTGCGTAGAACCGTTCAGCCGCCTGCGTGAAATATATGTTTACCCTGTGCAGAAGGTGAAGACCGAGACTATCAGTCAGTGAAGAAGCCATCTGCATCTTTGTGGCGGAAAGGTATTTTTTGGTTTACTAATTTTTTGTTTAAATATTTTGGATTAGTTTGGAAGGCAATGGCGACGGTGGAGTCATCATTTAAAAAAAAATTATTATTATTTTTGGAGTTGTAAAATTTAATTTTCTGCATGTAATTGGGCATATGATTGTAAGACCTCGAATGGTATGCATACCCTAGGTTGTTGAGTTTTGTTGTTGAGTGATCCAGGAGGATATTGGTGGCCACCCGCCTATTCCACTTGGACCCTCACCATTGTTTCTTCAGTTTTTCAGTTTTCTTAATTGTAGCACAATTTACTATTTCTGGCAGTTTTCGAGTCCTAAACTTTTGGAGCCGTTTTGAGGCCCTAAACGACGTTTTTTCGACATCGAATGTCCAGAAAATTATGAAGTTGTTCCGGACTTTAAATTTGCCATTTTTGGATGCAGTCCTTAAATAGATCTTTTTAACGATGTATCATGTGCGTCAAATGGAGGTAGTATGCCAAAGTTACGACGCCGGGAAATTGATGTTCCAAGTTACCCAACGGGGCCCATATTCTGACGTTTCACCTCTTAGGGTTAGGTTTTTGGATGTGTAGGGTTTCCATTGTTTCTCAATAATATATAGGCCTTCGAGCCTCATTGTAACACAGAGTTCAAAGGAATGTAGCCGCCGCATCTCTTCTTAGAGATAAGATACCAGCACTCTACCTAGTTTATTTCCATCCTGTATGTAAACAAGTAGCAGTTCTTTGATTAATTAAATGAAGTGTTATTTTTCGCTGCATCTTTGTTTTTACGGGAATTTGTGTATCCGGATTAGTGTTATCAGAGCAATCTGCTCTTTCTCGATCCTTCTTTGCATGTCCCTGTTGTCACCTAAACTGTAGTTACCCATATGGATGTATCCACTTATGGATGGCAATAGGGAAGGGCAACTCAAAAGGTGCAACCACGATCACCTCGACCTCCAATATATGGTTGTCACGCCAGTCGAGGCAACCTTCACTTTATGTTATCTAGCCCAGACAACAAAGGGGGAGACCCGATCTACTCCCGACAGGAGAGATCAAAACCAAAACACCAAATCAAGTTAATTCTAAGTGAAGTAAGGTGTATGGTTTATCCTAAACCTTAAGATGAAGTCACAAGACAAGTTAGGGGTTCAATGAGTATAGCTTTGGTTCATTGTTGATGTGAGAGTGGCTTATAATATTTGAAATGAGGTCTAGGATAGGAAGGAGAGGCATCCGAGAGCCAAAGACCCCTTACAATGAGAAGCTCTCTCCTTTATATAGTAGCCGAGCTACCATACATTATTTTTCTAATTCCAGTACACTATTCAGCCAGTTCCCTTACATTGAGATGTTGAGATGAGCATCTATATTGGATCACTATCAGATTTTGGACAGCAGTTGTATTTCCCTTGCCATGACTGAGTCTCATGACACTCAGAGAGATGACTGATATAGCCAGTATACCATTTGTACAGAGCATTCAGTAGTGCCCAGAGTTGCAGTAGCAGTTTCAGAGAACAGATGATGGTTCAGATGATGAGAATTCAGGTATATGACTCAGCAGGTATATCATTGTGTTATGGTTATATTGCTTTTATATTTATTCTTATAGCATGTCTTAGCACTTAGTGTCATGATCTGGCGATCATATAGATATGTGGACCTGGTTGATCTTATTATATATATTATATTGTCCCTACTCAGACTTAGAAGTTCATTATTCATACTCATTGGTTTTACCCTCCTTAGGGAGAATAGAGGTGATCATTCCACCATACCTTGGCTTGCTAGTGTTGGCTCCATTATTCATTGTCTTCATCCATCCATTGCCTACCGTTTAGTTTATCACCTTGACTTACTACTTGACTAGTGACATGGAGGATCTTTTCCCCACTGTAGCCTCTGTATTGCATGAGCTTCCCTATTTATTGTGTCTCGGCTCTGAGTTGGTGACAAAACTTACCTATGGTGAGTTGGAAATGTAAATACCTAGGTAAACAAGCTGTCTATGACACACCTAGAAGTGCTCAGGTAAACAAGTGCCTTAAAAACACACCTGCAGCAGAAAACCTAAATAAATGTAAATCTATGCAATGTGTTTATAAACACACATAGATCAAGGCTATGGAAACTTCAGACCCAAAAAGCAATGGAACTTAAATGCTATATCAAAACAATTGTTGGCCTCATTTGTATTATGGATTGTGCGCATCTGTTAAAGGTGAATAAACCCTCTTTGAACAACTCATCGATTTGTGAGACACCGCCATTCCCTGTGTTGTTGCTCATTCAGTATATACTATGGTGTGTATTCCATTTCCCTTTGCCAAAGTGTCACAAAGTTAAGCTAGTTGAGTCATCATTTAGCCTAGCCTGTTATTTTAGCCTTCACCCTTCACTAGCAAATTGATCACAGCTATGAAGTGAGTATGATCTTGAAAGTCTAGTCTGAGTAATAATAATAATTAATGACATAATATATTTGGATTTAGATTGCCAACAATGATTGTGTTATAATTGTTATTTGAATAAGTTGTAGAGCATGCATTAACCTATGACACTTTACAACAGCTTATGATGGTGGTCTGAGTTATATTTGGTCATGTTGACTTGGTCAAACCTAGTTTGACCAAGGTCAACCATAGGACATAAAATGGTTGGACCTTGTGATGATATGGATAGATGATATATGGTCTATGTACATGTACGTGATTTTATGCAGTAGATACAGGGTTATGATGATGATGATTCATGGTTTACAACATTATTTGATCATTTGCAGATTATTATTATTTCACCTGTTCCGGTATATTGGATATATTTTATGATCATGCAAAGACTCATATGGTGTATGAGTACCCATCTTGGATGGATTTGGACCTTCTGAGTCCAATGAGACAGTTTGTTTTCAGTTCTGGGCACTTACAGTGATGATTTAGCCTCAGCAGGCCAACCCAGTGCAGTTTTGGTCTGTCGGAGACCTTTTTAGAGCAGAGAGGAGTTTTATTCAGTTGACCTAGGGTGCTATGCTTGGAGGGGGTGGTCTAGCCACTTGTTTTTACAATTTTACCCCCCTCCCGGACACACTGGTGCCCTCACCTTGACAGCGCAGGCACTCTAGGAGGCAGTTTCACGCTTCTCGAGGCATTTCAGGATTGGTAGAAGTGGCTATTGACGAATTCGATTTGGGCTACTGAGGCAATGTCTTTGCATGGGATGATCAGTGATGATGGATTGATGTCTTCCACACCTCCTCCAGCAGTTTCAGCTTCATCGGGACCCGCATCCATCACTTATGGCACTTTCTGATGATTTCTGAGGTCTTTTGAGACCTACGATTTGTCCATAGAGGCACGATTTGGTATATTGATGACTATTTTATTATTATTGTGCTATGGAGATTGACCAAGGGTGTCTAAAATTTCTCTTTGGACCCACCATGAGCTTCGTATTATATTTTGTCATCACGATTTGGTGGGATTCCCCTCTCCTAGGGCGATTTTGTCCACTTATGTTATATTTTATTAGTGATCCATGTATTTTATTGTTGAGCTCATCTCAACCATTGATTAGACATTTGTATATTTTAATCTTAGCCACTCATTCAAAAAGTGGTTAGGATTTTGATGCCTCTACTACCTATTTAAAGGAGAGAGCTTCTCATTGTAAAGGGACTTGTGGCTTTGAATGTTTTTGGTGTTTGTTCGTTGGTTCTTCCTTTGCACTGAGTTATTGGAGATCTTGTTTTGCCATATCTTTTGTACCACATTTTTGCATCTACAGGTGGAGGCCTATTTGCTTTGAGGAGGAAGTATTGGTAGGGGAAGACTCTCCTTACTTCTTCTTTGGATCTCTTCGTTGGTAATAGGGAGTATTACTTTCCCAGGACCTTCTATTCTATGTTATCATTGCATTTTACTTGTATTTCCTCCATACTTGATCTCTCTGATTGAAATCGATTTTCCTTGGATTGACAGGTAGAGGAGGGCGCACTTGTGGGCTAGGGCATCAATTTGGCAAACAAAATCAACAATCTCTCATTTAATCTCTGCAGGAATCTTCCTCAACATCAAAGCATCTCTCTTCATCACTCAGGTATGATCTCAAGGTATGTTCTATCTCCATGATCTATCCACTTGTCTAAAACATTTAAAACCCTAATTAATCAAAACCCCATTTTACATTTTCTCGGATCTACTAAGATCTAGTGGCTTCTTGGGTAAGAAATTTAAAACCCACCTCTATAGTATCCACGCCATCTCGGATCTATAGTTTGGTGAGGATTGGCCTCCATTTGACCCTCTTCCCAAGGCACTTAGCCTCTCCATGCAAGGGCGCACTTCCTGGTTTGGGTGAGTTGGCCTAGATCTAGTACGTGGGTAGTTGAGATTCCACTTGATTCGTGATCTACACATCTAATAACCTACCCCCAGATTGTCACTTTTTTTATTTCTACCTTGTGGGCCCTATTCCACATTTTAAGGTATTTAATCCCATTTTTGGACCACTTGGTATCTTAAAACTCAGATCTAGTAAGATCTAGCCATCAGATTGCCTTGAAATTATAGATCCATACTCTCACTTCCCTAAACTACTTGGATCTCAAATTTGGATGCCATTGGACTTATCTTGATTAATTTATCCCACTTTTTAGCCTCCTTGGGTAAAGTCGCACAACCTTGGAGAAGTGAGTTGGTCCATTTCTAGGACGTGGGTATTTGAGATTTTAGTGGATTTGGAACGAGCATAATTCAAAACCTAGGTCTAGTTGGTCACTTCATCAAATCTCGCCTTGGGGATAACATTCCTTGCTTTAAGGGATTGTGGTCCACTTAGGTTAAACCTTGAATCTCTAGATCTAGACCTATTCATCCATCAAACCTTTAATTGCCCACTTGTCTCATGCAATAGGAGCCATCAACCACAAGTTCATATCATTTGACTCCATTATCCCAATTCCCAAGGCACTGATCTCTCTCCAAGTCAATTCGACTTTCCTAGATTGTTGGATTAACTTGTGGATTGATCCTTGTGTGGTAAACTAAACCCTTGGATGTCATCATGTATCATGATCAAGCTTGTCACTTGTACTTGTTAGCCCCAATTCAACCCCTAAACTACCCTGCATTGGACACGGTTCCCAAGGCAGTGGATTTTCTCACATTGAATTAGTACTTCAATCCTGGATCCTATTTCACAAATCATAAGTCACTTTCACATCAATAATGAACCAAAGCTATACTCATTGAACCCCTCACTTGTCTTGTGACTTCATCCTAAGGTCTAGTATAAACCATACACCTTACTTCACTTATAATTAACGTGATTTGGTGTCTTGGTTTTGATCTCTCCTATCGGGAGTAAATCAGGTCTCCCCCTTTGTTGTCTGGGCTAGATAACATAAAGTGAAGGTTGCCTCTACTGGTGTGACAACCATATATTGGAGGTCGAGGTGATCATGGTTGCACCTTTTCATTTGCCCTTCCCTATTGCCGTCCATGAGTGGATACATCCATAGTGGTAACTACAGTTTAGGTGATAACACCACCCTTTGGAGCCTGGCTCACCCTCCCTGAAGGAAAACTCCGCCACTGGATTATCCTTCTTGAAGGAAAAGTGTGCTACTGGCTTACCCTGGAAGAAGGAAAAGTGCGCCACTGGCTCATCCTGGAAGAAGGAGAACTGTGCCATTGGCTCACCATGGCAGAAGGAAAAGTGCGCCAGCCTTCTCTCACTCTGTAAATTTTTGCCTGACGCACCCCGGAGTCGCACTGTGCCAGTTAGCAAGTTGCGCCACTCTGTTTAAAGATCGTCATACGACATGGCAAGTACCGACATTGTTTAGATTCAATTTTTGAAGAGAAAGTATTGCTGACGCTGAGCCAAAAGATTGGACAACGTTCCAGCATTGATTGATGAAGATAGAGTCTTGCAGAGATCGATCCAAGAAGAGCCTATGTAGAGAAGAGCAGAGAAGATCTGAAGTCTGAAAGACCACTGATATTGAAGAAGACCAAGAAGATGAAATCTTGAAGATGGTACTAGAAGAGCTACCAGAAGAAATCGAAGAGGTAAGAAATCTGTTAACTTCAATAGGTTCATGGTAAACCTTTTATAAAGACAATTATGAACTATGGTCTTTAAAAATAATGAATTTGTTAAGGTCACAAGATCTGTGGCATTTTGTAGTTGAAGAGGATTCTAGTGATCTAGAAGCATTTGAGAATTTGACAGAGTATCAAAATGAAAGAAGGCAAGTTGTTGCCTTAAGTCTCATACAAAATAGTATTGATTATTCCATATTTCATAACTTTGTAGAAGTTTATACTCCAAAAGAAGCATGGGATATATTGAAAACTGTGTTTAGTGAAGAGGAACCAGTTGTGGAAGAAGATGACTCTGCAAGCCAGGCAAAGCACCAGGAATCCAATAGTGAAGTGGAATACAGCCAAGAAGACTGTGTTTATGATGCAACAAATGATCAAGTAAGACCAACAAAGCTTGTTTGTTTAGCTAAGTTTGTTGATGATAGTGAAATTAAGCCTATCAATGTAGTAGTCCCCAGTGATGTGAGTGATAGTCTCTCGGAGAAAGAGACAGTTGATAGTAGCAGTGATAGTCTCTCAGAGAAAGAGACAATTGATAGCAACATAGAAGTTGCACCAGCAGAGAGTTCATCACAGAACAAGAAAACCAGAAGTTTGAGGGAGCTTTATGAGCAATACAGAACAAGAAAGCCAGAAGTTTGAGGGAGCTTTATGAGCATACTCCTATTATTGATGAACACCTACAGTCTGCTTTGTTTCCCTATCAACCCCCGGTTTTTAAGGAAGTAGTAAATGATGCACAGTGGGTACAAGTTGCAACAGTTAATGAGAATGATGATGTAGCTTCCATTGAAACACCAGAAGAGGAAGATGAGGAAGATGAAGAACTCAAAGATGAGGAACACGAAGATGAGGAACATGAAGAAGTGAAAGCTCTCCAAGAAAGCTGAAAATCATTGAAACAACAGAAGAGGAATATGTGAATGATCTCCAAGAAGAGCTGAAATATTTTCTTCTTTTTTTCTGACAAATTTTTTGAGTGTGCAAGTAAAATGGACAACAAAATACAATATGTTGAAACAAAAGAGGAAGAAGAAGACTTGCACTATGTCCCAACACCAACGAAAAGCAATAAAACTATGTATTTTGCAGAAGCTAAACAAGATGCTGAAGAACACCTACTTAGCATCAAGTTCAAGAAGACAAAGAAGATGTAGTCCAAGTACACACCAAGGAAGAAAGTAAAGCTTAAGTTTATTTGAATGAAATGTATGCCTAGTTGAGACATAGACCAACAAGCACAACACTTAGGCATTGATAGTGTTGACCACACCATCCCACTTGAGATTAAGGGGGTGTTTTAAGCGTTGTAATCTCAATGGTCCTAAGTTTGTTAGTTAGTTGTGTCAATGGTCCTAAGTTGGTTAGTTAGTTGTTTACTAGGACATTAGATGTCTGAAGGTATTAACTGGCCCATAGTATTAGCCAGTGGTTTTGGTCTTATGTAGTACTATATATATATGAGTTTAATAATGACAATGAAACCAATATGCCCTTTGTGTTTCCGCTCTTGTTCTGTGTCTTTGCAAACTTTAACATGTACTAGTTCAAGGTGTTCTTTTGCTTTGTAGGAGGTTCCTGAAAATTGTCCCTTTGATGCTTTCTTGGGATACAACTTTCACAAGAATTGGTTTCTTCATTCAGCATGCGAAATCTCTTAACCATTGACTGTTTTTGCAAGTGAGCAAGACTCTGAAAGGTAAATGACCATATCTACAATGCCACAACCAAGTCTCATTTGTGCTAGAGACTTTATGTGCATATGACTGTGACTAGTTTACACTTCTAAAATTCAAATGAAACATTCTTTTTTGGTCATCTCTACTTTGCTATGAGTATTCTAGTAGGTGACTTGTCCAAAATTGTACATGTAGAATCCTTAAATCTGACATTGATCCACCCAATAGTTGGAATTATTGTCAGATGCCAACATCGACTTCTACAAGTTCATCGACTTCGAAAAGTTCATCGACTTTGACATGCATCGTCGACATTTGTGACTGACGAACTACGACAGATTGTCTCTTTGTTTTCCATTCGACTGTAACGGTTGAACTTCTGAAACAATTCTAACTTCTTTCGTAACTGAACGTAACGGGCAGACAACCCAAGCATTCTTAGCACTCTATTTAAGCATGTAAAATATTGTAATATAGGGAGAGAAGAATCAAGAAGTAACAGAGTGAAAATAAAGAAGATATTAGTTTGCATTCGTGCATATTGTCTGTGTGTGTATGTTTATGTGCGTAGTGTATTTTCTGCTTTTCTTATCATTGTGCTTCCGCCATAATAGTACCGATTCATTCAATCGAATTGTTGTCCCCGTTGTGCACCTGGGTGCGTACGGATCATTAGTATCAGAGCTTCATTCATTTAGAGCTTTATTTAGAGCTTTGTTCGTGCTTAAGTTGTGCATAGACACTTCCATCGAAGTTAATTAACTTATGCATTTTCAAACATGCTCGCAAACTCAACAATTCAAGCAGACACTACCTTCTAAGATGGCAGTAGAAACAGACCGTAGACATGCAATTGACGAGAAAGAGCAACTCATAGAGCAAGCGTTGGCTCGACAACGAACTGAAATGTCCACCCAGTTCAATGAGATTCTTACACGATTTTATTCCACATCAGGAGGATTTCCGACAAGATCTAACTTCGACAAAATCAATCCATTCAAGGTGCAAATGAATTTGGACATACCGAATCTAGAAGGCAAGATTGACGTGGAATCCGTTGACAATTGTGTACAACAATTGGAATCCTATTACTCTATGAATCGACTCTCATAAACTGAAAAGATCACCATTGCATCCTTAAAGTTATCAACATCTGTGCACTGCTGGTGAAAGAACCTATCGACAAAGATGGAGAAATGTGGAGAGCCCATAGAGATATGGGAGAAATTTGTCGAATATGTCTGAAAGGAGTTCTACCTGCTCAAGTACATTGAACATCAGTATAAGAAGTGGCAGCAGCTAAGGCAATGGAAAGACCGGTCCGTACAGAGTTACATTGACAAGTTATACTGACTAATGGCAAGACTTAGTGTTCAAGAAGAAGAGAAATTGTTTGTTCTGAAGTACTTTTATCACACAACTTGTAGTTGTCCCTAAATATATTCCATCCGGGACGGTAGAGGAGACATACAACTAAAGAGGTGACCCAAGAAGTGCAACGGTTCCCAATGCAAGCTGGGTGTCACGATAACTGAGGCACTCTTCACTTTAGATCATGAAGAATCAAGACCAAGGGGGAGACCCTAGCCAATCAACGAAGACTAGCCAACACAAAGGTTCCTAGGGAAATGTGAAAGTTGGGTTAGGGAAACCAATGCGTGAGTTAGATTAAGTGGACCCAAGAGTTTAAGTGTGGTTGAAGAGGCCTAGGATGTGACAAGTGTTTAAACGAATGAATGACTAAGTCGGCTTATTGAAGCTCAATTGAATTAGATCTAGTACCATGAGAAGACACAAGTGGGGCCCACTCCTTAAAATATGGAAAATGGTCCAAAATGGGTCCACTTGGTCAAAAATTAATGGAAGATGGTACTAGAGGGGCTCTATGGCATGGATCTATGGATTGACCAAGAATTAAGAGAACCCAAACGCGGGATCTAGCAAACGCCACTAACCCCAAGAAATGCGAATTGCCCCAAGGGAGATTAGTGCCTTAGATCAAGGGCCAAATGGAGTCGGATGTCCACCAAAATGTAGATCGGGGTAGTCAAGGTGCAAAGCAAGGTGGGTTTTGAAGATCAAGAGCATCCAATGGCTAGATCTCAGTAGATCTGAGATTGAAAATGCATCACCCAATGACCCAAGTGGAGCTCAATTATCAAAATGAGGAATGGGGTCCATAAAGAAAAAATCAAAGAGGTGAAACACTAGGGGTAGGTTATCAAGGTAGAGCTATCCGAATCAAGTGGGATCTCACCCACCAACGTGCTAGAACCTAACAAATGCCCTCCCTCAACGAATGTGACTTCCCTAAGAGAGGCCAATGTACCTTGGGAAATGGGTAAAATGGAGGCCAATCCACACCAAACTATAGATCCGAATTGTTGTGGATGCTATAGAGGTGGGTTTTCAAAATTATCCCCAAAAGCTTGCTAGATCCAAGTAGATTTAAAAAAATAGAAAAATGAGGGTTTTAATCAATTAGGGTTTTAAGATCTAAGAGAGTAGATGGATATGATAGAAGAATTTCATACCTCATGGAACATACCTGGAAGATGAAGATGGAAGAGGCTTGTGAAGAGGATTACTTCCCACAAAGATCAAATGCCAAACTTGATGAAGCCCTTATTCCCAACGTCTTGCCTCCTTCAACCAAATCGGCCTCCCTATTCCTGTCAATCAAGGACACAAAGATCAATCAATAAACAAGAATGGAAGTAGATGCAAACAAAGAGATGAATAACATGAATTGTTGGTAAAAAGACAAAACAACTGCCTATCACCCAAAACGTCCTCTTGAAACTTGAAGGGTAGGCCTCCCCACCAATTCACACTCCTCAAAATTGCCTTCTTTGCCTACAAAACAATGTTAGTTGAAGATAAAAATCAAGATGGCCACCAATATTCGTCAGTGCAGAGGAAGAATCATTTGCAGTCACCACAAGCATTCCAACTTCAAGATCCAAGATGCCCAAGATAGTATTTTTATTCCAATATCCAAGAGCCAAAAATATCTAGATGAATTTTACAATGAGGGGGTCTCCTCCTTATATAGGATAATAAAGACCAAAACCCTAGATCTCAAAACCACTTCTTTGAAATGAGTGGTTTAGATTAAAAGATCTCACAACATAATCAATGGATAAGATGAGCCTAACAATATATCACATGGATCACTCAAAGAGAGGGTGATGTCATCCCTCAAAAAGACTCATGGAGGGTGACGTCATCACTAGGAGGGGGCTAAAACATATGGCCCGCCTCACAAGACATGGACATGACTCAAGAATCTCATGGTGGAGCTAGGAGGCATCAATCCTTACTAGCTCATCCCCATGGCGCAATAATATAAAATAATATGTCCAAAATAATACAAATTATCAAATCCTGTCCTCAAAATCTGTGAGAGACATGCAGTAAAAGGCCTCTTGTGGCCTTTGTGGACCCCACTGACTGATGATATATGGCTGGAAGATGGGGGGTTCACACTAGAATACCTCTGTGAATACCAAGTGTGAAAACATTGCCTCAATTGCCCATATCGAATTCCTCAGTGACCCTTTTATTCCATTTTTAATCCGCCGCGACAACTGTGGAGCTGCCCAAACTGACACCTGGAGTGCCTGTGCTGTCAAATGAGCTTGCCATGGTCTCTGGGAGGGGGTATAATGTTAAAATCAAGTGGCTGGACCACCCCCTCCTCATACTTTTCCCTATGTGAATTGGCCTCTCATGCCCCTGCTGGACAGACTGGAAAAACATGCCCAAATATGGTTATCAAGTGGATAATTGCCTCTATTTTTGTTAGAAGTCCCGTAACTGAATGATAAGTGTCTCAATGAAACTAGAAGACCCAAATCTACTAGAAATGTGTAATCATACACCATGGGTTGACCTGAGGGGTCAACAATAGGGTCCACCCTATCCAGACAGTGTACAATTTGATGATCTGGAAATAATAATAAACTTGTTGAACTGCATCAAGCATCATATGAATCATATGTCCACATTATTGCATCATCAACAAGAGTATGTGGGACCATCAATCATCATCCATATGCATACATGGTCCAAATCATCACGGATCCCAAGAATGACCATAGTCAAACTAAGTTTGACTACATCAAAATATAACCAAGGACAAATTATATCAATAGACTAAGACATGTTCCTTTAGATCATTCTCACAGCTTAACTTAAAGTATAAACATCATTCAGTGGCTTTATCATGTTTATATATCTCATTGTTATTTATATTTACTTGCACAATAGCTTAAATGATAGACTCACCCATTGGACATAGCCTAACTACTAGCTAAGGATGAAAGCTAAGAACAAGGCTAGGCAAGGGGGTGACTTGACCAAACTCAAGCAAAAGATACTTTGGATGGGAAGAGGAAAAGCTACACTCTGTGTCGGACAAATAACAAGGGGAAGGGCTGTGCCTCACAAACAGATAAGTTGTTTAGAGAGTGTTTATTCAACTTAGGCATCATGTCTACATAAAGCTGATCCAGGTTCATTAGGATCATTCATTTTATTTCATGGCCTTTTGGGCCTACATAACCCTTCGGATTTCAGATGTGCTAAGAAACACAACTAGTTGCAGCTTGCATCCAGGGCATGTTTATACATATACAAGGTCTGAAATAATAGATATAACTTTGAGTAACATTTTCCTTTTAGACCTTTTCTATACTTTTCGAGGAGTATTTTAGCATTTCATTGCTCTTGCCCTTTACTTACGTGTGTTAAGAAACACATTCTAGAGTTTACAGTTTCCATTGGCGAATTTATAAAGATTTCCAATACAAGTAGTACATGATCTTTCAATTTTAGCCAACAACATCTCAAGTGACTAGGGGGACTTCTGCCAGTTCCAAACATCGGTACAACCGACCAGAATGATTTAGGCCTACAATCGAATGCACCAAAGGCAAGTTCTGTCACCAACTCAGAGTCGAGACACTAAACAAACATGGATGCGGTCCAACATAGAGGTAGTAATAGGGAAGTCCTTAGTATCAAAAAGTCAAGAAAGACAAGTTGAAGGTGAAAACCAAATTGGGAAGGTCATGGATGGATGGAGTCAAATGAATGTGGTCCTTAAGATAGCAGACAAGAATGTCAAGAAAGACCATATCTATGCGAAGGAGGGTAATACAACCGGTGAGTTTTGTCAGAAAACCTAAGTGTGCAAGTAGCAGGTCCATTTTACAATTTATAACATCATCAAGATAGTTCATTTCATTTTAAATAGCTTTGCCAAATCTTGAATCATATACCAAGCCAATGCTGTGAAGATGACTAAAACAACAAGATAAAAGTCCATATTCAATAATCAGAAGTCCATAGGTTATACATCATAATAATAATCATTAAAATCATCTGAAACACTGCTGCAATAACATCACTGGGCACTGAATTGAAACTGTATGGAACAAAGGGTCACATTGGTCATCAAATCTGAGCTCCCAAGGCTCAGCCTTGGCACAAGGTCTAACAAAAATTTGACATAATATACTGCTCTGATCAAGAGTGATCACTAATAATAAGCTCATCATAGCCAATCTCTATAAAATCTAGGCTCTGAAATGTGCAGATATCTGCTAAGCCCAGCTACTATGGTGTGATAACAAGTACGTCAATGGATTGTCCCAGTACATTCAGCAGGAGATGGATTTTTTGACTTTCAATATGCTTGTGGATGCATTCCACTATGCCAGTAAGCTTGAAGCCAAACAGATAGGAAAAACACGCTTTGCGACCAAGCTGACAGAACGACCACCTGACAAGAAGGCACCAGCCAACTTCGACAAGTCAAGATCTTTTTAGCCAACTCCGCCAAAGAAAGATCATGGCAAAAAGCATTTTTAGAAAGACAAAAGGGAATGTAGCAAACAACCCCCTAGAAATTGTGTGATTAAAACAATTCATCATGGCATGATACGTTTGAATGCAAAGCTCAGAAGGCATTTTTGGAAAAAGTGTTTACATTTGACTTGTTTTTACAAAACTCTGGTAGAATTTGACCCAGAAGCAACGGCCCTTTTGACATCGACATCGACCACTGTAGCAGCCTCGACTATCGTCGACGAGGAGGAACGAGAGCACCTATTCCATACAAAGATATTGGTTCAAAACAATCCATTGCATCTGATTGTGGATAATGGTAGCCAGAAGAACCTTGTTTTTGAAGATCTCGTGAAGAAACTAGGTCTTGTTACCACTCCACATCCTCAACCTTGTAACATCAGTTTAATGAAGGATGGACAGGAATTAAGGATCACACGACAATGAAAACTCACCTACTTCATTAAGCACTTTGAACATGAAGTACTCTGCAATGTGGCATCGCTCTCCGTAGTCGACGCCTTGTTTGGAAAACCTTACTTATGGGATCGGCATGGAAGTTACTGGTCACAACCTCAGAAGGTGATTGTCAAAATTCAGAACCAATGGTACGTCATAGCAGAGCGACGACCTACACCAACGGTTGCAATAATATCTCTTAAACGGACGAGGAAGCTCATCAACCATACTCAGAAGTTCGCATTGATTATGATAAATCCACAACATTATAGGAAGACTATAGTAACCAGTCGACTCACTGACCAATGCAGCTCTCGACAGAAGCAACAGATCGACAATATTCTTGATGAGTATGGGAACCTATTCTAAGAGCCAGACGGAGTACCTCTACCTTGCCAGGTAAAACACTCTATTGAACTTGCTCCTGGTTCTTCATTACCTAACGTATCTGTTTACAGAAGATCCATTATCGAAAATGAAGAGATTCACAGACAAATTCAAGATTTGATCACAAAGGTCATATCCGACCCAGATCCTCTCCTTGTGGAAGTCCAGTCGTCCTCGTTCCAAAGAAATATGGGACTTGGCGCATGTGCATCGACTACCGTGATCTCAACAAAATTTCGGTAAAAAATAGATACCCTCTGCCACGGATAGACGACCTCATCGACTGTATGAAAGGTGCTAAGCTCTTTACTAAGCTCGCCCTCAAGTCGGGATATCATCAGATTCCAATCGAGCCCGCAGATGTATGGAAAACTGCTTTCAAGATCAAGGAAGGATTGTTTGAATGGTTGATCATGCCGGATAGACGAGCTCTTCGACTGTATGAAAGGTGCTAAGTTCTTTACTAAGCTCGACCTCAAGTCGAGATATTGTCAGATTCCAATCGAGTCCACAGATGTATGGAAAACTGCTTTCAAGACCAAGGAAGGAGTGTTTGAATGGTTGCTCATGCCTTTTGGCTTAACCAATGCACATGCGACCTTCTTGCGGTATATGGATAACATTCTTCGACCTTTCATCGAAAAATGTGTCATTGTCTCTAGACGATATATATTGGTTTTTAGTTGATCATGGGAAGAACATGTCGAATAATTTCGATAAGTCCTCGACACTCTCCGACACATCGACTCTACTTGAACATGGACAAATTTTCGTTTGCGATGAACAACATCAAATATTTGGTCCAAACAAAGTGCAAATCCTTAAAGAGTGGCCCATTCCTCAAAGCATTCATGAACTAAGAAGTTTTCTTGGTTTGGCAAATTTTTATCGACGATTCATACTCGGCTTCAGTCACATAGCTTGGCCTTTGAATCAGTTGGCCAAGGGAAATGAGAAAATTGTCTTCAAATGGACATCGACACAACAAGAAGCTTTCGAGCAGCTCAAACACAAGCTTTGTACTGCACTAGTACTTATGTTACCTGATTTGCATCAGCCCTTTGAGATTGTGATGGACGCATTGGACTATGCCTTAGGTTCAGTGATCACTCAGTCGGGTCACCCAATTGCTTTTCATTCCAAAACTTTTAACGACAGTGTTAGAAGATATTCGATGTATGAAAAAGAACTGTACGCCATTGGTCAAGCTCTTAAGCAATGGAGACATTATATTCTTGGCAAGGAGACTGTCATTCTCACTCACCACAAGCCTTTACAATTCGCTCCGTCCCCATTGAAGTTACAACCAACTAGATAATTCAAGTGGATAAATTACCTGCAACAATTTTAGTTGGTAATTAAGTATTGGAAAGGTAAATCCAATGTCGTCGCTGATTGCCTAAGTTGACCACCCATTACTCTCCTTCTTACAGGAATGAGTATGTAGGGTTATGACACCATCATTTGGCCTCCATTGTATCAAGAATACAACGACTTTTCATCAGTCTATCAACAACTTTCGATCGACAAGTTGTCGACCTCTGACTGTTTCTTGAAAGGCACCTTGCTATACAAGCTTGGACAGATTTGTATATCGACAGGTGAGCATCGACAACAACTTATTTGGGACGCGCACTACAACAAGATTGCGAGACACTTTGGAGTAGCAAAGATCCTTGCTATTCTCCAAAAGTATTTTTTTTGGCCTTCACTTAAAACTGACGTCAACAAGTACATTCGATCATGCATGGTTTGTGCCATTGCTAAACCACCTAATCGATGATAGGGATTGTACACACCTTTGCCAGTTCGTAGTCGACCATGGGAATATATTTCTATGGTTTGACGGGATATCCTACTACCAAACATCAACATGACGCAATCTTAGTAGTAGTCGATAGATTTTCCAAGAGGGCCATTCTCATTCCATGCAAGAAGACTACGCCAGTGCAGCGGACCGCTCATGTCTTCTTTGAACATGTCTGGAAACAGTATGGTTTACCGACAACCATTATTTCCGACAGAGATGCCAGATTTGTCGGCATCTTTTGGAAGATTCTCTGGCAATAGCTTGATACAAGACTCTCCTTATCGACCGCTTTCCATCCTCAGACAGACGGACAAACGGAAGTTGTGAATCGCTTGATAGTACAACTGCATCGTATGTACAACCAAAAGCATCAACGAACATGGGATGAAAGTCTTCCATATACACAACACAACTACAATCGCGCTTAGCACAGCTCTATGAGCAAGAGTCCATTTGATATATGATATGGATTTCAACTCTTAGTGCCTATTGACTTGATTGGTTCCTTGACACAGTCGAACGATACCAACTATAACTAGCGAGAAGTTGACAAAGCATTGAAGTTTCAAGATCTAATCTGAGACATCCAGAGACAAGCACATGAAATGTTTCAACGAGTTAATGCAAAAGCTAAGGCCCGACACGATAAGCATCATATCCCTCATTCATTTCAAATTGGGGATCAGTTTTGGTTGCATCTCAAGAAGGAATGCTTCACTGGTCCATATAAGAAGCTGAAGCATTTGCGATATGGTCCATACAGTATTGTTGAACAAATTGGAGAAAACGCTTTCCAGCTCGACATTCCTTCATGTCTGGGTCTGCGTCCAGTATTTAATGTGGATCGATTTCGACCATACCATGCACCACTGTTGGAACATAACGACTTGCAGACAGCAGAACCCGAAGACATCCATCCAGATGTTCAGGAGCCTCTTCCTTGTGACACCATTATGGAACGATGAGTACGCCATATAAGGGAATGTTTGAAAAATCGAAATCGGTAATGAATCGGTCGATTTGAATTTAATGAATCAGTTTGCTCAAAAATACATAAAATATTTAAATTTAAAAAAAAAGAACATTTTCAAGATTTTAATTCATGATTCCATAGCATTAGAAACAAAATATCCAAGGTTTGCTCATGTATATACCATATAAGAGTCAATATATCAAAATGACACAAAGTGGACTATGCAATACATATCTAGGAGATTGGAATTGGAACAAAAATACATAATCAAACTGTCAACTACATAACATCGTCAACAGTCTGTCATACATTGTCGCTGATCAATCATCATGATGAAACTCATCACCATTGCTACGGCTAGGAGTAGAACTAGAACTAGAACAAAAAGAACCAGAAGATGAAGGACTAGCAAAGGCATCAACATCTGGTTCAATCTTAGGCTCAGGCACACGGTCATCTACTAATGCAGTAGTAGGACTCGCTGAATGTCTACGTCGTCGTCGCCTATAAGTACAAGGTCCTGGTGTTGGTTGTGGAGCCTGATCTTCCAGTTTCATAGATGATGTTTTCAGCCGCGTTTGTAATTAAGGTTTGGTTATGATCCCAGCATGCGCAACGGGGGGTCTGGGGGCTAGCGGGGGTTCAGGGGCAGCGCCCCTGAAAGAATTTTTTGTTATGGGTTGTTTTTTGGCCAACAGGTTACGGGCATTAGAGGATCTGAATCTATATGAGGCACGACAGGCACTAGTGGACCAGGTGTTAGAGGATGGCATTGGCAATAGAGAATCTGAATCTATATGAAGCTGCAGCAAGTCCTCCATCTCAACATCCAGATCATCACCAAATTATGGCTTTGCTATCACCACTCCACTCCACTCCACTCCACTCCCGGTGCTGATATCACATGACAAACAATGTGAATGGGGTTGGGTTGGGGACACGGGAGGGTAGTGTAAGTTTAAAATTAAAAAAATCATTTTTTAATAGCCCACGGACCCACACCAAAAAATGGGCTAATTTTTGTTGAAAATTGGTGGATCGAACCGGTTCGGAACCGAACCGGTCCTCCGATCCGATTTGGAGAGCGGTTTGAACCGGTCTAGCTTTAAATCGGTGAATCGGTCGATTCCGATTCCAATTTGGCCGATTTTTAAAACTATGATACAAGGAGGAAAACAATTCCCTTGTTTTAGGTGGCCAAAGTCGGACAGATCGCGACACAAGGAAAATGGTACTCTGCTACTGAACTGACCAACAAGTTTCCTCATCTGTACGAGCAAACAATGGGGACCATTGTTTTTTAAGGAATGAGGTATGATCCACCCAATAGTTGGCATTATTGTCGGATGCCAACACTGACTTCGACAAGTTCAATGACTTTGACAAGTTCATCGACTTCGACATGCATCGTCGACATTTGCGACTGACAAACTACGACAGATTGTCTCTCTGTCTTCCAGTCGACCGTAACGGTTGAACTTTTGAAACCGTTCTAACTTCTCTTATAACTGAACGTAACGGGCAGACAACCCATGCATTCTCAACACTCTATTTAAGCATGTAAAATATTGTAATATAGGCAGAGAAGAATCAGGAAGTAATAGAGTGAAAATAAAGAAGAGATTAGTTCGCATTCCTGCATATTGTCTGTGTGTGTGTGTTTATGTGTGTAGTGTATTTCCTACTTTGCTTATTATTATGCTTCCGCCATAACAGTATTGATTCATTCAATCGAACTGTTGTCCTAGTCGTGCACACGGATCTGACATCATAACCATTTTGATTCAATTATCCCACTCTTGTTTGATTGTGCTTAAATGAGGTACATAGAAGACATTATGAATGGATTTCTTCTCATTTTGTTTGCTTAAGACATAAAAATATATTTTCCTTTGGCTTGTACTTGAGAGTCATCACCAACACTTATTTCTGATGTGGCGAACGTATCTATCATTAGTAAACATATGTTTGTTACCTGTCATGTGATTGTTGCAGCCACTATCTAGCAACCGGAGATCCTTGTTGTTGATTGTTTCTTCAGCGATTTGGCATGAAAGGAACATTGATTACGATGTTCCTTCCTCAGTATTGCTTACATGTGCTATGCTCTTATTCAAGTCTGCTTGCTTCTTCCTGCATTCACTCTCATAATGGCCAAACTTCTTGCAGTAAACACACTGAATCCATTACTTGTCTTTGAATTGTCTTCCTCTCTCCCTTTTGTTCCGAAACTGTTCCCGGTCTTGTTCTTGATCTCGGCTAATCTCCCTCCTATTTGATAAAAAAATTGCCTCGCTTGCCTTTGCTTCTAGTTCCTGAACCTCGTCCTTTGCCTCAGCTAATGGAGGGCTCGCTCTGAAATGCCTTCTCAAGTGAGGAATTTCCATTCTTATTGATCCTTGATTTGTGTGATAAAAGGGATCCCATAATCATATATTGAAAGCTGACTCAAATATTTTCCTTTTCCTTCTTCAATTGCCGCGACCATGGATTCAAAAGTTTTTGCTAGGGTTCTTAGGATCTTCTTAACTACCTTTTGATTCATCATGTCTTCATTGTACATCTTCAACTGGTTTACTATGGCTGTCACATGGTTCATGTACTGATCTATCGATTTTGAACCCTTCATTTCTAAGCTTTCGAAGTCCCATTCTCAGTGTTTGCAGTTTCACGGTCTTCACTTTGATTATGCCTTGATAGTTGCTCTGCAAGGTCTCCTAGGCGGCTTTAGAATTCTTGACAAGATAAATCTTGGGGAAGATGGTTTCATCCTGTTCTCTTTTATTATATTCCTCTAATAATTATTTAGGGCATGTTCAGTTGCTTCGTTCGTCGGCTCTCTGTATCCACAGGTACCTGTTCCCAAACATCCTCGGCCTCCTTCAATAAGGTCATCATCTTGATTGACCATATTTCATAGTTTTTTCCGTTGAGAGGGAGAATTACAGAAAATCCTTGGTTGTTCGTAGCCATATTTTTACCACAAACTTCTCAAATTTAAAATTTAGCTGCTGCATCCTTTGCAGCTCTGCTAACAATGGCGTCTTGTCAACTTCTGTGTTTCGGACTTGCATCGTCAAGCTTTTGAAACTGAACAATTTTTTAAAATTCTGACATCCGATATCCTATGGGGTTCTCTGTCCAATGCTCTATTGGGATCTCATCCGATGCTCCACTCGGGATCTTGTCCGATGCTCCTCTCGGGATATCGTGTAATGCTTCTATCAAGATCTTGTTCGATGTTACTCCTGGGATCTTGTTTGATGCTTCTATTATCTTCTCTTTCTAATGCTCTATTAGGGATCAGGTTTGAGGCTCCTCTCGGGATTTCGTCCAATGCTCTATCAAAATCTCTTCTGATCGGCTTGTCTGTCTAAGCTCTATCGGAGATCAAGTCCGATGCTCCTCGTGGGATCTCATCGGCTACTCTATCGAAATCTCTTCTGATGCTTCTATCGGCTTCTCTGTCCAATGCTCTTTCGGAGATCATGTTCGATGCTCCTCTCGACTCTATCAGAATCTCTTTCGATGCTTTTATTAGCTTCTTTGTCCGATGCTTTGTCGGATGCTCCTCTCGGGATCTCCTTCGATGCTCTATCGGAATCTCTTCCGATGCTTTATTGACGTCTCTATCTGATGCGCTATTGTGGATTAGGTCCGATGCTCCTCTCCGGATCTCGTCCGATGCTTTATTGGAATATCTTTCGATGCTTTGTCCGATACTTTATGGGAGATCACGTCCGATGACAGGGGCAAGGCTTCTAGCTGTCGATCTTCAGGAAGGAATCAATCTCGACCATCTATTCGCCTCAGGGTTTATAGGGTTTTCTGAACTGTATACAAAGTTCGAATTCTTTGGTTCGATCCATCTTCCACGCTATCCGATCTCCTTTGCTAAATGTAGTGCTTTAATTGATCTTATCCAATTTTTAATTGATTAGCTTTCCATTTTTTAATCGATTTGCTCACATTAATCTATTGATTAAACGATCTATCGTTCTTTAATCAATTTGTTCTTCACTTTGTAAAGAATCTTAAGCCTGTTTTTCTGATACCATGTTAAATTTCAGAAGTAAAGGCAATATTGATCGGAATAGAAACTATGGTATAAAGGATTACAATTCTAGGTAAGTGGACCCAAACAGAAACTGAGTTTTAACTTGTCAAATATAGAAAACACTTAGCAGATTCATACTTGGCCAAATACTACTCTCTAACTGACTCACAAATTTGCAAAGCACTACTTCGAACTCTTTCATGTTGTCCTAGTAAAAATGAAAATGAATAAAATTTTGTATTATAAACATGGCAAATGATGATCAAGTTAATCAATCTCTTTTTACTTTTTTTTAGAAATATACATATTGTGTCCTACAATATATTGATTATATATAAGAGGGAAATTCCAAAATTCTATTGCATATTGTGTCCTACGATATATTGATTATATATAAGAGGGAAATTCCAAAATTCTATTAAAATAAGAATGCTGATATCTGATTAAAATTCATTATATCTATGCTCGTTTTAATAAACACCCTTGAAAATGACGGAATCCGAACATCAAATTTGCATTCGGATTAGTATAGTAAAATTAGTGATGTTGATTTTACAAAAAGTCAATTAGTTTAAAAAAATGGAGGAAATCTAGGGATCTCTGACCAATTTTCATAGTGGCAAAGATCATGAAACATTATATTTAAAAATCGATATGGATTTGGTCCACTTCTAGGTAGTAAATGAGTAACATGTTTCTATGATTCATTCTATGTGCAGTATTTAAGAAGGGAAATTGAAAACATGGAAGGAAGACTTAGTATTCTTCAATCAACAGAAAGGTAGTGTGACTTTGAGTCACTCTATACAATGGAATTGCACATTTTATCTTATGAGTATATCTCGTAGTCAAAAGTTTAGAATGTTTTCTACAAACTGTTTATAGAAAGATGTTGGGGGAGTGTCTCGCATCATGTTCAATGAATGAATTAAATAAGTTGGAGAGCCAAGCTAAACGGGGATTGAACCAAATACGAGCGAAAAAGGTATTTATAATATGATGTTATTTATGTCAGTATTTAGAATGTATATTTGTTTTTCAATTTTTAATAAGAATTTATATGATGGATAACTTCTACATAAACCTAACTGTTGTTTTGTTTTTTTTGGCATAATAGACCGAAATATTTCTGGATGAAATAGATCAACTTAAAAGGAAGGTAATGTGCATGTTATGTTTCCTTATGCCTCTTGTTTTGTTTGTTGGCATAATAGACTGAAATATTTCTGTATCAAATAGATCAACTTAAAATGAAGGTAATGTGCATATCTGCCTTTCATAGAAAGCATTTGAGGATGTTGTTTGCATGGATTATGTTACGGATAGACATTTAGATTATACGTAGTCATTATCGACAGCGGTCTGTTTGATTTTCTATTTGGTTGTTCAGTTATGTGATATTGTTTGCCATTTAGTTGAGTGGTTATATGTTCAGATTTTTTTATTCTTTTTGCATGTCTAAAATTGGTAAATTTGTGTATGTGCAACTTATTTGAACTGTGTTTTGTTAATTTTTTTTTTTTGTTAGTGTTGCTTTAGGTTAAAAATTAGTAAATTCTTATTTGAAGGTATGTTGTATGTTAAGTCACCTGGTTCGAGTAAATTTGACATTAAGTTTTAGGGGTTATACATTAAGTTTAAGGGGCTATATATTTCAAAATTTTAATATATATATAAAATTCTAGACACTCATTAAACATTATGTAAAATGAAAATTGCATGCCAACATTAACATATATAATTATATTTCAAAAGGATGGTATCTTGTTAAAAATTTAGGAATTTAGGTTAGGTTTTTTTGTCTTTTATTTATTTTTTAAATTTTTTATTGAATCAATTCGATTAAATTCGCCTTGAAGTTCGATATCAAATTCGACTTGAAGTTCGACATCAAATTCGACTTGAAGTTCGATTTTGAAATTCGACTTTAAGTTCGGCTTAAAGTTCGAATTTGGTTGAAGTTCTACGTATTTCGAATTTCAACCTTGAAATTCGCCGTATGTAACACTTATTTGAAGATATGTTTTGTTTAGTAACATAATTTGAATATGCAGGTTATTACATTAAGTGATTATTATTTAGGATTTTTGAATTGTACTGTGTCAAAATTTAAGAATATTTTGAAACTCTAACAAAATGCAATCCACAAATCCACAAATTATACTGTGTAAGTGATTATTATTTAGGATTTTTGAATTGTACTGTGTCAACCTTTAAGAATATTTTGAAACTCTAACAAAATGCAATCCACAAATCCACAAATTTTAAATAATTTATGTAATTGTGAAATATATTTTTTAAATATAATTATAGAATCTTTTATAGTTGGAAATTTTATGATTAGAAAAATATGAATAATATAATTATCACAATGCCTTGTTATCAAAGGCTACTGTATAAGGGATTATTATTAATATTATTAAAAATCATGTTGGATTTAAAGAGATAATGATACACATGGCCATGGTTAATACTGATAGCATTGTTATCAAAAGCTACTGTATAAGGGTATTATTATTAATATTGTTAAAAATCATGTTGGATTTAAAGAGATAATGATATACATGGTCATTGTTAATACTGATAATTAACTCTTATGATTTATTCAGTTTAAAAAACAAAATTGAGATAAAGTGATTTTGAATCAAAGCAAACAATATTATGTATCAGTTATTTGAAGGTTATGTTTTGTGTAATAACATAATTTGAATATGCATATTTTTATATTTTTATACAAAGTGATTGTTATTTAGGATATTTGGATTGTATTAGTGTCACTATAAGTTACATATTTTTAGGGCCAGTGTAGGATAGACGGATGTAAGAGAGTAACCAATGTCACCTTAGCTATTTCTCCAACTTTTTAGGAGAGTCGGAACTTTCAAGAGGAGAATCTTTGGGTGATCTACAAAAACACTTAGAATTTATGTCTTCTTAACAACAATGTTATTGATCAGTGCTGATAACTTTAAAAGAATGAAGAAGACATACTACTCAATCATCAAGTGTGGATGTCCACAAACAATGTAGAAGGTGGAATTTCAATAATCTAATCTCCGAAATAGCGTTTGTATTAGACTTGTATTGAAGGCAAAATCATTATCATCCACCAATAATTCAGATAACTAAGATAAACCAAGATGACCACAGAATTATATCAGCATGTAATGATAATTACGTACGAGCAATGTACTAATGATTTGTAGCAATTTCGAAGTAATCAATTAGGTAAGTCAAAAGCAGTTTTTCAAACAAGATTGAACACTCCTTCACCTTTATACATTCAGCTTTGCACAGAGTGTTGTTCATCAACAATCAATCAGAAATATGTAGCAGCAGTAAGTATGTTAACCATTGACCACTAAGACAATAATGAAATGGGAATGTTCACTAACACCTTTAATCAAAGAAATATATTAATATCGGCAGTAGTGAAAAAGCCTCTGATATCAATCAGTGAAGAGCACAATGTATCTTAAGAGAATCAGAAAATAAAAATGTGGACACTTCACTTTCTATCAACCTCTGCCACAGTATGTTTCAACTACAGAAATATTAAATTTATTTCCTTAGTAGTCCAGTTTATAGTAATTTGAGGTCACAAAAGAAATACATACAAAGTATAATCTAAATTCTGGATGATGTAGAAGTGAAGAACTAAATTGGAACAGACTGTATTGAAACTTTCAGTTCTTCTTTAAGGCAGATTTCAGACCTCTTCCTGTTATTATAGCAGCCTTAAGTGTCAAAAAAACATGGCCTTGTGGTTAACCCTTTCGTTTGTTTTGCATGTGTAGGTGATTAACATGAAAATGAACTTCTCTGATGGTGATATCTGCTGCCCTAGCAAATGTATAAACAATGAAAAAAAGGGCACATATTTTTAGGCCATTGCCGCCCTTGGCAAGGCCCCAAAAAGAGACCGAAACCTCCCTATGTGAGGACCAAGGCCTTGGATAAGAGATCGGGAGGAGGACCGAGGTCCTTAAGGGAGGGCCAAGGATAGAGGGAGCAAGAAGATAGGAGAGGGGAAGGAAGGGGATATGGAGAAAGGGGTAGGATGATTGGAGAAGAAAGAGGGGACATCTATGGTAAAGAGCAGGCAACGAAGGAGATGGGAGAGGGATGGAGAAGAAGAAAGTGGATGGAGAGGGGGAGAAACGAGGGCAACGAAGACAAGGAAGGGGGAGCGAGTTAGAAGAAGGAGGAGGTCAAACGTGTAGAGATGAAGAAGGAAGGAGGGCGAGGTCTAGAAGATGGAGAGCGAACTTTGGGTAGGAAGATAGGGCTTGCCGCTAGGGCTTTTTAGGTCTGCAATTAGGGTTAATTTTCAGAAATTGGGGCTTTTAGGTTTTAAAATTTAATTTTATGAAAACAAAAGTAAAAATTGACCTAATTTACAAAAATAAAAATAACTAAAGCTAAGCTAATAT
The DNA here is from genome assembly GCA_027924585.1 of Larix kaempferi. Classification (NCBI taxonomy): domain Eukaryota; kingdom Viridiplantae; phylum Streptophyta; class Pinopsida; order Pinales; family Pinaceae; genus Larix; species Larix kaempferi. Next base: position 22,406,123 of record BSBM01000338.1, read on the forward strand.
GTACATAACTCATAAGCTAGGGTTTGGGAAAAGGTAGAAAAGAGGCCAACCTATGGTTTTAAGGTTTAACCCTAACCCTAGGGCATAAAGTAAGATGGCCTTCCTATTGAGATGGTACTTGCAAAGTTTGGCCAACTAGGGCCTTCCTTAACAATCACAAGGGTTGGTTGAAGGAGGCCTAGATAGGGAAAAACTTGGATACCTAAAGATCAACCTTCAAAGGACTCCTTCTAGAGGAGGTCTTTCACAATGCTAAGGTAAATAAAGGATGAAAATGACTTAGCTTAGACAAAATGCAGTATTAATGGCTACCATTCAACCTTAAACAAGCATCACATTCAACATTCAACAAAGAGAAATCAAGAGAAGAAACTGAGAGACATCCTTGTGCATGTGTTAAGCAAACAACTCTAGCATCACCTTAGCAAAGAGAAAGAACAAAAGATACTTCAAAAGATTGCCTCCAAACCCGAAAGTGCATCCATCCTCAAGAGGCGCACATCATTCCAAGAGCCCGAAGAAGGGTAAGAAAGTAACAGTGTTTTATCCCATTAGTTGTTATGTTCAAGTGAGGTGAGGAGAAGTGTATTTATACTTTCTTACACTCACTTTATAAAAATATCCAAGCCAACATGCCATTAAAATGTCAATTTGAAATTATTAAATGTCGACTTAAAATTATAACAAAAATAATATAAAATAATCAAATTTGTGGGTAATTTGGGACATTTTCCTCAGAATATACCCACACATGACTAAAATAGCTAAAAATGAGTGTATCACTCCGATCAAAAGGCTAGAGTGCGGAGGGGGGGGGTCGTCATACCCCATCTAACCCCAATAGTAGTGAAAATCCCTCAATGCCCCCGCCCCCCAATCAAGCAATGATGTCCTAGAGGAAGGATTTTGTCATCATCATGAGCAAGCCAAGGAGAGAGGGCGCTGCTGAGTTGGAGGACAAGGAGGGTGCGGATGGTGGCTTGGAGGAGAGGCATGAACCTCAGTGCTGAAAGAAAGTGCGACCAGTGTGATAAAGTAAGGTGGGGTTCACGTGACCCAATGACCCACTCCTGGGGGCCCAGACACCAACCTCAGGGCTTCAAGCCCTTTCATGAGGAAGTCATCAATCCCACTAAGCCATAGTACTCCTAGGAGAGAAACCAAAAGGGCCTGGCCATAACCTCCACTTAGAAAATGCTGGAAGACACCCTTCTTGGTAAAAAGCAAATGACCCTCTCTCCCTGGGTCACAAGTAAAGGTGCGCTGGTAGTGATACACGTAACAGTAAGCATGTTAAAATTTCAAAAGTTTCAAGTTATTAACTATTGCACTTTTGAAGACCTTGAAAGACAAGAATGGAAGGCAATGAGGATGTTGAAGACCTAAAGATGAGTATGCCAATCAAGGAGGATATTGAAGATATGAGGGACTAGATTATGAAACTAATACATCGAACACATCTATGTAGCATAAATCCTACTCATGAATAGAGTAATAATAAATTCTTATCACACGAAGACAACAAGATGATCCAACGACAGACATATGAGTGTTCATCATACCAAAACAAAAAAATTCGTGACTTCAACACGACAGAGTAATTGCATGTGTAAGATAAGATAGATATTAGGAAGTTTGATGGTATTGATCCCACGACATGGATATATTATATTGGAGAAATGAAAAATGGTTGTTACTGAGCAGATTTAACCTCATGTGTGATTGCATCATCTAAATCTAGCAAGTGCACATTTTCCCCTCCTTCATCAAGACTGAAACAAGATTGAATTAGCTTGAGTGATCAATTTCACCATTGATTATTTTTATCTACACCAAGTATTGATTCCACAAAAGGAAATGATTGCATATATATATTTAGAACTTGATGAATTTGTGTGGTACCTATGGCATTGTGATTGGAAAATTGACTATTGTATCTTGGCCATGTTTATTGATGTATTGGTATAATGCTAAGTCACATGACACGAGGACACGGGACACGAGTGTCCCCAAAATACGAGTGTCCCCACGGGACACGGTGACCCCCGGAATCAGGACACGTAGGACACGTTTTATATACATATATATTTTTTTTAAATATATTACAATTTAAAAATATAGACATATAGATCCAATAAAATTTAACATTTACAATTACAAATATTCAATAGAAATTACATTTACAATTACAAATTTACAAATATGAAATATTCAATAGAAATTAGATCATTCACAAATCACAACACATTTGTCATTCACAATCACAAATCACAATGAGACATTGAGACACATAGATGCATGTCAGAGACTCGGAACCATATTTCTCATTAAGTCATCAAAATCAAAATGTATTACATAGATGTCGGAATGCCACTGGGCACTAGGCCACTAGCAAATGCCAAATAGAGTCTAGACTATTAGACTAAAGTCTAATAGTCTAATAGTAAATACAAAAAAGGGGTGGATCAAGATGGAAGAATCCCATCTGTAAATGACTCAATAGTCCTCCTCCATGCCTGAATCAACAAACTCATCACTGCCCTGATCCTCCTCCTCCTCCTCCTCCTCTCTGCCAATCTGACTAACTGCATCTGCTGGTGTGGAGGATGACCCCTCCATACGATCACCCTCATCAAAAGTGACCGGCTCTAGCACTGGATCATTAAGATCCATGTTGGCTAATGCCAACTCAGTACTGCTGTCCAAACCCATCTCATCAGGAAAGACATCCCACATCCGTGTCTTTCCCTTCACCCACTCCTCCCTCTTCCTGTAAATAAGACGAAGGTTGGAGTGCACATACACCATCGTCTCTGCCCTGGACTGCTCAAGTCTGCTCTTCTTCACACTGTACAAGTTCCCATATGTGCTCCAATTCCTCTCACAATAAGAGGATGAAGTAACTTGAGAGAGGACCCTCAAGGCTATCTTTTGTAGAATAGGGCATGTTGCCCCATGAGTTGTCCACCAAACAAGGGGTTTCTTAACCCCCATGTCTCTAATCACCTCATATCCTCCAAATCTCCCGGTGCCACTAGAAAACTCATAAAATTCCTCCTCCACCACCTCAAGGTGGTCTCTATCCTGAAGTAGCCGTCTAAATGCTATCTTCCTCCCCTCTGAGATCTCTCCATCCATGTGAGGAGGGACTTTGGATGAGTGCCCTGACCCACCACTGAGCCAATCCTGAGCGTAGAACCTAGGGTTCAATGAGTGGGCCAAGCAATGCAAAGGTGTGCAATTCTTATCCCACCTGGAGATAAGAATGCCCTGTATGATGGACCATAAGTTCTCTGCCGATGTCTCATACTCAGCACACTCATTCTCCATAACAATGGTCCTCATGGACTCAATCATGGAATCCCACCCCTCATAAACATCTCCTAGGATGGGCTGGTCCGTGTCTGCAAACCGCAACAAAGAAATGATTGGCTCCATGATCTTGATGCTAAGGACTACCCTATCCCACCAACCATCATCTAATACTGTGTCCTTCACCTTTTGTGAAGCATTCTGATCCGACTTTCTCCAAAAAGCCCAAAACTCTGAAATCACCATGGACCCAAGAGCAGTTTTTACCTCTCTCAATCTCTTGAGCATGATGAATGAGGAAGCAAACCGAGTATCTGCAACCTTCAACAATGAAAGATTTGTGTACTCTTTGTAGATTGTGAGGGCATTGGTGTGGTTTTGTACAAAGTTACGGATATTGCGTGCATCCTCAATAAGTTTTCCAATCCATGGCACATCTGAAGCAATAGATTTCAGTGCTAAATTCAAAGAATGGACAATGCAAGGTGTCCAAAATACCTGTAAGATCAATAAAAGAAAGTATAAATGAGTCATTGAGTCTAGACTCCTAGACTCTACAAGACTACAACTAACTACTAAGTTACTAACAGCTCAAAATTTCAAATAAATGAGTAAATTAACAATCACATACCTGTGGATGTTTAGCTTTCACAATCATGCCAGCAGCCTTGCAAACAGGTGCATTGTCCGTGATGATTTGTACACAAGAATCAACACCTACTTCTTCAATGGTTTTGATGAACAAATCACCCATATATTGTGCATCCTTGTATTTCCCAAGAGCATCCACCGCTTTCAAGAACACCGGTCCATTTGTGGAAGACACCATGAAATTGATGAGTGGATGGCGTGCTGGATCCGTCCATCCATCAGAAACAATACTAACACCCCATGTGGACCATTTTGATTTAATTGGATCAATAATTTTATCCACCTCCTTCTTTGCCTTAACCAACAATGTGGTTCTAAGCTTTTCTGAACTAGGAGGCACATAACCAGTTGGAGCTCGTTCCATTATAGATCGACACATCTCAAAGTACAATGGTGACCGTGCAACATTGAATGAGATGAAGTTGAGGTAGAAGAAAAATGCAATGGAGAGGTCTACCTCTTCTCGTGCCTCATGTTGGAAAATCCTATCCATTGGACCTCTTGAACTTGGCCTCTTTCTTGTTGGATAAGCAATAGCATCAACCCCACTCCTAGTGCTAGAGGGTTTCCTCAAGAATGGAAGAGGATCCTCACGATGAAATGTCTTGCTTGCTGCAGCCACCTTCCCTACCCCAACATGGTCTTCTCTTTCCATCTCCCTCCTTTGGTTAACACTCACAGCTTTGCATGAAGAAATCCCACAAGGGAGGGCCAACAAATGGCCTTTAACCCGATAATAGGTGCTCTTGAATTCATGCCTGCAGAAATTGCAAGTCCAACACACATTGCCTCCCCCACCAAGCTTCGCTCCAACAGTCACATACTTCCACAAAGGGTATTTACTCTCTTGTGCTTGTTGTTTTGCCAAAGCATGGCTATAATGAGGATGAGCTTCACTAGAACCGGTTGGAGCACTACTAGGAGCAGAAGGGGATGTGCTTGGAGGAGGAATAGGACGAGAGGGAATAGATGGGGCATTCTTCCCTTTCCTTTGCCCTCTACCTGCTGCCCTAGCTGGTTGAGACATTTTCCTTCAATCTTGATGGTGAAATCACACTTGAATCTCCTCCACCTGCAAGAAAACACTCTTGAATCTCCTTCACCTCCAAAAAAACTGACTTTGGGCTCACTCTAGCTCTCCCTCACACTCCCATCAATTAGCAAATGACAAAACAAAAACAAAAAAATCGGTTTTATGGGCACGCGGGCGCACTTTTTCGCGATTTTCGTGTCCTGGAAAATCCCCACGCCGCGCAGACTTAGGACACGCGTGTCCCGATTTCGGGACACGAAAAATCGCGTGTCCCCCACGTGGGGCCAGCGTGTCCGCGCCCAAACGTGGCCCACGGGACACGGGGACCCCTTAGGACGTGTCCTGTCTCTTATAATGTTATAGAGATAATTTGAGTAATAACTTTTTTAGTCAATTGATAAAGTATAAGCAAAAAGATTCAGTTACATAGTAGACTCAACAATTTCAAAAGTTGGTTCTTAGAGTGAAGGATATTCCAAATGATAAATCAATTGATCTATTTTTTGGTACATTAAAGGATGATATTCAACATGAGGTACTTCTCGTTGAGCTTAAATATTTAGACAAGGATATATGAATGGAAAAGAGATTTGAAGGTAAAACAATGGCTACTAGAATGTGTTACTTGCTAGATCTACAATCATGATTCAAACTCTAAAAACCAAGTGCAACTCTAGAGTATCATAGAAAGACTACCCATTTTCACCATTGCAACTCTTCCTCCTACTTTATGTTGGCACTCCTCTGGCACAAGGGGGGAATCCCTAGGAAAAGTGTAATATAAATTTTATAAATAGATGGGATGGTGGAATTCTTCCTCCGACTGTATGTTGGCACTCCTTTGGTACAAGGGGGGAATCCATCGGAAAAGTGTAAGATAAATTTTGGAAATAAATGGGATGGTGGAAAAACACTAGTGCCTATCTTGGGTAAAGGAGTCAAGCTCTACAAACAAGAGGGTTTTAGTATTATGGAGAAGGAATAATTAATCTATACACCAATATGGCATTATTAGTTAAAAAATAGATTTTCTGCTTTTGAAAGAATACCCGAGATCCCTTATATAAGATACATCATCAAAATCATGAAATTACAACCAAAATAACATGCAACCATTAAACCATTGAGGAGAAAACATAATATGAATCCAAAGTTGAATTATACAAGTTAGAATAGTCTTGGATTGAATGAACAATCCAACAATAAACCCTATTTCCAAATTTGATTTCTTCCCAAGATTAGAAGGACCACAATGTGACACATCCAATTTTTAATTATTTTGGAAAATCCCCCAAAATCTAAAGATACAACAACGATTGTGGGTGGCGGTTACAACCTCAAATCCTAATCTCTTCTTATTGGAGTAGAACTACCCTTTTGCAAAGGTGATTCTAGTAGTAAAACAATGAAAATATTTGCATATACCAAATCCATAAACACGAGAATAGAGAATGAAAACCTCACATGTGAACTTAGTATCTAACTTCTTCCTCCTAGTGGATCTTCAACTAGGATTGGAGGTGATATCCTATTAATCCAATGATACCTTTGCAAATGAGAGGTCTCTTTCTTTTATAGATCTCTTCCTCAACCACTTTACAATAAAATATGATTAGTACTTTTCTTGTAGATCCACAACAGGCCTCAAAGAAACATATTGAAAGTTGGACACTACCCAACAATGTAGAAAAATGCATAAAGCAAGCCTTGAGTATGTCCTTGCTGGCAAATGGTGTTCTCTCATAGTGGATTCTGCCATAAATTGATGCTTTACCTTTTCAACTCCATATAATAAGCTACTATTCTAATATCGAAAGAAAGACACCTCTCTAAAATATGGATATAGTAATGTTTGAATATGCCTTTGTTTCCATATAACTAATTTCTAGCTTGGGTGTTTTCTAAGAAATACCCTCTAGTAGCATTTTGTTTTCCGAAATAGAAGTAATATTCAATAAAAGGTTGAGCATTCTTAAAAGTTGGCAAAAATTCTTCATTCAAAGTCATGTTGGTATTGTGTCCTTATTTAAGCTAGAGTGCTCCTCAACTAAGGCATTTTTTGTTTTGACCATGCCTTCTTTTGCATAAGATAAGCTTAGAAGACCTTCCTAAATCCTAGGTGGATCAATCTTCATCTTGGGTGCATATATCCTTAAATTGTAATGCCATAAAATCCTCTAAATAACCCTTAGACTGATGGGTGTTTTCTCATGAAAGTAGCGTTGACCATGCATGGGTTACCCAAATGACAAGTGTCTTTCTCTAATGAAGGTTGCTATTCTTCTTTTTCTTCGACATGATGCTAAAATGAGAGAAAATGATGATTTATGCCTCAAATATATGTAGAAATACCTCAAAAGATGCTCCTCATTGAACGAATATACATAAAAATATTGGCTCCATATGGGGGGGCTTGTACACTTTGGTGGGGTGCAAGAGAACTCTATAATCTCTAAGGATTGATGATTTGCAGGATGTACATATCAAGTAGATAGAAATCCTAGACACATTTGATGTGATGAATTGAAACATTAACATCTTGGTCACCCTTAGTGAGAGTCTTCAATTTAGGTTTATTATAAAGAAATTTGAGAATGTCACATCTATCTACTCACCCTTAAGAGGCTCTACAAATAAGGTATGATCTACCATTCCAATGGGAACAAACAAATAAAACATATTTCCCATGAACATTGAGCTTATTCTTCCTACCTTACTCTACAATAGGAATATTAAAATGTTGGGTGAAATCAAAAGGCCAATGGAACTATTGCCTTATCTCATCAACATCATTTTGCCTTCTGATGTGTTTGGAAGAAATCCAAAGCAAGGAGATCTATGTCAAGCATCATTCAATGCTTTTCTAGAATCTTAGTCACTTTGTGGCTAGAAACCTAAGTGAGCTGCTAAAGAAATATATACCAAGATCAACCAAAGGTAACCTTGTGTCACTAAATACTTGCTATATCCAATGTTGAATATCATTGATATTACCTCTGCCATGTAAATATGTCAGTTCATCATTCAGACATAAAAATCTTACACGGGCCACCATTTTCCTTTCCAAAACTAAACTACATGCTCCAAGAATTTCTCTCCTTGGATACCATTGAAGTCATCTGTCATACCCTCAAGCAACAAGGATTTTAAGGTGGCTCCAATATGCATAGGAATTATCACATAGAGATTACGATTTGAAAAAGTACATCGACTCATGATCTATTGCTTGATGCCCTCTTTTGGGAGGTTGAAAATTTCTGCAATACATAATTCCATGTCAAAGACACATCTGCTTGCTGAATTTTTATACATGCATTGGGTAGGAGATGGATATATTAATGGATGGAAAATTGCTTCATAAGTAATGTTATGCAAATGATGCTATGTTGCAAGAAATTTGCCCCATTGGTGAGGGCACAAGGATGTTTATCAACAAATGAAAATGTATTGCATAACTCAACATATTTTGGTTGTCCAAGATCCCTGAAAAATAGGATCTAAGATGTATTCTCTAAGATACCTTAAATAGCTTTTAATGTTTATTGGACACAAAGTGGAAAACATTATTTTCTCTAAAAGGCTCCCACTATCTTTGTCATAGATGGGATCTCGATCAATAAACTGGTGATCTACATCCCATCCATGTCTCTCAATCTCAAAAAGGTGCCCACATCATATTCTTCTTGATTGCCATGATGTTTTAGTTCATCACATGTGTTAGAAGAATGACCTACAATTTCTTGATCCTCCATGGGGTTTTTTATAACAATTATCCTTTTGATATCATCAAATTCGGAATTTTTAAAAGGATATTCACGACTTACCAAAACCTTGCCCTTCTAGGAGTCCATCATGATGGTTGCTAGAATTTCACTATGTGAGTGTACCTCGTTAATTTAGGATCATGTAATTCTTCAGGTCTAAAATACCATCTGGAAGTGGCTCATGTGATAGAAGTGAAAACTAATCCTTATGAGTCCCATGTCCAAGCTTCTCTTGGCCTAGCATACCATATTTTTCTTTGATTTATTCAACCAAAGGACATACATGCTTCATGTCTCCCTGCAATTTGATCCAAGAGAGCACCAAAGGGGTTACTCTCATATGCAAGCATTAGGTATATAATCTCACTCTCTATAGTAGCAAACATCAAATGGATCCTCTTATTCTTGATAAATAGGATCCTAATGTTTGAGAATAGATCTAATCAAACCAATCTAATGCCTCATATTGCATGGTGAGTGGAAACATGTCATTTAATTGTCAAATGAATCAATGCTCATGGAGCACATCAAGATATTAAACACTAATGCCTCATATTGCATGGTGAGTGGAAACATGTCATTTAATTGTCAAATGAATCAATGCTCATGGAAAACATCAAGATATTAAACAATTTTTGTGAAGGATGAAATTGCAGTGTATTGAAATCAATATACCAATGACATTTGACATTGTTATCATCCCGAAATGGCTCTAGGAGCTTCTTCAAAAATCTCAAGATACTAAAAATGACAAATGAAGCATACCACTTGGCCATCCATGGGAGCAATGCCATATTTATTGATCATTAAATATGCGAAGTTGTATAAAATTTGAAAAACATACAACCATCATACCTTATTTGAATACCAATAGAGTGGCTAGTTGAGTCTTTGAATGCATGCAAATCTTCTAGATGTCCTTACCTATGCATGCAACAAGTCACTTCAAAATATTTGGGAATGAGGATTTGTTCCTTCATAGAGTCACTAGATGAGAAAGAGATCCTCAAGAAAATGCCTTTATCACATTATTGTAGACAAGTTATGAAATTTTGGGAACTTGGATTTGCCCCTCGCAATGGTACTAAAAGGTTGCATCCCAAACGTGCAATTAGGATATTCAATGTACCAAAAGCAAATGGAATTAGAGTTAATTAGGAAGGTTACCCCTTTATTACCATAACAACTCTTCCTCTTACTTTAGAGTGACTCTCCTCTAATACAGGGGATGAGTCCCCACAAAATTTGTAACATAAACTTTACAAATAAAGGGTTTGATACTATGGAAAATACATAATTACACCACACATTAGTGTGACATAATTACTCAACAAAACATATTTTTAGGTTATGAAATAATACGTGAGAACCCTTATATAAGATGCACTCACAAAACCATGAAATTACAACCAAAATAACATGCAACTAGTAAACCATGAAGTAACAACCATAAGATGATGCCAAATATAAAGTAGACAAGGTAGGAGAACCTTCTGTTGAATGATTAGCCAAAATGTACATTATATCTCCAAATATGATTTCATCATAAGATTTTAAGAAGCATAATGTGCCACATCCAATCTGAAATTACAACACAAATTCCCCAAAATTCAAAGTTACATCCAGAATTAAGGAGGTTTAGAGCCTCAAATCCTAATCTCTTAGCATTGGAGTACAACTATTCTAAAAAGGTTATCCTAGCAGAAAAACAATGGCATTCCTTGTGTTTCAACAAAACCTAGCACCCACAAAAGTGTAAAGTTCCCAGCAACAAGGGGATAGCTTTGTTTAACTTAAGAATGCTATTGACCATCACCTTAGCATTTCTTCACAACACTTTAGCTTGACTATTCTCCAACACAAGGGGGGATGGGCTAAGGTGGGATTGTTAAGGCTGTGGAATGTAGGGTCGAGGTGAAGTTTGGAGGGTAAAATTTAACAAATGAAGGGTTGTAACTAGTATATTATGTGGAAATGGAGAAGGGACATGAACAATATAGGAAATAGAGAAGGAAAAGAATAAGAGAATGAAATGGCATGGGTAGTAACCAATGCTTATAAATCTATTGGGCCTATGGATTCAAGAAATATTACATGAATGAAAGAGTTAATTTGCTAGAATCAACTACTTTGAGGTAGGCTATATGTTAGAAAGGACTAATTTGATACATTTAACCTATTTAGATGAAAGGACTAGTTTGATACAATTCATCATTTGATTATGTTCTCAAGTTAAAAGGAGCTAGGTTTGATACAATTAACCTTCAATATTTGCTAGAAATGGGGCAACAACTAGTCTCCAAGAGCTAGAGTTGCCACTCATCAAACTAATATGAAGGTGCACTAGTATTTATGGTTGAATCATTACTCCAATAACAACTTAATTTGATAGATGAAGGAAAAATAATGCACAATTATAACCAACAACAGGTAGATCAAGAGGGAATAGTTCCCCACATTGACTACTCAAAAAAAAAAAATGGATTTCATTATTTGGCATTCACACAAGTGTTTAAACAAGCGGTTTTAACAACAAAACGAAAGCATAAAGATAACGAGACAACAATGTAGCAATACTTGACTTTTTTATTATTCTTTAAGGGTTTTGTGGTGTTACCTCCCAACTTTTACCGAAGTGGAAAAGGTCTCAACCCATGGTTACAACCGAAGGAAACCATAAACCAATTGCCAATGTCACATGACAACCAATCCCTTCTTTTAGGCTAACTCTCACAAGCCAAGGGATGCTTCATTAACTAAATGATTTTGCTTTTAATAAATGTTGAGTTAATTTTAGCTTAAGAACAATAGGATATGAAATAAACTTGGGTACTTAAAATGCCAAATGAATCACTAACTAAGATAATAGCTCAATTAAACACCAAGATTCAAATGGAATATGCTTTAGTAAAATATAACAATAAAACTTAGAAGCATAAAATATAAAAGTTATTAATTCACACTATTGATATGAAATTGAAACATGCACAATGTGAATTAATAGGATTCCTACAACTGAGAACAAGGTCTGTGGTGAAACCCTAGAACTTGTAATGAGCACAAGCATGATTAGATTTATGAATGTCTTGAATTACCCTAATCAAAGAATGAAACTTAATCACCACTATATCCAACCAATTGCAAGTAACCCTAATTAAAGAATGAAACTTAATCACCACTATATCCAACCAATTGTAAGTATGGAAGATGCATGTTAAATACTTTAAGCAGTTAGAAATTATGATTTAAGTAACTTAAGCTTCAAGGATTTAGCATTAAGAACCACTTTTATGAGTAGTAATGACCACTAGGAATAACAATGAGAATCAATATGAAAATTTCGTTGAATAAAATATGGATTTAAGCTTATAAGAGAAACTTTAATTATTAACTAATACAGAAATTTAAAGCCAATTCCAAAATTATAATATAAAGAATGAGCTTAATAAAACACTTTGAAATTTTTATATCAAATGATTAGAAATTGTAGAAATTAAATAACCAACTCAAATATATAATAGATTTAACCTTAAAATATGAAATGATTGAAATTTTGATAATATACCTGGATATGAGACTTGTATATGCTCCAATTATATATCATTCTTGAAAAAGAAGCACAAATGATGTCAAGAATGTAGGATGACATATATAGGACGGCATCCCAATTATTTATTGAATCTTCATTTACAGTAGTATACAAAAAGGGTAACCAAGCCTCTATGGAGTGTTTTCAATATTGGTGGTGGGGTAAAGACCACCATCTCATGATTTGAACTATTTTCCTTAAATCCACCACTTACTCATGACGTTATGATGGTTCTTTTTATCTGCCAAATTCTCACCCATGGTGATGTCGTTGACACTTCTTTTCTTGTTATCTTGTGTATATTTTCAAACTTTACATTTTGAAGAGGCTATACACCCTCGTTTATCGTTGGCTATTGTTCTGTACTCTAGGTTCACATAATCTATGATATACTTATCATATATGCACATCGCAAAACAACATTACTAGCTGTTACATTGTTTAAGATAGAATTTCGAACGTTTGATATTCATTGTATTTTGGAAACGGTGATAACTAATTTTTACTGATATAGATTTGGGCATCTTCTAGTTTTTTATTATTTTGTCTTAGGATATCTTCTAGATTCTTATTATTTTGCCTTTTATTGAGATTAGATAATCTAAAATAGAATATGGATTCTATTGAGATTAAATAACCTAAAATAGAATATGGATAAGGATTCATTAATTGGTCAGTTTTATGTAACTATGTATGAGAGATGTTATAAATCTATGTAAGTCAATAGCGACAGTACCATCATTCTCAGTGTGTGAGGAATGGTTGTAAGTTGTTGTAATCTTCAATTTTGAACAATAAAAATATCGATACTATTTACCCTCTATATGTTTAATTTTGTAGTTGATATTGTTGCATTCTGTTATTATTGATTTTTGTTCAATATCTTTTGTAAACAGTGGTATCATTGTTCAATTTCTTTTGTAACCAGTGGTATCAAAGCTCTGTTAGAGATCAGAGTTGAGACTGATTTTTCCGTTGAAGTTACGAAGTGAATGACTGAGTTTGGTTGAAGGGAGCAATAATGGTTGCACCATCGCACCCCAAGCCCTTGTAGAGGAGGATTGAGAAGACCATCGCCCTATGGCAAACTTATAAAATTAAATCGTTTGGAAGACCATCGCCCCATGGCAAACTTATAAAATTAAATCGTTTGGAAGACAATCGCCCCTTATCTCATCGAGAGGAGCGATGAAATTTCCCGTCACGTGTAAAATTCGTGTGAGTGAGGACTCAGTGCATGTACGGAGGTATAATTCTTTTATTTAAAAAGTTTGCAAAGCATGTGGGATTGAAGCTTTACGGGTGTGGATCATGGTATGTTTAAGGAGTTAAAAGGTGGTTGTGTTTTAAAAATGAATGTACTTTATGTATTTTTTTTAATATATGTTTATATTAGTAAGTTATATTAATAATTAATAATATGGTTTATATATCTTAATTTTTATGTATCAACTATAAGTTATATATTTAAATGTGGTTGATATATGTTGATCCACGTATATAAACTATATTATTAATTATTAATCATTAATATGGCTTGCTAGTTGAGGACTAGCGTGCTAGAAATGATTGTTGAGTTTTAATTATTATTTATTATAATAATTAAATAATTATTATAGAAAAAATAATACAAATTATTTATAAAAGAAAATATTAATTAAAATTAAATAATAATAAATAATATGGTTAATAATAATAATAATAATAATTTAATATATACATATATATATATATAACCATAGTTGATCATGTTTGGTTGACTATGGTTGACAACTGTTAAGCATGGTTGACTATGTTTGACCATTATTAAGCATGTTTGATTTTGATTGACCAAAGTCAACCATGGTTTACCATGGTCAATTTTGGTTGACCATGGTCGACCATGGATGACTTTGGTTAATCGTGGTTGACATTAGTTGGCAATGGCTAAACATGGTTGACTTTGGTGGACGATGGTTGACTATGATTAATCCTGGTTGGCCATGGTTGTCAATGGTTGAGTCTATTTGATACTGGATGATTTTGGTCGACCATGGTTGGCCATGTTGAATTTGGTTGGCCATTGTTTAACATGGTTGACCATGGTTGATTTTGGTTGAACATCGCTGAACATGGTTCACCATGGGTGACTATGGTTGACTAAAGTTGAATTTTGTTGACCATGGTTGACTTTGGATGACCATGGTTAACAATGGCTAACTTTGGTTAAACATGGTTGACTTTGGTTAAACATGGTTCAACATGGTTCACTCTAATTGACCATGGTTGACCATGGATAACCATGGTTGACTATGGTAAATAACAGTTAACCATGTTTGACTATGGTTGACCCTAGTTGACCATGGTTGACTATGTTTGACAAGGGTTGACTTTGGATGTCCATGGTTGAATTGGGTTGACCATCGCTCACTACGATTGACCATGGTTTACCCAAGCCGTCTTTGGTTGATTATGCATGATTATGGTTAACCATGGTTAACGATGTTTGACTATGGTTAACAATGTTTGACCATGCAGGACCATGGTTGACTATGGTTGACCATGTTTGACTATGACTAAACATGGTTGAACTTGGTTGACCATAGTTGACATTGGTTGAATTTGGTTGACCGTGGTCGACTTTGGTTTACCATGGTTGCCTTTTTGATTGACTTTTGCTTAACCATAGTTGACATTAGTTGACCATGGTTGTCATTGGTTTGATTTTGGTTGACTATGGTTGAATTTGGTTTACTTTGGTTTATGTTTGGTTGACAATGGTTGACCAAGCTTGATTTTGTTTGACCATGGTTGAATTCGGTTGACCATGGTTTACCATGGATAACCATTGATAACGATGGTTGACTTTGGTTGATTTATGTTGACTATGGTCATGGCTGACCATGGATAACCATGGTTGAATTTGGTTGATTTTTGTTGATTGTGGTTGACCATGGTTGACTTTGGTTGACCATCTCTAAATTTGGTCGACCATGGTTGACTTTAGTTGACCATGGTTTACTTTGGTTGACCATGGTTTACTTTTTGTTTGACCATAGTTGACTTCTTGTTGACCATGGTCGACCTTGGTTGACCATGGCTGACTATGTTTGACCATGACTAACCATGGTTGACTTTGGTTGACTCTGGTTTACTATGGATGACTTTGGTTGACCATGGTTTACGTTTTGATTGACTTTTGCTTAACCATGGTTGACATTAGCTCACCATGGTTGACATTGGTTGGGATTTGGTTGACCATGGTTGAATTTGGTTTATTTTTAGTTGACAATGGTTAACCATGATTCACCATGCTTGACCATGCTTGACTTTGCTTGAACATGGTTGACTTTTTGTTAAACATGGTTGAATTTGGTTGACCATGGTTAAACATGGTTAACTATGGCTAACTATGGTAGACCATTGTTGACTATGATTGAATTTGCTTGACCATAGCTGAATTTCGTTGACCATGGTTGACTTTAGTTGACCATGGTTTACTTTGGTTGACTTTTTTTGTTCGAACATAGTTGACTTTTGGTTGATTACGGTAGACTTTAGCTTTCCAAGGTTGACTTTCTTTGAGCTTCGCTGAATTTTTGATTAACCATAATGTGGTTGACTTTGGTTTACTGTTGGTTGACTATGGATGGCCATGGTTGACTTTGTTTGACCATGGTTGAGTTTTGTCTGACTTTGGTTGATTATGGTTTAGTATGGTTGAGCAACGTGGACCATGGTTGAACATGGTTGACTATGGTTGACGATGGTTGACCATAGTCTACTTTTTGTGGACTATGGTTGACCATAATCGACTTTGGTTTGATTTGGTTAACCATGATCGACTTTTGATTGACTTTGGCTGACCATGGTTAACTTTGATTGACTTTGATTGACTTTTGGTTAACCATGGTTGAATTTGGTTTACTTTTGGTTGACTTTGATTCACCATTATTGCCTTTGGTTGACCATGGTTGACTGTTGCGGACTGTAAAACCCCCATTTTGACCCTTAGGAAATATTGGGTTTTAATGTAAATATTGTATACATGCGATGTACGTTTTCCTAGCGTGGAGCTCAAGGCCGAGGCCCGGCCAGTGTATGCTCGAATTTTATTTAAAAATGCAAGTATTAGATATTATGTTATCCATGTGCTATTAAGCCATAGAAATTGTAAAAATGATGTAAATAAACATCACGCAATAAAATACTAAAAAAATGGCTAAGGGACAACTAATAAGAGGGGGCCATGTGTACCCACTAGGGAGTGGTGAGGGGGTTGTGGGGTTGAACCATATGTTGGCAAATGTCATCTTGAGAACCCATTTGACTTTCCTTATTGATATTTAATTCAGTTGTAAGGAAATGGTTGAAGAAATCAGTCCATGGCTTCAATGGAGAATGGGCAGTCGAGAAATTCATATGGCAGGGTATGGGCTCTGTTTCCTTGACCCACAAGTCACTCTATCTCATGGGAATTCATTCTTCCTCATTTCCATTCCATTGTTGAACATCTAAACATCAGTTTTCATCCATTACACATGTCTAGCAGTGAGAAAAACCATAAATCACAATTCTGAGAAAAGCCATGTTTTGAAGTGCCAAAAATGCTCAGAAATTCGCGCGGACAATGAAATCCAATGGGGGATCCATAGACATGAACCTTGGGGAGAATTTGAGAGTGTTAAAAGCCCAAAAATCCATAGAAAAACCTCGATTTGATAACCCGAAAATTCAATTACGGAACAAAATCATGTGGCCATAGAATTTAAGAAAATCCAAGTGTGGATGATAGAGATTAAGATAGAACAGAGGTTGGAATTGCTTGATAAACCCAACCGTGTGTTGGCTTAGCATGATTGTTTGTGTGAAACCATGACTGTGAGTGAGCCTACCTAGTTCCTCTTTAGTGGATACACATCCCAACTCGGGGGTGGTCTCTCAGCTGAAAGAATATAGGCTGGATAGGGACCTATGGTTGGGTGGAACGTTGCTCCCACATAGCCAGTTGTTTAGACAACTTCATCATAAGGATAAGTGTTACTTGTGGTTAATTATGTCCATTCCATGTTATGTTATAAATGTTTAATTATTCATGTTAATTAAATGAAATGAATACCTTACGTTAGTTAGTATAAAACTTTTGCATAGCATGAGAAGGAAATTAATTTACTCTGAATGTTGTTTCCTCATTCTGCGTGGAAGAAATAGGAATATGCATCCCATTCTATGTGTATGTTATTATGATTTAGTTCCGTTGTATAATTTTATTTAAATTGTAAATTTTGTCATATGGCTTTGAGGAAGTATAAGACAGACCCCATGTTGCGGTCATGTTCTCTCTGCGGGTCGAGATGACGGGAGGGGGACGTGACACAGACCAAGGTTGACCATAATGGATAATGGCTCACTGTAATTGACCATGGTTGATTTTGGTTGACCATGGTTGACGTTGCTTGACTGTGGTTAAGAGTGGTTGACTTTGGGTTACTTTGGTTGACTGTTGTTCGGGAAATCTACTCTATAGCGAGGAGAGGGATGCTACCAACTTCTGGGGTGACATGTAAATACATTGATTATATCACATATGGTTCTACAAAAAGAAAGAGATCAAGGTTATTGAAGGCATACCTTATTAACGAAGTTTGATCCTAGCTTTTGCTTGCTCCTTCAATCGATCCTCCACTTGATCTTCCGTTCAATGAACCTGCAATACAAAGATACCTTCCTTAACGTATCTTGACTGATATAACAATGATGAAATTGAAATGCAATTTAAACATCAAATACAATCAAGCATTTAATCCAAACAAATATACAATCCATTAGGCATTTGATTGGGACGAGAAAGGCATTTCAACCTTTATTGTCAAAAGCAAATAATCAATACAATTTATACCTGATCATTCAGAGTGCTTGTGCAACCGGATCCGGGGCTCCTGCTCTTCACACTAACTTGGAATTCCTCCAGTGTAGCAACCCTTAATGCATAGTTTCTTCCCTATTCTCTCATTTATCCCCCTTGTATTTATGGGACAAGGTAGGCAGTTTGGATCGAGAGGTAGTTTGATTGGGAGCTTGGCGAAGTTGCAAAACCAACTTCAACTAATCCCAATTCGTCAAATTAATATATTTTTGATAACTTTTTAATGTGTACGTTAGTTTTCTTAAGTGGAGTAGCATTCACTATGCAACTTTCCTGCTTTACAACCAACGTTTGCAAGATTTTTTGAGTTGTACGCTACTCTATTGAAGCAAAGTAGAGTATTTCAGAAGGCAAACGCTACTTTATTGAAGTGGAGTAGAGTATTTATGCAGGAAAACGCTACTATCATGCTTATAGGGTAGCGTTTTTTCCAAAAAGTAGGTAAAATGAGAGTTTTGTCTGCTGGAGAGGGGTAAGTCTAGTCCATTCATCATCTAAGGAAATCATGCTCTTCAATCCCAGTTGTCATTTTGTGTGATTGCCAGCTAGATGTGATCACGGACAGATTTGACCTATAACAGATGCCCCCTAATGTGTGAGATCAGAGGGAAGTGATGACTGAAATACATTATAATTCCAAGTCAGAGGAGGAGCAGGAAACCGCAGAACCAAGTCACAAAAGTACTTGAAATAACGCTCAAGGTCAGCGATCAATTACAGTCTTGACATTATATAGATGTGTAGCATGATACAGCATGATCTCCGATACATAACTAGGAGATGTATATATAGCATGGCCATTGAAATATAAGCGTGGATCCATGTCAAAATGAGAGATCATAGCCATAACAACAAACTGGATCTATTTCTCATGGAGAGCCAAAAAATGAGTGAGGCTCAGTCTTGCGCAGCTTGGGTGATAACATAATGAGGTAATGCTATCAAAATCCTAGGGTCTTCATCCAAACAACCCAAGGTACAAACCCTAACCATGTGAATAAATGAGCCGAAAGTCGAACATGGAGGGTATCATTTGATTGCCAGTCATTGATGTATACCATTAACAAACACGACGGTTTCCACCGATAATTATAATGGGGCCCAAGGTACCTAGTACGATCCAACAAGTGTGAATAAATGGACTTGACGTGGAACACTTGAGGAACCTGTCAAATAAGAGACATTGATGTATTCTCATAATTCAACAGCGAGGAAAATTTCCACTGGTGACTGCAATCCCCAAGGTACTAACTGAAACTATAAACTTCATTCCCATAGCAAAATGAGTGGATGTCGATGGGAAGAAGTCCGTTGGAAGGGAGGCCTTAAGGCATCCTCCATCATCCAACATGAGGAACACTCAAATGGTATGAGCTAATGTGGAGTAATATAAGTAACAAGACTGACACTAGGATGGCCAACACATGAGGTCAAGGTAAACTGCAGAATGGACGACACAGGCTGTATCCTTGAACAGTGAGCACGACTTAGGCAGTTTTCAACATGATGGGGAAGTGATATAAGCCTGCAATGTAGAAGACATTAGCAGACCCTCCATATGGTTGGAAGAATAACCAACCGGGGGAGTAAACAACTCGGAGATCAGGTTCACCATAAGGTCAAAAAATAAACCCTACTAAAATGATAGACTCAAATAGGTGTTGTGTTCAAGGATAGGACTGACTGAACTGCCTTTGAAACTGTAAGATGTGATATACCCTTCTTATCCCTTATTCTTTTTAGATAAAAGAATACCTTTCTTTTTGTTTTAATGAGTCCAAGAAAGAATGAAAACTCAATGGATCCAACCATGTAAAGAGTTTAACGAGCCCATGGGAGGAAGACTCAGGACCTTCTTCATTGTTTACAGAGTTCGAAGAATAAATAGAAGAATACTCTATAATACTGATCTCTGGATTTTAATATCGAGCCGAGATCTGTTCTTGCTCGCCGGTGTTTTCAATTTTAAGGAGTCTGAAAAACTTAAACAATAACTCCATACACCTTCTCATGGATTTTAATATCGAGCCCAAGTAAGTTAATGCTCGCCGGTGTTTTCCTGTTTATAGAGTCTGAAAAACTTAAACAATCCTCTATTTACTCTCTCGTGGATTTCACATCGAGCCTGAGTAGGTGAATGCTCGCTTGGTGTTTTCATATTTCGAGAGCCTGAAAACCCTAAAGAAGGCTCCAAAAGGTCATTTTTTCGCAAAGTTAGTCTCCTCCCCCGAAAAAGTGTAAAACAATGGAAGAAGAACTCTTCTAGCCACGGAGGACTAGAGTATTCCTTTTTCGTAAGTAATCCGCAAAAGTTCGGAAAATGGTTAAACTTATACTTAAGTGGATGGGCCTTCAGTTCTTTTAACGAGCTTGAAGAGGACAAGTTTGCTCGACAATCTTTTTTAGGTTTCAATAGTCCAAACAAGAGGTTAAAATGACTTAAAAGACAGCTTCTAAGATCATAACTCATGACCTGCCAAAGACTAGGATCTCAATAACCAAGTTAATATTAACGACAATAAATCTTCAATGACATAAAATTTCAACCATAAAGTACTTAACGTGGTTTGTCAATAAAGAAATTAAGTCATAATAGATTGATGCTACAAAAATCTAGTGAAAATTTGAGAAACATAGGTTAAATTCATCTCATCAACATTTATAGGTGTTAATGATTAAATAGAACCATTTTTTATGAAATTTGAAACTATAGACTTTTCAAAAAAGTGGGTAAAAAATCAAATTCAAATTCATATATGTAATTTCACTTTACAAACTCAAATATCACATTTGGAATTGTAGGGCAAGTTTTGGAGCAAACCCTTGATCTTCATCCATTCATAGCGATCAAATCGAGCAACCATTCAACCTCAAACCTCTTCCAAGTAAGTTATTTTCATCCTTACTTGCATTTTGATGGTTCATTTGTCAATTTTCATGCTTAAAAACACTTATCTAGCCATGCTCAATTCGTGATTTTTGTCTACGCTACTGTGTAAGGGTAGAGTAGAGTATTTTTTAGGGTGAACGCTACTATTCCTCAAGGATAGTAGCATCCAAACGTGACTGTGTGCTTGGAGAGTAGCATTTGCCCCTAAATATGTCTAAAAAATGCTCAAGAACTAAAAATTGACCTTTCTTTTGACAGGATGGCACTTATTTGGAGGGAAAGGGAGCATGAAGAGATGGATAGGATGGCTATGCAAGATCCCACCACTCTTCATGCGCTTAGAAGGTGTGGTTTATTGAAATTCTATCGAACCGTAAACATGAGGGCACTCAACCACTTACTTCAAAGACTCATTCAGTATTGGGACGCCGATGCCAATGTGTTTAATATCCGGGGAGAGACCCTGGACTTCACTGTTGACGACATATACTTCATTACAGGCCTCTCTAGGAGGGGAGATCCTGTAAACCTGAAAGGGTCTTCGTGCAATGTGGGTGCCATGTCCGTACAAGATTATGTAAATGCCTATTGTGTGGAAGGTACTGAGAAATGTGGAAGTCAGATTCTCATTTATACTCTTACAAGCTTCCCTCTGAAGGTTATAATAAGTATGTTGAATCGAATGGGAGGGAGTGCCGCATAGCACTTAGCCTCAAAGTACTACATGCATATTGGTATCGAATGCTTGCAAGGTCATGTATATGATTGGTGCACTAGTCTCTTAGCAAACATGAAGCTTCAACTCTTGGGGTGTAAGACCGGGAGAATGAAGAACTTTGGATATGGTAGCATTCTTTGTACCTTCTTCTTCGAAAGGGTACTTGCTCTTAGTTTGGGCATGCTTTTGCCCCCATTCATTCCTCGTGAGCCGAGATTGGGCTGTTGGGATGACATTTTTCTCTGCCAGGGTGGTCGTGAAAGCCACTTTTGCTATCACACCGATGATTTCTGGGGATGGTGGGAGAGACAGGTGCCAACATTTGAGCAGTTTCCGTATGCTGGTTTAGACTTCCGTCATGATCCATAGATGGTACTTCCTCAAAGTGGTGCCTGGGGAGATATAGGTATGTTTGTGTTTCGAAAATTATTTATTTTTTTCAATTTAAAGTATATTATTTTTATGGTGAGTATGAAAATACTAAAACAAAGTGTCATATGTAGATGTTGGACCAGTTCGTCTCGAGGGACATCCTACTACTTTCGTGAGGCCTGTTGATGTGGGTGCAGCTGATGCTACATTAGGGGCTATAGAGAGGAAGATGAGTCGTTTGACTCATGACATTCCCACATATCGCATTGAGCGGATGCCCATAGACATGCAGGAGGATGTAGTCG
The DNA here is from genome assembly GCA_027924585.1 of Larix kaempferi. Classification (NCBI taxonomy): domain Eukaryota; kingdom Viridiplantae; phylum Streptophyta; class Pinopsida; order Pinales; family Pinaceae; genus Larix; species Larix kaempferi. The sequence continues at coordinate 22,428,662 of BSBM01000338.1, forward strand.
GTGTGCCCCCAGCCTGGATTAGGCTACTACGGAAGGTAGCCAGGCTGGTCATATGCTATCGAAAGGCAGTGGATGCTGATGAGGCCCCACCTTCTCCATAGGAGAAGGATATTTTATGTATATTTTGAGGCCATCGAGCCCAGTTTTGTATCTTATGATATGACTTTGTGATAGACCTGTGTTCCAAACTCATACTATTTTTTGATACAGTATCGGCTTATATTTACATGTGTGTGTTTAACTTTATGTGCAAATGTTTATTTATGGACGTGTATGATACAAATGCCAATCTAAAACATAATTTGCAAATGAATCAGCTAATGCATTCAAATTTCTTGGAATATGTTGATATATGATGGAATCAAACTGTCTTTCCAATAATTTAACTCGCAAAAACTGTCGTAGCAAAACAGGATCTCTAATCTGATAAACACCCGTCAACTGAAATACAACTAGTTGTGAATCAAGTTTTACCTCCAAATGTGAAATGCCCTGGACAAGAGCATCCCGGAGAAGTTCTATGACCGCATTGTATTCAGCTACGTTATTCGTTGTGGGACCCAAACAACCCCCCCCTGAAGAAACCAGTTGGCCAGTCTGTGAGTAAATGACCCAAGCTGTTGAAGGCAACTGTCGAGTGTGGCGACTGGCGCCATCGGCAAATCCTAAAAAGTGTTCAGTCGACATTTGAAACACGAAGGAAGAAAACACACATAAGGTCAACTAACGATCACAAGCAAAAACTAGTTCTACAAAATGTACAACTATAATACACGAAAAAGCACAAATGCCTAAGCGTAGTACTTCTTCAGGTAGAGCCCATTTTAGGCTCAGGCAGCTTATTACTCTCATAGTCTGTTAGCTCATAAGCATCTTTCTTCAGTACCTTCGAGATTATATAAGGACCAGGCCACATGGACTTGAACTTGCCAGCCCCTAAAGGTTCCTTGTCCTGATCCCAAAGTAGAACAAGGTCTCCTTCGAGAAAAACCCTAGGTCTGACAGACTTATCGTACTGTCCTTTGACTCGTTTCTTATGTACCTCGTTTGTTGTGAGCGCATCGCGGCGTTGCTCATTTGGATGCTCTAAATGTAGCAAACATTCTTCTAGTATTGAAGTTTCTGGTAACAGTTGGACAACCAACTTTAATGAGGGAATCTCGCATTCAATCAGAACGACTGCTTCTATCCCATGCACGAGTTGGAAGGGAGAGAACGCGGTAGCTGTCTTTACGTTTGCTCGATAAGCCCAAAGAGCAGGATACAACATGATGTGCCAGTTATTTCTACTGACATTAATTGTTCTTTGTAGAATAGTCTTCAAAGTTTTGTTAACTGCTTCGACCTGACCATTCGCCTGTGGATAGAATGAAGACGAATGCTCTTGACGAAAACCTAGCATGGTATAAAGCTCGGTCATCATGCTGTTCTGAAAATGACGACCGTGATCTGTCACGATCACTTTGGGTATGCCGAACCTTGCGATAATCTGATTGAATACGAAATAAGCGACGGTTTCTCCATCCTCTTTAAAAGTAGGCATTGCCTCGGCCCACTTGGTGAAGTAGTCAACGGCAACGACAATATAACGATGGCCTGCAGCGGAAATTGGATTACAAGTCATATAATCAACCCCCCATTTGGTGAAGGGGCCTGCTGTGATCAGAGGATGAAGAGGAGCTGGATGTGCTCTCATTTTTCTGGTGAAAAACTAACACGGACGACAGCGTTTCATAGCTTCCACACAATCTTTAAAGATTGTAGGCCAAAAATACCCAGAACGCAGTATTTTCTGAGCTATTGCCAACCCAGAAAGATGACCCCCACAAGCTCCACTGTAAGCATCATTCAATACTGACTCTGCTTCTTCTTAAGATCAAACAACGTCGTAAGATGGAGTCTATCCCACGTCTGTACAAGGTGTGTCATAAATAATGAGATAGTTTTTCGCATGACTTTTCCGTTTGCGTTGTTCTTCTCTAGAAAAAGTGGTAGGACACCTCAAAGTCTGGAGATATACTAAAATATCCCCGTACCATGGGTTAGAGGAGGCAATAAGAAAGATATGTTCATCCGGGAATGATGACTCTTTCTCAATATGCACTAAGTCACTCGGAAATTCTGAAATTAATTCAACGAACACTAGTGATTTCTTCGACTTGGCAGACTGAAAAACCAAATCAAACTCTTGCAAGATTACAATCCATTTATTGTATTTCCCACCGATTATACGTCGAGTGAGAACATATTGGAAAGGATTGACCTCCACAATTACAGTAGTAGTTCGTAAAAGGATATAGTGACGAAGTCTCTGTACTGCGTAGACCGCAGCTAGTGCTAACGTCTCAACATGTGAATACTTAATCTCAGGAGCTATCAATGCATGCGAGAGATAATAAACGACATGCTCTTGGAGCGTGTCGTACTTCTGAACTAGTACTATTCCAATTGTGTATAGTGATGCCGCTAGATATAAGAGGAAATCCTTTGTATAATCAGGCGGGCTTAACAAGGGGGCTGATAGTAATGACTTTTTCAAGGCCTCAAACGATGTTGGAGCAGCCTCATCCCACAAAAAGTAGGTATCTTGTTTAAGCAGTCTCATGAAACCCTTTGTAATTTTTGCATAGTTTATGATAAAACGTCGTAGGAAGTTAGACATGCCTTGCAGACTTTGGAGTTGTCTCAAGGTGCGAGGAGGAGGTAGATTTACATTTGCCTCGACTTTTAACGGGTCGACCATTATGCCACGACTGGATACAATGAAACCCAGTAAACGTCCAGATTCGACACAGAATACACACTTATTAGGATTCAATCGAATCTTGTATTGTCTGCACCGTTCAAACACAAGTCTCAAATGAGCTGGATGATCCTGTCTCTTGCGAGATCGCGCTGGGAGGTCATCCAAGTAAGGTTCAACTATGTGTTTGATATCGTGAAAAGCGAAATTCATTGCTCGCTGGAAGGTAGCTCCAGCATTCTTTAAGCCAAATGGCATCTTCCGATAGGGAAAGGTTCCCCACGGGCAAATAAAAGCTATTTTATGTTGATCTTCGGGTTTGATTTGAATTTGGTTATATCTCGAAAATCCATCCATGAAAGAGAACATCTCGTGTCCCGCACACGCATCTATGATCTGGTCAATAAATGGTGTAGGGTAGTTATCTTTCGGACAAGCTTTGTTCAGATCCCGGAAGTCAGTACAGACTCGAATGGTACCTTGCTTTTTATCAACCGGAACAGGATTCGAAACTCATTCCGCCATGTCGATCGGATAGATAAATCCGGCTTTAAGCAATTTTTTGACCTCCGCCTTAATGGCGGCCGCTTTTCGAGGATTCACTGGACAGAGCTTTTGTCTCACAGGTTTCGCGTTAGGATACGTTGTGATGACATGCTCAACAATGGCAGGATCGATGCCTGGCATCTCCTCATAAGACCAGGCAAAAATATCGCGGAATTCTTTAAAAAGTTTGGTATACAGAGCGATCTCCTCCGGAGAACAATATGCTCCAATAAAAATGTTTTCCACAACCCCAGGTTTGGTGGAAATGTTAATCGGGATGGTTCTCGATATATTAGCCACATTCCCTTCAACGTAAACCGTAGTTGAAGTGGAAGAGGACAAATCATCATTCCCATCGGGTCTCATCGAAAACATTCCTCTCTCTATTCTGTCTAGATTTGGAAGCAGGTAAGACCTGTGGTGCATGTGCTTCCAAGGCTGGTCTAGGCCCATCATGGCTTCCAAAATGGCTTCGTTAGAAGGAAAAACCGTGTCTAAACAGTCAAAAGAGTGGATCGAGTCTATTGACCATGCCGAAGCATAGTCCATATCCGACTCAGCAGAGACTGGCGGAGTCACGATATGTTCCGTTGCAGCATGCTGTGCTTCCATGTATGTTACTTCTGCAACGAATAAGGGCACTGATGGTTCTGATACAGTAGGAAGGATCCACAGATTAGTCCTTAAACCGACTGTGAATGTTTCTATAGATGTACCTTCATCAGAACACATGAAAAGAACAAGAGAGGGTAGGTCAAAAGTGCCCATTAATGACCCGTAAAGCCCTGCTCCTAAACTCTCGCTTGCTAGGGCAGATTGATCAACTAAAGGAACTGTGGATCTCGATGAAGTCTGGTTGTTTTGTCGAGAGAACGAAAGCTAATCGACCGTGACGATCGTACCTTCGTGCGGGACCATTACAACTCGGAAAACTGCCGATGGAATAGCTCGCATGGCATATGTCCAGCTCCTGCCTAACAACATATTGTAATCAAGTGGAGCGTCTAGAACTTTGATCTCTACAGCAATTGTCTTACCGACCAGTGTGACGTCAAATGAGGGCAAGACACCATGTGGACGGAAGGTTCTGCCATCAAATGTAGTAAGCAGTGTGTTAGAGGGGGCTAACTCGGGAGAACCCAAGGCTTTCCAACAAGAAATCGACATTACGCACGTAGACGCGCTCTCATCAACGACAGCTTGTCCAATGGTCATAGGACCATGAACTACCTCTATCTAAAGAGCAACGTGGTACGTAAACCGGTATTTGATATCAGACATATCAAAACGTGCAGTCATGTTGGATGATCTTCAAATCGCTGTCAGAAGTGCATTTCGTTGTAATGGACAACTTTGCAAAACTTCTAAGGTGGACATAACACAAGGGGTTTGGGCTAGATCTTCAACCACATTGTAGTTGGCAGCAGCCCGTGCGTTGGGATTGTGCGAAGTCCGTTTCAAGACACCTTTTGGGGATCTTGGGAAGTGGATGCACAGGTATGTGGAGAGGAGTGGAAGATTAAGGAACCTCTTTATCCTTATTCTGCGAATCTAGTGTATAATTTCTTGCCTGCATTTGTAAAAGAGCGTCTGAGTTAACCATATTACTGAAAGTTTGATCAACTGAAGCATGGGTGGTGCCCCCAGCATTGGAAGTGCCAGAAGCTGATCCCTGCCCTTTAGGAAATGGATCTTTAAGGACGGCAGGTTTTTTTTCTTGAAGCAGCTTCCAGGCTTCTTCAATTAGAGGGGATTGGTGAGTGAGGTGGTGCTGCTTGTAAGGGAACTTAACCTTCTTCTTTTCTCTGTTACCCTCCTCGGCATTTTTTTTGTTTTTGGGCTTTTGTTGGTTCCCCTCTCCTTTCTTGCCCTTCTTTTTGTTATTGGGATGCCGAGGGCCCTTTTGATTAGTCTGAACCTGCTGTACAGATTCAGTAGTAGAAGGAGAGGTTGTGATGGGAGTCACTTTTGCAGTTGATTGTTTGACCGATAAGGCATGAACCTGTTTAGTCAATGCTTCGAAGCCTACAGAATCAATTGAACCTACTATGCCGTCAGCATGTGGTCCAGGTTTTGGTCTACTTAGATCAATGTTCGATCGCGGTGCATCAGATATGATCTCGTAAAGGAGCCCAGACTGAGCGTAAACCAAGTCTAGTTGTTGGGTCCTTAGAATGGCTTCTTCTTCCAATGACATCCCAGAAGTAGCTACTTCCTTAGAAACATAAGGAAGGAGTGATTTCAGATACCACTCTAATAAGAATTCTGGGGGGATATTGGCTTTAATGAGCCTCTTCCATCTTCGCCACTCCTGAATATGATCAGATAAATGGGTGGCTTTATTTTGTCTAAAGGTAGACAAAAGATCTGTCCCAGCATCGTACCGAACAGGAAGCTGGAAGTGGTTAAAAAAGACTATAGCGAGATCTCGAATGTTAAAAAAGGTGGCTACAGGTAACTCAATGTACCATTTGGCTGCAGCCCCGGTCAAGGTTCTTTGAAAAATTCTCAACCTAACGGAATCTTTGTTCAACGAGTTCGAAGAACACCAGAGATGAAAAGTGGTAACATGATCACCAAGATCCTCACCAGTTTTACCTTTGAATTTTGGGATGTCTGAAGGTATCTTAGTGGGAATTGGTGGCCACGTAACGTTATGGCACACTGGATCGTTTGTTAACTTGGAAAGATATGGCAAATTTAGAGTTGCAAGAAATGGTAAATGAGGTCTAAAAGATGGCATTTGATAAGCTGGAGTCATGAAGGGGGAACCTCCCATAGCTTGACCCATAAACTGTTGGTTAAGGTTTCCCCCAGCCATTTGTTGGTAGGGGTTGCCCCTAGCCATCTGTTGGTAGGGATTTTCCCTAGCCATCTGCTGGTAGGGGTTGCCCCCTACCATTTGTCCTTGTGTGAAAGTGTTGTTGAAATTCCCCCACCCAAATGAAAGTGGGTTGGCACCCTGTGCGTTTGTCCACTGTGGCTGGGTGTTAGCCCCGCCATATTGTTGGTTAAAAATATTACCCCCTCCTCCAGAAAACAAAGAAAATGGGATATTTCCTGCAGGTATGTTACTTTGATTCATATTGTAACCTGCAAAGGTGTTAAAACCAGGGGTAGTCGAGGTGGACGCCGCAGTCATGGTACTCATGACAGGCATAGTTGTAGAGGGATTCGATCCTACATTGGGTGTGGAAATCCAAGTACTAGGTTTACGGTATGACTGTTGAGCTGCAGGAGATGGAGTAACATTCACTGCATTGTTGGGTCCAAAAGTAGGAGTGGTAACTAAGGCAGACGTTAAAGCTGTCGTGCTTGGCATGCCTAAAGTGCCAACGTTAAAACTAAAAGACGGAGTTGAAGCAGAAGATGTCTGCGACGAACTCGGTGTAGCAGTGGAAGAAGGATTTACAATCCTTGTATTCATACCCATTGTGGGAGTCTGTGGAACTCCCTGTTCGTCTCCTGGGTTAGTCATAATATGCCCAGGTGTGAAAAAATATGCACTATACTCGGGTTGCTGGAAACCAAGAAGTACTAGAAGCGGATCGTTAAGTCCGATAAGAGGAGGGTTAAAAGGAGTGTTAAACTCACCAGAAGTAATATCCTCAACCTTGATAGTATTAAGCACTTGTTGATCCGGGGTTCTAGGTTGTGGTTCACCAGGAACCTCTATTTCACCAGTAAGTTCAAAAAGACCATTGGAGTCTATCCTCTGTCGTGGTGGTGGCGGTAGTGGCTCCACACTGAGTGGGGGAAGGTTTTGCAACCTCCGAGACCTACGAAGTTGTTGGTCTTCCAGAATTATATAAAAATAAAACTAAGTAAAAACCTAGTGGACATTAAGACTAAGGGGCAAACAGCATACCACTATAAAAATCCTAAGTAATCATACCAATCAAACAGATAGCAAATACTCTTGGAAGTAAGTCTAGGATGATTAGGGCCCAGAATAGACTAACGGAGTAGTGATGGTCAGTTTCGTGGCGTCCACCGGAGGTCCACCAGGTGCAAGCGCTTGAATTACCAAACCGCTTTCCCGGGATTACTGCCAGAGGGTTACCTTCCACGCTTGTCCAAGGTGAAGTGGGAATAACCGCCCACTCTACTTGTGTAGGATCCTAAAGGTCTGATACTAAGGCTACCATAAATACGAAATATCCTGGGGAGACAGTCGTCAACCTAGTCAAAACGCATGGGCAGGGTATCAAAGCCCGAAGTCCGAAAGGACCCCCGTACGCTAATCGACTCTGGTTTATGGTCAAAAGGAAAGTGAGGGGATATTTACCGCAAACTCAGTGATGTACTCCTCTAGGATAATATCGATCCAGAAATCAACATCCCTTGATACTGTATTGTTGGCTTGCTTCAGCAGTCGAATTAGTTCTAGAGTCCACTGATCTAGTTCGATACTCTGGTTGGTATATCCTCTGAATGTCAATTGCGTGAGCCACTCCTGTAGTATTATTGGGAATTGGGCGAAGAATATCTCATGGATATCCGAGTATATGTGCTTTTGTAACCAACTTTCTACTGTCTCTACCGGGTTCCTCCTTTCTTCTTCCGCAAACCCTTTTGCTTTCTGACTGAACCACACTTGGATCTCTGGTTTCGTCGAATGCCACAACATATCTTCTTCTTTTTCTCAGGGTCTCGACAATGGAACCATTTGTTGACATAGGGTCTTTCGACAGGGGTTCACTCTATTGTCAACAACACCAACAACCCCTTATTCACCGGCCCGGAAAGGAGGTACCCTTCCCAGCAACACCTGCAAACAAGTGAGGTCTCGCCTGAGGCGGATAAGGGTGCTGCAGGAACCAAGCCTCCGCAGTTACGAAGAAGATACGTGTGCATTAACCAGAGATTACAATATTTATCATGGTCTACTAATCAACTATTCACATCAAAACACATTAGCATTAACCAACAACATGTATTCACATAACCAACAGAGAACATTTAAATAACCCATTATCGCATCATAGCATAACACCATAATTCACAACCGAACATCTTCATTCATTAACATATGCGGGAAAACCCGTCGCAGAAATAGTCAAAACATGATACCGCAGTTGCAACCAAACTCAAAAAGGTCGCACTAATCTTCAATCAATTGATGCCCTTCGGCTTACAAGCTTGCTTTATTTATATGCTTACATCATTTTACAAAAATGGTCCACATGACCGACTCAACTATTAACAATACTTATACTTCCGCAAAAAGTTGCGAAAGCTCCTTCTTCCGCGGAGTGCCCCTTTGTACCTATCGGCTTCCGCATTTCCTGGGGATCTATCCCGTGCCAACACTCAGTAATGCAAAGTTGCAACAGGAATTGTGGGGAGAAGCAATTCTTATAGCATGCTATCTAGTAAATCGATCACCATCATCTGCAATAGACTATAAGATTCCATAAGAGGTATGGACATGTGACCGTGTGATTATTCAAATCTTAAGATTTTTGGTTGTGATTCTCTTATTCCCAAAAATTAACGTTCTAAGTTAGATCCGAAATAAATAAAAAAGGCATGTCTTTGTTGAGTATGGTGATGGAATTAAGGGATACATATTGTGGGATCCTACTGCCCACAAAATCATCATTAACAGAGATGTTGTATTTGATGAATTGTAGCTCATCAAATCATATGTGGTAGATGGGGAAATGAAATAGGCAGAAGTACCACAAGTACCACAGATTCAGCAAATTCAGTTGGAGACTTGTTCATCTACATGAGATGAGGAGATGAAGACGTTCATGAAGAACCTCCTGCGGAAGAAGATGATGTTACAGAAAATTTCTAGGAAACTGATGAATTGCCACAACAAACTCTACGAAGATCTACACGGGTCATAAATTTTCCTAAAAGGTATGAAAATTATGCTTCATCTATTGCTTTGATTTCTAATGATGGGGAACCTATTTGTTATTAGGAAGTAATGGAGGTATACAAAAGTGGTAAATGGAAAGTAGCAATGAAAGAAGAAATGGATGCTCTGGAAAAATTAAAGTGCTATTCATTTGGCTAAAAATAGTTTATCACAGTAACACAAAATATATTCCTATTAAATACCATTTTGTAAGACAGGTTGTTGTTGAAGGTAGAGTAACTTTGGAAAAGGTCCACACTCATAGGAACTGTGCGTACATGTTCACAAAACCAATAACATTAGAGAAGCTGCGGTGGTGCTTGGCTTCTCTTGGTTTGCAAGAAAGGTGATGAATAAACAATGGGCAAGCTATAAGTAAATTGTTATCAACATGGAGATTGTTGGAAACAGTGACAACTAATTCCCACAAACGGGGATTTGGGCATCTTCTAGACTCTTATTATTTTTCCTTCGGTTGAGACTAGACAACCCAAGATAGAATATGGATAGGGGCACATTAATTGGTCAGTTTTATGTAATTGTGTAGGAGGGATGTTATAGATCCATGTAAGCCCGTAGAGGCAATATCATCATTTTGTGTGTGGGGAAAGGTTGTAAGCTGTTGTAATCTCCATGTTTGAACAATATGGATACCAATACTATTTTCCCTTTGGATGTTTCCCTATGTGTCCTTTGGATGTTTCCCTATTATGGGTTTTACCACTTAAAATCTCTACGTTCAATTGTGTGATTGATATTGTTGTATTCTGTTGGTATTGATCTCTGGTAAATTTCATGCTTCTGCTACCAAGATTGCATCCTTGTCCTCTTTCTCTGTTGGGTTAGCTTGTAAGCAGGGCCATGTCTCCTCCCTGAATTTAAAATAAATCCCCCCATTGAGGGTAATTCGACAACCCTGGATAACTAGGTGCCTTTGTAGACTGCCCTTTTCGCTGCTTGAGTTCAACGTCCGTTGATGTGCTTTATGCTTTGGCTTTCTCATGCTTTCGTTGAGGATTTTTCCTTTTAGTGTCCATATAAATAGTTGTGCATGCCACCCATTTTAACAGTAGAGCACATTAACAAGGTTAGAAAAAAAAACCAGATACTTTGAATTGGTTAAATCAATTGTATTAAATATGGCTTTAATCCTCTAAGTAACCGATTCGAGATCGGGGATACAAAGCTTAGAAACATTGGAAATATAATCTAACTTTGAATAGAGCTGCACCTTGACTTCAATCACATTTTCATTTGGAAGATTGAACAGATTGAAACCTTGATACTACAATATTTATTTTAGCTGGGATGTGGTATATGGCACTAATTAATTGAGGTTTCTTTTAGATTCAAACATTGGTCAAAAAGAAAATTCATTCTAATGAAAGCTACTACTAGGGACATGGGAAGGCCTGTTAACTCTCAAACTTCACAACAAACGCTGAGGACAACATTTGGGGATGACCATGTGTGTAAAGTATGATCGATTGAATACGATATCGAGTGAGAAGCTCGTCTCCAGTTGTCAAAACTGGCTCTGTGGAGTCCTGAATTTCGAATGATCTGAATTCGACCTTCGTGGCTGCAGATCGAGTCTTCTATAGTCTGTGATTATGTAGCGCTTACAGTGACTTCTGGAGAGATTTGATATAGCCGATTGCTTCATCTACTATGGTGCATTTCTCCGTCTTAGGGGGCAAGTGCGGAAACAAGGAGTGGAGAGTGGAGAACATGGTCCTCATCTTCTTACGCCTCTCACGCTTTGTTGACTGATTTGTATTATCACGAGTATTTGATCTTCTTTGAGCTCCCAATTCAATGTACTCGTCAGCTTTTGTTTACTTGCATTTTCATTGTTCATATCTCTTAGGGGAAGGAAACAAATGCATTACGTTTTTTGTCTGATGAATTGGCAGAGTAGCTTCTTCCTCTTGGGACTCAGGCTTTTTCACGTAGAGAACGCTTCACTGCTGAATTCGAGTTTCTAGGAGATGGCAAATGGTGTGCGGCTCCAATCCTATTTCTGAATCTCGATTCCCTATCTCGATCCAAGTAGCTGCCTTTGTCTCTAACACGCTCTCTTTGCTACGACAACCAAGGATGACAAACCAATATGGAGAAAAACCATTATATATAGATCCATATTTTTATTTCATTTTGTGTTTTATGATTTTTTTCAAAAAATACCTGTCGTACCCTACCTTGGGGGTTGTGATGGAAAATGGCATGGAGAGGGAAGAATGTCACGGATGCAAGAATAGCAAGTCGATCCCATTTTTTTTTTATATGTATCCAGGCAATAACTCACGTCAAACTCTTTGAATGCCAGCCCGAACATATGATGCATGTGATATCCAAATGCTATGCTCACACGTCAAACTAAAACCGGACTCGACCGCCTGTGATGTGCATGTAATCTTCACATCTTTGAGTAGTGAACCGTGAAAAGTACGTTGTCATGCATTATTTCTTAAAAATGTTAATGACTCTCTATTGGTTGAAACCCTAGACCAACGGACCTAGGCTAGGATCTAAAATTAAGAGTTGAAGAAGAGTTCTCGGCGAGGCCAGTTTTTGAATTGTGCAAAATTTTTGATTCATGGTAAAGCCAGGCAAATATTTGTTGGCTAGTATCCTTTGACCAAAAACATAGTCAACAATGATGACAGCAACGATGAAATCTAAATCTACAGCCTACTCAGTTTCCTCTAGTTGCACCAGCACAATCGCTTCCTTAATGGGTTCGTAGGACATGCGAAGCAGTTGGTGATCCTAGAGATCATCATCTAACACATACACAGTTCGCAGTACACCTTTTCCACCTTTTCCCTTGTGGCTCAAGTTTTAGAGAATTATGAGCTAAGGACATTTGTAGAAGCTTCATGCCATCCAGATTGGGATGCAACTATGAATGAAGAATATAGTTCCTTAATGGTGGACAAGACTCAGAACCTTCTACCTCTTCCGAAAAAAAGATAAATTGTGAAATGTAAATGGGTATATAGAACTAAGTATGCATCCCATGGAAGTGTTGAAAGAATCATTGAAAGGTTAATTACCAAAGGATTTTTCCAAGTTGAAGGAATTGACTATAATGAAACCTTTTCCCCTGTCATCAAAATGAATTCCATTCACCTTGTTCATTACCTTTCCACTTCACATAAATGGGAGGTCCATCAAATGAATGTCAAGTCTACCTTCTTGTATGGAGATTTTCAAAAATAAATTTACATGGAACAACCTCTTGGCTATATTCAGAAGGATTACAACCTTGTTTGTCTCCTTAAGGAATCTCTCTATGGCCTTATGCAAGCTCATTGAGCTTGGTATGCCAAAATGGATAGCTTTCTCCTTGAAACTAGCCTTTCAAGATGTCATTCATTGTAGTTTCATGTTTTGCAACATCTACAATGCTTTCTTCAACTTTTTCATGGAAGTACTCTTCCTTGAAGTAACATCATAGATTAGGGTTGTTGCTGCTCCCCCTTGTGATGAATGAAGTAAACTTCCAACTTGATTAGTTTCATCATCTTCATTTTCACAAACCATCTTCTCATATTTTGACAAACCTTGAGTGAACTGATGCTCATTTTCAACTTCAAATTTTGGTTTACAAGCCAAGGCTTGAAAAAATTCATCCTCCATGAAGTCTTCATTAACAATAACTTTTATTCTAAATAGCTCAACTATCAGATTCCACTATCAGAACAAGTTACAACATCAGATTCCACCTCATTTTTTGTGAGGTTTTCATTAACCATAATCTTCATTCCATATATCTTATTTATGAAACTCCTTCTCTCATATCATTTTGCATGAACAATTCCAATTTCATATTTTGTGAGTGGCCTTTTCTTTTTCATTATGATTTTTATAAGATCTCTGTAACCTCTCTTATGCTGAAATTTGATCATATGTCCTTCTTGGTTTATTGCTACTTTATGTCATATTATTTTCCTAAGAAGTGTCCTTAACACTTCACAATTATCTTGTATAGCTTGATTTACATAAACCTTTCCTTTTTTACCTTTTATTTCTCTTTTGTAATCCATCTTAAATTGTTGTTTAACTGAATCTTTCTTTTTTCTTTGACACTTCAGCATCAAGATAGCATATGGATACACATAACACTCCCGTACCTTTCTTTTGGTTTATTCCACAACTTGATACAACATTCTCTTTATGAGAGGGATACACTTTACATGCACTGTTGTGCTATAACAATAAAACTTGTCTATGACCAGGTTTACAATTTACACCAAAAACTCTGAATATCAAGTACAACCAATCATACACCCCTCAACACAAACACAAATGCTCAATTTTGACCTTATTATTTTGCACTCATTACATCAATAGACTCTTCATGTCATGGATTACGATTTCTTTTTGGACTCCTTTTGTTTTAAAACATTGAACTTTTAATTTTAACATCAATGTATTTTTTCAATGGCCTATTAAGTGGCTAAACCACATGAATCTTTACAATAAAAAAAATACTTGGATATAATATAAACTTTTTAAATATCCAAGACAAAATTATAACTACTCCGATGAAAACACCACAGACAAAATTGTCCTCTGCACTCTTCTTGAACTCCGACCTTGATTATTCACACATTATAGCTCCTTTCATATGCCAAGATAAACCAGCATTACAATGTCATCTGGATCTACCTATAGATCAATGCAAAGTAGGTTGATACCATCTTCCACAATCATATCGGTGCAAGGATCTTTATTCCGCAAAAAAGCTCTTCAAGATGTCGTGAATCAGGGACCGATCTTACCCGTGGCTGTAAAAGAGGTCAAAATTCCTTTCAAGATTCCAATTACTCGCTTTTAATGTATGAGGAGCAAACTTCTCACTTGTTTTCATAATTAACATGAACTGCTAGACTTTGTCTAGGCGCCTTCAAGCGATATTACACTTACACAGTGCAAGAATTCTAACCAAAAATAAATAGCCATACCTCAACTCAATGTTTCAAAAATTGTATGTGCCGTGTATCAACCTGTTTTCAGGTCCATTGCTTTACCTTAAACTTTTTGCCTTGGTTGTTCCCACATGGATTTCATCATTCAGATGGGCAAATTCTTTTCTTCATGTCCAGTGCCGTCTTCCTTATCTCGATGCCTTCCAGTATTTCCCTCCAGCGAATTCGCTCCCGTAACCTCTATGCAACATGTTTTCCACGCAATTGATGGGCAATCTCGAAAGAAAATTGCATGTAGTAAGGATGACAAATAATCCACTGCTCTGATATGAGTTTGGCTAGGTAATGAATCGACTTCCGACTTCCTTAATCCTCAGTAAATCACAGATTTACGACTCTTGGGCCGTGTCTCCCTTCCATAAGCAAAGCTATTTTAACATCCACAGGTCTCTAGCTGACCTGCTCAGCTAGAATAGGGCACCCATAGTGTGAATGTACCCGGTTCAATCACATGGCGGTGGCTCCCTAGAAAAGCGACTCTTCTTTGACAAAGAAATCGACTTCCATTGATTTGATTCATCTGGTGTACGGACTCGCTCTGCCTCTCTTCAGTGTTTCCTAGGGAGTGCTCTGCCACACTCCGCTTCACTCACATGGCTCCCTCAACCTTGGTTTGATCCACTATGAAGAATGGAAGGTTAGCGAATACTACAACATTACTCACAAATACAATCAACAAGAAACAAAAAGATCCCTTGCTGTTACAACAGCACAATAAATTATATAATCATATTGCTTCATAAATAAGAGATATAAATACATGTAGGTCTCCCTTTCTTAAAGTGTCTAAATTATATAATCATATTGCTTCATAAATAAGAGATATAAATACATGTAGGTCTCCCTTTCTTAAAGTGTCTAGGTTTAATGAATGGAAGATACTAGAAGGAATTAACTAACTACTCTATCTAGAACTTCCTACAACTAATTTGTTTAGAGGGAGTAATTTAGAATATTCCAACACTTTCCTAATTTGTTGAGAGTGAGTAATTTAGAATATTCCAACACTTTCCTTTAATTACGGTCATTAACATTTCTATTATTAAAAGACTATATCAATGAAGTTCACAATGCCTCTATGGGCTTCAAAGGAAACCAATTTGAACATACTTTCTCACACAATTGTTTGTTGGGCTCAGTCTTAGCTAGGCTTACAAACACGTCATTATTTTACCTTCTTTCTCTTTTTCTTCTAATGATGCCATACCTTGTACCAAGTATATGTTGGTTTCTTCATCTTCAATCTAGGCTTACTTTTCTTCATCACATATCCAACACCCTTACTCTATTGTGCCAAAACTGATTATGGTGGATATTCCAAATGATGTGCCTAGGACCCCTCAGGTTATTTGAGTACTTGTTAAAAATGAGGAGAAGGTTATTGCAGAGGATACTCCCCCGCTGTAATAAACACATAATAATTAGTTGGAAACCATTTTGCAATCCTATAATGCTTTGCACACTTTTGTTGATTGTGGAACTCGGGTCCGGTTGATGGCAGTGACCTTGGTGGCATGGGGATGAGCAATCCTATAATGCTTTGCACACTATTGTTGATTGTGGAACTAGGGTCCGGTTGATGGCAATGACCTTGGTGGCATGGGGATGACGACCATCTATGTTACTACTTCATGAGTATTGAAGAAATTTGGCTAATGAGTATAGAGAGGAAGAAGGTGAAGCGAAGGAAGATACTAAGGGGAAGGCTCCATATGCATGTAATGTCCCTAAAACTGTAAAAATTAAAAAAAAAATCTGTGTGGAGCATTATCGTCATTTGGAACCTAATGTTTCTATTAAATTAACTTCAGCACTGAAAAGGAACTTAATACGAAGGATACTTGAAAACTTAACCTAGTTTTTTTGTCGTCATCTAACACATGATGGTTTGTCATTCTGCTATGTTATCTTAGGTCTTTGGTTCATGTATCACTAGTATTTATGTTTCCGTACTGTTGAAATACTTCATATTTTATGGTAAGTATTATTAGATTTATGTATACTTATGTTGGACGTGGATTTGCAGTAAGTGATACTTCAACTTGTTTGTATTCTAATGTTTTCTGCTTGTTTCTTTTCTTTTTAATGAAAGGAGGTTGAGAGAACTTTGGGTCTTACTTAGCTCTATGTGAGCTAAGACAATGTCTTAACGTATTTGTATGTAGGTTCCCTAAGGGTGACTAGGTGAAACAACTTATGGTAATAAAACAAACATTGGTTTACAAAGGAGGGTTATCCTAGGGTTTAAACTTTACAAAAATTCTACCCAAAGCATATGCAATAAAAACAATACTCCAACTATAGGCGCTGGTGGAAGAATTCGAATGGAGTGGCGGTAGCTGGGCATTAATGAAACCCATGTGCTAGTCATGAGTTGGAGTTGACGCTGTCTTGGGCATGTAAAACCTTATCGCTTTCAGAACTTGGGGTTTTGTTGCTTTGCATTAGTTGTGAGGGGGGTGGAGAGACCAGGGCTCTCGACCTTCGCCATTGATGGGGGAATGCTGCACCTGAGCATAGCACAGAGTCCTTGCAGCAGTATTTCGATGGAAGGTAAGTCGTGATAATCCCTAGCTTTGACACTGTAACTTAGCATTTTGTTTTCTCACTACTGTAGCATGTTTTAACCTCTATCTGTTTTGTTGCTTTACAGGAGGGTCTCACTGGTGGTTTGAAGGTGGAGTTAGCATATATTGAGTGTACCCTATCGTGGATGCTAAGCGCCTTGGTCCTGGTTTGACCTGGGCACTCTGAACCTACTGTTTCTATGGTGGAATGTGGATGCATAACTGGAATGGTTTTAATGGCTCAGTTTTTGGAGTTACAAGGCATTTTTATGAGCTACTTCAAACATTGTGACTACTCTTTGATTTCTCCAACATGTCTATTGAGATGTAAGCCTGTGGGCAGGTTTTGTCTTAATGTATCAGGGTTTGGGGTTAAAAGATGAAACGTTGTTCCAGACTTTGGATTTGAATAAAACTTAGCCTTTGTAATAATGATTTTGATAAATAAATCGTATTTTTTATAAACATGAAAGCCTCTGTTTCTAAATCGAAATATTTGATGTTAGTTTGAGTACTCTGCGTTTCATTTTATGTTGATGGTTTAAATGTTTGGTAACTGGAATGAAACTCGTAGTGTTTTTCCTCTTTAATGGTAAATTTGGAACTAGGTTTTAACTCTGTCAAATGATGATGCCGTAGGAAAATTAAGAGTTAATAGTTTCATTTTTGGACCGTAAGTAATGAATTTGATTTGAGTTTTTAAGAAATATTTATGGGGTTTGTAATACTGTTTGCAGCTATTGCGTTTCAAATCTGAGTCTTTGTGTGTGAATTACGGGATTCGATCCCATCCTATGACATTCTGGAATGTAAATACCCTATGTAATTTACAAGATTATTTTGATTTCGTTTGGCTTTGCTTGACTGCGAAATGTATCGATCTGCCTAAGCGTGATTATGAGGAATGTCATTCTAGTTTGTTAGCTTGGTTGATAGCGATTTAGTTGGTAGGGTTTCATACTTGGCCCAATGCAATAAGCGTGGCTCTCATCCTGTAGATGCTTCTTTGATATTTCATTCCGCAATTTATTTCTTTAATTTAAATACTATGCTGTAACTAAGTCTCGGCCCTTCCTGTGTGTTTCTATGGTTTAAATAAATGTTGGTAGACGCGTGGCTTCCACACAACGTTGGGTTCTATGTGTAATAATCTAGGATGCTGATGGCGTGGATTGAGCTAAAGTCAATTTACTATTTTGGGCATAAAACGATTTTGTAGAAGATGAGTCTAGGGTTTAAGAGAAAAGGATAATCCGATCTTAAAATGGAATGTATGATTTAGCATTACTGTTTAAATTTAGTTTATCATATTTTCTTTCCATAATGGTTTGATGATTTAAATAATATAATATGGGTTCTTTTTATTTAAAATTTAAATGTTGTTTGTAATAATTTTCTACGAGTTAGTTTGAAGGATTAAAATATTATAACTCTGATTTAATTAATTGGTTTAGGACCTAGGATCTAGGTTTTGAAGAGAATCGATCTCTTGAATGAGATGATTCTGTTGTACAAGTCCTTTAGATCAGATTTGGGTTGGTTTAGGATTAACCCTAAGAACAACGTAATTCTTGTTTAGAGGTAAATTTTAATTACAGTAATTTATAAAGGTTGAGATCTAGCACAAGTTAGCGTAGCTAGCTTTGCTAGATCGTAAGTCTAAACAATATAAGGGAAGGTTTGATGTTTACAAAATGCATAAGTAAATTTCTCAAAGTTTGAAGAAAATAAAAGTTTTACCCTGGGGAACCAATGCCTTAGCCGTTACTTCCAAATACACAGTGATAACCAGAACTCTAATGAGAATAAATTTTATAGTTTTACAAGAATTAAATCCTAACTTTTAGTCTGTAATATTCTAAGAACTTTGAAATAGGGTTATAATTTCTTACCTGAAATCTTGTAGCTAGGGTCTCCTTTTTATAGCCTGCACACCTAGACACTAGTTAATGGAAATAAATATTATTAGCTGACGTGTAGGAGGATAATAAAATAACTTTGGAGTTGCCACGTTCCGCCCAACCATGACCCGGAACCATTCCTGGTTCTAAATCGGATCCCCTCGAGCTGGTTCCAATATGCAAAGAAATCTGGAGAACCTAAGGTAGAAGGCTGATTTCAAATGAAACTTGGTATTTTCCTCTCATAGGAATTTGGACAATTTCTCTCTTGATACCATAGATAATAATAATAAGATAGATAGATCCTCTCATTGGATTTTGTCTTTGTATTTGTAGGAAATCTTTTGGAATGGGCAGTTGAGTTAATGCTATTATTTTTAATATTAACTTCAGTTTGACTCTTAGTTTAAGTTACAATATATAATTAAAAAGTTTATTTAATAATAAACTTTCAATTTTGTCTAGGACTCTTACTTTGTTCTTTTGAACTAATTATTGTAAATTTTATAGTTTGTTTATTTATAATATAATTATATGTAGAATCCCTTCATGTGGATTTATAGACTTTACTTTATATAACTTTGTGTCTTTTATTATTCGCATATCTTTCTTTATATATAATATCTTTATATATATATATATATATATATATATATGGGTGGGTATACATAATGCTTTTGTACAAAAGTGAGGCTCCTTTATATTTACTCACTTTGATTAATTCAAATATAGCATTATAACTTTGATGCATTAATTAAATAGGGTAGACTCTTTTGACAAGGTCCTTCGTGGGTATGGATGGTTGACTAGGTTAGGTAGCCTTAGATCCCTTTACATGTTGGATTACCTCGTATTTCGTGGGAGTTTCCTCAGTCCTTGATGAGAAATGAGTAGTGATTCAATTTAGTCAAATTAGATAAGTATGATGACTGGTGGTGCTATTTAGAGCCTTCCTCAACTCAACACATTTTAAGTAAAGTAACCCCTAGCATTATTCAGAGCTTAAACTCAACACTTTTACATGGGCATTACGCTAGTGTAATTCCAGATCTCCTTGCTCAACACTAGTACTAGGATGTATTTGTAAGATACACCTAGGGATACAATGGCAAAAGATTCGATGCTCCAGAGCTTATGCCCAACACTCTATGTATATCGGGGCTTACGCCCAACACATAATAAAAGTCCTCTATGTACATCGGGGCTTACGCCCAACACATAGGTCATCCATGTTCTCCAGATCCTACGCTCAACACATCATAAAAATTAGTCATGCATACAAGAACTTTGCACAATATATAACAAAGATCATCTCAGTATATTAGGGTTTGTACCCAATCACATAATAAACATCAATTAAGTACATCGGGGCTTCATGCCCAGTACATAACCATAATCTGTATCTGTCAGGGTCCATGCCCAAATATGTATATCTATAACCAAGGTAAGTCATATGCATTGGGGCTTATGCCCAACATAGATAACAAAAGTAAAAACATGTGCAAACGGGTTTACGCCCAGTATATATACATCATCAAAATAAATCATATGCATCGGGGCTTACGTCCAATATATAACCTAAACATAATCAACAAAATTCGGGATATTACATCCCTCCCCAGTTAGAACAACACCGTTCCGGTGTTCTAGGGACTAGAAATGAAGTCATGAAATAAGGCGGGGTAAGCCTCCTTCATGGTGGTTTCATTTTCTCAGGTGACCTCATCAGGCCCGAAGTGCCTCCACTGCACTTTCAGTTGGACGATAGTTCATCTCCCAAGATGTACCTCCCTCTTGTCCAGTATGTGGAGGGGCTCTAGCATAAACTCCCCCTTAGGTTCCACCTGTAATAAGGACCAATCAATCACATGCTTAGTATCATAGACATATTTCTTTAATAGAGATGCATGAAAAACATTATCAACTTTTACGTGAGTTGGTAAGGTTAATTCGTATGCTATTGGCCCCTCCTTGGCCAGTATCTCAAAGGGTCCACGATATCTGGGGGCCAACTTTCCACAATGCCCCAAGCTCAAAGAGCTCCTCTTTGCCTTCACTTTTAAGAAGACATGTTCGCCGGCTTGGTACTCTTTGTCTTTGTCTTTTCTTATCCGCATAACTCTTCTGGCGGTCTTGTGCCTCTTTTAAGTTCTGTTGTACTTTGGTGACTAGTTGTTCTAAGTCTTTCAGTAAATCTGGACCTAGCATGAGTCTGTCTACCGAGATATCCCATGTCACTGGTGTCCTACACTTTTTGCCATAGAGTACCTTGAAGGGACTCATCTTGGCATAGGTCTGGTACCCGTTGTTTTATGCAAACTCTGCCAGGCGAAAATAATCCTCCGATTTCGTGGGGTTGTTCATAACATACATCTTAAGCATATACTCTAAGATCTAGTTTACCCGTTTTGTATGTCCATTAGTCTGCGGGTGGTAAGTGGTAATGAAGTTTAACTGTGTCTCCAAACCGGAGAACAATGATCTCCATAAGTTATTAGTGAAATTCTCGTCTCTATATGAGATGATTGCCTTGGGTATCCCATGCAATTGGAAGATTTCTTTTAGGAAGATGTCCGCAATGTGGACAGCCTTGTAAGTAGACTTTACTGGTATGAAGTGCGCTGCTTTCGATAACTTGTCTACCACTACAAAGATGGAATCGTTCTGTTTCTTACTTTTTAGTAACTCCGTAATGAAGTCCATACTGATAACCTCCCACTTCCACTCTGGAATGGGTAGCAGTTGTAGTAACCCTGAAGGGTGCTGGTGTTTTGCCTTGACCAGTTGGCATTCCTGTCACTTAGCGAAGAATAATGCTATGTTGGCTTTCAACTTAGGCCAGAAAAAGTGTTTCTTTACCGCCGATATCATTTTCTGATATCCCGGATGTCCTGAGTAGGGTTTCTGATAAAACTCTGTTAAAGTGTTAGGTCTAATGTCTCCGTTGTTCAAGACATAGAGTTTCTCCTTTGACCATAACAATCCTGACTCGTTGATCCTATATTCCTTTTGTTGTTGGAATAACCTATCCTCCTGAATATTTTTAAGGATCTCGACATAGAGTCGGTCATTCCTACATATCGTTCTAATCCTGTCGTGCAAGTCTGAATCGGTCTGACTTACTGTTACCTCATATAACATATGAGCTCGTCGACTTAAAGCATCGGCAATCTTATTCTCCTTTCCTTTTATGTGTTTTAAATTGAAGTGGTACTCAATAAGGAAATCTAGCCATCTGGCCTGCCTAGCATTTAGGTCAGGTTGGTCAAATAAGTACTTCAAACTCCAATTTCCCGTCTTTAATAGGAACTTCTTCCCCATAAGGTAGTGTCTCCACATCTTTAACGCGTGGATGACAGCGGCTAGTTCAAGATCGTGCGTGGGGTAGTTATGTTCGTGTTCTTTTAACTTTCTTGATTCGTAGCAGATGGCAAAGTCATTATGCATAAGGACTCCACCGAGTCCTTCTTTGCTTGCATCTGTGCAAACAACGAAGTCCTCATCGGGATCATGAATCCGTAAAATAGGTGCACTAGTCAAAAGTTGTTTTAGTTTCTGGAAGCTTTCTGTTGATGTATATGTAACTTTGGAATGTATTTCACATATATGTATATTGTATTCCTATAGAGATGTTATTATTCCTCTATACGGAAGTGGTTGTATTCCTATATAGATGTTATTATTCCTCTATATGGAAGTGTCGTCATTTATATTATAAGTGTCGTAACTTATACTTGATGGGTTATTAGACCACCTTGTTGGGGTCGGCCCTGTATAAGTCATGTGGGTCAAAGGGTTATTAGACCACCCTATTGGGGGTTGGCCATGTGGGTCAAACGGTTATTAGACAACCCTAGTCGAGGTCGGCCTAGTCAGCATTATGTTAAGTGGTTAAGTTGAGGCCGACCTAGTAGAGTAAAGGTTAAGTCAAGTTAGTGTATAAATAGAGAGTGTGCTTCTCTCATTTTACACATTCTATTCTCTCACTCACACTTT
The DNA here is from genome assembly GCA_027924585.1 of Larix kaempferi. Taxonomy (NCBI): domain Eukaryota; kingdom Viridiplantae; phylum Streptophyta; class Pinopsida; order Pinales; family Pinaceae; genus Larix; species Larix kaempferi. The sequence goes on from BSBM01000338.1 coordinate 22,451,284, forward strand.
GGAGAGTGGCGCACTTGTGGAGGAGGAGGCTCTGTTGCTAGGAGAAGACTATCTCTTGTATTCTGGTTGTATCATTGCTCTATCTATCTCTGAGGAAGTTATTGGGGTTTTTTCACCTTTATGGTTTTCCCCAAGTAAACTCTGTCTCTTGTGTGCTTGCATTATTGTGTCCATGAGTGATATGCTGTAGATTTGTTGTACATGTTGTTCTCTCAGTTAAGATCCTAGATCAGATTGAATTAAATTCTGAAAATTTAACATGGTATCAGAGCTAGCCTGAAAGAAGGCATGATATGGCATGTATGACACTTGTTGCACTTACGATGCTAGGGCTTGATATAGCAAAAACCAGTCGTCGTAGCACTTTCGCTATAAATCCGTTTTGGAGAAGTTTTCGGGTCTGAAACCTTTATAGGTCGAATACCAGATCCCCATGTACCTTGTGTCCAAAGAACAACCTCTAACTCGTTGTACTTTGTGATTTATGATCTGTACAATATAGGGTTTTTGCCTCTTCCAGATCTGAGTAAAAAACAGGTGACCTTGGAAAAAAGGTCATAACTTGGGCTAGGAAGCTCCAAATGAAATTTCGTAAAAGTGACAGGTAGTAAACAGAATTTACTATCTTCGGAAAAAAGTTCAGAGGCCGAAGTTGAACCAGTGACACGTGGCACGCCGTACAAGTGCGCTCTCCTATTTTATCCCATAAACAGGTCACATTACGACATTTGGCATAACTCTCTCTCAGAGAATTCAATTGAGGTCAGACCTGTTGGGATGGAAAGATGACAGGTCAGGCTATCTCAAGAAAATTATTCAGACCCTGTGGATCGAAAAGTTCGGAGTTACACCAGAAACAATCAGGTACATATTTCTGTCAAAACATAATTATTTTTTAGCACCTAGATTCATGGCTTCCGGAATTTAGGGTTTTGGATAAAGTTGGAATTTTTTTAATCAGAGACCACGGCTGAATGCTACTCATCAAAATCGAAATTTAGAGACCAAGATCAGAATTTTTGGTTGGGCGGAAGGCCGGGCTTGATCAGACCCTAGTTCGGGACTTTGATCAGAAAAGTGGAAAATTAGGGCTTCTGCAAAAATGGGAATTTTTGAAATCTGTGACCACGGCTGGAAGCTCCTAATAAAAATAGGAGCTTAGAGCTTTGGATCAAACCTTTTGATTGGGAAGAAGATTGGGCTTCATCAAACCCCAGTTCAGGGTCACGTCCAGTGAATCTGGAAGTTTTGAAGGCAAAATTGAGGAGTGAAACTTTGCAATTTTCAAATTCTAAATATACCAGCTTGATTAGCTCATCAAGGTGCATATTTATATCCTTTCGGAAGTTTGAATTTTTGGGGTTTCTCTGACAAACCCTATTACAGCTCCAGATCCAGTTCCTGCAAATCAAGTGGATTGAGTTAATCCTAGAAGATGATGGATTGGTCACCTACATAAGTGAAGAAGTTCTTGTTTCAGAGGGAGATGAGGCTAAGGCCTTCCATAAGAAGATTACAAACAATCTTGACAGGTATGGCTTACAGGTATGTTTCTAATTCTGTTCATAGTTAAGTTTATGATATGTTTGTCTTCATATCATTAGAGTACAATCTTGATTAATTACTAGACTTGTCGTATTACCTTAATAGAAGATATTCATTGATTAAGGTTTTGACACTTATGATTGTATTAATGCATTGTGATGTTGTATGAGGTTTATGTTGTTCACTAACATGAAAGGTACACCAAGAAAGACAAATCATGTTCTAGTTCAAGAACATATGATTGTGATGACATGAAGACAAAGATTCATCCATTGTCATGGATCGCTTATAAAATCTACTTACGAGGTATGTATAACTTGGTTCTACAATGAATAACTTATGAGACATGCAGGTTACTAGCACAAGTCATTGAAGAGAACCAGAAGACATTATGCGGGTATGTTAGACATAACTAGCTAGCATGCTAATCCAGGTATGTTTTTCCTATATCAAGCTAGAATCCTACCTTGTGTTAGGATCTTATACTGTTGTGTTGTTGATAATGATTATTCATGAAGTCATAGGTTTGAATAGTCATGGTTGTATGCATATTATGTTTCTTACCATGATTGATGATATGACTAACCACAAGAATCATGAAGGTATAGGTTTGAGTAATCACAGGTTTTATGCATATTATATCTCTTATCTTGATTAATGATTTAACTAACCAGAAGAGTCCTATGATCAAATAAGAATATGCATGAGTAAAAGAAGACTTCCCTGAAACCTTGAATACTAATGTTTATTATTTGTGTTTGAAATGATCTTGACTATACATGCTTTAGATTATTGTGTTTTGATAATATTAAGATTATACTAATGAATTTTTTATTATGTATGAGACCTAGAGGATAACACAATGATGATACTAACAAGCGTGCATAGGGATCGAGAATGAATATAAGTTCAAGGATAGGTAATCCAGGAAGAAAAGATCAAGAGGGAGCACACTCCAGTAGTTTCTGCAAGGATGCAGATATTCAGAGGGAGTTGACCACTTCTCACAATCCACATTAGAATGGAGTTGCAGAAAAGAAGCAAAGACTGAGAGGGAGTCAACCCAACAATCAAACAAAGATAAGTATTTGAATTGTCATTTTTTACATAGTTGTTTGTTTAAATAATGTTATTCAATGATGTATATGCTTATGTTCCTAGAACTAGGTTGTGTATTATGCATATTAGAATAATTGCATTGATGAACAGTATACTACTAACATACATGGGTAAGTGGCCTATGGCACTGTACAACATTCCATTGCTACTTATCTGGAATGAAACCTCTTTGCTGACATGTTAGGAGTTGTGCACACTCTTAACAATGTTCTGGTAGAGATTGGAAGGCATCTAGAAAGTTACGGAATATGGATAAATGTTGTATTGAAGCATTGGCTAAGATAATTGCATGACTGTATGACATATTTCTTTATGTGTAAGAATTTGTTTTGAAAACTATGAGATGTTTTCTAATCATGCAATTTAACTTGTTGTGTAGGAAAGATCGTATACCATCACCTACAAAAAGAAAGACTACAACATTTGTTCAGCAACAAAGTTATTTATTGAAAATATTGAAGATATTGAAGTTCCCAGGATCTAGGAAGAATGCCATGATCGAGGAGTACCAGTCGATCATGAAGATGTTTGGGATGCAGTCCCAAAGGGTAGTCTGTAGTGACTTCCAAGAGGATCTACAAGATAAAGCATGTTGCAGGTGGTAGCATAGAGACTTTTGCTCCTATAGCCAGATACACTTCCATTAGATCCGTACTTGCTTTGGCTGCAGTGATGAAGTGGAAGATACACCAGATGGATTTCAAGACAGCCTTCTTGAATGGTGTAGTTGAAGAAGAAGTATATGTGGAGAAGCCACTTGGTTCTGAGACACATGATAGGGAGTCATATATGTGCAGAACTTGGTATGGTAGGATAGACAACTTTCTATCCAGTTTGGGATTTACAAAGAATAAAGCGGATTCCAACCTTTACTACAAGGTTGAGGAAAGCAATCCAGTGATACTACTATGTGGATGACCTGTTTGTAACAGGTGAGGATAGATTGATTGCCGACACGCAGTGGAAGCTTGCTTCCAAGTTCGAGATGAAGAACTTGGGGATGATGCACTATTTGTTTTTTTGGCATGGAGGTGTGGCAGAGTGCAGATGGAATCTTCCTTGGACAAGAGAAGTATGCAGCAGAGATCCCGAAGAGGTTCGGGATGATGGACTGCAAGGCTATGGCCACACCTATGGCATCGAACCTGAAGCATTCTGTACGATGCTTCATCTGTTCTGGTTGATGTAACGATGTATCGTCAGATGATTGGGTCCTCTACGTACCTGACGAACACGAGACCAGATATTTACTTTGCGGTGAACACATTGAGCCAGTTCCTGACAGATCCAAGAGATGTTCACCTGGTTGGTGTAAAGCATATTCTGAGGTACCTGCAGGGTACGGTTGATTATGGGCTCAAGTATGTTGCGAATCAAAAGTTTAACCTAGAGGGTTATGTTGATTCAGATTGGGCAGGCAGTGCTGCAGATAGGAAGAGCACTTATGGGTGCTGCTTCAGTATGGGATTAGGTGTGATCTCTTGGTTTAGCAAGAAGCAGTCCTGCGTAGCACTGAGTACAGACAAAGCAGAGTATGTTGCGACGGAAGAGCAGATTATAGATGTGCTGACGAAACCACTAGCCAGAGTGAAGTTCGAGTACCTCAGAGAGAGGCTTGGTGTTCTTCGGATTGATGACACTTCGAGGAAGAAGTGATGGACACATTTGCAGAGGCCATTCCAAGCATGTTGGAAGGAGGATCCTTCACATGGCTGTGGATGTAAGCGCTGGATGATGAGCATCAAGATGATGCTCCAGTTACTGCTCTGTATATGCATCAGGATGATGCTAGATATGATTAGTTGGATCATTTATATATATATATGTATGTATGCATCATGTTGGATGCTGGATATGATCAGTTGGATCATTTGTGTATGTACGCATCATGTTGGATGTTGGATATGATCGGTTGGATCATTTATATGTATTTTGTATATGCATCATGTTGGATGCTTGGATCATGTATCTGTATATGTATCAGTTGGATACATTGTATGATCAGGTAGATCATGTATGTTGATATGTATCATGTATGATCAGGTGGATCATGTATCTGTATATGTATCAGGTGGATACATTGTATGATCAGGTAGATCATGTATGTTGATATGTATTATGTATGATCAGGTGGATCATGTATTTGTATTGGTATCAGGTGGATACATTGTATGATCAGGTGGATCATGTATGATGATATGTATCAGGTAGATACTTGGTATGCATCAAGTAGATGCATGATATGATCAGGATGATCATAGATGACGAGCTTCAAGATGTTGCTCCAGATGACATGCAGCAGGATGTTGCAATGATGATGATCAGGATGATCATGTGTACATCAGGATGATGTATGATGAGTATCGGGATGATACTTTGTGGCCGTGGATCAGGTTGTGCAGATGAGCATGTCTGGGAGATCCTATAGGTCGGAGTTGTGTACCCGTAATAGCCTGGGATGCTCTTTCGAGACATTGCTCTGGGAGGACATGTAATTTGTGCCGTGGGAGATTTCAGGTCGGAGTTGTGTACCCGTAACATCCTGAGATGCTCTTGCGAGGTTTTGTCCTATGGCATGTAATTTGCTCCTGGGAGATTTGGACAGGATGAAAAAGGCCTCAGATGCTTCAGCCAGGTTTTGCCATGACCACATGTAATTTGCTCTTGGGAGATCTGGACAGGATGAAAAAGGCCTCAGATGCTTTAGCCAGGTTTTGTGGTGAGATCACATGTAATGTGCTCCTGGGAGATCCGACAGGTAGAGCTGTGTGCTCGTAACAGCCCGGGATGCTTCAGCCAGGCTTTGTGATGGGTCACATGTAATGTGCTCCTGGGAGATCCGACAGGTAGAGCTGTGTGCTCGTAATATCCTGGGATGCTGCAGCCAGGTTTTGTGACGCACATTATAAGTCCTGATGATTCCACAGTATGGCTCGTGATGATGAAGACTTGCAGGTGGTGGGATTGCATCCAGTATGAAAAATGACTGGCTCTGTAGAACTTCCTATGACGAGTAGATTCAGAGATTGATTGAGATAGCAACAGCAGTGACGACGATGATGACTTGATGACGATTATCCAGTGACGATGATCTAGAGAAGATGACTTGTGCTAGAAGACCTGTGTCGAGAAATACCCTCCTAGTTAAGAGGGAGTGTTGATGTATATGTAACTTCAGAATGTATTTCACATATATGTATATTGTATTCCTATAGAGATGTTATTATTCCTCTATACGGAAGTGGTTGTATTCCTATAGAGATGTTATTATTCTTTTATATGGAAGTGTCGTCATTTATATTGTAAGTGTCGTAATTTATACTTGATGGGTTATTAGACCACCTTGTTGGGGTCGGCCCTGTATAAGTCATGTGGGTCAAAGGGTTATTAGACCACCCTATTGGGGGTCGGCCATGTGGGTCAAGGGTTATTAGACCACCCTAGTGGGGGTCGGCCCAGTCAGCATTATGTTAAGTGGTTAAGTTGACGCCGACCTAGTTGAGTAAAGGTCAAGTCAAGTTAGTGTATAAATAGAGAGTGTGTCTCTCTCATTTTACACATTCTATTCTCACTCACACTTGGGAGAGTGGCACACTTGTGGAGGAGGAGGCTCTGCTGCTAGGAGAAGACTATCTCTTGTATTTTGGTTGTATCATTGCTCTATCTATCTCTGAGGAAGTTATTGGGGTTTTTCACCTTTATGGTTTTTCCCAAGTAAACTCTGTGTCTCTAGTGTGCTTGCATTATTGTGTCCATGATTGATATGCCGTAGATTTGCTGTACATGTTGTTCTCTCAGTTAAGATCCTAGATCAGATTGAAGTAAATTTTGAAAATTTAACAATACCTGCATTACAATAGAAGTTATTACGTTAGCAGAAGTGCTAAGTAAGTCCGGCCATTATCCACAATTACCCTTACCTCTCGACAACCCTGCCGGGATACTTCCAACTACCTTGATTGTTATCAATGTCCCCTTGTGGACTTAACCTTTCATCAATAATGGTCCAACCACCTGAATGTGTCATTTAGACATTTACAAATTTAATCACATGATTTCTTAAACAGTAAGGAGTGTATTTCTATATCTGCACTAGCATTTTACAAGTTCAACCAAACTATGCCATCATATTGTTCCCACATCGCTTCCGCAATTTTCCAACCTTATACATAGAAGAGACCATGGAAGTCTTAGGATTACTTTTGTTACATGCAAGTATGGATGTTTTAATGATATTAGATTTAATGAATAAGTCTTTCTGCTATAAATTAACCACTATTGCAGACAGGGAAATTTTTAAATTTTTGTTATTTTTGGGACATTGCATTAGCAAAAGGAAAAGGAATACGAAGAGAAAAATAAGAAGAATGTGGAATTGTTGAAGAAGTACATCCAAGATAAAGATAGATTGAATGAGAGTTTGCACAAATATGCAACAAAAGTGAAAGAATTAGAATGAAAATATGAACATGCACTTGCTGCAGCTTTTGAATAACCAGAAGCTTCTAGACAAGGCAAGAGACTAGAATGTACAAATTTATCTTCTCTAGAAAAGGAAGACTTGCAGCCTAAACCTCTCAAGCAGCCTAGAACCATGGAATAACATTATTTATATATTCTGTGTATGTAAATACATTTCAAGTTTTAATACATAAATTTATATATGTGTGTGTGTATTTCTCGGCAATGTATATGTTTTTGATGCATTTAAGGTGAATGGTAATTTTGAATTTAACTTTTCAATAAGTGTACATAATAGGCCAGAAAGTTAACAATATCAAAATTGAAAACTTAACTTGTGTACTATAGGCATATATATTTGAATTTGTAAGAAATAAAAAGAGTGATAGTGATTAGTGGATATGAGATGTGAGTAGATTTGGTGACATAGGTAGATCCTAGTTGTTTGCTTGGAACTATGGATATTATAGGGATATTATGGGGATGATGGATTGAGAACCTTCAAGTTCTTCATGAGAATTTTGATGCTATGTATTGCTGTAATTATGTAAGTTTCTTTATCTAATGAAACTGAAATTCCAATTCTGGAACAATGTCATACAATTCTACTCATGCAACCAAATTTCCGCAAATAACCAAAATCTGTAATGCCTATAGAATTGGCCTAAAAAATACAGAAATTTACAAAATATAAGCAAACACAGAAAACAACTGTAATTTTATTACTGAAAAAAAAAAAATTAAATATTTAACATGCCTTCCAGTATTTGTTACATTTCCAAAATTTGGTTACATAAATGTTAGCACAATAGAATAAATTTTCAGTACGGCAAGATCACTAGAAATGCTTATTGCAACATAAGTTTCTTTTACCATTTTGCATACAATGTTGCATTTCGATCATCTAGGACTTTTTCTTTTCGGCTTGTCTCACACTTCTTATAATGACATCAGTTTTTATAGGATTCCCAGCATCCATCTTTTGGATATCAACTACTGCCCCTTGAATTTATTGTTTTTCACCACTCTGCCCTGTACCATTTACCGAGGATGGAACACCCTTTTTATTGTGAGTCATAGCCTCCATTATTGGCTTATCAATAGCAGCTGCTCCATACACTTCTTGTAATTCATTGATTTTCCATGCTTCATTTCTTGAGGATGAAACACCGATTTTATAGTAATTTTCAGTCGCCATCATAGGTATTTCAACACCAGCTACCCCATTCAATTCTTGTGTTTGATCAGTTTGCGTTGCCACTTTCCTCTTGGATGAAACACAGAGTTTTACTGTTATTTCTTCTTTGAACATTATTTTTTGCCTTGCGCCTTCCAAAGCGATGTGATTCACGAAAAGCCTCTTCACCATATTTGCTTATTGGCCTTGATCTTGGAAGATGATTATTGAACTTCAAGAGCATATCAGTATTTAGTAGTTAAAAACAGATTATGAGTCCTCATACCATAAAATGAAAGCAGAATTAGAAACCATTTAAAATTAGGGCATACTTATGTTGGTGGTGCAATCAATTATTTCTTAGATTGTCTTACCCATGACTGAAATAGTTGTTTTACTTGTTTAGAAATGACATCAGGGAAGCGAGATGCCAACTGTGCTGCAGTTTCGTCATTTAGTGGACTTCTTGTCTTTTCATATTCAACACGAAGTTGACATCTAATATTGGAAGCCAAAAATATTCTTTCTTTAAAATTTTGGAAAGTACCCTCTGATCTCATAACCAGTTTGAAAATTTGTGCTTGCATCTCATTTACAAGACACATTTTGTCATGTTCAAATGTGTTTATATACTCCTTAGCAACTCCTCTTCCTCCTCCTTGGTTGTTGTTCAAATTTTTCATTTCCCTATGCTTACATACCATTACTTCATTCCTTACCCGTCCTAAAGTATAAGGATGAGCAGCCCTAGTCATTTGAAGAGCATGGGCCCCTTGGATATGCATATAAGGAACCATCTCGTCTCCTAAACAACAAGAACACAACCAAAGCCACTCACTAGCAAGGAATCCAATCTTGCAATGATAATGGATCAAAATTTATATCGTGAATGAGATAATACCACCATGCTGAAATACATAATAATATGAACTACAAACCCTTGCAATTGCACCATGTGGAATTCTTTATAACACTTCCACATCCTCACCAACTTTTTATACTTTTCTTCATCTGGTAGGCCTTCAATAACCTACAAGCACAACATTTCATTGTACATGATACACTACTTAATTTTCTATTAAAATTGCATAAAAATAAGAGTGAATTTCACTCTTGTGCCATCATAAAATCATCACTTATTGTTAGTCAAGACCCACATTAAAAATATTGGATATGCTAACATAATTATTAAACCTTTAAAATACCCTCGTGCCGAATGAGGATCTTGTCTGATGCAGATCCATATGATTGCCCATAGATAAGATCATTGTACTCTTGGCCCCTATGATGGTATGGTTCCCCGGTCTTACATGGAACACCAATTTTCTCCATCACCTCCCAAATTTGAAAAAAATTTGTTTCCTCAATCGCTGTAGTTGGATGAACCTTGTCGTAATCTTGTGCAATTTTTAGAATTTCACCAAACATCTTCAAAACAGTTCTAATTCCGGCATGGCGAGCACAGTATACAAGGTTGGACATTGAGCCAGGAGTCAGTTGTAATAAGTTGGCAGCACATGTTTCCCTAGATACAAGTTAGTTAAATAATAATAATTTTCATTTATAGTAAAGAAATAATTCTGAAAACATGTACCTTTTGATCATTTGTTCCATTCATGAGATACTTTTTGATAATATTCAATTCTCTGTTGCATAAGGCTGGTTGAATGTCTGTAATACACTCATCCAGCTTTTCTTCCCATCCTTTAATGCTTTGTTCCAAAGCAAGATTCAATTCCTAAAGTTTTAACCCAAAGTAAGATTAAGAAAGTCATGGCAAGATATCAACAAAAATCAATAAACTTTTAATAAATATGTAAAACGTACTATGAGCAAGTTCGGTGAAATTGCATAAAACTTGGAAATGCTACGAATAGTATCCCCATCTTGAATTTTGATTTTATCTTTAACCATGTGTATAGATTTTTTATGGCATATGCACCAAGGACAAAAATTATTCCCCATTGGAGAAACATTATTATTGCATACTAAACTGCATATGGCCACTAGATCATGGCACTCGAACAAATTCACTTCCACTACCCTTCCATCTAACATTAGGATCCCGACTTGTGAAAGTTTGTTTATCTGATTCATTAAGTTATCCTCATTTGTAAGATCAACGGCATGTGCTAAAACCTGTTTATATTCTTCCTTTCCATCCCATTTTCCAAGGCTTACACAAGACATCAAGCCACTATCTTCTAGTAACTCAAATAATATCTCACATCCCTGCCCACCTCGATCATAATGTACACGAGAATCAATACCAAGTTTGAAAGAAACTTCAATGACTCTACTTCCAGTCCTCTTTTCATAGGACTCAACCATAAAAGAAGCATATGACTTTACTTGCTTCACTCTAACTCCATATGTGAGACCATCAGTTCTCTCCCAACCCATATCAATATCCTCAGCGTCTTTGCTCCACTTTTTCATCTCCTTGGAAACTGAAGTTCGACTAACTCCTTGCAATACACCATGACGGTCAATCCGCTTCACACATTGCAAAGCCTTATGGCTCATGCTTGATTCAATAAATACATAAGCCATATTGATCGAAGTTTACAAAGCACTCCATCTAGGTGTTCAAGAACATCCTCAAATTTAGAATCTTGACTATAGTTTTTGCTCATGAAGTACCCAATTCCAGAAATAATGTCATTTTCATCTACATCTTCAAGTGAATTCCCAGAGAACCATCTACCAATTTCCTTAACTTTTTTGTTCCCCGCATTTATTCTATGGTTAAACCATCCAAACCGCTTCCCAATACTCAATAAGGATGTCCTTAAGCGGTTTCCTGCTAAACTTCTAGTTACAGCATATGTAGTTTGATCTGTTGAACACCCTTCAGGCATTTGTACTGAAGCTTATACATCTACAAAATTTTGATTTTCTATAGGTGCATTTCTATCCATTTGTCCTTCTAGAATTTGTATTGAAGCTTCTACATCTGCAGAATTTTGATTTTCAGTAGTTGCATTTCTATCCATTTGTCCTTCAGGCATTTGTACTGAAGCTTGTACATCTGCAGAATTTTGATTTTATGTAGTTGCATTTCTATCCATTTTTCCTTCAGGCATTTGTACTGAAGCCTGTACATCTGCAGAATTTTGATTTTCTGTAGGTGCATTTCTATCTATTTGTCCTTCAGTCATTTCTACTGAAGCTTGTGCATTTGCAGAATTTTGATTTTTTGTAGGTGCATTTCTATCCATTTGTTCATTAAAGTTAGTTCTTTCAACTCTTTCATGACTTCTAGCTGTATCCAACTTCTCAAGGGATGCATGTTCAAATTGTTGTCCACTAGGTAGGATTACACTTTCATTCCCTTCAATCGTAACCGGAGACAAAGGCAACCTAGGTTGTTGAGCAAAACAACCTTCTATACTTTGATACAAATTATTTGTAATGGTAGCATCATTAACAGCTGATATTTGAGGGCATTTCAAACCACATTATGTGAATCAAAGTTAATAGTATGGTCAAGATTTATATCTTGTACATTACCATTGCCCTCAATTGTAATTGGAGTCAAAGGCTGCCTAGGTTGTTGACAAACATTGTTGTTTGTCACACATTGCTTACATACAGGAGTTATGATCTGTAAGTGCTTGACATTGTTGATGAACAACACGAATAACAGCTCTTTTACCCCCAGCAGGAGTGAATTGAAGGACAATATCATGTCGAAGAAAAATTGGAATATTATTCAATTCTACTTCCTTGCATCAACCTCTTTTTCGAGGAATATTTTGTTGAGATGACTGGTTCGAATCATCCACTGATGAGTTATTCTACAAAATCAACAAAATAATCAACATTAATACAAAATATAGTTTTTTTTGTATAAAAACTACTTTTTATGGCTCAAAAAGAAAACATGGAATAGTACAAGAACATGGGAGGAGGAAACATATATTCTCCAACTTAAGCCACTTAAAAATACCTAAGGATGGAACTTATGCTTGCATTTTAGTGGACAAAGTAGGCATTTCACATTTACAAGGCAGCCTTGCAATGTTTATGCACAACATAAATGTTTTTAGCGAAGATTAAAAAAATAGAAGTACAGGAAGGTGTAAAACAATAAAAAACACCATATCCAACTGAGATCACCCAAAAATACTAAACAATGAGGGCTAGGCATGCATTTTATAGACCTAGTCAAATAAAGTTCAAAACAGAAAAATTGCAATTTTCAAAACTTTACTGTACCCAAAATAAACATATTTAAAAAATTATGAAGAAGGTTTTTGTCCATAGTATATATAGCTCCAGGTATATGGCTTTAGGTTTTGAAAATCACCTCTATAAACATTATGGCAGGCATTTTTCTAAGCCCATTTTTATAGATTTACACTCTTCTTTTACAAAACAAAATTGTGAATTTAGACATTCTTTTCAATTATGACCATGCTACTTATAAATTGTGATAAGTCATACATGTATAATACATATAGTATAATATAAATAGAATATTATCTTGAGGCTGTGGGCCCACTACAAGATCCTCATGCAAATGTTATGAGACATATCTGGACTTCATGCAAATATTATGAGACATATTTGGACATGTGTAAGAACATGGGAGGAAGAAACATATATGATCGAACTTAAGCCACTTAAAAATCCCTAAGGATGGAACTTATGCTTGCATTTTAGTGTACTAAGCGGGCATTTCATATTTACAAGGCAGCCTTGCAATGTTTTTGTACAGTAGGCATGTTTTTAGCCAAGATTAGAAAAATAGAAATACAGGAAGGTGTAAAACAATAAAAAACACCATATCCAACTGAGATCACTCAAAAATACTAAACAATGAGGGCTAGGCATGCATTTTATAGACCTAGAAAAATTGCAATTTTCAAAACTTTACTGTACACAAAATAAATATATTTTAAAAATTATGAACGAGGTTTTTGTCCATAGTATATATAGCTCCAGGTATATGGCTTTAGGTTTTGAAAATCACCTCTATAAACATTATGGCAGGCATTTTTCGAAGCCCATTTTTACAGATTTACACTCTGCTTTTACAAAACAAAATTGTGAATTTAGACATTCTTTTCAATTATAACCATGCTACTTATAAATTATGATAAGTCATACATGTATAATACATATAGTATGATATAAATAAAATAATATCTTGAGGCTGTGTGCCCGCTACAAGATCCTTATGCAAATGTTATGAGACATATTTGGACTTCATGCAAATATTATGAGACATATTTGGACATGTGTAAGAACAGGGGAGGAAGAAACATATATTCTCCAACTTAAGCCACTTAAAAATACATCGGGATGGAACTTATGCTTGCATTTTAGTGGACTAAGCGGGCATTTCACATTTACAAGGCAGCGTTGCAATGTTTTTGCACAATAGTCATGTTTTTAGCCAAGATTAGAAAAATAGAAGTACATGAAGGTGTAAAACAATAAAAAACACCATATCCAACTGAGATCGCTCAAAAATACTAAACAATGAGGGCTAGGCGTGCATTTTACAGACCTAGCCAAATAAAGTTCAAAACATAAAAATTGCAATTTTCAAAACTTTACTGTACACAAAATAAAAATATTTTAAAAATTATGAAGGAGGTTTTTGTCCATAGTATATATAGCTCTAGGTATATGGCATTAGGTTTTAAAAATTACCTATAAAAACATAATGGCAAGCATTATTCTAAGCCCATTTTTACAGATTTTCACTCTATTTTTACAAAACAAAATTACGAATTTAGACATTCTTTTCCAATTATGACAATGCTACTTATAAAATATAATAATTCATACATGTATAATACTTATAGTATGATATAAGTAGGATACTATCCTGGTGCTGTGGGCCTAGGATGTGGCATGCATTTTTGTAATCCTAGTTTTACAGATTTACACTCTGTTTCTTACATAACAACTCAGGATTTTACTGATTAATTTTGAATTTGACCAAGATACTTACAAATTTCGTATATGTACATCTTTAATGCATAAAGTATGATACTCTTTACTATAATAAAGTCATAATATATGAATGGTCAAATTTGTCGACTCATTTTAAGTCTAAAAATCTCTCTCTGTGCAAAAATGACACTGCCAACACTTTTGGAACTCAAATTGAAAATCTATATGTACAGTAAGGTGGAAAATAGTAAACCACACCATTTCCAACTTAAATCACTAAAAAATACTCAATAGTGACAGTTAGGCGCGCATTTTTATGAACATGGTAAGACTTGGTTCCAAACATAAAATTTGTTATTTTTTCAAATTAACTGCGGACAAATAAAACATAATTTTAGGAAATTGAAATAGGTTTGTTTCAAACATATATCTGTCTTCAATCCCATGGTATTACTTTAAATTAATAATATATGTATGTATTGTGGCGTGCATTTTGTTAAGCCCATTTTTGTAGATTAACACTCTGTTTTTTACATGACAAATCAGGATTTTAGTGATTAATTTCAATTTCACCGAAATACTTACAAATTATGAATAAGTATATGTTTAATGCCTATGCTATGATACTCTTTATTATGATAAATTCATGGTATCTTCATGGTCAAATTTGTTGATATAATCATTTTAAGACAAAATCCCATGCTCTGTAAAAATGCATACATCAGTCACTTTTTGAACCAAAATAAAAAAACTAGTTGTAGAACGTGGAAATCTTTATAAATTCATGAAGATGATATACAAAATAGAGTGTCAAAAACCAAGTGAAAGACAAATTAAACAACAATGTCAAAAACCAAGTGAAAGACAAGTTGAACAGTAATGAAAAAAAACAACCTTCGAAACTACAGTAGACTGTAGAAATGACTTAACAGCTTTCCCAAAATAGATAATAGCTTCATTGCTGGATAAATGTACACATATTGGTCCTCACAGCTATCACATTAACAGACTGTAACATTGACATCAAGGCTATATGAGCAACTAATAAAGCAAATCCATATCACAATGCCATATCAGCCAAGTGCATTCATTACAATCTTATTCTATATGCTACTGTCCGGATTCTTTTCATTTTTTACCATCAATAGAAGTGACAAGCAAGTGCAATTTACTATCACTTGAGATAAGGATGGGACTGGATGAAGGACAATGCAGGCGTACTCGAGTCAAAATTATATGATTTTGTGTGGATGAGTCAAGGTTGGTAGACTTCATGCCAAAGGAGTCTCATCAGGTAATGCTGCTTCTTATGCCAATTTAAAATTCTGAAGGTATACACAAGACGTTTTTACATAATCACCAGGCAATCCAAAACAAAACACAAAGAAGTTTGGCTGGTTATGTTGTAGGGTACCAGGTAGTCCAAAACACCAGGCAATCCAAAACAAAAGACATTGTTAGAAAAATCACTCATTCAAATTCATGAAAAATGAAATTTTTTGAAACCACCCGCCATGCTCAATCGATCATGGATGCTCAATTAATTTCATTCCACCACGTAGATCTAAAGGCGGCTCATATCATAACTGCGCCACCCATTCCTGGCATGTCTTACACTTCCAAGACTGTTACTAGCGATGCTAATTTAATGCAATTTCGAAACTCCATACGCTTAACCTACTTTAAACTCACGGTGGGTTGGAAATTTCGGTTGGGTGACTATGCTTGCCTTAAGAAAACGGCCAGTTAACTTATATTTTTTATCAGAAATTGTCTCGATTTCCTTTTTTCGGGCCCAAATCTTTTCGGTGAGTAGACTCATTTAACTACTTTACAATAAAAAAATAATATTTTCAATAGGATGTGAGAAATTCTAGCCAATAAAAAAAAGCAACTTTTGACGAAAGAAAGCATCTTTTGATATTCCTTGATTAACATTCTTAATGATTTAAGATACATGCTAGTGTATGATAGTTTGTTATGGGTTTACTTATCTATTGGATGCCCAAAAGAGATGATTTCTACCCCTTTTTGCTTGGCACACATTACTAGGTAAGTTTGGCTTGTTTTAAGTTTTTTTTTTATTTAGCTCTTGAGCATGTTTTGTTGGCTATCCTCTCAAAGCAGTAGCTAGCATTTTGTCATCTACTCTAAGTGAGTGCATTAATTATTCTAACTCCTAACTTCTCGAAATTACTTATATTCATTGCTTTGACTCCATAAGGAACTAATCTTGGTTAAGAGGTTGCTTGTGAGGAATTTGTGCTTTCGTTTGATTACTCTTGTAGATCTACTTCACATGCATTAGGGACTTCCCCTTTGTCTCTAGGAGTTAGACTAAAGCGTAAGGAGTTCTGTTGTGGTGACATTTGGGCACCATTCCTCTTATGCTTACCCTCGTAGCACCGCAATTCGGGGCTTTTATCAAGGTGCTAATTTGAGCGGTAACAGTTTTTGGCACTAGTGTCAAGGACTAAATCCTTATTCTCAGAAAATCCAATCCCAACAATTGCTAACATTTTTGTCACGCTTGTGGGGGATGCTTAAAGATTGTTGCATAACAATTTGGGAACATTGTTGGGTGAAAGCTCAATCTCACATGCATGAACGACATATTTTGTGAGAAAGCATTTCTTGAAGTTTTTTATTCTCACATGGCGACTCCATGAAGGGGTAGAACTCTTACGTTTTGCATATTTCGAAGATACTATTGGGTGTAGAGTTGAGCACATCCATTAGTGGTGAAGATAAGATCATCTTGGTGACTCCACTGAAGTATTCTATAAGGTATAACAAACATTCATTGTAATTTTGGGGAATATCCTGTTGGCTTCTTGAAACCTATGCCCCCTTGGATTTCTCAAATATCTAGGATCTCACCCATCAAGAACCAGACACGACTATATGGGAAACTCCAAAGTTTCATAGAAATGGAGATTCAGATTTGGTTCATCTTGTATCCTTTTTCAAATTTGTTGGGGATATTGGCATATTTTATGAAGATGATATGATGAATTATTTTTCATTTGGGCTTGAGGACAATGCCATGTGTTGGTATGAATCTCTTGGAAAGAGAGCACTCACATCTTTTGTACCCTTTTTGGAATCATTTTGTCATTTTGGTGCGTTAACGACATTGACTAATGACTACACAAAGTTTAAGAGGTCGAGACATTTTTTGATGCACAAAAAATTATTGAAGAGGGTCTAGGTTGACCCTTGAAGGAAGAGGACATCTCGATCCTTATGCTTGAAGAGGGATATACTCTTGGAGATGAAGACAAATATTTCGTAGAAAGTGAAGGCAAGGATGTTCATGGTGAAGATCAATCCCTAGAGAAGGATCTTGAAGAGGAATCACATGACGACCAAGAAGCCCTAATTGAAGAAAGTGAAAAAGAAATGGTAAACTCTCCTTCTCATTGGTTTGAAGAGTCTTATGATGCCTTGGGAATTTTTGAAGAAAATGGCATGGTGCCCTTACTTAAGGATGAAGATGATTATTGAAGGTATATAGGTCCTCCTCTTTTTAATGCTTCAGGGGAGGGAAGTCTTGTGCTTGAATTATTGGAGGAAGCATATTCAAAAGAAGACATCCAATATTATTTCCAGCCTTGCCAAAGTTAATTTGCTGTTGATTTGAAGCACCAAAATCAAGTCTTTATTGCAGATTTAAAGGAGCAGCATGTGCCCTCTCCTAAGCAAATTTTGGAGGTGCATTCCCAGCGATGTTTTTCCACATCTGATGTTGGTTTTGACACAAACTTGGGGCAGCAAACAGAGTTAATTCTTGCTGGTATAATGCAGCCTCATGTATCCTCTTATAGGGTACACTTTGAGCCCCATTTGGAAATAAATCCCCATCCATGCGTCTCCTTGGAGGATTCCAAGTGTCTATGCCAAATTTCATGCCGACATTGGTCTTTGATCTTTGGTTTGGGTTCCATGAAATTGGAAAACCCTAAGCATGTCCTTCTTGAAGATCCTCATGAAGTTTTTGCATCCCTTTAGGAATAGTTTGTTGAAGAGGCAAGCGAGAAGATCCATGAATAACATATGAAAGAAAACGAAGAAATTCAAACCCTTGTTGAAGAGCATGTTGAAGACATGGTTGATGTTTCTCCTTGTCCCTCTTCATAACGAGGGTTTGTTGAGCATTTTTCTCTCCTTTGCTCTCTGCGATAAATCTTTTTAAGATGATAGGTTTGTGGACCTTTTTGCTAATGAAGATGGTTTACATGGATACAATGATGTGAATTTTACCCATTTTAATCATGATATGGGTAGGGAATATTGGAACTTTGTTAGAGAGCCTATATATGACTCTTATAATGAGGGAAGTGTGAATTTGAAGACCTTGAAAAACCTATTTTTGGTGAGATACCTCATGATTTGGTTCAGCCATACTTGCTTACCATTGGTGATGATATAGGGTTGCATATGGAGGCTTCTATTGCAGATGTCGAACAACTAGATTTACCTTATCCTAGGGTGGATTTCAACTAGCATTCCTAGCCACGTTTATGAGGGATGAATGCAAGTTTTGGGCAGCAAGAAGGTTGTTTTATTGTAGGTTTAGAACAACAAATATGCCCTCTCGTAGGGAAGATTGTAAGCCTCTCTTCTGGCCTTTTTTTAGTGATTCTTGTTGGTTTTGAAAATTATTTGGGGAAGCAAATATAGTTCAATGAGTAGGGATATAGTGAAGACAGATTCTACTTGAGCCCTATCCAAACTTGGATAGTGGCGGCTTGTGAAAGGACCCCTTCTTCTTGACAAGAATTTATAGGCATCCAACTTCGTGATATTTTTTATTGTTCCAATCCCATTCTGATGAAGGTAATGGCCTTTAATCAACTCATCATGGATGTGATTTCATCTTGGACTATTTCCAAAGACAAGGGAAGAAGCCCTAGCATGAATAGTATGTTAAGGTGGCTTCATTGGTGGTATGTATTTACTTTACTTGTTTGTGTTATGATGTTTAGAGTAGGTAGGTAGGATGAATAATCCCTTGCATGAACATTTTGATGTTTCCTTTGCATTGCATATTGTTGTGTTGTTTTATGAATTTCATATTTTGATTTGAACAAGGCAGAACTGATGTGTCTGCCTCAGATGCATTTGAAATTTTTGGTTGTTTGAAGTGTGTGTAGGTCTATAGGTACTAGAATATTCAATAGATTGTCCTGCATTCCCAGGAGGAACACATGTCCCACAAATGGAGCCAGATGTTATGCCTTGGATTCTCTGCAGCACACCCTACTAGATTTGGCAAGGCGGGGGGGTCTTTTTTCCATTCTAAAAGGCCAAGTTGAGGTTGTTTTTTTATGTAAAAGTGTCGGTCTATCGATGATCCATACCCCTTGGTCCGTCATGGAATTTCGCTTGGTCCTCATTTCAAGGTGTACTGGTCTTGTGGTCTTCATGACTACCCCTTGATGGGTGGTAACTCCTCATCATGTCGAGCATTTATGCCGTGGATAGGTATTGGTGCACTTTGAGGCGACTCCATTAGGACACATGGCTTATGGAGCCCCTAGCCACACTTATCGTTTTTATTCTTTGTAAAGGTGATTGCGTGTGTAAGGGTTGTCATACTCACTTTATCTCACCTCCATTATGCCCACTTGGAACTTATTTGTTGTATTACCCTTTCCTTTTGCGATGCTTATCAAAGAAATAATGACGTCCACCTTAAAGAGACATTTTGAAGGATGTACCAAGCAGAAAGGAGGATGTTGAGGATGAAAGATACATTGTTGGGGTTAGTTGGGGTATTTCGTCCTCCTTCCAAGCTCAAAATTTTATTTGTTAAATCCATATTCACTTAGTTTTCATTGTTTTTATGTTATATTAGGTTTAGTCCCCGGATTGTGGGTGATAAACCCTAAAAATGAATTTTAAATTAAATTAAACAATTCATCCTAGAGGAAGGAAAATCTATAACTTTTATCATATAAATAAAGTGCCCTCCTCTAATTTGAAAATAAGATCACAGGATCAATTATGATTGAAATTTTATTTCTCTTATGGTATATGAGATTCTAAGTGTTACATACCTCTCTGCTTGGCATGTTCTAGGGTTTTCTAAGGATAAAGTTGAATGTTTAACGTTTCTTTGCAATCTTTCAAGGCTAATTCAAGTTGAGGAAGGACATTGGGGTTTACTCTCTAGTCTTTCTTTTCATTAATGTGCTAAGAACTTTGGTCCCTTATTTTTCATTTCTTGATCATGCAACGTAAGGGTTTATGCGGTTTTATTTCATGTTAAGTTAGTCTTGCTTGGTGAGGCATTTCTCTTGGAGAATCCCTCTTGTTTAAGGCCTTGATGTTGCTGCTTGCAGTGTTGCACATATCGCTGATATATCGGATATATCGGCGATATTTTCAAGGCCCTGATATATCGGATTGAATTATCATGATAAATCCGATATATTCAGTATATCGCGATACATTCAAAATATCGCGATACTTTATGAAAATATCGCGAGTCGAAGGAATATATCGGCCTGCTTAAAAAAATTCTTTTTTTTTTTGCCAAACCGGCGTTTTAAGTCCGCGGGTTCTGATTTTTTGACTCATTTTGTGTTTGTGAAATTGTGGGAGAGCAAGAGAGGAGTGGGAAAACGTTTTGCATCCATCCAAGAAGGAGAAAGCCAAGGATTTTGTGGCCATTAGCGGAGAGATCGTGGTGGAGTGGGGATTCAAACTTCAAACCATCAAGATTTCTAGGTATGTATAAAACGTTTTGGCTTCCTCCATTTAATTTTTTAGACTTAGGCTAGGGTTTGAATTTGCAATGAGCCTCTTCTACTTGCTTTTGAATGGAATATTCAACCATTCCATTCCACATTCTTCAAACCCCATTTTATTATTGCAAGTTTTCAGATTATCATGTGTTTTTTAATTTTTTTTTGTTTTTTTTGTGCCATAGGGTTAAGATTTTCTCCTCAACAAAATGCCAAAGGCATTGGATCCACTGTGGGTGAATGGTGAACCAGTAGAGCTTCCCAACAGACAAATATTGACATGCAATCTTTGTGGCAAAAAAATTTATGGAGGAATTAGCCTCTTGAAATACCACCTTGCCAAACTCACCGGATTTGATGTGGATGTTTGTGACAAAACTACCCCGGAAATTATGCGCATTGCAAACCAATCCATCATTGATATTGCCAACAAGAGGGATGCGAAGGAGGCTCGCAAAAATGAACTTATAAGTGCTACCGCTGGAACAAGTGGCTCAATGGGAGGAGTAGGACAACAATCCCACACCTCATCCACACAGCCCACAACTTCTCGAATGCCCTCATCAACCTCAGATTTCTTTGTAGGGAGGGCAACACCGGGGGGGGAAACTTCTGTTCGGTCAATGATTAAAACAAGGGATAAATATGAGGCTGACAAGGTTGTGACAAAATGTTTTCTTTGGAGTGATATACCATTAAACATTGCCAAGAACCCCTTCTACCATGCCATGTTTGAAGCTGCTTCTATTGTTGGCCCAGGGTATCAGGGCCCTTCCTATAATGATTTGAGAGGGCATCTTCTTTAAGGGTAAAAAGCGGATTGCACGCAAAGATTGGCTAGGCTCAGGGAATCATGGGAGACCACTGGATGCACCGTGATGTCGGATGGGTGGACTAATACAAAGGGCAGGTCAATTCTAAATTTCTTTGTTAGTTGTCCCAGGGGGACAATGTTTATCAAAAGTGTTGATGCAAGTGCATATACAAAAGATGCACAATTATTATGTGAGTTGATGGATGGCTTTATCCGAGAGATAGGCCCGCAGTATGTTGTCCAAGTCATCACGGACAATGCTGCTAATTATGTTGCTGTTGGGAGGTTGCTCATGGAGAGGTATCCAAGCTTGTACTGGAGTCCTTGTGCATCCCATTGCATTGATTTGATGCTAGAGGACATGGGAAAAATTCCTTGGATTAAGGCAACCATTGATTCAGCTTGGAGTGTGACCAAATACATATATAATCACACATATGTTCTTTCACTCATGAGACAGTTCACGAGGAACAGGGAGTTGATTCGTCCCATGATCACACGTTTTGCCACCAGCTTCATTTCAATTTAGTCGCTCCTCAAGAGCATGTTTGAGTTACAGAGGATGTTTCTTTCTGATGAGTGGGTTGCTTGTGTCTATAGCACCAAACAAGATGGGCAAGCCATAACCCAACTTGTGCGACATGACCAGAGATTCTGGAGTGCAGTAGGTGAGGTATGTAACGTTAGTGAACCTTTGGTAAAGGTTCTTCGATTGGTTGATGGTGACAAGCCCACAATGGGCTACTTGTATGAGGCCGTGGATAGGGCCAAGGAAGCTATCTATCGATACTATGATGACAAGGGTGAGGAAGGACTCACCAAGAGAGCTCAAATTTGGGGTGTGATTGATGAACGATGGAATAACACTCTCCATCATCCCATTCATGCAGCGGGGCTCTTCCTCAACCCTGCTTTCGCTTATGCTTGTGGATTTAATTTTGATGGTGAGGTCATGGATGGTGTCTTCCAGTGTGTTCAGAGGATGGTGCACACTCCATCTGAACGCTCAGAGATTTCTAGATAGATAGAGATGTATAGGATGGCAGCAGGGGTTTTGGGTTATGAGATGGCTATCTTAGATAGGACTGCAAAGATGCCAGGTAAGTTTCAATTTCAAAATTTGTTTTTTCTATATATATATTTGACATTTATTACTTGATAGAAAATTAGAAATATATTTTTTTGTCTTCCATCAAATCCTTTCATTTTATTCATTGTAGATGTATGGTGGAAACACTATGGTGTCTCCCAGAGTTGCAGAAACTTGCCGTTCGGGTGCTTAGCCAAACTTGCAGTTCATCAAGGTGTGAGCGCAATTGGAGTGTATTTGAAAAGATACACTCCAAGAAGCGCAACAGGTTAGAAGTGTTAAAAAATGCAACAATGAAGATTTAAATTGCTTATTTTTTTAATTTGTAATTTTCATTTACTACAATTTACCATTGGTCCATTACTAACTATGGCCCTCAATGTTCATACAGGTTAGGTACCCAATGCCTTAATGACATGTTTTATGTCTACTACAATCTAAGGCTATGGGTGAAGCAACTTGACAAAAAACCTGACATAGAGGCCATAAATTTGGATGCCATTGACACCACTAATCAGTGGAGAGTGGAGTTGGAGGAGCCTGAGATGGAGGAGGCACCCGAGTGGTTGGAGCCGGAGGAGGGGGAGGATCATGCAGATGATTTGGGGATGAGACCACAGTGGAGGGGGAGGGTGGGGAGCAGCAGGAAGATGATCCAGTTTCTACAGATTTTCAGGAGGATATTGATCTTCCGGTGCAGCCAATGCCACCACCACCACCATCACAGAGATCTGTAGTTGGGGTTGGGGTTGGGAGGAGACAACCCACTTTATCTTCTGCCTCAGCTGGAGTAGTTGGAGGCGCTAGATATTCCACTCCATCCTCATCCCGAGCACCTCCACAACCACCTACTGCTTCTAGAGGACGAGTGGTGCCCTTTACCCGTAAAAGGGGTAGAGGGAATCGATGATTGGGATTCCTATGATCTATCATTTTGATTTTATTATGTACTATTTAGTATCTAGATGCCTCATTATGATTCATCTCATGAGAACATATATTATTTTGATCTTTTGATGTGATTTTGTATCATCCTATCAGGAACATGTTTCAGAATTTTCATTTTAGTGAAAATATGTGACCACTTGACATCTTATGCATCTTATTTATTACTTGTATCATCATATTTATGTAACAATGTGTCTATTTGATGTTGTTGTTGCTTTATATGTTTTAAAAATTGAAAAAAAATGAGTATTTTTGTATTTTTTGTGGCTTGCCGACATTTTCCGATATATTCCGCCGATACCGCCGAGAAGTTATATTCTAGACCCTCGCCGATACTTTCCCCGAGACGATATATGCAACACTGGTTGCTTGTTCTAATTAGATCAAAGACTACTATGACCTAGGGTTTCTAGGCTTTTCCTTAATTCAATAGCATTTGAATAACCAATTCTGGAGAGGATGTTGACCCAGATTTTTCTCATTTCCCTAGGGATATATCTATGGTCTATCCCTCTGCTTCTTCAAAACTTATAAAATCTCTACATCTTTATTTGAAAAAATACAAAAGAAATATTATATTTCAAAAAGCCTTGAAAATCAAATATAAAAAAAGCCATAAAAATCAAATATATATAAAAACTCCAAAAAATACAGTGTTTGTGAAAAATCCAATACGTTAAAAGTGAAACGCTCCCTTGATTTTGTGGATAATATCCAAGGGCGTCTTCTTCTTGTGGTTAGTTTGAGAGATCTCATCGTTTGTACAAGTGCTGGTGTATTTTTAAGATATGATTTGGTAGGTACATCCGTCTTATTTCAAGTTTGAAGGGCCACACAAGCCAAGGACAAAGTCTTGAGCCAGCCTTAGTCACTTGGGAGTTTATCTATTGGTTGGAATTGGTGTTGTGATTTTCGGGGGCTAGTTAGGGCATACACCAGGTTTGTAATTTCAATTGTAGACATAATTTGACCCACTTTTCAAGGTCCTTAAGCAATTTGGAAGAATCTTCAAGGTGCCAAATTTACCAAGACATCATTTGGGTCAAAGGAAAATTTTAGAGGTGAAATTTAGCCCATGATATTTTTAGACCTTTTTTTCCAAAAAACGATTCGCCGATTTGCCTTGTTTTCAAATATGATTCGGCCAAATTCCATGGGATACTTTTTTTTCTCTAAAAATCCCCAAAATTGTGCAAAAACTATATAAAGTCCTTAGAAATTTGGATATTTTTTTAAAACAATTGCCAAACATTTGATGTTTGCAAATTTAAGAATTAGTAAGATTCGCCAAGATTTCCACACTTTGAGAAAATTATGGATCCTTAACATTTTCCCTGTTAAATTGCAGCTCTACTGCACAATTATCAATGTTGTTAGGGTTGTTACTTGTCCTCAATCAGATCCAATACGTCATTTATAGATCTGATTTACTCATCCGTTTGTTTCCCAAGAGGTATGATTTCTAGCCCTCTTTGCTTGGCGCACATTCCTAGGTAAGTTGGCCTTGTTTTAAGTGGTTTTGATTTATCTCTTGAGCATGTTTTGCTAGATTCCCTCTCATAGAAACAACTAGTATTTTTTCATCTTCTTTAATTGAGTGCATTTTTATTCTAACTTATATCCTCTTGAAAGTACTTGTATTCATTGCTTTGACTCCATAAGGCACTGATCCTGGTTAAGAGGTTGCTTGTGAGGTATTTGTGCTTTTTTTTTATTGCTTTTGTAGATCTACTTCACATACATTAGGGAATTTTTCTTGGTCGCTAGGGGTTGGCCTAAAGTGTAAGGAGTTGTGTTGTAGTGACATTGGGCGCAATTCCTCTTATGCTTACCTTTGTAGCACCATGATCTGGGGCTTTCATTAGGGTGCTAACTTGAGGAGTAACATGGGGCATCATCCTTCATCATGTAAGTCTTGACACTTTATACACCCAGGGAGATGCTCTTCATTCATCATAATGGTTTGATTCATAAGAATTTGGAGTCTCTAATCTTGGGGACCTATATTTCTATCTAATCCTTCATTTCTTTTTTGAAATTGATTTTGCATGGTTCTTTCCAATCATATTAACCTATTATTTGTTACTATGTGTTTTTGAGTAAGATGACCCAAAAGTTATTTAAGTCTCAATCAAAGAAGTCATGGCATTAGGAAATGGGTATGAAGAATTAAGGGATCTTGGTTCAATTTTAGCCTTTGATGTTGATCCCATGTAAGAAACAAAAATATCTATTTAATTACTAGTAGCAATACAATTTGCTTCTATTTGACTTGCCATCCCTTGCATTGATTCCAGATATTTTGGGGATTTATCTCTTATGTAGAAACCAAAAGTTCCTTCAAAGGAATTTGTATAATATAAAATAACAACTCAACCCTTAGGTTTGATATCATTTGAAATTTTATCAACTAATTTATGAAATTTTTAATCGAACTCCATAATAATTTCATTTTCATTTTTTTTTATCTCATACAACTAATGAAGCAACATTCTACAATCTTTCTTTACATCCCATTGTTCCAAAAATAATCTCTTGAAAGAATCCCAACTTTTAACGCTAGCATCATCAATGTTCCTAAACCAAACGCTAATATCTTCTTCTAAAGATAGAACAAAACGTTTCTTTACCACATCTTCATGATTATCCAAAATACCATGTTCACCGATTTCATCATCGAATTTTATGATGTGTTCTTTGGTTGTTATAACATTATTACCTTGAAACCTAGGGAGTCATTTATGATATTTATCTAGCATGTTATGCGAGGCTCCTACAAAACCTATGATATCCATGGCCTTGTATAAATTACTCTTCCATGAGGCCATGGCTCCTTTTTTATTTGGCTTCATTGTATTATCAAGGAATAAGCCTCTTATACATTCAAGGATCTCAAGATTATTAGTTTTAGAAGCTTGGGCTGCCTTTTTTATTCTCCTTTGATAAACTATTTTTGGTTTGGAAAACCTAGGAGATAGTCCTTGAGATGAACTCCTTGCGGAGTATCTCCTAGATGTAAACCTGGGAGATAATCTTTGAGATGAACACTTACAAAGTATCTTCTATTTGTAATTTATTCATGTGGAGTCCCCAGTCGAGTTCTTGATAGAAATATTTGATTCGCAACTATCAATTTATTTTAAGCATACACTTCTAGATAAGAGCAATGAACTTTATCTCAGACGACGTGTCAAAATGTTACCACCCAAAACCTTACTATTAGAGATGAAAGTCCCTGTTATCACACAACTTGTAGTTGTCCCTAAAGGTATCCCATCCGGGATGGTAGAGGAGACAGACAACTAAAGAGGTGACCCAAGAGATGCCACGGTTCCTAATGCAGGCTGGAGTCACGACAACCGAGGAACTCTTCACTTTAGATCATGAAGAATCAAAACCAAGGGGGAGACCCTATAGTCAATCAAGAGAGATTGACCAAAGCAAAGGTTCCTAGGGAGATGTGATATTTGAGTTACGGAAACCAATGCACAGTTAGGTGGATTAAGTGGACCCAAAAATGATAGTGTGGTTGAAGAGGCTTAGAATGTGACAAATGTTTCAACCAATGAATGACTAAGGCCACATATTGGAGCTCAAATGAATTAGATCTAGCACCATGAAATACACAAGTGGGCCCACTTCCTTGAAATAGGGAAATGGTTCAAATGGGTCCCAC
Organism: Larix kaempferi; assembly: GCA_027924585.1. Taxonomy (NCBI): domain Eukaryota; kingdom Viridiplantae; phylum Streptophyta; class Pinopsida; order Pinales; family Pinaceae; genus Larix; species Larix kaempferi. The sequence continues at coordinate 22,478,776 of BSBM01000338.1, forward strand.
AAGGTCAAATTAAGGATGATATGGCACTAAGTGGTGTTGAGTGATGTGAATCTATGGATCCAAGGTAGATTAGACACACCCACATATGGGATCTAGCAAAAGACACAATCCCCAAGGAGTGCGATTTGATCCAAGGAGACTAGTGCCTTTAGATGAAGGGGTAAATGGAGTCCAAATGATGCCAAATTATAGATTGAGGTAGTTTAGGCAATTATCAAAGTGGGTTTGGGAAGGCATACCCCAATGATGGCTAGATCTCCATAGATATAAGATTGAAAATGCATCACAAAATTGACCCAAATGGGGCTCAACCCTCAAAATGAGGAATGGGGCCCACAAGGTGAAAATCAATGAAGTGAAGCACCAGAGGTAGGTTATCAAGTGAGAGGAGTATGAATCAAGTGGGATCTCACCTACCCATGTGTTGGAACTAGCTTAACTCACCCACCCAAGGAGGGCGACTTCACCCAATTGAGGCTAAGTGCCTTGAAAAATGTGTCAAATGAAGCCCAATTTCCACAAAACTATAGATCCGAATTGTCGTGGATGCTATAGAGGTGGGTTCATTTTATTATACCTAAAGGCAAGCTAGATCCAAGTAGATATAAGAAAAACAAAAAATGAGGGTTTTGAATTTTAAGGGTTTGATGACCAATGAAGAAGAATGGATGGATCTAGGTACATACCTTGTAGAACTTACCTCAATTGCTTATGGCCACCTTGCAAATTGATAGCATTCACCTATGTGTATATTCAAGAGTGAGATTTTGTTGCTCCAAGCGAAAATGTCCTCCGCCAAAGATGCCAAATCGTCCTCCTCCTACAAGACAAGATCAAGTGAAACAAGCCAAGTAAGAAAATTGTGAAAATGATGGAAAGATGTAATAGAAAGCATCAACTATGTCACAAAGATACAATAATGATACTCCCTGTCAGCAAGATCAACCCAAGAGAGAATATGTGGATCCCTCCAACAATAACCCTCTTCAAATCGTCCTCCTCTCCACCAAATCGGCCTCCCTGCAAGAAAACAACGTGTAGCTCCAAGATCCACAATGATCCATAGAAGAGATAATGTATATTCAAAGTGCAAGAGAATCCATAAGACAAGAGAAATATGTTCCACAAAGAAGTATTCTATTTCAATATTCAAGAGCTCCAAAGGTGAGCTATACAATAGGGGGTCTCCTCCTTATATAGGATAATAAAGACCAAAACCCTAGATATCAAAACCACTTTATGAAATAAGTGGTTGAGATTAAAAGATATCAATATATAATCAATGGCTAAGATGAACAATAACATAACATCACATGGATCACTCAAAATAGAGGTAACGTCATAGCTAGAAGAGGCTAAATGAGGGTGACGTCATCCTCTAGAGGGGGCAAAAGTACATGGGCCCACCTCATATGACATGGACATGACTCATAAATCTCATGGTGGGGCTAGGAGGCATCAATCCTTGCTAGCTCATCCCCATGGCACAATAAGATAAAATAATATGTCCAAATAATACAAATGATCAAAATCTATCCTCAAAATCTATGAGAGACATGCAGTAAAAGGCCTCCTGTGGCCTCTATGGACCCCACTGACTGATGAAAACTGGATGGAAGTTGGGGGGTTCACCCTGGAAGACCTATGTGAATACCAAGTGCCAAAACCTTGCCTCAATTGCCCAAATCGAATTCCTCAGTGACCCTTTTATTCCATTTTTATCTGCATTGGTAACTGTGTAGCTGCTGAAACTGCCACCTAGGGCACCTGCGCTGTCAAACTGAGCTCACCAAGATCTCCAGAAGGGGGGTAAAATGGTAATATCAAGTGGCTACACCACCCCCTCCTCATACAGCTCCCTAAGTGAACTGGCCTCGCATGGCCCCTGCTAGACAGGCTGGGGAAACAACCCCAAATCTGGTCAGCAAGTGTAAAACTGCATCTATCACTATCAAAAGTGCCCGGAACTTAATGATAAGTGTGTCATTGGATCCAAAAGACCCAAAACTACCAAGAATGTGTACTCATACACCATGGGTTGCTCTGATGGGCCAACTATAGGGTCCACCATATATGGACAGTGTATAATCTGAAGATCTGGAATAATAATAAAACCTGCTAAACTGCATCAATCACCATCTGAATCATATGTCCATCATATGGTATCATCATCAAAAGTATGTGGGGCCATCAATAAGCATACATGGTCCGCATCATCACGGATCCTAAGAAATGACCATAGTCAAACTGGGTTTGACTAGGTTAATATACAACCAAGGATAAATCATATCAATAGACTAAGACATGTTCCTCTAATCATACTCATAGTCAAAACGGGTTTGACTAGGTCAATATACAACCAAGGATAAATCATATCAATAGACTAAGACATGTTCCTCTAATCATACTCACAACTTAACTTAAAGTATAAACATCATTTAGTGGCATTAATCATGTTTGCATATTCCATTGTTATTTATATTTACTCGCACAATAGCTTAAATGACAGATTCACCCATTGGACATGGTCTAACTGCTAGCTAAGGATGAAGGCTAGGAACAAGGCTGGGCAAAGGGGTGACTTGTCTAAACCTAACTAAAAGACACTTTGGACTGGGAAAGGGGGAAAGCTACAATCTGTGCTAGACAAATAACACGAGGAAGGGTTGTGCCTCACAAATGGGTAAGTTGTTTAGAGAGTGCTTATTTAACTTAGGCATCATGTCTACATCAAGTTGATCCAAGTTCATTAGGATCATTCAATTTCATTTCATGGCCTTTTTGGCCTACAAAACCCTTCGGATCTCAGGTGCGCTAAGAAGCACAACTAATTACAACTTGCATCTAGGGCATGTTTATATATATATATAAGGTCATCAATCGTTTAGATATAGAGTTTAAGAACCATTGCTTTTTGGACCTTTCTTATACTCTTCAAGGAGTATTTTTAGCAGTTCATCGCTCTTTCCCTTACTCACGTGTGTTCAGAAACACATTCTAGAGTTTATAGTTTCCATGGGCGAATTTACATAAGTTGCCATAAGTAGTACCTGAGCTTTTAGTTTTAGCCAACAACATCTCAAGTGACTAGGGGGACTTCGTGCCAGTGCTACACACCGAGACAACCGACCAGAATGATTTAGGACTACAATCCAACTTACTAAAGGCAAGTTCTGTCACCAAGTCAGAGCAAAGACACTAAACAAAGATGGATGCGATCCAACACAGAGGTAGTAGAAAGGGAAGTCCTCAATATCAGAAAGTCAAGCAAGACAAGTCAAGGGTAAAATCCAAATAAGGAAGGTCATGGATGGATGGAGTCAAGTGAAAGTGGTGCCTAAGCTAGCAGACAAATGATGTCAAGAAATACCATATCTATGCAAGGTAGTGAACGAGTGAGTCTTGTCAAGAAACCTAAATGTGCAAGTAATATGTCCATTTTATAACATCATTAAGATAATTCATTTTCATTTTACAAAGTTTGCCACATCATGAATCATATACCAAGCTAATGATGTGAACATGACTAAAGCAACAAGATAATAATCCATAATCAATGATAAAAAATCCATAGGTCATATCATATCATCATAATAATCATCATAAACCATCTGAAACACTGCTGCAATACATCTTTAGGCACTGAACTAACACTGTATGGAATAAAGGGTCACATCGGTCATCAAATCTGAACTCTCAAGGCTCAATCTTGTCACAATGTCTAACATAAGTCTGATAAAATATACTGCTCTGATCATGAGTGATCTCAAAATATAAACTCATCATAGCCAAGCTCTGAATAATCCAAGCTCTGAAATGTGCAGATATCTACTAAGCAAGAATATGTGGAGATATCTTCATTTTTTGGTTTGCATCTCTCTTTTATGTGTTTATGTGCTTCAATTATGCTCTTTAATTTTGTCATTTAAGCCTCTTTAATGGATTTTAACATTTAAACATTCACATGCAAATATTGGTTATAAAGGTCTTGGATAATTTTCAGATCAAGTTTGGTATCAGAGCAGCTTAACCATTGCATTGTGAGTTTGTGAATGTTAACAAGATCAAGGCTTCAAATAGGTGAAGGAGAGCTTGAAAAGTTTGATCTTGAGATTGGATCAAGAAGAAAGAGAATGGCTTCAGAAAAAGGAGATGATGGGACTTCTTCAATTCCTTATGAAGGAAAATTTCTTAAAGCTTTCATGAGTATGCAAGCTATGGTGGAACTTTATCAGGATCAGAAGAAAGGGAGAACAAGGTGGTTCATCTCAGGTTAAAGGTAAAGTAGAAGGAGGTGGTGAGGAACCTCCTAAATCTCCTCCATCATCACCATCTTTTCTTGATGGTTCGTTAAATGCCTCACCTAAACAAAAAGTTGATCTCAATATGCCTCAATTAAAGCTTGATATTAAGTTTTAGTTACCTATTTATAATGGAGAACTTAATGCTGAAACATTAGATAATTGGATCCATCTAGTTGAATTCTATTGTAGGATTCAAAAGTTTAATGAAGATAGCTTGAAAATTCAATTAGCTTCTCTCCGACTTGGAGGGACTACTCTCATATGGTGGGAGAGTAGAACTCAAAAGGATTTGGCCTCAAAAGGAAACATTATATCCTCTTGGCATGAGTTCAATTCAGCATTAAAGAAGCAGTTCTATCCATTGGGTTACATACAACAAGCAATGATGGATTTGCAAAATCTGAGGCAAGGTAAGGGTCAAAGTGTGAAAGATTACACACAAGAATTTCGAAAGAGAGCTTTAATGCTTGGTATACCTCTCTACACTCGAGAAATTCTTCTCAAGTACACAGGAGGATTACATCATTATTTGCGTCATATAATACTTATGTTTAATCCTACTAATCTTGATGAGGTATGTGTGCAAGCCACGCACATTGAATCCAAAGGGAAGAGTGTTCATGATGTTTCTTTAGATGAATCCATTCAGTGAAAAGAAGGAAAGGAAAAAGGGAAGAGAAAGCATACAAATACCGTGAAGAAAGGGGACACAAAGCTTTCTTGTTCTCATTGTCAGAGAGATGGACATGATGCAGAACATTGTTGGAAGCTACATCCAGAATTGAAACTAAAGTGGTTTACGGATCAGAAAGGGAAATAGAAAGCTACGGTTATCGTTGAGGACCTTGGATCAGATTCCAAGGATGAAACCAAGATATCGATCATATGTGTGAAAGGTAAAGCTATTGTTGGTAATGATTATAACATTGGCTCTTGTGCTTCTACTTCTAAAGATCATGACAATTCTAAGGATAGAAAAAGGAATGCATTGTTTCATATAAGGGTGATTACTAAACAAACTAAGATTGACACACCCATAGATAGTGGATCTCAAGCTAATCTTATTTCAGAAGAAGTAGTTAAGCAATTGGGATTAACAGCTACACCACACAAGAAACCTTATCCACTAGGCTGGGTAGGCAAAGACAAAATATTACCAGTAACAAGACAATGTGATCTCAAGATTGCAATTACATCCAAGTTTGTAGATGAAGTTGAATTTGATATGGTTCCACTAGATATCTGTGGAACTGTGTTGGGTAACCCATACTTATATGATTGAAAGGTAATCTTCTACAGAGAACATAATCGGTATCATTTGTTTAAGGAAGGAATTGAGCACATAGTATATTCACATTCATATAAAAATGACAAATCATTGGGAACTACACAACAATTAAAAAGGGTTGTTAATGCAAGTCAGAATTTGGCACTTATATCTATGCAATGTAAGGAAGAAAATAATCCTAAGCATGAATAGGAAGTGTTGTTGCATCACAATACACCTATTCTGGTTGATAATGTTCCTATGATAAAGCATAAGCACGGTATGGTTACAATCTCTTTCACATGTTCAATGTTGATATTCAACTTATTATTGATTAGCAGTATATGGTTGTCCCTACAATATTCAATGAAGATTGTGTTGAAAAAGGGGTTAATGTACTTAACAATGTCTGTGCAGTGTTGATTGTTGTCATGTTGAGTCAGATGTACAGGTTCCAAGAATGGACAAGTGATACAAGACAAGTGAGATGAACATGTCTTCACTTGATTGCAGAATGATTCCATGCTTTTGGTGGTCCAAAAGCTTCTCCGTGGGGAGGTTTGATCCAAGAGGATAATCTCATCGTCAATCAAATTTAAAGTCTTAAAACATCAATTCAAAGGTTACCGTGGTAAATAGATCTTCGACAGCTTTTCGTCGACGCTGGTTTCGTGCAAAACGACCTCCAAATGAAGAAGTTGTCAGCATTTGAAGTTTCGACAAGGAAGGTTAAAAATGGTTAAAATGGTTCAAAAGTTCAAAAAATATTGTTATAAGAGTTATGTTGGAGCAATGGGAATTGAACTCAAGACCTTCACAAGTCCCACCTTGTGCTCCATTATTGGGTTATATAACAACATTGTAAAAAGGGGGGGGCGCAAGGGCATAGCCCTTGACCCCATGCCAACACAGAGGCATATTGTATAAACCATATGGTATAACCATATGATAAACCATATAATCGGTGGAACCTTATCCAATGTATAATGTGGAGCCCAAACTATATCAAGTGCCAAACTATATCACAAACGTGGAGCATGACCAAGCGCATACTATATGGAACCTTAACTATATATTATAACAAACATTAACATGGAGCATATTACTAAACCACATTTCAAACCGTTCAACAAACCATTAATCAAATGCGCCATATTTCAAAAGATGCGTGCAGGAAGGAGAGGCCCACATGTTTGGCCTCGGGACTTCTCCCCAAATAACTCAGCGCCTTACCATTGGGGCACCGCCCCACCGTTGCTTCAGAACCGATGGATTTTGTTTTTAAGTTGTAGGCACCAGAATGTTATAAAAAGCCACGAAAATGCCAAGCCAGAGTCCAAGTTCAGGGTTGAATATACAACGCGTTTTTGCACAGTTTTCAAGGCAGAGTATAGGAACGAATCTCGAGGCACAGAGGCCATTAATGGGCACGGATCCTTAGGCAGAATCCGTACACAGTCTGTAAAGTTTGTCTTTTGTGCAGATTTATTGTCTCGATTTGTGTGCCAGAGGAGGACTCAGGAAAAAGTATTTGAGTTTATACTCATTTTTCTAAGAATTTCGAGACGGACACAGTGATGCAGTTCGTTTCTGCGTTAGACAGACAAAATTCAGAAGTGTTTCTAGAACACTCAATTTGTAACCTTTGAAGGCTTAATAAGATCGGCCTTCCCATTGGAAGCGGCTCAGAGACGTAGCCCAAGAAGGGTGAACTTCGTTATCAGCTCTTGTCTTCATTTTCCAATTTGCATCTCTCTTTTGTGTTTATGTGCTTCAATTATGCTCTTTAATTTTGTCATTTAAGCCTCTTTAGTGGATTTTAACATTTAAACATTCACATGCAAATATTGGTTATAAAGATCTTGGATAATTTTCAGATCAACATACCAACGTAAATTCATGTGCCATGTCTTCAAAATTAGTATTAGATCCCAAATAGAAAGGGGATGACCCCATCAAATGATCCATATCTAGTATTGAAACCTCAACACATGTTCAACTTATCGACTATAGGAGTGCTCCATAAAATGAAGGGTCAACCAAGTCAAAGATGTCATCCCTATGCTTAAAATAACCACATATACTATTGCGGACCTGTTATCACATCCATAGTAGCCGGGGCTACCATGTCTTCAGACTAGTTTTCAGTACTTTTCCGAGCCAATCCTTTTTCTATGAAATGCATGAGATAGCAGTTGATGAGAAGCCCTTGTATGATCACTCATATTTTCAATGGACCCAGAGCACATACTTTCAACCTTATGCTAGGATTGAGCCTCATTACCCCAGATTTGATGACTGAGGTAGCCATTCCATACAGAGCAATCATGATAGCAGTGCCTATCGTTTATACAACAACAGTGTTTCAATGATAGTTAGAGGTTCAGATGATGGATACAGTTATATGACCCAACAAGTATATGGTTGTGCATTGGATTCTCATATTGTGCTCTTTTACTTATCTTGTTAGATTGACTAGGTATTTAGTGGTCATGATATGGCAATATGTTTATGTGGCTATTTCATTGATTGTTTGGAATAGAGGTGATTTCGTTACTTAGAGTTCGAAATTTTTGTGTATACTCATTGGTCATGCCCTCTTAGTAGTTTGGATTTTGTCATTCCACCCTTTATGACTTGCTAGTTATGGCATCACCTATCACTTTCGCCATCCATCCGTTGTCATCCGTATTTTGGTTGTATCCCGACTTATACTTTAGGCTATGATATTGAGAACTCCCCCCACCTATGCCTCTATGTTGGATAGATTCCTTGTTTTTATGTGTCTCGGATCTGAGTTGTGCGATAGAACTTGCCGAAGCCTTGATCCTTGCTGGTGTTGGTTCCTGAGCTTAGGTGAGTTGGGATTCTCAAGCCTTGATCTCTTTGGTCGGTTGCCCTCGATGTTTGGTCCTAATTGTGGATGATTACCCTTAGTTTCCTGAGTTGTGTTAGCTAAAACTTGAAGCAAATTGTACTACCATCATTACGTGCATTTATGTGATCCATTATTATATCTTATGAAATGAAAGCCAATGATAAATATTGAGTTAAAGTTGTGCTTGTAAGCACAATAAAGAGGGCTATGAAATGAAATGTAAAGCACCCTAGATGAAATCTGCAATTAGTTGTGCATTTAAGCACATGCAAAACCCGAAGGGGCAAAGGCCTAAAAGAAGTGGATAAACAAATGCTAAATCTAAAGACTGTTGGCCATGCTATTATTGAAATGTAATGATTATTTCCTCACGGAGCCTACGGGGTGGGATGTGAGATGGAGTAAGGGACAGCTAATTCTAATGTCCCCTAGAACCTCAAGTCATGGTTAACTGTGCACCTAGTCACGGTGGTTCTAGAAAAGTCCTCACGGATCTTGATTTTAGCTTGGATGTCAGTTGTAGACATTTGTTAAAGTTGAATGGACACTCTTCGAAACAACTTATTCCATTTGTGAGACATCACCATTCTCTGTGTGTTTTCTGTTCAACATATGTTTAGGTGGCTTTCCCTTTCCCTTTATCCGAGATGTCATAATGTTGAAGTTGTAAAGTCATTCCCTTGTCCTAACCTTGTCTTTTTCACCTTCACTCATTTCTTGCAAAATGGCCACGTCCATAAATGAGTATACACTTGAGGGTCTTCTTTTGAGTAATTGGTTGCTTTTATCTAGACTTATATTTGATGGTTTATTGCTTAATCACCAGTAGAATGCTATTTTGTACTTTAGTCTCGCTATTGAAATATTTAAAAGAGCATATCTTATCCATTTGTAGTTGCAGCATCTATCAATTTTAGCCTAGGTCATTATTTTGATCAGTTTTGACCTTGTCAACCCAGTTTGACCAAGTCAACCATAGGATCCGGGATGAGTTGGACCGATGATGTTCGAGATTGATTATTCGTGGTCATATGGTGCCCATTAGGTGGATCCATGCATCAGACAGAGTTTTTGATGTGATGGTTTGATGGATTTATTATTAATATTATTATTTATAGACCATTATTTTTGTTGTTTGGGCATGGTTGAGCTTATAGATAATTATCCTGATGGTCACATGATGTATGAGTACTCATCCTTACTTTATTTGGACCTTATGAGTTGATTGAGACACTCAATTATTAGTTGCAGGCACTTACAGATGAGGATATGGTAAGTTTATCACTTTACAACACATTGCCATGTAAAAATGGCATGTTCAACACTTCTTGAGATCATTTTGGTTCTCCTAGGGCGCTACAGAGGGAGTAGGGGTTCCAACCACTTGTTATTACCATATTACCCTATTCCTAGACATTTCGATGCAGTCAGTTTTGTACCCGGAGCACTTGGCAGAGAGTTACATGCATTTTTATCTTTTACAGGTGATATTCTCGCAATAAAAAATGGAAGAATTGGCTACTAAGGAAATTGATTTGGCTAAATGAGGCAAGGAAATGGCATGAGATTTGATCAGATATTTGTTATGATGTATCCCACACCTTCTAGCACAGTCTGGAGCTTCAGTGGGGTCCACATGTCATCCTTATCATCAATTTGGGGTTTTATATTGTACTATTGGCACAAAACGTGCTAGTGATTTTTATCACTTTGTGATGTATGTTATATTTAATGTAGTTGGGGCATTAGTCTAGTGAAGATATATTATCTCCTAGACCCCCCCAACATGTTATGTTTTGTTTCCTAGTCACTTCATGTCATACGTCCCCCCTAGGGCGTCATTGAGGAAATATGTCCTCCTCAAGTTGAGCGATCCATGTATTATGATTCCAGCTCATCTAAGCCGTTGATTATTATTCATGTATCTTATGATATCAACCACTCATTTAGAAAGTGGTTAGGGTTTTGGTCTCTCTCACTCCTAGTTAAAGGAGAGACCCCCCTCATTGTAAAGGGACTTTTGGCTCTTGGCTATTGGAATAGAGAAAATTCTTTTGTAAGAAATACTTGTGTTATTGGGTTGAATGTTGTCTATGGTGATTGAAACTACTTTTCCATTTCACTGAAAGATCTTGGTGAATATATCTTGCATAGTTGGATCCATTTTTATTTGCAGGCAAAGAAGGCAATTTGGAAGAGGGGCGCATTGGTTGAGGATACTCAACCTCTCTCTCTTAGATCTTGGTTTATTTAGGGAGTGATTTCGTCTTTGTACCAATCATTCTTTATCTTTTACCTCCTACTTGCATCTACTCATCTTTTTCTTTCTACTGATTGATATTTCCTTGGTTGTGTAGGAAAAGAGGGGCGCACTTGTGGTCCTTGGGAATCTTGTTGGAGCAAGAGATTCAACAAATCTTTCATTTGATCTTTGCGGGAGTAATCCTCATCATTCTGGCATTCATCTGCAAGATCTAGGTACGCATCCCTAAGGTACGATTTCTATTCCTTTACTCTACCCATTTGTCATTTACATTAAGACCCTAAGTTAAAATTTCTAAAACATTCTTCGGGATTAACTACTTAGAATTTCGGCAAACCATTACTAGGTTTTCACCTTTAGGCCTAGCCCCAGGTGGGTTCTCTAGGAAGTCACCCTCCAGGGACTCCATCTGCCCTTTCCCTAGGCACTGAGCTTTCCACTTTTGCACCCTCGTTGGTTTGTCTATCTTTCGGGTTGTTGAAACCTTGTCTTTCGAGCTTGTGTGCTTTGATACTATCAGATCTACCTTCAAGTTGTGCTAGAAAGCCTTGACTCTTCCAGATCTACTACTTGGGACCATTTTACCCAATTTTAGTTCACGTTTCCCAAGACAATTAGATTTGAACATTTACCCTAGCACCTATATCCTAGACCCGCTTCTAATCTCTAAGTCATTGTATCCAAAACAGATCAAGTTGAAATTTCATCTCTCCTAAGCCTTTGCAATCACTTACTTTGTCCCTTAGATCTAGGATTCTTCACCCCTCACCTTATGCACTCTATTGACTAGCTTGATCTGGTGATTGGGTTAGATCTCTTCTGTCGGGAGCAGATCAGGGTATCCCCCTTTTCTTTCTGGTGCTTGGGTAGCATAAAGCGAAGAGTGCCTCGATTGGCGTGACAACCAATCTATCTGGGAATCGAGGCACTCTTAGGTCACCTCTTTAGTTGTCAATCTCCTCTACCGGCTTGAATAGGATCATCTTTAGGGGCAACTACATGCTGTGTGATAACATGACCACAATCAAGAAGATCTCATGAATAACCTTCAATATTGCTATGGGAGGTCAATTAACAAAGAATTGTGCCAAGTGTGGAGTGTTCTATCTCTATGATGAGTGAACATACTTAATACACCGTATAAATGCCAGAAATGCCCATATGACCTAAGGCTCTCAACAACCATTGTGGAGAGATGGAGACCTCATGGATGCCATCAAAATAGTTACTAAGAAACTCATCCATTAATGAAATGATGTACACAAAGAAGACAACACCAACAAGAGAGACGATAAACATGATACTAAACTTGTGGATAGGACAACGCATCTCCTCTAACCAAAGTGCTCAACAACATGAATCAAGTGATAATACCATCTCCAAGCTAGACACTAGGGGTAGTCATAACTATGTGATAGATGTGCAAATAGAACAACTCTAGTCTAGACACCTTAGCACCCACCAATGGTGGTTGATGATGTCACAAGGGAAGTGTCCCGAAAAGTGTGACCACCAACCATAATACCCTTGTGCCAATCAGATGCCCCAATCAACTTGTAAATGTCTGACAAGTGATGAAAATCATAAGCTATGTGATGAAAATCACAAATCTGAAATTCATAATGTTCCAACATAGCTTGCTTAGGTAGGGTCTTTAGGAAAAAAAATATCCTCATACAATATGAGGGGAGACACCTATAACTATGCATATAAATTGAGTAAAATCCACGTCATCTGTCTATAATAGGTCACCCTTTCCTTAAACGTATCACCATTGGTATCATTGGAATCATAAATGGTTTGCCCAATCCTATTAACTAAGCATCTAAACTGAGTAAAATCTACACCAATCTTTAAGTGGGGTTCGACAACCAAACAACAGCGATACGATGCGTAGCTAAGGAGAAATTAAACTGACAATCGCACCTCTCATTTAAAAAGGACAATGTAAAAGACACTAGTCGACCAAATTACAAACATAGACATACAAAAAAGAAAACACATAACATACTCCAAACACAAAATATCCATTTCACTAATAAAAGTCTAAAAATGACAAAGTATGTGTTTCATTCCATGCTTATTCAGGCTTGGAAATCCCATGAAGTAATCTTCATTCGGATAGATTGAGAATGTCATTTATCGCTGCTTCATTATCACCGAGGCCATATAACATTCCATAAGGGGGCAGGGCTTAAAATTATTGTAGTTCTCAGTGAGAAAATCCAGTGGTTTAAATTAATGATTCACGGTCTCTTCATAAGGCCACTGATAGTATCATTCAAGAAGGTGGTTACGCAATCTAAGTGGGGCGTGGGCTGTTTGACCACCACCTTGCACAAGTTGGACCGTGATATGGTTGGGTGCTGCAACTTTTGTATCCAAGCCAGTGAAAGCTTAATGATGCCATTATTTACTTTGGCCTTGTAAACAAAAACCTTCAAAGGACCACTCGTCTTGTTATGTTCGTTGGTTTTATGAACCACTTGAGTTTGCCCACCCGCATTATCGACATTGTTCTAATAACCATTTTATGCTTATTTAGCTAGAGATGTTGAGGTTGCCTGGGGATTAGGCATCCATCAATGGATAGTCATGAATTTTGGGGGTCCCAACTTTGGGAGCAAAAATATGTATTGAGCAAGTTCATAGATTCCACTATTTTTTTTAGTATCTTGTCCCAACTTTATTGAGAAAAAGATAATTCAAGTCTTTTAGACAGGTTGATCTGAGACACACATAACATTGGGACTTGGGTTTAAAAATATATGGGAGCTTCCAGTAAATAGACAAACACAAAGATACCTTTAATAAATAAACAATTTCAATGGTAAGGCCATGGAACAAATTGGAAAAGACCTATCTTCTAAGGGTATATCCAACAGCCCGCAAGCCAGATATACCGGTAACTTGTGATTCAGCAAGGGTCAAGATGTCCTGAAGCCCACCAGGGTGAGCCTCTATCCCAAGGGTTGTCTACCCTTCGAGCCTTGTCACAACGGGCCAATAAACAACCATACCACCCGCAGATTTTGAACCTTGATCAGTTTCAAAGACCAAACCTAAACCATAAAATATTTTAAAAGTTTCTTCCCAGCCATGTAAGACCAACAAACCTGAATTAAGTGCGTGAAGGAATGGAATATGCGTGCATACATAGGGAAGGAGTGCATACAATGCAACTCAAAACGGGCTTATAAGCAAAATAATTTCATTGCGCAAAACTCTATGATTTGACTCGTAAAATTTATTTTTATGTGATTGCGTAGCATGTGAAGGTTAAGAACAGATATCGATTCATGCTTCAGCAGAGACAGCACAAAAAACCATTCCGCTACAGCCAGTGTATTTCATTATTCCATCTCAAAAAACATACAAAGCATTAAGGAGGCCAATCGATGCCAAACCTAACTACCAATAACCGTTTCCACTAAATTTGCGGGAGAAATCCTAAATCTGTGGCAGTAATTACAATTTACAACATATGTAACTGCATCATTGGAATTGAATACTTCAGCATTTATGACTCCCAAATTTTGTCCATCAAATTTCAAAAATATCAATTGCCAATATGTCAGCCAATTTGTTTAACTATTGCAAAAATATTTATTGCCAATATGTCAGCCAATTGGTTTATCTATTGCAAAAATATCTATTGCCAATATGTCAGCCAATTGGTTTTCATTTACATGATTCTAAATAAATATCTCGTATTTACAGTCTCTCTAATAAAGTGATACCTAGTATTTACATGCTTGTTTTTAAAGCGAAAAACATGATTTTTGGAGGAAGGTATGGCTGAGTTGTGGTCACGGTAGATTGGGGATTCTTCTTATTTTGGTTGAACCATACTGCTTGACAGACTGATGCTATTGCTGCTACATTCTTTGCCTTGTTGAAATTTAAATCTAGGAATCCTTCCTCGTGATTTTTGGATATAAATTGTATTTCTTAAGTATTTTCTAAATGTAAAGTGACTTTATATTATTAAAGTGACTTTTGTGCTTTATGAACTTAAACTGTATTTAAGTTGTGGGAACCTAGAGCATTTAATTATTAAAGTATTTAATATGAAGCCTTGAGATTCATTTAATCCTAGCCATTAAAAATGTGGTTAGGGAAATTAGGGTTAGGAAAAAGAGAAAAAGTAGAAAAGACATCTAGAGGGAGAGAAAGACATAAGTGAGAGAAAGATCAGAGAGAGAAATCTGAGTTTGATTTATGAGTTGAGAGTGAGCAATTTTCTAGGTCAAATCATTGGCACAATTTCCAAGACAACTTGCTCTAGAGAGAAAATCCATACAACCATCAAATTCCTTGTTAGTACAACAAATTTCTTGTCCCTTTTTGGCTTAGTTTTGGAGGCAGCAAGCAGATGCATGAATTTTGAGGTGATTGGAAGAGTTAGTTTCAGCTCAAATCTTGCAAAAATATCGGGGAAGAATCCATACAGTTCAGATTGGCACGTGTGGGCATATTCTCCTAGATTTTGACAGATTGAGAATTTGAGAAATAAGTAATGTGTATTGTTGCATCTCTGATTTGTATGGTGGAACGAGAAAATTTTTGAGTTTTATGAAATTTCAGAATTGCTGTTAATTAATAAAAATATTTCTCTGGGTTTTCCTCTCTTGGGGTTTTGCCTTGAGCTTGGCCCTAAATATCTTGTGTTCATATTATACCATGAAGAAAAATGACAAAACACTACTAACAATCTTTTAACACTTTTGTCAAACACTTTAGATTCAACCTTGATCTACTTTTCACTGAGTTCTCAATATTCATTAATTAAAAAATAATGTTGTCCCGCAAATCAAAATTTGAAAAATAAACACAATGAATTCACTTCCAATGCTAAACTGAAAAAAATATAAACACAAGGTATTTAGAACCAAACCTAGGGAAAAACCCATAAAAAGATTTTTATTAATTAAAAACAATTCAAAATTTTCATAAAACTTAAAAATTCTTTTTATATATATTCTTTAGAATGTATCTAATGATAACATACAAAATTTATTTAAATAAATTTTATTATAAAAATAAAATAAAAATAGACATGATATCTAAGAGGAGTTGACTTTTTAAATTGCATTTACGATTTTTCTTCAAGGTATGCTTTTCTTCACATATAGTATATTTGGAGTGCTTTATTAAATTTGGTTATTGCATAAAGTTAGCTTAGTCTACAATTTTAGTTGCATTATGATTTTTCTTGTTGATTTGTTTTTAATTCATAACATTATTAATTATATTTATGATTGGTAATAGAATTATAAGAATATATGAATATAATATGATATATTTATGATATTAAGTTGGAATAGAATTATAAGAATATATGAATGCAGTAATAAAAGTTTTGGATTTTTTCTTTATATAGTATTCGTAATATTAATTTGGAGTAGAATCACAAGAATATATGAATGTATATTAATAATAATAGTTAGTTATAAAATTATTATTTTTTCAAATTTTAGTTTAGTTTCTTAATAATAATAATTAGTTATATTATAATAATGGTCAGTTTTTTTTAAGTTGTATTTTGATTTGGAATAGAATTATAAGGATATATGAATATAATATGATATATTTGTAGTATTAAGTTGGAGTAGAATTACAAGAATCGTAAGGATGTTTTAACATGGTGATCTCATCCAAATAGTTACTCGAGTCAGTTTATTATACAAAAGAAAGAAAGTTATAAATGAGTTTTTTATAATCGATCAACTAGGAAGTGACTCTCCATGCTCTTTAAATAGATATCATAGACCAATCGGTTGTTAAGCTACATATCAAAGGTAATTATGATCTAAGAGAAGTTGAACCATTGGATAACTCTATGTCTAGAATATGACCATCGAATTAGATATTTACAAATGCATACTAAATAAACACTATTATAACAAGTTGATGTTAACTAACCTTTTTCTTTATATAGTATTCATAACATTAATTTGGAGTAGAATCACAAGGATATATGAATGCATATTAATAATAATAGTTAGTGTATAATGCATAGATCCATCTTAAACCCGTATCTATCAAGCTCCGATAGGGATCCAATTCCTTGAGGTGTATTTATTTATTTAAATTTAAACTCAAGAAATTTGATCTCTCTTGATTGATAGATCAGAGTTTAAGTTTTAAGTTTTTATTTTATAAACGGACATCTATTTTTTAATTACTTTTTATAATATTTTATTTTATGAACCAACATCGATTTTTTAAATACTTTTCATAATTTTTTATTTTATGAGCCGACATGAAATTTTTTAATTAGTTTGTTAGTAACAAACGTTACAACATGCACCTATTTTCTCTCGATGCAAACATCACAAATGTTACAACATCTCCCCCATACTAGGCTGTAAAGCACAACACCTCATTTCTCTCGATGCAAACATCACAAACGTTACAACATCCCCCATAGTGAGCTGTAGAATATAGTTAGTTATATTGTATGTAAAATTTCTTTTAAAACTTGATTTTAATTTTTTAATAATAATATTTATATCACATTTTATTTTTTTAATAATAATATTTATATAAATTTTAGTTTTTAAATAATAATATTTATGATATAATTTAAATTTTTTTAAATGATTTTATTTTTTAATAACAATTATTATTATATTTATATTTTTTAACTTAATTTTGGATATTTTCAAATGTAGGAACGAATTTTAAACGAGGAGAATGCTTCTCTCCGTACAATGGTAAGAAAGTAACTGGAATTATTATTATTATATTATATTTTGTTTATTTTATTTTTATATATAATTTTATTTTGACTTTATTATCAGTGTATTGATCTTGAACATGCTAATGATTCCACCACACCTTCAATTGGATTGGGAAGCATACCACACATGGAAGTCCAGACTCAACTGGTTATGGGGCCTCCAAATGGTACAAGATCATCTCCTTATATCACCTCTATATGTACAAAATCATCTTCCTATTGTTCATTGAAACTATTATTTAAGTTCGAAATATATTATTAATTTAGTTCTAAACATTTTATAGTTTGCTAATGTTTTTTCTTAAATCGATGAAAGATGTAATAATATCTCAACCCAACTATCGTAATGGGTGATATGGTAATTAATTGGGTGATATGGTAATTAATTGAATAGTTGCATTGGCACACATTTTATGCCAATCAACAAGACTTCAATATTTCAAAGATTACCCATTTCTCTAAATGAACATGCCTTCTCTTCCATCCTTACGTTCATAACTTTTGCTCATATGACATTAAAGCTGAGCAGAGTAGCGAGGAGGCTGGATTATCGGGGCAACTTAGCTCGTGCGGCATCTGAGTTATTGACAGAACTGATCGATCTGTACCGTATTCATATTTTCAGAATTTAAGGAATCTCTCCATTAAAGTTGCCTAATTAGAAGCCAATGTGTTGTGACTGAATTTGTCATGTTATGATGGCAACTTTTAAGTTTGTGTATTGTTTCCTTTTCACATAAGTCCGAAGGCTGTGTAGATTTTAATTAGTATCCATATTTCTGGATAAAATTGATGTAGATTTTAATTAGTATCCATATTTCTGGATAAAATTGATGAAAAAGATTTATTGGTGTATATATTTATTATTATTTGTGCAATGAAAGGTTAATGTGCAGGGTAATTTTTATGTGCAAAATTTAGTTAATTAGTTTTTTTTGGGTTTTTTTTAAATAAATTAGTTATTTAATCATTTTCAGTTTCTAATATCATCTATACTTACATAAAATATGTTTTTTATCATAATATTTAGCAAAACTTGCAAATTTTAGTAGTAAATTGTATGTTTTATACTTAATATTAGTCTACCTATTTATATATATGTTTTTTTCAATCCAAAATAATAGCTTAGAATACTATATTTAAGTATAATATTACAAACCTTACAAAATACTCTGCTGGTATATTCAAAGTTAAAAAAAAATATGAAAATATCATTTTTTCTTTTTTGGAAATGGATTTCATTTTATTTGATAAAATAGTAAAAACATTTATTATATATATTAAACAAGAATATATATTTGAAATTAAAAAATTTCAATCTAAATAAATTGAGGTAAAAGATTAAACAAGAAAATATAATCAACCATCACTTATATGTATAAGTTAATTGGTTTGAGTGCCTAACATGTGAAGTGAAAGGAATGCGATTTAAAAAAACTAACATGTGAAGTGAAAGGAATGCGATTTAAAAAAACAAACATGTGAAGTGAAAGGAATGCGATTATATTAATTGATTTGAATGTGAATTTAAAAATCGAAGATGATTATATGTGTGTAGGCATGTTTAAAGCTGATTATTTTAGAGGTTTATCATGTGAAAGCTGATTATTTTAGAGTTTTATCATGTGAAGTGAGGGAAGGTTACGATTTTATTTTGTTACAAAGAATTTGGAATGTTCAGTTAAATGTTTATAATGGTTACTTTTCAAGGAAATGAGAGCATATTTTTGTTTGCAGGTTTCACACTATGATTTGTTTAAAAATTTGGTACTGTTGGTTACTGTACAAATTTATATTTGTTTTAATAAAAACAATCTTAATGAAGAAGATGAATTACTTACGTGGAAATGTCGTGAGAAAATTGTTTATAGATGATACATTTCATACTGAACTAATTTATTAGTAATAATGCAAACATATATATTGAAGATATTATTATCAACTCAATTTTAAAAACACCACTGCTTTGCATAACACTATTTCCATCCATGTAAATTGTAATCTTACTTTAAAGCGACAATGTCCGTCTCCTGACAAATACCAGGATATGAAGTAAGATTATAATATTCTCCTTCCCATATTTAAGATTTACTACACCTGAAATGAAGTAGTACTTGATCCGAATTAAGACCAAAATAAATTCATAAAAATCTAATCAAATTCAGATAAAACCATGAGGCTGCAGAAGCGAAGCTTGATGCTATGGATTACAATGATATTTCTAGCATAGTATGTTGTGGCGCATGAGATTGCTTCCATGGTTATTGTTAGAATACATTATAGAGGCAGAAAACACTTTACTCTTTTGCATTACTTCGTAACTTGGTTAAATGCACGTGCATAAACTTCTTTCTAGAAAGATCTGACAAATTTGATTGGTCAACAATTACCTAGTGAGAATAATTATTATCTTTCAACACTCTCCTTAATTATGACCTTACAACATGCTATCTTACTACCTCTAATGCTTACACAAAAAGAACTAAAATATGAATTTGTTTGTCTATGTCTCAACTAGGTTTACAACTTGTTGAAAAATCTTTTATTTCACCTTCTTCGCTGCTATTTGATGATGAAGTTTCTTTTTGTACTTGTTTCTCCAAACTTTGATGCTTTCAAATATTTTCTTCTCTTGTGCTCTGACCTTGAACTCTATATTCATTTTCTTCTTTCTATAGCTTGGCTTTAGCCATTTTTGCAAAATTGCATTGCTCATAACTCTAGTTTTAAAATCAATGATCTACACTTTATTCAATGACACCATCATCATTCAAACATTGAATTCCCTTCATACCAAACGTTGCAATCTTCATTATTTTGAATTCCTCCAATGTGGGCATGCCGGAAACCCAATTTTTGTTCTCATCATCTATCATATTGTGATCCTCGTCACAACTCAGCAACTATTGATAAAATTAGATCTCTTCAAGACTCAATCTCATAAAGATCTTATGAATATGATCTTCATCACTAGGATTTCAATTTGTCTTCATGTCATCTTCTTGTTTTCCGACCTTTATTCATGTATCATCTTCAGTTTGGTTGCATTTTTCAGCCATATCTACTTCACATGCAACTACTATAGTTGTTGTTTCATCCTTTCCCTCATAACGTAGGTTGTTATCTTCAACTTCTTTAGGACTTGCAAGCCATTCTTCAAATTGTTCATCTTCCGTAGGTACTGCTACTGTAAAGTCATCTCCATGTGCATCTCCAATCAAGTTATCATTCACTTGGTTTTCTTCTTCAAGTAGGCTTCTTTCTCCAAGCATCACATCAATGAGCTTCTTTTGTGGCAACACAACCAACCAACCTTCATTTGAAAGGTGTTCTTCATCATACTTTGGTTCAAATGCATCAACCTCTTCCACTGAGAGGTCATCTTCATCCTCATTTTCTTGATTCACAAAGCATACTGTTTCATTAGTAGTTTCACTTCCATCTTCATCAATAATTTTTGCTCTATTCACTAAACCACCGGTTGCTTCATTAGCACATTCACCATCATAGGATGTTACATTGGTAGCTTCAATTGCAATTTCGTTTCCTTCATCTTCATCACCCACTTATGCATCTGCAAAGTGGGTTTCACTAGCTATTTCTTTGGTACGTTCTTCATCAGCAATAGGAACTATTGGATTACCAAAGCACAAATTGTTACTTTGATAGTTCATCTACATGTGACTGAGCACTATGGGATTCACCATTAGATATATGCTCTTGTTCTGCCACATACACAAAGTCTTCTTCCAATGCGGCAATGATCTGCAAGATGTTTCTCCCACTTTCATTGTACTATATTTCCATAATACACCAAGCTTCATTGGTGCTTGTTGCCTCTTCAATTCTAGGTAAGATGCCCTCATCCAATACTTGTTGAATGAGAGACAATACTACATCATCGATCTTCTTCTAATCTTCCTCATAGGAGGGTTATTCACACTCGGTCAACACAATGTCTCACAAGTCTTATGCACATTTTAGTAGCCCACAAACTATAGTTCTTACCAGTGAAAACTAGAGGTAGAAAATAAAAATTGTTTTTCGACATCTCAGCTACAGTCTTCGGCATGTATGTCTTTGAGAAGTATCCCATGAGTTTTTGTTCATTTTCCATTGCAACTTCTGCGCTCTCTCCTGGATTGTTTAAGTCTTCCCTTTCGACCCATGAGGGTTTCTTTTGGAATCTCCTTTACCTTATTATATGGCTGACTTTGGTTGCAGGTTTCCTTCTTTTAAGTTCTTTGTCCTTATTTCCTTATCGCCCCCTAAAAAAATGTGTTCACTTGGGTAATGTGGCACCTTTGTAAAGACACCCCCTTAATGCAAGATCTCTAGCGGATCTTTTCTCTTTCTTTCAACTCGAGCTATGACCCTTCTCTTTCATGTAGAGTTTTCTTGTTTTGAATGTTAACAACTTCTCCTCTGCCTTAAGTCATTACTCAAATTTGTTAAATGGATCAATTCTCACTAAAAATTCTTTAAAACTTTAAAATAACCTTTACCACCATATGTGATATGCATTTAAAATCCACTAACCCATTCTTTAAAGATGTCATCCATAAAATACTTTCATTAATTTATAACATTTCCTTTAAAATAATGTGTGGACAAAATACTTGAAAAAACCTCCATGTCTCCCTTTTTAAAGTAATTTCACACCTTTAATAACATCCACATCCCTTTTTGAATTAGAAAATTGTGTAACTTTAAAGATGACGTGGAATTTTATAAACCTTTCTTTTTATAAATATGCTTTTAAATTTCTTAATCCCATTTTAAGCTGAGGTATCTCTTTTTTTTAAATGACATGATTTTTGTTTAAAAAACGTTTTTTATTGTTTTTTAATATAAGGGTAAGTCATGCCCGCACGGGTGTAGCTCAACCGGCGATTCGCTTGATATGAAGGAAATGTTGTAAATGGAAGTCATGAGTTCAAATCACCCTGTCTTACCCGTGCCCCATGCTTGCAGGCTGTGTGGGTGCACCTAGAGATATATAATGGTAGCGGACAGGATTGGACCCCTGGACCCCATGTCACGTGAGTACCAACCCCATCCCAGTTGTTGATTCCCCTAATTACAAAAAAAGAGGGTAAGACCTTTAATTACCTTTAGAGTACATAAATGGTACAAAAATGATACAGTTTGGGCTCAAGAGGATCCTCCAAAGTGTGAAAAACAGATACTGCTTGAGTTCTGAAACACTTGACCTTCGGCATTGTGGAAAACATGTCCACTTAAGTTCTTAAATAAGGTATTACTAGGTTCCATCAAGTTTAGAAGCAATTCACAAAATAACTACAGATTTGTGAGAGAGAGTCTGAACTCTAAGGTAAGAAGCATACTACTATCTACAAAACACAAGAGTACTTGCTAATAAATAGAGTTTTAAACTGAAGTAAGGCCTTCATGAACAAGGCCAGTCACCTTCCAAAAAAACCTAGACATTTTGAGGCTAATCTTCCATAAATAGAAACTTGACAACATGGGCAAAATAGAGAAGAAAGAGAATAGAGCTAGAGGAACCTTGTCAGCCATGGCCACTTGAGCATACGGTTTTGTCATCGTCGAAGGAGCCGTTGAGGTGCTACATGGAGTGGGGCTACGGATTTGGAAGGCCACTCCTTGTCAGCGAGCCATAATATCAAATTTTGCATAAAGCAGATGGATCTCTTTTCTCATGTTTTTCAAAAGGGGCTAATTCCTCCTTAAGGTCAGTTATAACCTGGTCTCTGTCAGCTATCATGGAACTGAGAAATCTTTCATAGACCAATAAAGGTGCAAGGAACAATGGTATAATTCCAATCTCGACTTGGTGTCACCTGGGTCCACAACCCATTTGGCCATCTTTTTAGAATCCAACATGGACCGTGAATCCTCAAACACAGATTGAATAATGCTTTCTGCTGCCGCAATTTCCTCCTTGACATAGCTTGGGATGTGCGTTTGGTAGATCAAGGGTGCATCAACAGTGCGTTGTAGCTCCCTTGAAGGCTTCGAGCCGGCCACAAGCGCCTTCCCAATGATGTTAAAGCCACTTCCCATGGTTAAATTGTAAGGTATTGTAATAGTCCCTCGCCCTTGCACAATCACCCAATTGAAATTGCTAAGCATAACCATCGGAACCGCATTCCAATGACCATGTTCCTCATAGAGGTTTCAACTTAAATGACTCATTCTTCTCCACAATCGAGACCATAGAGTCCTTTCTATGCGATGATTCCTTCGCACGTAAACGCTCATTCTGAGCAGATCGTCCATTAACTAGGAGTGATTTAAATGCGTATGGTTTACAACATTTCTTTCCTCACCTGGTGTACAAACGTTTAGGCTGAGAACATAAGCTTCGATACCGTACATACGAAACCGTTGCATGATGGGCAAGGTGTACCAAAGACAATTGTTACATCATATGGTGTTCCAAGCTTTGTGGCAGGGGGGTTTCCATCGAGGTTTGTGCTGAGCCATGTGTCGAGCCCCATGGAGAAGGGTTTTCCTTATCATAACCTTTGCACCCCTTGTGGGGGTTTAAGTCTCATTCTAAAATGATATTTAAATCCTCTAGCAGTTCGACGGATAGGATCACATTTATATCAATTGATTTAAGGTAAACTCCTTTATTGGCGAGCTTTTCCGCCAATTTATTGGCCTCTTTTAACATGGAGGGGGATGACAACTTCAAAGTGACTGAGAATGAGTTGAATTTCTTGAAGCCCTTGATCTAATCTACAATAGGTGGAAATATTATGAATTGGAGAACCATTGAGCAATTTGTCTATCATTCTAATGAGGATTTTGAGAGTCACCTTCAACTTCTAAATAATTAATCCTGCACAATTTTGTCGCTTTCAATCCTTGAAGAAGCCCCTGAAGCTCGACTGCATTGTTTGTGCCATGAGCTATAGCCGTTACCACAATCCATTTAATAGTACTCATGCTATCTTGAATGACCCGTCCAAATCCCACGGGTCAGGTATTGCCTTTTGATGCTCCATCAAAGTTTAGCATGAATCTTCCCCTTTTAGAGAGTGACCAAAGGGAGGAACTAACTGGAGAAACCATACATCTTATCTTGGAGGGAAAATACATATGGGTGGAGAGGCCCTAATCTAGAAGGATGAGTCTCTCAAGAACTTCACAGTTAAAGTTGCTTTCATCCCACTGAGTGGTTTGAATGGTTTCTTTGATATAGTTTATGATGATGACCCAAACCTGTTGAGGAGAGGTTGACATATTTAGGAAAATCCTATGATTCCTTTCTTTCAAGATTCTCCATAGGATAAATCTTGGATTTAGTTGCCAAATTATGTTTACAATAGCAGCCTTGAAAGGATTATGTCTCTATTGAGCAATAGTTTCTTTTAGGCAGTCTCTTTTGCAATCAGATTGATGAAATAGGGAGGTTGCTTTGCCCCAGAAGAAGGCAACAAAAACGGACATGAATTAAGAAGATGTTTTTTAACGCCTAAAAGTTGCACACATGTGACATTTCAGCGATTCATCTAGTAAGACATCATCAACATAAATAATGCATATCACCACATGCATCCTCAACAAATCCAAAACACAACATGAGTCCATAAGTTCTAAGGAACAATCAAAACAAAAGGTAGCGCGAGTAATACACAGTTGACCCGTGCTATAGCACATGTTATTTGAACTATGCCCACGCTACACCCGCTTGACTTTTCCTTCGATAGTCGCACTACTATCAAAATGGTGGGACCACTCACTCCTAGCGGTGCATTGAAGACTCTGTCCTCCCCAAAGATCCAAATTCGGCTCGTCACACACTTGGTGGCATTAATCAACCCCCCTTGTGTACCTTGGAGCTAGTTCATGAAGGAGGAGAGTTCACATTTGGAGCTAGTTGTTTGTTGGCGACCTCTTTGACTATAAAAGAAAGCCATTGGCGACCTTTTAAAGAGAAATCATATTAAGGTTATGCTATTGTATTTGAGTTGGAGCTTTCTCATAGCCCACCATTTCCTACCATTGTAAGCATTCCCAAGCTCCCTTTCCATTTCCATCTAGGGGCAAGTGTTTCTCTCCATTGTTCTACCATATACCTAGCATTTCGTTTGGACAAGAAAGGCCTCCCTAAGGGAGATTGTTGGTTTCCTTTTGAAGCCCACACCTCCTAGGTGTTGTACACCTATTCCATTGGGCAATACAAGAGTGGTTTAGGATATCTTTGGTTGTTGTTGGAGTTTACATTCTCCCCCCCATCTCTTTCAATTTTTTTTTATCAATATTTCTATGTTTGAATGTGAACTACACTAACAATCTCTTGCAGGATCACTCGGAGGAATACCAACCACACACAAAAGGGGCTCCAAGGAATGAGGCCTTTCTGCAACCTACAAGGCTTAGCCCCTTACCAAGTGGAAGAGTGCACTTGTGCAATTTTTTCCACAACAGTTCTAATGGCGACCATACTTATTTTTGTTCATTTTTATTTAAACTAGGTTGTTTTATGCTAAGTACCTAATTCTAGGTATTTATCACTTGCAGAAGATCAGGTATCCCACTTCCTGCTTCCAGAAATTGGCCCCATCACAAACACAATTTATTTTTTACACAATCGCGTGGTTCCCGGTGTCTATGGCGCGCTGATAGCGCGGAAACAACTCAAACAGTCACGCACACAACGCATGTTACCAATGCTATACCCGTGCTACACCGCTCATCGCATCAACGCGGAAGATCAGTGTATTAACCACGCTACCAACG
The DNA here is from genome assembly GCA_027924585.1 of Larix kaempferi. NCBI lineage: Eukaryota > Viridiplantae > Streptophyta > Pinopsida > Pinales > Pinaceae > Larix > Larix kaempferi. The sequence continues at coordinate 22,504,969 of BSBM01000338.1, forward strand.
CGTCTATTTTGTATTAACCCACACGTTTCGTGGGGCAGAGTGTGGTTTAGCTATGCTAGTATTATTTATTTGCTTTTGATCTGCATAGCTTAGTTTGGCAGTCCAAATACTGCTCACTAGTGAACTTAAATTAAGGTTAATTCTCATAATTACTTATTTTTTTAGTAATTAGGACACCTAGACCAAGATTAGGAAGTAAAGAGTTCATCTCTCTTGAAACTTACCTAGGTAACCAACTTTGAGGCTTCAAACGAGCCCCATTGTTGTCACTAGTATTCAAGACCATTTCTTGTTTATGCACCAATTGACAAGTTTTTAATAGTATTGCTAGTGTAGAATACACTTTTTGCACACAAGTAAGGACCTAAAGACCCTTGTCTCCCAAAGTATGCTCTTCACCTCGCACTTCATGTGATCTTGGTGAATAAGAAAAGGGTGAGAAGTGTGAAATATCTATATTGCACACTTAGTTAACATATTTGATTTGCAAAGCATCATTAGCTTCTTTTAGAGTTAAAAGTATGTATTACTTTTTATGCTCTTCTAGTTAATTTTCCGATATCAATTTGCTTTCATTATGTGTTTGCACCACTAGCACACACTTAGAGACCTAAAGACTCTTCCAATCCAAATATGCTCTCCAACTCGCACTTCATGTGAGCTTAGTGAATCAGAAAGGTAGGGATTCTGAAATACTTCTCTTACACTCCATAAGTGAACATTCAAACCCTTTATAATCAACATTGTAATTGTATTAACCAACTAAAATCATCCACAAGAGGTCACAAAACAATATTTTATTTAGGTAGGATTGATTGGGCTAGGCATCCATTAATATCCATTAATGCCCACCAATCTAGTTTCATTAGCGATATTTTGAAACATAGCATTTTTGTCTTATAGGGTACTTACAAAATAATGCTATAATCAAGTGTTAAAAGAAAACCCGGATCAGAAGTGCGCCATGACCAAGGAGGTGAACGCTGAGGTAAAGCTTCCCTGCTCTCCCCTACAAGCCACTCAGCTTGTTGTAGGGAGACGACACTATACCATACAAAACAAACCACTGATCTACACTTGACGCAAAGTGTCTTAGTGGCCCAACTTAGGATATCACCAAGGAGCAATTGTGAGTGCAATTGACTCCTGAAGTTAGCTATTGCCTTTGGGAGGTGTTTCCAAGTCTTCTTGATTGGAACATTGGCCCCATTACCGATAGAACTAGCTCTTTGTTACCTCCACTAGTCGATTGGTGAGTGGATACCATTATCAACATCAATTGTGCTTTTGGGAGGCCCAGTTACATTTGAGATGAAGGACATTATGTCTTCTAGGGAATTTACATTTATTTTATTGTTAACCACAAGTTCACTAACTTGTAATAAAAATAACCTACATGTTGTAACTCATGCACTAAAACCAACATTGCACATATCACTCACTTATTGCACCATTTTGCATCTGTTGTGGTTGGCATATTTTTGCATTTGTTCAATTGTGTTTAAATTCCACTATCACTCTCATCTAACACAAAGCCTTCACCATTGAGGAACAAAATAACATCCCGATACAGTTTCGTAGACTGCAAGGCCTATTCCCTCTCCCGAGGGGTGTTTTTTCACCTTCTTCTTGTGGTTCACAAGGAAGGTACCCTACCCGGGGACGCTCCCAAGTTACATTGACAGGATCATCTGGTCGATGCCAAGCCTTGCTAGGTGTGTTTTCTCCTCTTGGAGAAACTATTAATTACACCAGTTTTCCCCCATCGCAAGTAGTACCCTGGTGGCTTCTCCCTTCAGAGATCCATCGGTTCCCTTTGACCCATCCTCTCTCATAGGAGGTCAACTGTTGTTTACAACACCACCTGGGTCTCCCACTCTTGAAAATCACATCCCACACTTAATGGAAAGACCAGTAGTCCCTACCTTATTATTCATGGCTAGTTGAAATGTACCCAATTTAGCCAAATGGATCAATGATCCCATATCTCATGATCCCACATGGCCAACTATGCGAGATAAAATTCCCTCCAATATCTTGAAATTCAAAGGAAAGCAGGGGGAAGATCCCACCAACCACATTGTGTATTTCCACTTATGGTGTTTATCTAACAACATAATGGATTACCCTGTGATGCTTCACCTCTTACAGCGTACCCTCACTGGAACGACAACAAAATGGTACTTAAACCTTACAAGTGAAACTCATTCAATCCACATTTTCGACATTATCCACTGCATTTATTACGTACTTCCAACTACCAATACGCCACGATATAGGCCTCGAAACTCTCACTGAGTTTCGAAAAAATACTTCCACCCACATCGCGGACCACATCCATGAGTGGCGTAGACATCACACACTATGCAAGATCGAAATACAACCTCCCTTTTTATTGGATTGGTTCTTCAAATCTCTCCAACCCGCCTTAGATAAAGATGTCACCACCTCCATGCCACAAAGCGAGGAATAGACCATTTTGAAAGCACAACATTTCAATCTTATATACGCACAATTCGACTACCTGTACACTATCATCCTTGATGCACCTTAACATCGATTGTTGGATCCTACACCTTCGGGCTTGTCACATTCAGTGGATGGGCTTATTGGGTCCATTTCCCATCTAGGAAAGGTTCCTCCTACCATGTCAGCTCCATTTAACATGGTTCTATACTACCAATCCATGCCACCTTCATCGGTACCCCCTACACCGATACCAACCCCAATAGTTGGTCAATTCCAGTATGGATCGTATAATCCCGTATACCCAAACGTTATCCAAGAAATGACGGTTCCTACACCGCCTGTTAGTACTAACATCTATAACACGGTTGGTTGAAGACAACACCGCAGATCGTGAGCTGAACTGGTTTACCAATCAAGGATCAAAGGTTTTGGGCGTGGGAGGATGGAAGGAAAGGTTGCTCGCCCATTAAAAAATTAATCGATTGATAAGTTAAAATCAATATTCGATCGAAACCGCGGCCTGAAAGAAATCAACGGTTGATATTTCATTCAGGGGCCCGAAGTACACGATGTTTGTTGAGCTCGGGGCACCTCTGAATAGAAACCACCAAGGCCACACATCACCCTCATGATCATTTAGGGCTCAAAAAGAGGTCTTCCCGAACCACTTATCTTGAGCCCTGAAACCACTAAGAAGCTGCCACTGTGGCATTACAAACTGTGAGCCATTAGTGTCGGAATATTCTCACCATCATTTTTGTATTTTGCATGCCTGCATGCATCCAGTCATCTGCATGCATCGAATCATCAATATGGCAATCTCCCAGCACCTAGTCCTTATTTTGCAGCCCTCGGGATCCTGTTTATGCTCAGTTTTAGCCCTCCTAGCCACTGATGGGTCCTTGTTTTCATCATTGGAGCACAAGTGTGCCTTATTCCACCTATTTAGGCGTTACTTCAGTTAGTTGGTTGGTTCATGACTCAGTTCCTTGATTCAGGGGATGATTGATCAGTTAACTGAGTGAAGCACTTAGATAGGCACCTACTGATACTAGTTGAGCTCTACTAACTACTGGCAGCTCCTCATGCGCCCACATTAGAGTCTCCTTTCCTACATCTATTCCCATGCACTCAGTTAGACTCATTTGACTGACTATTTGACTTTTGTGACCACTGCCACTGGTTTGGATGATGTCTCCAATGCTATCCAAGCTACACACTGAAGAGAATTCGAATGACCTTAGTGGAATTCAAATCTCTTTGATTGTATTAAATTATTATTCACTTTACAGAGTGCCATCTCACAACTGATGTATGATACAACAGTTTTTGTTATTTCTTGTGTATGAGTGATTATTGAATATCCATTTCTTCTTCTTCTTTATGCACTTCATGAGTGAATTCTAGTGAGGTCTGCTACTGCTGAGTGATCCTAATCCTAAAATATCACATGGTATCAGAGCTGACAACAACTATTTGAATTGCAGCAAGAGCAGTTGCATCAATTCCTTGAGTAGTTGTCTTTCATTGAGCACCAGAAGCCTCTGGGTTTCCACAACAAATCCTGGTGCTATTGCCTTGAATTCACTAAAGCAATCCAGTGAGGTCTAGCCAAGTGTTAAGGACCCATTCACATGTGCTCAGTGTCCTAAGGCAGTGTTCAATTCGAATTGCAGCAGATCTTCTTTTCATAATTCTCATTTGTTTTGCAGGAATCTCCCTCTTTCAGCTTTGAATTCTTCAGTATCATGGATATCAAGTTGAATTCATTCAACTAATTCGAATGGAAGGAAAAAATGTACATCTTCTTGAAGTCGAAGAGTCTTTCCAGAGTAGTGAATGGATCTGCAGTTGATCCCACTAGTGCAGTAGAGAAATCCAAGTACTTAGAAAAGCTTGATGAAGCAGTAGGACTGTTGCTACTTAGCATTTCTGAAGATTTGCACTTTCATGTTATCAATTTGAAGACTGCAAAGGAGGTTTGGGACAAGGTCGAATCCCTCCTTGGCCAAAAATATGATTTGAAGGGGAATAAACTAGAAAATGAGCTCATCTCCTTGAGCCCATGCAGTTTCGAAACTATCACTGAGTTTCTCAACAAATTCAAGAACTTGATTTCACAGTTGAAGAGGTATGGGATTGAGAATGAAGAAAAACAATTGATCCTTGCCATCTTGTCGAAGCTAGGCCCTGATTATTCAGTGTTTGTTTCGACCTTCCAGTAAGCAAAGTTTTCCATTCCAAAATGTAAATTCCCTTCGCTTGAAGACTTCATCCAATCTCTAACTCTTCAGGAGGAGAAGCTAGTGCACATGGGAGTGAAAAAAGCCAAGTTGGATTCATCTCTTGCAGCGACTGAGAAAAGGAGAGCGAATGGCAAAGGAAAACAAAAAATTTCTGATAGAAAGTCGAACGATACAAAGCAGAAGGAGGCTCCCATACAGTCAGATGGAGCTTTGAATCCTAAGAAGGACAAGCAATCTCAGAAGGGAAAATCCAAGTGCACATACTGTAATCGAGGATATCACCTTGAGAGCTCATGTATGAATAAGACCATAGATCTCATGGCTTCACTTCTTGGAAAAAATAATCTTCCAGTACCTGCATATGCTAGAAAGAAAGAGAGTGAACCATCTGGATCTGAGAACAAAGAGAGATGCCATGTCCTCATGTCTAGTGCATCAACTCAATCCTCCTTCATCATAGATTTTGGAGCATCAAGACACATGTATTTCTCCAAGAATCTCTTCACTGGAGTCGAAGCTACTGTTGGACCATCCATTATGTTGGGGAATGATTCTGAGGTATCCTCTGAGGGGATTGGAAGAATCAAACTAGATCATGGATACTTCTCGGATGTACTATATGTCCCCATCCTCACCACTACTCTACTTTCAGTATATCAGATGACCCATACTGGAGAGCCCAAGAGGGTGATATGTTGATGTATTTGTAAATTCGGAAGATATTCACTTGTATATTGTATGTATTACATTTGTACTTTATTGTATCCCCAAACGGAGATGTATTATTCCTCCGGTTAGAAGTGTCGTCATTTGTATTTGCAAGTGTCGCAAGTTATATTGTAAGTGTCGTAAGTTATATTTGATGGGTTATTAGACCACCTTAGAGGGGTCGGCCCAGTATGGTTAAAGGGTTATTAGACCACCATAGTGGGGTCGGCCCAGTTAGAGTAAAAGGCAAGTCAAAGTAAAGTATAAATAGAGAGTGTGACTCTCTCATTCTAATCATTCACTCACTCACTCACTTCGCATTAGTGAGAGAGAGGAGGAGTGCACACAAATGAAGGAGGAGAAGCTGCTAGGAGACTATCTCTTGTTTTGGGGTTTGATCTTTGTGATCTTTGTATTGGTGCTCATTCTGTCTCTGAGGAAGTTGCGGGGTTTTTCACCTTCTTGGTTTTCCCTGGTGAAATGCTTTGTGTCTCTTGTCTCTTGTGTTTGATATGTTGTACATGTTGTTATCTCAGTTAAGATCCTAGATCATATTGAATTAAATGATGAAAATCTAACATGGTATCAAAGATAGCCTCAAGGAAGGCATTGTATGGCATTTACGACACTTGTTGCACTTGCGACAAATTGGAAGCTAGGGCTTGGTATAGTAAAAACTAGTCATCGTGGCACTTTCACTATAAATCCGTTTTGGCGAAGGTTCAGGATCTGAAACTTTTACAGGATGAAGATGAAATGTTCATGTACGTTGTGTTTGAAGCTCAGCCTCATATTCGTTGTACTTTGTGAGATATGATTCGTACAAGTTCGGGTTTTTTCCTCTTCCAGAATGCAGCCCTAAATAGGTGACCTAGGAACAAAGGTCATATATTGGGATAGGAAGCTCCAAATGGAATTCTGTGAAAAGTGGAAGTTAGTGAGAGGACTGTAGTTTCACAGGTCCAAGTTTTAGAGGTCGAAGTTGAAACAGTGACACGTGGCACTCTATACAAGTTTGTTATGTTGTTTCATCCCATAAATAGGTCATGTTGCGACACTTGGCATATATCTCTCATGAAGAATCCATTGGAGGTCATATCTGTGGGGTTGGAAATATGACAAGTTAGTCTACTGTAGGCCGAAGTTTCAGACCCTAAGGATCCAAAATTTCAAAGATACACCAGAAACAGTATGGCATATATTTCTATCCAAACATAATTGGATTCTGAGCACTTTCATTTTTGGATCGTCACTGTTGCGGGATATTAGGGCTTTTGAAAAAAGTTGGAATTTTGGAATCTGAGACCACAGATGGATGCTCCTCATCAAAATCAAAATTTAGAGACCAAGATCGAAGTTTTTGGTTGGGTAGAACTCAAGGTTCTATCAAACCCTAGTTTGGGATTTTGACCAGAAAAAACAAAAAACCAGAATTTGACAGAAGTTGCAGATCTGAAACTCGCAAGTCAATTTTGGAGGGTCAATTTTTGGAGTTTTCAAAATCTGAGCACACCAGCTTTCTCTTCTCAGTCAATTGCATCTCCCTGTCTATACAGAAGTTTGAAATTCCAAGTTTGGATTTTTAGGGTTTCTCTATCAAACCCTAGCCAGCTCCAGATCCTGTTTCAGTAAATCAAAGTGGATTGGGTTAATCCTAGAAGATAATGATTCAGACACCTACATAAGTGAAGAGATTCTAGTTCCAGAGGGAGATGAGGCTAAGGCCTTACATAAGAAGACTACAAGCAATCCCGACAGGTATGACTTAAGGAGATACAGGTATGTTTTGAAATATGTTCATGATTAAGTTTATGATATGTTTGTCTTCATATTATTGAGGTTAGTACAATCTTGATTAATTTTAGACTTGTCTTATCACCTTAGTAAAAGTATGAATGCATGTGAATGATAGAAGACATTCATTGATTAGGGTTATGACACTTATGATTGTACTAATGCACTGTGGTGTTGTATGAGGATGATGTTGTCCGCTAACATGAAAGGTACATCAAGAAAGACAAATCAAGTTCTAGATCAAGAACATATGACCATGGTGACAAGAATACAAAGATTCATCCATAGCCATTAAAGCTCTACTTACGAGGTATGTATAATTTGGTTCTACAATGCTTAACTTATGAGATATGCAGGTTACTAGCACAAGGTCTCTAAATCATTGAAGAGATCAAAGAAGACATTATTTGGGTATGTTAGACATAAATCACAAACATGATAATCCAGGTATGTTTTTCCTATATCAAGTTAGAATCCTACCTTGTTTTAGGATCTTATATAAGTATATTTTTTGTATGATTGATAATGATTATTCATGAAGTTATAGGTTTGAGTAATCATGGGTTTATGCATATTATGTTTCTTACTTTGATTGATGATATGACAAACTAGAAGAGTCTTATGGTCAAATAAGAATATGCATGAGTAAAATAAGTACTCCCTATACTAACACTTCTGACAAATTACCTGTGTATGAAATGATCATGACCATACACATTTAGAATCATAATGTTTTGATAGTATTGAGATTATACTAATGCATGTATGATTATGTATGAGATCTTGAGGATGACACAATGATGACACTAGTGCACACTTAAGCATGCATAGTGGTCCAATATGGATATAAGTTCAAAGAAATAATCCAGGAAGCAAAGATCAAGAGGGAACACACTCCAGTAGTTCCTGCAAGGAAGCAAAGATCAAGAGGGAGCACACTCCAGTAATTCCTGTAAGGAAGCAAAGATTGAGAGGGAGTCCACCCAACAAACAAACAAAGATAAGTATTTGAATTGTCATTTATTGTATATATGATTACTTAAATAATGTTGTTCAGTCATCTACATACTTATGTTCCTAGATTTAGGATGTATATTATGCATATTAGAAAAGTTGCACTAATGAAAAAGATACTACTAATATACAAGTAATGGGTAAGTAGCCTATGGTACTGTACAACATTCCATTGCTACTTAGCTAGAATGAAACCTCTTTGATAACATGGTGGGAGTTGTGCACACTCTTAACAATGTTTTGGTAGAGATGGAAGGCATCTAGAAAGTTACGAGATATGGATAAATGTTGTATTGAAGCATTGGCTAAGATAATTGCATGATTGTATGACATATGTGTTTATGTGAAAGAATTTGTTCTAAAATCTATGAGATGTTTCTAATCATGCAATTGAACTTGTCTTGTAGGAAAGACCCTGTACCATCACCTACAAGAGAGACTTGTTTCAAAGAACAAGCGACGAAGACTCAACAAATCCAGAAAACTACCTATTGAAGATATTGAAGAATCTGAAGTTCCTAGGATCCGAGATGCAGTAATGGAATGAGGCCATGATCGAGGAGTACCAATCGATCATGAAGAATGATGTCTGGGATGTGGTCCCAAGACCAAAAGGGAAATCTGTTGTGACTTCCAAGTGGATCTACAAGATCAAGCATGTTGCAGATGGCGGCATAGAGAAATACAAGGCAAGGTTTGTGGCTCGTGGCTTCTCCCAGAAAGAAGGGATAGATTATGAAGAAACTTTTACACCTGTATCTAGATACACTTCCATCAGAATAGTTCTTGCTCTGGCTACAGTGATGAAGTGAAAGATACAATAGATGGATGTCAAGACAACTTTCTTGAATGGTGTAGTCGAAAAGTAAGTGTATGTGGAGCATCCACTCGGATTTGAGACACATGACAGGGATCCACATGTGTGCAAATTAAAGAAAGCCTTGCACGGTTTGAAAGAAGCACCCAGGACATGGTACGGCAAGATTGACAGCTTCCTGACTAGTTTGGGCTTTACCAAGAGTAAAGCGAATTCCAACCTTTACTACAAGGTTGAGGAAGGAAATCCAGTGATACTCCTACTGTATGTGGATGTCATGTTTGTGACAGGTGAGGATAGGTTGATTTCCGACACAAAGAGGAAGCTTGCTGCCGAGTTCGAGATGAAGGACTTGGGTATGATGCATTATTTTCTAGGCATGGAGGTGTGGCAGAGTGCAGATGGAATCTTCCTTGGACAAGGGAAGTATGCAATAGATATCCTGAAGCGGTTTGGGATGATGGACTGCAAGGCCATGGCCACACCTATGGCATCGAACTTGAAGCTATTGAGTGATGCTTCATCAGAGTCGGTTGATGCCACAATGTATCATCAGATGATTGGGTCCTTGATGTACCTGACGAACACGAGACCAAATATTTCCTTTGCTGTGAACACCTTGAGCCAAACATGTTCACCTGATTGTTGTAAAACATATTCTGAGGTACCTAAAGGGTACGATTGATTATGGGCTCAAGTATGATGCAAATCAAAAGTTTAACCTGGAGGGTTATGTTGATTCAGATTGGGTAGGAAGTGTTGTAGATAGGATGAGCACTTCAAAGTGCTGCTTCAGTATGGGATTAGGTGTGATCTCTTGGTTTAGCAGGAAGCAATCCTGCATAGCATTGAGTACAGCCGAAGCAGAGTAGGTCACAACTTGTTCGACTAGTTGTGAGGCAGTATGGATAAGGAAGCTATTGTCTGATTTGTTTGATCTCCAGTTGGATGCTACTTGTATCTTCTGTGACAACCAAAGTTGTGTGAAGTTGTTAGAGAACCTAGTGTTCCATGACAAGTCAAAGAATATAGAGATCAAATATCACTATATCAGGGATATGGTGCAGAGAGGAGCAGTGAAGCTCCTGTATGTTGCGACAGATGAGCAGATTTCATATGTGTTGACCAAACCACTAGCTAGAGTGAAGTTCGAGTACTTCAGAGAGAGGCTTGGTGATCTTCAAATAGAAGATACTTCAAGGAGGAAGTGATGGGACACATTTGAAGGAGCCATTCCAAGCATGTTGGTAGGAGGATCCTTCCCATGGTTGTGTATGTAAGTGTTGTGTGATGAGCATCAGGACGATGCTTCGGATGATGATATGTATGATGATGATCAGGATGATCATGTGTGATGAGCATCAAGACAATGCTCCAAATGATATGCATCGGGATGATGCTATGATGATGATCAGGATGATCATGTGATCATGATATGCATCAGGACGATGCTATGATGATGATCGGGATTATCATGTGATGATGATATGCATCAGGACGATGCTATGATGATGATCAGTATGATGATGTGATGATGATGTGCATCAGGATGATGTACTGTATGATGATCAGTATGATCATGAGAATTAGGATGATGCTCCATGTGAAGATGATCAGTGTGATCATGAGTATCAGGATGATACTCTGTGGCCGTGGACAGGTTGTGCAGTGGCATATAAAATCTCCCTGGGAGATCCGATAGGTTCAGTAGTAAGCTCGTAATCAGTCCGGGGATGCTCTTTCGAGGTTTTGCGAGGGAGGCATGTAATCAGTCATGGAGATCCGATAGGTTGAGCAGTAAGATCGTAATCAATCCTGGGATGCTCTTTAGAGATCTTACAGGTCGCAAGACACTCTTTTAAGGTTTTTCCTGTTCAAGTGTAATCAGTCCTGGAGATCCGATAGGTTGTGCTAGTCACGTAAAAGTCCTGGGATGCTCTTTAGAGATCTTGCAGGTTGCAAGACACACTTTTAAGGTTTTGTGGAGACCACATGTAATCAGTCCTGTAGATCCGATAGGTTGAGCAGTAAGCTCGTAATCAGTCCTGGGATGCTCTTTAGAGATCTTGCAGTCGCAAGACACTCTTTTAAGGTTTTGTGGAGGTCACATGTAAAAATACTGGGACATATGATAGGTTGAGCAGTAAGCTTGTAATCAGTCCTGGGATGCTCTTTTGAGGTTTTGTTGACGCACGTAATCAGCCCTGAGGATTCCACAGGATGGCTAGCTCGCAAAGATGATGAAGACCTAAAGGAGGCTAGAACTACATCCAACATGAAAAAGGGCTGGCTCTGTAGAACTTCCTATGACGAGAAGAATTGAGAGATAGCTCGAGTGATCGAGATGCCGAGTACAATAGCAGTGACGATGATATTCCAGTGATCCAGTGATGATGATCTAGCTCCAGTATTGAAGACTTGTGCCTATATGTATTGATGACCTGTGTCAAGAAAATACCTTCCTAGTTAAGAGGGAGTGTTGATGTATTTCTAACTTCGGATGATATTCACTTATATATTGTATTTGTTACATTTTTACTTTATTGTATCCCCAAACAGAGATGTATTATTCCTCCGGTTAGAAGTGTTATCATTTGTATTTGCAAGTGTCCCAAGTTATATTGTAAGTGTCGTAACATATATTTGATGGGTTATTAGACCACCTTAGAGGGGTGGCCCAGTATGGGTTAAAGGGTTATTAGACCACCATAGTGGGGTTGGACAAGTGACTAGTGTTAATGGGTTATTAAACTCTCCTAAGGGAGGTCGGCCGAGTTAGAGTAAAAGGCAAGTCAATGTAAAGTATAAATAGAGAGTGTGACTTTCTCATTCTAATCATTCACTCACTCACTCACTTCTCATTAGTGAGAGAGAGGAGGAGAAGCTGCTAGGAGACTATCTTTTGTTTTGGGGTTTGATCTTTGTGATCTTTGTATTGGTGCTCATTCTATCTCTGAGGAAGTTGCGGGGTTTTTCACCTTCTTGGTTTTCCCCGGTGAAATGCTTTGTGTCTCTTATATCTTGTGTTTGATATGTTGTACATGTTGTTCTCTCAGTTAAGATCCTAGATCATATTAAATTAAATGATGAAAATCTAACATGATCTTCTCTCCAAATGAGGCTAAAATTCAAGACATGGTATCAGGTTCTACCATTGCAAAAGGTGTTGCAAATCATAAGTCGAAACTGTATGAGCTCTCCCACTTCTTACCTCTCTCAAAGCAATCTACTCTTCACACTCATGCCAATGAAGAGAGTAGATTGTGGCATGAAATATTTGGGCATCTTAACTATCAATACTTGCAAGACATGCATACTAAAGAGATGGTTGAAGGGTTTCCCAAGATCAAGTTTTCCCAAGGCACCAGCAAAGGTTGCTTGAATGGAAAAGATACAACAAAGAAAGTTGAGAAAAAGAAGATTCAGAAGGTAGAGCAAATTCTAGATCCAAATCCACAAGAACCTGAAGATCTAGCAACTAAGGTTCGAACTCCTATTGCATCATGGGCCACCACTACTGCTACATCCACCAATGATCTTGTTGGAGATCCATCATCCTCAAGAACAACCAGATCTGATCTACTCTCTCACATAGATCCATTTCTATCTGAGAGATTCTTTCTTATGATTGAATCAGATCCAAAGACATTCTTTGAAGCCTACCAAGATCTAATATGGGTAGTAGCTATGGATGAAGAGTATGAGTCTCTTCAAAGAAATGAAACTTGGGAGCTTGTTTCTCTCCCTCCTGGGAGGAAGCTTGTTCAATGCAAGTGGGTTTACATAACCAAGATTGACTTTGATGGAGTCTCTAGAAAATACAAGGCTCGACTGGTTGCAAAGGGTTACTCCCAAGTCCATGGGATTAACTACTTAGAGACATTCGCTCTTGTTGCTAAGATGGATTCCATCTGTCTTGTTCTTGCTCTTGATGCATCAAAACACTGGGAAGTGCATCACATGGATGTAAATAATGTTTGCCTTCATGGAGATCTAGAGGAGGATATATACATGAAGCAACTTGAGGGGTATTTTGAAGACTCTTCACTAGTATGCAGATTGAGGAAGTCCTTGTATGGACTCAAGCAAGCTCCCCGAGCTTGGTATGCAAAGATGGATTCCTTCCTTCTATCACAAAAATTCTTGAGATGCAAATCTGATTCGAATGTCTGCATGAGACATGAAGGTGACTCTCTACTTCTGATTGTTCTATATGTTGATGATCTATTGATTACTGGAAGCAACACTTCATGCATCAGATCTATAAAAATAGCTTTGCATAACTCCTTCTCCATGTCAGATCTTGGATTGTTGAGACAGTTTCTTGGTCTTGAAGTCACTCAGAGTGATTCAGGGATCAAGGTTGCACAGTCCAAGTATGTTTCAGATATGCTTGGCAGGTTCCACATGAGCGAATGCAAACCAACAACATTTCCTTTTCTTTCAGGGATCAGCCTTGAGGATGGTTCTTCCACACCTCTGGTGGATAGTACATTATATCAGTAGTTGATTGGGAGTCTATTGTTTCTTACACACACTCGACCTGATATTTCCTATGAAGTTAGTGTTGTTTCCAGATACATGCAGGAGCCTCATGATCTTCACTAGAGGAAACAAAGAGGACCTTTCATTACTTGCAAGGGACAAAGACCTATGGTCTTCACTATGCAGTTGGGTTTCCCATGAACCTTGTTGGCTACACTGACTCAAATTAGGATGGAGATATCGCATATCAAAATTCAACATTTGGTTTTGTTTTCATGATTGGATCTGGACCTATCTGTTGGTCGAGAAAAAAGCAAACTGCTTTAGTTCTTTCTTCAGCAGATTTCGAGTATAGAGGTGCAGTCAATGCAGCCACACAGTGCATTTGGTTATGGGGCATCTTTTCAGAGTTTTGGATTCGATTCAGTACTCCACCAGTCATCTATTGTGACAATCAGAGTGCTATCAGGATCTCCACAGATCCAATTCTGAGACAGCGAACCAAACACATTAAGATTCACATGCATTGCATCTGAGGATTGGTGCATGATCAGACCATCTCACTGCTCTACCTTCTAACGAAAGATCAAATTGCAGATATCTTCACTAAGACATTCTCAGTGAAGAAGTGCACTTACCTTAGATCTCTTCTTGGGGTGCATGATGTACATGATTGATCATCCTATCACAGTCTATCTTGATGGGGGGCTTTCTTCCCACTGGGTTTTCCCTCTTTCCTCACTTTATTTATTTAGATTGATTGTACGGGGTGACCTTTGGTCTCAGTTACCAGGGCCCTACCATTTCAGTTGTTCCTCATGGTATAGCTTGCGGGGGGGTGTTGGAATGTTATCACCATCATTTTTGTATTTTGCATGCCTGCATGAAATTCTGCATGCATCCAGTCATGTGCATGAAATTGCATGCATCCGGTCATCAGTATGGAAATCGTCTAGCACCTAGTCCTTATTTTACAGCCCCCGGAAGCCTGTTTTTGCTCGGTTTTATCCCTCCTGGCCACTGATGCACCCTTGTTTTCATCACTGGAGAAAAAGTGCGCCTTATTCCACCTATTTAGGACTTACTTCAGTTAGTTGGTTGGTTGATGACTCAGTTCCTTGATTCAGGGGATGATTGATCAATTAACTGACTTAAGCACTTAGATAGGCACCTACTGAAACTAGTTGAGCTCTACTGACTACTGACAGCTCCTCATGCGTCCACATTGGAGTCTCCTTCCCTACATCAGTGCCCATGCACTCAATTAGACTCAGGTAGAGTCATTTGATTGACTATTTGACTTTTGTGACCACTGCCACTGGTTTGGATGAGGTCTCCAATGCTATCCAAGCTACACACTAAGGAGAATTCGAATGAACTTAGTGGCATTCGAATCTCTTTGATTGTATTCAGTTATTATTCACTTTACAGAGTGCCAACTCACAGTTGATGTATGATACAACAATTTTTGTCATTTCTTGTGTATGAGTGATTATTGAATCTCCATTTCTTCTTCTTCTTTCTACACTTCATGAGTGAATTCTAGTGAGATCTGCTACTGCTAAGTGATCCTAATACTAAAATATCACAGTTAGCGGGTGATCTGTCAAAGAAAAGAGGCCCAACCCATAAAGTTGCACTAGCTAGACACAAATCTTGAGGGGATGCAGAAAGAGATCAACGACTATGTTGTTTTCAGGAACCATAGAGCGTTCGAAGTTTAACGCACTAAACGCACCCCTAAATAAAAACCACCATCTCTACATGTCAGCCTCACACTCATTCAGGTCCCGAAAAGCAGCGTTCTTGAACCGCTTATCTTGATCCCTGAAACCTATCATGGTTTTCTTTTCCCCATTTTTTTCCTTGGCTTATCCCCCTCAGCATCTTAATTAAGCCTCACCTAACAGTTATTACCATCGTTGTTTGGGAGATAAATGTTCCCCTCTCATTTAAGAGCCACCCTCCTCTCGGATAAAGAACCAATCCTTGAGTTCCACATCCACCTCACATTAAATCCCTCCATATTCAAAATTTTCCTATAAATATGCCTTCGAGGAGTTTATCGGACGTCTTCTTTCCATCACTCTGATTTTCTCCGCAAGAAGTCTCCACGAGGCCTTTTCGTAGCCAAAGACGAGCATTTACCACCTTTCTCTTTGCCCTACCAATATCACTATGACTTCTACTCCTACCCCTAAAGCATCTCCCTCAGCATCATCATCTCTTAATCGAGTGGATCACCTCGGAGATGCGATTTTTGACATTCACGATCAATTGTCTTCCTTCCCAAACCTCCATCAATTATCCAGGAAATCCGAGGAGCAAGCAAAGAATGGAAATGACCTTTTCAATTTATGGAGCTCAGGATTGGCTAAGATGGTTTTACCATAGGCCAGGCCTTTCCCAGAGCTGGTGCAGTGGTGCGCTGAGAGGTATGCCCCGAAGAGAAGGGCGATCATGTCTAGATTGGGTTCCGTAATTTGTCCGATCACCAAAGAGCTCATCATGGAATTAACTGACATCGAGGAGAACGCTACCAGTCTGCAGTTCGATGAGGAAGTCTTGGAAGGTAAGATCAGAGAGTTATCATCAAAAAGCAGAGATACTTTCATCTACATGATAATTCCACCAGAGGCCAATTTACCGAGTACCCAATAGATGTTCAACCTTGAAGTGTTCGCAGAGTCATCCAAACCAGTACTATCTATGATCTGCCAAGTCCTTGGATATGAGCATGACCTGGTAATTGAATACGTAGCTTTAGTTTTCCTCTTTCTCGTGAATTTATCTCAGCAAGAGACTCATGTAAAGTTAGATATGTCATCCTTTCTCACCTACTCTATGCACTTGCAGTTTAAAATATTTTCATCTAGGAAGATATTCAGATGCAGTTCTCTTGTCATATATATGATTATCTATCACAACAAATATTACTTCAACTGAGATGACCTTCAAAACTTAATTGTTCCATCCCCTCCACATGAAGGTTTCTCTGTGTTTGTAGATGATGTCATGGCCAAAGTCTATATACTATTGTTTGATTGTCCTCCCCCAAGAGTTTTTCCAGAGTGCAAACAATTGCTCCAGCTAAATCCAAGTGACTCCATTGGAGATTGGTTTTTTTTTAGGCCCATACTGAAATCCATGTTTATGGAGTAGAACTTGCTCCCTATAAACTTCTAGTGTTCATGACTCCCAGGATTTTTGCTTTGGAGTACATTCGCTAGAGATTCAATTGCAATGATGTACATTTCATGAAAGGAAATAGTTCCAATACTTTCAAAGTCCCTAATGAAGCCGAACCATTCAAAGTTAGAAGTAGAGCCACTCAGAAGGCAGTGGAAGAACTATTAGCTGCTTTCAGTTTCCCAATAATATTTGCATGCAAATACGATCCCAAAGGGATCATCTCCCAGAAAATACAGGCTATCAAGGCAACAACCTACCTCCATGAGCCACATCCATTGTTGGACAGGATTGTCAACTTGGACAGTTGGGAGCATAGAAAAGCAGCATTAGATCCGAGCCAGGCTACTGGGGCACCAGTCATCCCCACGCCTCATAAAGTGGATACATTGGTAAAGAGGAGCACACCGGAGCCGACCTCTGAGGTCGACAAAGAGAAATCAGGGAGTGTTGGATCAAAATTGAAAAGATCAAAATCCAAAAATATATCCAACGTAGCATCAAAAGTGAATCCAATTCCCACCTCTTTAACACTTGTCATCCTTGAGAATTTCCCATCTGCAGCATGGCCTCAGAAGCAAGAGACACTATCCTTAGAAGGAACTTTGGTCACCACCTCACCGGTTAAAGCAGGTTTTTTTGGGTTATATTCCCAAATCAAAGGCGAGAACATTGATCTCCAAAATACTTTGTTCCCAAAGAAGGCGCTCATGACCGAACAACAATCCAGACTACTGTCTGCACTAGATTTGAGACAAGGAACCCTGAAGATGGCAATTCTAGAGCCATTCGTGCTTGGGGGAAAGAAAGTGCCCTCAAATTTCAAAACCACCCAGGTGACTATCAACCTAGATCCATTCCCTTCCAAGGACATCATGGAGCTTCACCGACAAATTGGTGAAGAAGTATATAGGGATGTAATGAAATACACCATGAACACCAACAAGCTACAACATGTCGTCTAAAGACTGGAGAAGCAGCTGAAAAATGAGAAGTCATCTAATAAAGCAAAGCAGTTAAAGATAGCTGACCTGGAGCAACTGATTGTAAAAATGGTTCAGAATCCTAATGACATGGCTCCAGTTCAGGCCAAGCTCAAAGAAAAAGACAAAGAGATTTCAGGCCTAAAAAAGAAGCTCAACATTCCCACTATTGAGCATTCGCAAACTACCGAAGTATCGGCAATACAGTCTCAGCTAGAAATAGCCCTAGCCGACAGCTTTCAAGCCATTTTCATAGCTTTTCTAAAGCCCACTTTTGAGCATTATTCCAAGTTGGATATTCCCCTTAGAGAGCTAAGGCCATTCCAATATCCTATGGGAAAATATTGGAAAAATATCACAAGCGTTTTGAAGATACAACAACTAGAGACGAATTCAATGACACAATCAACGGTTGGAACATCTTCAGCGCAGTAGAACATTCCTCCACCTTAGAAAGGAGGACCCCAATATCCTATACCGACAAGTCATCAACAAGTGTAACAGATAGACATTTTGTTGTAACTATTTATGTTTGTAATAACCAAAATCCGTTGGGTTATAACAGACTTGATGTAATTTTTCTAAATCCCATAGAGCCTATATATAGATAGAGGCAATTGGACTAAGGGTCGATTCTTTTTGTAATAAGTATAACTTCAGATGATCTGAGTCTGCTCAAGGAATATGATAAAGAACCTTCAAGATTTATCTTGGTTTCTGTGGATTCAAAACTCTAATGTGCAAAGTTAGTACTCTTTTTCTTTTTTGTGATATCATCCCTCTTTTCATATGTCTTCTAGGATTTGGAAAGTTTGCATTGATTCAAATATGAGTGTTATTGGATTCAAATATTGTTTCTAGATGATTTATGTTGTGAAGTATTCATGATATAAAATATGGTTATACTATCCTTATAATGATTGAATTCTACTTTGTGGTCATTTTGTATAACTACTGAATTCCTTTAGCTCAGTACATTTTCTGTATACATGAGATACAGATTTACTTTCAGCATGGCATTCCATTAACACAATTCACTCAAGTTTTTACTGACATATCATAAGTGATTCCCACATTTTACCAAGCCTGATTATCATCATTATATTCAACAACAATAATATGATTTTTTATTATGTATTGAAAAGATAAACAATGAAACTTATTGATGCCGAGGCACAGTTCTAAAAACAACCTTAGAACGTCTGTGGGACTAACATCTTTTTTGGCGTTGTTGCTGGGGACCGAAGCAAGAAGATCAATCTTCCTTGGGGACAACAACAAATTATACGCTTATGATTTTGTAGTAGACGAAAGCAGGCAGCAAGCTGTGAAATCCACTTGGCGGATCCACCAAAGTAAACCTGGCATCTAGACGCAGGCATTTGCGCCAGAACCCTAACCACGAAGAATTTGTGGCCCTACAAGATCCTGTCTCCTGGAGACATAGATGTGGAAAATATCAGTCCACTTTAACCAACCATCACCGACGAAGCTTTTCTCCTTTGTTTGGACCTCATTTCATTGAATCTGAGTTCATTTTCCAAACCCTTGAAAGCGAGTCATCTCCCCAAAATCCTAATACTCTATTTGGTTTACCTGTCTCAAAGGCTATTCTCACCGAATGTGGAGAATCTTCAACTCATAAAAATCCACTCAAATATTTTATTACTCCTCAATCTAAAAATTTAATTACCAGTCACCTCATGTCAAGAGGAGGAGGTGGCGGAGGACCACCACCACCCAAAGCACCTCAATGGGTGGATAGTCAACATGGACCTCTACAATTTCCTACACCCTTAAATGATATGCCTACCCACTATCTAAAGTTGTTACCTAAGTATCATGGCAGTAAGGGAACATCTGCAGAAGATCATGTAGATTGATTTCAAGATTTTACTGATAACATTCTTATAGACCATGATGATGTATTCATGAGAGTCTTCTCCCAATCACTAGAAGGAGAAGCCAGAAAATGGTTCAGATCACTACCTAACGCTTCTATCAGAACTATGGAAAATATGGAAATCACCTTCATCAAGAAGTGGGGAAATAAGCGTGATAACTTGTACTATCTAACATAATTTTACACCCTAAGAAAGAAAAATTCTGAAACCGTGGTAGAATTTACTGCAAGATTCAATAAAGTCTATTACAGAATCCCTGAGGATATCCAACCTACAGAAGCAACAGCCAGAGCTACATACCCAGGATCATTCCCATCTGATTTATCCATCATGCTAAGAGAAAGGAGATCATGCTAAGATGATGGTATAGATGTTGAAGGAAATATGAGGGCGGGAGGCAAGATAAAATTGACTAATGATGCTGAGCAAAAAGACAAAGGGAAAGTTAAATAAGTGAGTAGCTTCTCAGCAATTAAAGACTCTCAAGAAGCAAAGATTGAGGAAATGACTCGCGTTATCAAAAGCCTGTCAAATAAAGTTACTCGAATGGAATTGGAAAATATCATTCCTAATAGACAATCCCTTGCTCGTCCTCCCACTCAGTTCAGAAGGCCTTATAATCCTCAGATGACATACCAAGAGAGGAGAAATGATGAACAACCACCGAAACCACCAGTTAGAGATAGTGATAATAACCTGATCGAAATACTGGAGGAAGAAATTTATGAGTAAGTCGAAGAATAACTTAATTGGATGGAAGAAGATTCCCATCTCATGCATCTCACTAGAGATGATTATGAAAAATCACTCCCACATAACCAAACTGGAGAATATCATAATAAGCCTCAAGAAAATGATTCATTCTCTAATGAATATCATTTATTCCCAAATACTCTACAATATGAGTTGCATGGGAGATATGATCTTAGGCCTCGATGAGAGTCAGTAAATAGACAGAACGATTATCCTCCAAAAAACTCCTCCCAGAAGCCATCCCAAGCTAAATCTCCTCAAGCATCCCCCATGTTAAAGAAAAAAGACCTATCAAAGGAAAAAACTACTAAAGCCTCAGTTCCAGATAGCCAAACAAATCCATGAGTCAGCCCCCATAGAAAAATGGATCCAGATCCTAAAGAGCACAAAGAAGTCCATATACCTTTCAATCTGGAAAATGAATTGAGAAAACTCAAAATAGCAGTCCCTCTATCCAAATTAATAAAAAATCCTCTGTACCAGAAAAAAAATCGATAAGATGTTGCACAAAGTTGAAACTATTGACCAGCAGGATACTATAAATCTGAACGATGAATCCCAAGCTTTTCAATGTGGTCCTCATATTGATGATAAAGAAGATCCCATGACTCCTTTTTATGTTACCCTAAATGTACATGATAAACTCCTCCACAACTGTATGCTAGACTCTGGAGACTCCCACAATTTGATGCCAAAAGTTATCATAGAACAATTGGGACTAGAGATTACCAGGCCGTATCTCAATCTCTACAGTTTTGAATCCAGGAAAGTAAAGTGTATAGGTATGATAAAAGATTGTGTAGTTACTCTCGCCCAATTACCAGCCAAAAGTATAATTATGGACGTGGTAGTAGCAAATGTACCAGCCAAATATGGTATCCTTCTATCAAGAAGCTGGGCCAAACCATTGGGAGGTACTATGCAAATAGATATGAAATGTGCTACAATACCCGTATTTTCTGGAGAAACTCGATGCTTATATAGAGAAACTATGTTTTCTTATGTGATAAGTGATAAAGATATTCCTATGAATTATCCCATATACGCAACTAATGAGGATATGGGCTGCTATATGTTGTCACTACGTGAGTCCTCTGAAAAGGAAATTGCGGAACCCCAAGTGATTAAATCCACTGACAAAGATAACCAGGATCAAGTATGGAAATTACATTTTGATGGGGCCTCAGCCAAAGATGAATCTGGAGCTGGCATATTGCTATCCTCACTAGTAGGGAAATAAATTATTTTGTCCTATAAGCTAGATTTTGATACCACTAACAATGTTGCAAAATATGAATCCCTCATCTTAGGCCTCCGAGCTGCTAAAGATTTCAAAATCACTAAGCTAGAAGACTTTGGGGACTCTGAGTAAAACATATCCTTGTACCACTCTGGATAATCAAACTTTTCAGAAATATTGACAAGGAGATTTTGTTGAATACCTTCTTCCTCTTGTCTAGGGAGTCGATCAGGAATAAATTTTCAATAAGATCGCAGACAAGGTATTCAACAAAATCTCCTTGTCAATATTTCTTAAAAGTTTGATTATCCAGAGTGGTACAAGGATATGTTTTACTACCTTCAACATCTGACTTGTCCTCCTGACCTGGATAAATCCAAAATGAGATCTCTTAAACTCAAGGCCATCAAGTAAGGCATTTTAGATAGATACCTATTTTGGAAAGACCCCCTCGGAATCCTACTGAATTGTGTAGTCGAGGAAGAAACTGAAGGCATAATAGTAGAATTCCACAAATGCATGTGTGGAGGACATCATGCATGGAGAGCCACTACCTATAAGGTCCTTTGAGCTGGATACTTTTGGCCTACATTGTTCATTGACGCTAATAAGATCGTTAGAGCATGTAGAGAATGCCAAATATTTGGTGGAAAGCAGAAGCTTCGACCATTGCCCCTCAAACCAATCAAATTAGAATAACCTTTTCAACAGTGAGGAATTGATTTCATAGGACAGATAAAACCCCATTCCAGTGGCCAACACAGATGGATTCTTACAGCTACTGGCTATTTCACAAAATGGGTGGAGGCAATTCCAACAAGAAACACTAATGATATAGTCATAATAAATTTACTGGAAGAAAATATTCTAGAAAGATTCGGTTTCCCCAGAAATATCATCACAAACAACGCTCAAGATTTTAAATCCTAAAAAATGATGATTTTTTTCCATAACTACAACATTGAATTAACTCATTCAACAACTTATTACCCCTAGGGAAATGGATTGGAAGAATCCTCTAATAAAATATTAGTGACCATCATTAAGAAGATGTTGGATACAAATAAAAATTCTTGGGACTCTGAACTAAAATTTGCACTATGGGAAGATAGAATCAGTGTCAAACGTGCTATTGGCACTTCACCTTTCCAAATTGTTTCTGGCAAAGAAGTAGTACTTCCTATTCAACTAGGTTTACCAATGATGAAACTGTTACAACCAGAGCATGAGGAACCCAATTATATGGAGAAAAGGATTAATCAACTGATCGAAATTCAGCAGGTTGGGGAGGAGCTGGACAACACAACCAAGATACACCAAGACAATATTAAGGCAACTTTTGACCGGAGAACCATAGCTCAGGATTTTCAACATGGAGACCTTGTTCTGAAATGGGATGCTAGAAGGGAAGAGATATCTAAACATGGGAAATTTGAAAACTTGTGGCTCGTCCCATTCAAGGTTGTTGCAATCCATGACAATAACACTTACAAACTGGCACAACTCAAAGACAAAATCTTTGGAAATCCTGTAAACTAGATATTTTTGAAACATTTTTTCAGTATGGATCTCTATCTTGCTCTACCAATGATCTTGTGTATCATTTATGTAATATATGTCTTTTCCTTTTTTCAAGAGGTTTTGTTTTTTCCCTTTTTCCTCTCATATTATGTGTTATTTGATTTTCAAAACTTAAGGATAGATATGACTCCACAACCCAATGGACTTAAAGGCACTAGTCTATAGTTCTCAGTCTCTTCCAAAGAAAAAGGATGTCCCCACTGAATCCAATGTTAGTACTAACATCCGTAACATGGTTGGATGAAGACAACACCGTAGATCGTGAGCTGAAATGGTTTCCCAATAAGGGATCAAAGATTTTTGGCGCGGGAGGATGGAAGGAGAGCTTGCTTGCCCATTATAACATTAATCAATTGATGAGTTAAAATCAATATTAAATCAAAACCGTGACCTGAAAGAAATCACTGGTCGATATTTCATTCAGGGGCACGAAGTGCATGGTGTTTATTGAGCTCGGGACGCCCCTGAATAGAAACCACTAAGGCCACCCGTCAGCCTTAGGATCATTTAGGGCTCAAAAAGCGGTCTGCCCGAACTGCTTATCTTCAACCTTGAAACCACTAAGAACCATCCACAATGGAATTACAATCCGTGAGCCATTACTTTGTGATCTGTCAGAGAAAAGGGGCCCAGCCCATAAAGCTGCACTAGCCAGACACAAATCTAGAGGGGATGCAGAGAGAGATCAACGACTATCCTATTTTAAGGAACCATAAAGAGCTCGGAGTTTAATGCACTAAATGCACCCCTGAATAAAAACCACCATCTCCACGTGTCAGCCTCGCGCTCATTCATGGCCCAAAAAGAGGTCTTCTTGAACCGCTTATCTTGAGCCTTGCAACCTCTCATGGTTTTCTTTTCCCCCTTTTTTTTCCTCGGTTTATTCCCCTCATCATATTCATTAAGCCTCACCTAACGATCATTATCACCACCATTTAGGACATAAATGTTCCCCTTGCATTTAAGAGCCACCCACCTCTCAGATAAAGAACCAATCCTCGAGTTCCATGTCCACCTCACATTAAATCTCGCCATATTCAAATTTTTCCTATAAATATGCCTTCTAAGATTTTTTCGGGCGTCTTATTTCCATCACTCTGATTTTCTTCACAAGCAGTCCCCACGCCAACCTTTTCGTAGCCAAAGCCGAGCATTTACCACCTTTCTCTCTGACCTACCAGCATCACTAAGACTTCTACTCCTACCCCTGAAGCGTCATCATCTCTCAATCCATAGGATCACCTTGAAGACGAGCTTTTTGAAGTTCACGATCCATTGTCTTCCTTTCCAAACCTCCATCAATTATCCAGGGAATCCGAGGAGCAAGCAAAGAATGGAAATGACCTTTTCAATTTATGGAGTTCAGGATTGGCTAAGATGGTTTTACCACAGTACAGGTCTTTCCCAGAGAAGGTGCAGTGGTGCGCTGAGAGGTATGCCCTAGAGAGAAGAGCGGTCATGTTTAGATTGGGTTCCGTCATTTGTCCGATCACCAAAGAGCTTATCATGGAATTAACTGACACCAAGGAGAACGCCACCAGTCTACATTTCGATGAGGAATTATTGGAAGGCAAGATCAGAGAGTTATCATCAGAAAACAGAGATACTTTCATCCGCATGATAATTCCACCAGAGGCCAATTTTCCTAGCACCCAGTCAATGTTCAGCCTTGAAGTGTTCGCAGAATCGGCCACACCAATACTATCTATGATCTGCCAAGTCCTCGGATATGACCATGACTTGGTAATTGACGACGTAGCTTTAGTTTTCCTCTTTCTTGTGAATTTATCTCAGCAAGAGACTCTTGTAAAGTTAGATCTGTCATTCTTTCTCACCCAGTCTATGCACTTGTAGTTTAAAAAAATTTCAGCTAGGAAGATGTTTAGATACAGTTCTCTTCTCCTATATATGATTATCTATCACAAAAAAAATTACTTCAACCGAGATGACCTTCAAAAGTCAGTCGTTCCAACCCCTCCACATGAAGGTTTCTCTGTGTGTGTAGACATTGTCATGGCCAAGGTCTATACACTGTTTTTTTATTTTCCTCCCCCAAAAATTTTCCAGTGTGCAAACAGTTGCTCCAGCTAAATCCAAGTGACTCTATTGGAGATTGGTTCTGTTTTGAGGCCCATACCGAAATCTATGTGTATGGAGCAAAACTTGCTCCCTATAAACTTCCAGTATTCGTGACTCCCAGTATTTTCGCTTTGGAGTACATCCGCCAAAGATTCAATTGCGTTGATGTACATTTCATGAAATGAAATAGTGCCAAGACTTTCAAAGTCCCTAATGAATCCGGACCATTCAAAGTTAGAAGCAGAGTCACTCAGAAGGCAGTGGAAGAACTATTAGTTGCTTTCAGTTTCCCAATAAGATCTGCATGAAAATGCAATCCCAAAGGGATCATATCATAGAAAAGACAAGCTGCCAGGGCAACAACCTACCTCCATGAGCCACATCCAATGTTGGATAGGATTTCCAACTTGGACAGTTGGGAGCAACGAAAAGGAACATTGGATCTGAGCCAGGACACTGGGGTACTGATCATCCCCACACATCATAAAGTGGATACATTGGGAAAGAGGATCGCACCAGAGCCGACCTCTGAGGTCGACAAATAGAAATCAGGGAGCGTTGGATCAAAAGTGAAAATATCAAAATATGAAAATATATCTAGCACAACATCAAAAGAGAAGCCAAATCCCACCTCTTTAACACCTGTCATCCTTGAGAATTTCCCATCTGCAGCGTGGCCTCAGAAGCAGGAGAAACTATACTTAGAAGGTGCTTTGGTCACCACCTCACCGGTTAAAGCAAGTTTGTTTGGGTTATATTCCCAAATCAAAGATGAGAACATTGATCTCCAAAAGACTTTGTTCCCAAAAAAGGATCTCAAGACCGGACAACAATACAGAATGTTGTATGCACTAGATTTGAGATAAGGAACCCTAAAGATGGAAATTCTAGAGCCATTGGTTCCTGTGGGAAAGAAAGTGCCCTCAAATTTCAAAATCACCCAGGTCACTATCAACCTAGATGCATTCCCTTCCAAGGACATCATGGAGCTTCATAGATGTATTCCCTTGGGTATAATGTGATCCATGTTATTCTACCTAGATCCACATCCCCCTCTCATTATCCATATTATTCTCCATGATGGTTGAGATCTCTCACACTATATCAAGACCATTTCTCTTTGGTTTTGGGGATTAGACACATATAGACTAAGTCTGAACTATAGTTGTAGAGCTATTTGTGAAGGGGTCCTTATGTTCTCAAGATTCTCAAAGGTGGCTTGTTGGAAGGCATAGGAGGAGATGTCATCGGAATGAACTCAGGTATAATGACACAATGAAATATTTCCTCTTTGGATTTCTAATAGATAACTCGGCCTATTCTCCCAAATTGCATGTTTCACACTGAAATATTCCAATTTGTAAGGGATTTAGCCTAACATGCTAGTGTAGGAAAGAATATTCTCTTCTTTCTTTTGTCTACAGGTTCTCCTACTTGGATTATCAAACAAGGGGATGGATCAACAAGGAGAAGTGAAGGTAATCATCTTGGTTAAGGTAAGATACGTACCTTCATCCTCTTTCCTATCATGAATGCTTGCATAAGTGTGTTAAATCTAGGAGAGTATATTACCACTTGTTTTATTTTTGTCTTGGATTTGGTTTAAGGGAGCCATATTATAATCCAACCAATTTTCGTCTTATCCATAGGAAGAAAATATTATCACAGAAACTGGAGACTCCACTGGGAAAGATTCCCTTATTTGTTTAGCCTTTGAATCTTTGATATTTGGATCTTTTTCATCTTCAATCTACTTGGCCTTGGCTTGTCTTTTCATTCTGGTCTTCACTGGTAAACTCTGTGAGTCTCAAACCTGACGTACTGTTGGATTTAATATCGAACTTTTGCCATTCTTCATCCTACGGGATATTTCTGCGCCACTTACACATACCAAAGAGTGAAAATTCCCATATTTTCGTGTCTCTGCAGTGTTCCGAAACACGAAAGATTCCATATTTCCGCGTTGTCTCCGTCATCCAGGGAACGAAAATTCACTGTAACTTGCAAAAGGATGCTTGGTTTTGCTTGATTGGCGTTTTTATTTTGTTCTCATTCCATCCCTGTCACTTTGTATTGATCAGTTGTGTGTGAATTTGATTTGATCTCTGCATATTGATCATTTTTTACCTTCATTTGGATTTTGGAGTCAATTTTTGAGTTTTGAAAGTGTGTTGTCTATTGTGGGACTGCCATAGTCTCCTTTTCCATCCTATCACCTTCTCAAACCTCCAAGTCTGGTTTGATAGCTTGTAATCATCCTTTAGTTTGTGCTTGAACTATCAAAGGTTTTTTTTATTGAGTTTAAATCTGTTGGAATCAATTGAGCATTGTGCTTTCATTTGAATCATTAGCATTCAACACAATTGTTCACTCTGTTTTGGGCAGAAATTTCAATCCCTTGCAAGGACAATTGGTCATTTGGTTCTTTGAAAAGCTTATTTATCTATTTGATCTATTTTACCTCCAGTTTTAAGGTCGTAAAGGTCTCTTGTATATTTCTTAGGTTTGCATTTTTTAGTGGAAAGTGGCAAAAAGGTCTTAATCCTTTGTAGGCTTTGAGACTTGTTTGATTTGAGTATTGCAAAGACATTTACTTTATTGCATATGATTTGAAACAAAGGAAATTACTAAGAGTTGTAGTGCATATTTGAAAGATTATTGGAAATCAAGGCTTAGTTTTATGCATTCTAAGGATTTATTTCTTTGGTTGTGGAAATTCTATGCTTTCTTGGGATTTGAAATTGCTTGGAAAACTTTCATGATATTATAACTCCTTTGCTTCTTTGCCTGAAATAAAAAAATATTTGCAATTAAGAGAAGTTTGCTTCATTTAGCTTGTCATTTTTTACTCATTTAAAAGAATTTTTTATTTTTTTTTTAGTGTTGTTTTTTGGAAAATTTCGGATTTGTTTGGTGTGAAAGAGCATCTCATGATTAGTTTGGCATATCATTGAAAAGAAAAGTGAAATTTGATACTTCATTTATGGGAAGAATTACATAAGCATGTTTTCATTTTGGGAAAAAGAAAATAACTCTTCCTTCCTGTAGCTAGAAGTTCATCGAAAGAGAAAAGACTTGCATACTCATCCATTGTGCATGGTTTTGGGTATAGTCCACACACCATAAGTTGCACTTCCGCTTCCCGATTGAGTAAAAACAACCTCTAAAATTAACCACCTTAACTAAACACACATTAACCTCACTTGAGGAAATAAAAAGAATTGTTAGTTAGGTAGGACATTGGGGATAGGAATCCAAACAACCCCCCCCCCCCCTTGGTTAGTTTACATATGAAACATAGAATTTGACTCTTAGGGAGATAAAATACTCTTGTATTTGTTGAAACAGTTATACAATTTTTTGGGAGGGCCACTCATTCCATGGGGATAAGTAGCGAGGACTGGTTCCAGATGGACTTCATGGAATACCGAACTCCACTTAGTACCTAAGGACATCAATTCATTGTCTTCCTTGTATTTTCCGGCCTCCATACCGATGGTGCAAGGGATAAAAGGAAGAAGCTTTGGTAAACCTTCCCAGACGTGTCATGAACGAGGTAGCTTAATGACCATTCTTCTAGGGATCTTTTACTCGGGATCCCTTTCGGTAGAGGGATATTCCTTGGCCTATATTGGTCTCTCATTTCGTATTGTCTGACTTGGATTTCATCACCTTGCGGAGGATACGATTTATTGAGGTATCCAACTCTTAGTTAGGTGTTTACCTGCTCCTTCATCGTATAGGAGGTATTTTGTTTTTCTAGGTAGTGTTGCTTGTTGGATTTCTAGACACTTTGTTGTAGCTCGCTTACTGTAACATCAATAGAAGTAAACTTTTTGAGCTTGTTTTTGTCTTGTGTCTCTTTTTCTTCTAGCTCCCCTTTTGCACGTGCGGTTGCTTTAGGGTTTTTGAGCTCTATTCGTGAGACTTAGCCCATATCACTTAGTTTTGTTCCATGGAGGATCCACGGGAATCCTGGAGACAACACGGATTGAGTCCTGAACCATCTACACATAGGACTAGTCGACCACCAGCTCCATGGATCCAAGCTCCTCCTACTGGAAGAAATACTAGCTGGGAGTCTGTCTTAGGACAATCTAGTGCATCAACATAATTTACTACAACGCCACAAGGCGTTGCAACACCACAAGTTACTGCAACACCCGAGGTCGATGTCACACCAGAAGTTAGTACCGCTCCAGAAGTTAGTATGTCTCCTGAAGTAAGTGTCGCATCAGAAATTAGTGTAATACCAGATATGCCATCACAAAATGACCTACCTGAAGGATATATTAAAATCCTTGAAGAATCAAATCCTTTTCCTTCTACAACCATTCAGTTAGCTGGAAATTTTAACCAACCATTAGTCCAGTTGGTAGCACCAACTATGGTACCTACTTCCCCTGTTATACCCAAATGCCAATCTGAATCCTCTAGTAGAAGGAAATTAGGAATGTCGACCACTGAGCTTCACACGAGTGAATAAATTATGGCATCCATATGATTAGAAATCATTTTTTTGTCTCATGAATGCGCGGAGACACACATGGCTAGACATGACACAACACAAAGTCTGGTTCCCCCAAACTCATAAATTTCACTGCCTTTAACTTCTGAAGTGGTAGACCCTTCTGGTGTAAGGATTCCCCAATCCGCTCCCCGTGATTCTGCTTTTGCTATGTCTTTTGCATGTCGTCCTTGGCCCACAGATTGGGTGCCTATGCAACCCCTACCTGATGACCCAGAAATGGTAAATATTTTTGGTATGTTGTCATCATTATGGAACACTACTTTGGTCCAAGCACTTAATGATTTCCATACCTTTCCAACATCGATGCAATTAACTCCAGAACCTCCTCTTAGAACTCACCCACTTATATTACCAAGTGAAATTCTTGGTCTCTCTTTAGGGATTGTTTCTAGCAAAGGGACTAATATCGATGTCCCTTCATTACATGTAGTTACTAGATTAGGTCACGGGTGACATTCATCCTCACAAGTTAGAAACACTTCCGCAGTTACCCAAAATACCTAATCAATTCCCTTTAATGCTCCAGTTGGAAGTTCCCAAACCTCTTCTATTGAAATGCCGATCATAACTGGAGGTCAATATTCAACAACTATTTATACTATATCTGGAGGCCAACCTTTTATCACTAGACCAAGCATGGCCAATGGTCAACCTCCACCAATAGGACCATCTGTCTTATGGAGACAACAAACACCTCATGGGGGAATCCTATAGTAGGGAACCTGAATCTTACTAGGGGTCAAACGAATCAATTTCAACCCTTTTAACCCCACAACCCTAACTTACATATTGGTTCACCTTACCCCGGTGTCATAAGTAATCAATGGATCCCACCCCCTCCGTCGTCGCCTCTTAATCAAGGCGTTGCAAAAAACCAATGGGTTACACCCCCTCTGACACTTCCCCCTCATCAAGGATTTGTTCCAAACCCTAATAAAGGAGTTGTAAATAATACGCAGGATCCACCCCCTCCAACACCTCCCCTTCATTCAAGCTCTGCAAGTAATCAATGGATTCCACCCCCTCCTACACCTCCACCTTTCAACACCATGATGCAAACTTACAACAACTAGTTAATCCTATGATTTTGAGTCAACAACTGGTTAATACAATGGTCCCCAATCCTCAAAGATTCCAACAGTACCCCATGGGTAACACATATGGATATAATTTGCAACAACCTTTAGTGCGGGGCACTACGGGCATTCCAACACCCCATCAATATTATTCTTACCCGCAATCGAATAGCAAATTCCTTTCCTAGCGACATTGGACTTGAAAGACTTGTCAAGATTAATAAACGATTCCATTTGGCATGAAACACATTGGCCACCCATTCATGCCAAAGTACCTTTAGATATCTCAAAATTTTACGGGAAACCTGAGGAAGACCTGAAAAATCATGTTATGACTTTCCATCTTTGGTGTTCTTCCAACTCATCAATGGATGATTCCATACAATTAAAGATCTTCCAATGTGTTGTTCGGGATTTCTACCCTATAGTGAGGAGATGGACACTACCAACTGGGCGGGGTTGCCAGTTAAACACATTGATTATATTGCATTTGGTTACTGCAAAAGAAAGAGATCGAGATTGAGATAAATACCTCTTTTCGACGGCTGGTCTTAGCTTCCGCTTGGTCTCTCACTTGATCTCCTATTTGCTCTTCTGCTTGACGAACCTGCAATACAAAAGATACCTTCCACAATGTATCTTGACCATATAACATATGATGAAATTATAAATCAATTTAACATCAACTATAATCAAGAATTAATCCAAATAGACATAAAGTCCAATAGATATCTGATTTGGGACAGGAAGGGTGTTTCGACCTTTTTATTGTCAAAGAAACATGAAATCAGTACAATATACCTGACGTGTAGAGATGTTTCTACAACCGAATCCTAGGCTCCTGCTCTTCACTCTAACTTGGAATTTTCCTCCAGCATAACAATGCTTAAAGCCTTTCTTCTAGGTATTATGAGTGTAACCCCTCTCATGGATCCTCCTTGTCCTTGTATTTATGGGACAAGGTAGGCAGTTTAGATCGAGAGGTAGTTGGATTGGGAGGTTGGGGAAGTTGCAAAACCAACTTCAACTAATCCCAATTCGTCAAATTAATATATTTTTTTATTTCATTTTAAGATGTACGCGGGTTTCATACCACAAGAGTAGCGTACAGGAAGCAACTTTGGGGCTTTGCAACAAGCATTTACAACTTTTTTGGAGATGTACGCTGGTTGTCCTTGAGAAGAGTAGGGTATTTTCACAAGGTTTACGCTAGTCTTGTATGCATAGAGGGGTGTACATGAGGAAAAATTAGGGGAAATTGCAATCTTTGCAGGTGAGGAGTGTACTTCTGGCAGCAAGTCATCCAAGGCAATCTAGCTCTTCAATCCTTTGTGTCCTTTTGTGTGATCTACAAGGCAAGGTGATCACGGGACGGAGAAGTGTAGATTTGACCTATAACAGATGCCCCCTAATATGTGAGGTCAGAGGGAAACGATGGCCGAAATACATTATAATTCCAAGTTAGATGAGAAGCAAGAAACCACAGAACCAAGTCACAAAAAACACTGAAACAACGATCAAGGTCAACGAGCAATTACGATCTTGACATCATATAGATGTGTAACATGATCTCCAATACATAACTAGGAGATGTATATATAGAGCATGGCCACTGAAATACACGCATGGATCCATGTCAAAAGAGAGATCATATCCATAACAACAAACTGGATCTATGTATCATGAAGAGCCAAAATGAGTGAGGCTCAGTCTTGCACAGCTTGGGCGATAACATAAATATGGTGATGCTATCATAGGCCCAAGGTATTCACCCAAAACAACCCAAGGTACAAACCCTATCCATGCGAATAAATGAGTTGAAGTCGAACATGGGGGGTATCGTTTGATTACTGGTCATTGATGTATACCGTTAACAAACGCGAGGACTTCCATCGATAATGATAATGGGGTCCAAGGTACCTAGTACGATCCTAACAAGTGTGAATAAGTGGACTTGAAGTCGAACAATTGAGGAACCTGTCGAATAAGAGACATTGATGTATTCCCATTTATTCAACAATGAGGAAAACTGCCTATGATGATTGCAATACCCAAGGTACTAATTGAAACTCTAAACTTCATTCCCAGAGCATAATGAGCTGAAGTCGATGGGAAGAAGTCCACTGGAAGAGTGCATTAATGCATCCTCCATCATCCAACACGAGGAACACTCACAAGTATGAGTTGATTTGGAGTAGGACGAGTAACAGGATGAAACAAACTGACACCAGGATGGCTGACACATGAAGTCAAGGTAAACTGCAGAATGGCCGACACAGGTTGTATCCTTGAACAGTGAGCATGACACAAAGTGACTTAGGCAGTTTTCAACATGAGGGGAAAATGATATAAGTCTGCGATGTAGGAGACATAACAGACCCTCCATATGGTTGAAGAATAACCGACCGGGGGAGTAAAAACTCGGAGATCAGGTTCACCCTAAGGCCAAAAACTAAAACCCAACTGACATGAAAGACTCAAGTAGGTGTTGTGTTCAAGGACATGACTGACATAACTGCCTTTGAAACTGAAAGAGATGCGATACACCCTTCTTATCCCTTATTCTTTTTGATAAAAGAATATCGTTCTTGTTGTTTTAATGAGTCCAAGAAGAAAAGAAAACTCAATAAGTCCAACCATGTAAAAAGTTTAACGAGCCCATGGGAGGAAGACTCGGGACCTTCTTCATTGTTTATAGAGTTCGAAGAAGAGATAGAAGCATACTCTATAACACTGATCTATGGATTTTAATATAGAGCCGAGATCTGTTCTTGCTCGCTAGTGTTTTCAATTTTAAGGAGTCTGGAAAACTTAAACAATAACTCCATACACCTACTCGTGGATTTTAATATCGATCCCAAGTAGGTTAATGCTCATTGGTGTTTTCCTATTTATAGAGTCTAAAAAACTTAAACAATCCTCTATTTACCCTCTCGTGGATTTCACATCGAGCCCGAGTAGGTGAATGCTCACTTGGTGTTTTCATGTTTAGAGAGCCTGAAAACCCTAAAGAGAGGCTCCAAAAGTCGTTTTTCGTACAGTTCGTCCCCTCCCCCGAAAAAGTATAAAACAATAAGAGGAGAACTCTTCTAGCCACGTATGACTAGAGTATTCCTTTTTCGTAATTAATCCGCAAAGGTCCGAAAAAGGGTTAAACTTATACCTAAGCGGATGTCGCTTCAAATCCTTTAACGAGTTTGAAAGGACAACTATACTCGGCAATCTTGTCATTTTTAAAGAGTCAAACAAGAGCATGAAAGAACTCTATAAAGATCTTTTTCGTGAAGTTTTAACGAGCCCGAAAAAGTAAACTCGCGACCTCCTTATTGTTTTTAATGAGCTCAAAGGAGATACAAAAAAAAGCTCATAACTTCCTTACTGTTTTTAACGAGCTCGAAGTGAAGATGGAAGAAATGCTCGTAGCCTCCTTACTATTTTTAACGAGCTCGAAGTGAAGGTGAAATAAATGCTCATAGCCTCCTTACTGTTTTTAATGAGCTCGAAGTGAAGGTAGAAGAATGCTCGTAGCTTCCTTACTGTTTTTAACGAGCACGAAGTGAAGGTGGAATAAATGCTCGTAACTTCCTTCCCGTTTTTAGCGAGATCAAAGTGAAGGTGGAAGAATGCTCGTCTATGGATCAATGTCCAAATGAATGGCAGACTGCATTATAGACTCTAGGAAAACTTCATCATATGGAAGTATATCATCCCAAATAGAACGCATGTCTAAACATTCAGATGGAGTCATCACCTGGTCAATTGTCGGGACGCAGTCCCAAGAAGGTAAGCATGAATTCAGAGGCTTCTTCTCAGTAGCAATTGCACTCAAAGAACAATATGCCACAATATTTAATTGTGACATGGTAGTGCCTGCTGGCGAGGGATACACTTGGTCTATAGTTGGGTAATAAGAGGGATCAACAAATGTAAGTTGATCGATAGTGACAATGCTTTCGTTGTGACGAAAATGCATCACACGAAAGAGCGTAGACACCACAGCCTGCATAGCATATACGTAATCCCTTTAAAACCATAAAATAAACTAAGACTATTTTTCCACCCAAAGTAACAGGTACTTGAGGGAGGAATCCCAACGATTCACTAGGTATTTTATCGAAAGTCAATGGCCAATTAACAGCTGGAACAAGGTTAGGAAAAACTAAATCTCTCCAAGCATAAGGGGATAAGATACTAACAGAGGCTCCTTCATCTACAATACGTCGATGAACTACATGGTTGTCGATATCAACCTTTATCAAGGTGTAGCAGAAGGAAGGCGAGGCCCAGTTAGACTATTCCAATCAAAGGAAATGATCCCAAAGCTTGGTAGGGGTTCACTCGGAAAATATGAAGTGCCCCCCATTTTAGAAACATCTGAACTAGTAATGCAGAAGACTTCAGGGATAGGTGCATCAGTCTCTGAAGGACTGATGGGATCGGTCGAAGATTGCATCAACTTGATCACTTCACTCTCCGAAGAAAGAGTGGGGTTGACCAAAGATTGCATTGGTTCAACCACTTCATCAACCAAAGGTTGATCGGGCGGTTGGGAATCTATAGACAATTCAGGAGCATAGGATCCTTCAAACATGGACCACACTCTTCGCACCTCTAGAATAGCAAGGCACAGGTGAGTAAGGTGATCTCCATTACAAAGTTTACCAGGGAACTTTAGATTCTGTCCTATAAGCTTAGACTCCTTTACAACAACAGTATTTTCAGCATGACTAGCATTGGCTGAAAGCGTGCCCCCAGCATGACTTGCAGTGGTTGGTTGCTCAGAAGCAGAAGACCTTTGAACTACGGACCACACTCTTTGCACTTCTGGAAGTACACGGCACAAATAGGTCAGGTGGTCTCCTTCACAAAACTTACAAGGGAACTTAAGGTTATGTTTATTAGGTTTGTCAACGTTCATAGCATGACTTGCAGTGGTCGATTTAGTGTCTCCAGTATGACTCACATGAACTGGTGACTTGTCATTAATATGACCAGCAGTGATCAATGACATGTCCTCAACATGAGCAACAGTAGTTGAAGACATGCTTTTAGTATGATTTGCAGTGACTGAAAGTTTACTCCCAACATGACCTCCAGAGACTGGGTAGGTGCCCCCAGCATGACTTCCAGAGGCTGGGTAGGTGCCCCCAGCATGACTTACAGAGGCTAGGTGGCTGCCCCCAGCATGACTTTCAGAGGCTGGGTGGGTGGGTTCAGTATGATTTACGGTGACTGAGTGAGTTCTCCCAACATGACCAACAGAGGTTGGGTAGGTGCCCCCAGCATGACCTTCAGAGGCTGGGTGGCGAGGTTCAGTATGATTTCCAGTGACTGAGATTTTTCCCCCAACATGACCTCTAGAGGTTGGGTGGGTTCCCCCAGCATGACTTCCAGAGGCTGGGTGGGTGCCCCCTTGCTTTGGCATCTTCTTCCTATTCTTCCTCTGTCTATTCCTTTTAGACTGTTGGTTTCTAGTATTACTACTTTCACCACATGGGATAGAAGGAGGGGGAGAAGATGTTACTGGCGAAGCAAGCATAGGGTTCTGATGCTCTTGATGCGAAGTGCTTACTGGAGAAGCATCAGGAGCATGCAAGGCATTCGGAGTGGAAAACAACGAAACCGGTAGCCCTATAGTGAATCCCGGAAGATTCAAGGTAGCCATTAAAGGAGTACCAATGTTCCCAATGAATGGAAAAGCACAAGGAGCCCCTTCAACAAGGGTCTTGATTGGTGCTCACCGGGATGATTTCCATATTTTTTGACTCAACGAGCCAAAAATATCTAAGGCCAAAAAACAAGTGGCACAAAGAGCACACCACTAAAAAAGGTCCTAGGTAATCCAAACCAGGAAAACAGATTCCTTCCTAAGGGAAGTCTGGGATGACTAGGGCCCAAAACTACCCGGCGAAGGATGAAGAACAGTTACCCGGGGTCCACATACAGGTCCTTTGGGTGCAAGCATTTGAATCACCAAACCGCCTTCCCAAATTTCTGTAGAGGGTTTCCTCCCATGTCTGTCCTAGGTACAACAGAAATAGCCTTCCATCGTCACCTGTGTAGAGTCCTAGATGGTAAAGATACTAAGGCTACCATAAGTACGAAAATTCTTGGGGGGACAGTCGTCAGTCTAGCCGTAACGCATGGGCAAGGTAACAAAGCCCGAAATCCAAAAGGATCCCCGTACGCGAGACAATTCTGGTTTATGCTCGAAAAGAAAGTGAGGGGTTATCCTCAACAATTCTAGTCTCACATGACCTCGTGCTTAGCTCTGGTTTCAGTAGGTTTCCTAAGAGATTTTGATACAGATGGATTTACCTAAATGATATTCGTACTACGATTGTTGAGTAGTGAAGCCAATTTCGAGCAGTTTAAGGTGATTTAAGCTCGAAACTCTAGCCTAAGCTAGTTGATGTCGTGTATACCTAAAAAGAAAAATGTTTCTATTAAATTTTATTAAGTGTTCTTTTTTAAATGGTTGTTCTTTACTCAAAGGTTGTAGTGGAGTGTGTGGCGTGGTTGTGACTGAAATGAAAAGTACATAAAAGTAAACAACTTTCACTAAACTTTTTCATTCATTGTTTTCCAAAACTAAGGATAAGCAAACCTAAAACAAAATCTCTTTTTATTTTCTTTTAATATTTCGAAGCAAACTATGATACTTCAAAACAATGCTAGACCTTACTACTAAGCTACTTAAAACAATTTTTTGCTTTTTCTGATAAATATAAAAGAAAGAGAACTTTGTACAAAAGCAAGCAAGATCTAAATATAAAGCGTGTGTAAGACAAACATAAAAATGGCTCAAAGCAAACAAATCAAGAGACTCGATGAAGACTTGACTTACCAAGTTTTTGCAAAAGAAAAACTCGAGGCTTGGAAACGAAGTGAAAAGAAACAGGGAAAAGAGACACTTGTGATGGAAAGGCATACCTAAACAGGTTGGTCCTAAGTATCAAAACCCTAAGAAAAACACTAAGCCAAGCAAAAAGTAAGCAAGCGAACCAAGAATGACTTTAACAACACACGGACTCAACAGAAAGACAACTAAGAGGCTTCAACTTGCTTGAACTGAACTGATAAGACAATCAGCAAGCATCTAAACCAAGCAACCTTTCGAAAGAAACCCTAAGGACTTAATCTTGACAGTCAAACCCTAATAGGAAGGATGAGACAAAGAGAAAGCATGCTATACGTTGCAACAGACAA
The DNA here is from genome assembly GCA_027924585.1 of Larix kaempferi. NCBI lineage: Eukaryota > Viridiplantae > Streptophyta > Pinopsida > Pinales > Pinaceae > Larix > Larix kaempferi. The sequence continues at coordinate 22,543,047 of BSBM01000338.1, forward strand.
CAAACATTCAAAATGCAAGTCTGTATGACTGCAACAATAACTAGGGTGAAGGTATGCAGCTATGTCAGAAAGAGAATAGTGCACAAACTTCAAAAAGGGCTAGTAAGCGGTAAAGACACTCAATCAAAGACTCAAGCAAGCAAAAACAAGCTAAAAGAGATTGGAGAGGCCAACAAGACTCAACATAGACATAGGAGGTCTCAGGGGTCAATGCAGACAGCAAAGCAATAGGCTGGAACAAAAACCAAAGCTTGGAAATCAAACCCTAACAGCAAACTAAACTCTACATGGAAATACCCTATTGTGTAGTGTAGCCACCAACATACACCAGGAGAGGTACGCTACTGTGCAGTGCAAGGAGGGGTGTTTGTCAGGTAAAAAATGTTGTTGTAAGTAGGGAGGACCAGCGTACATGCCTCAACAAGGTACAAATAGGCTTTGCAAACAGTCAACTGAAATGAATCAAGCACAAAGGATAGGTAACACAGACCTACAAGGCCTCTTAAACAATCAAAAAGACTGAAAAATGGGCTGGAAGGAAAACAAAACTAAGTCTCCTAGAGCAGTGAAACACACGGTTACTCCCCAGCGGAGTCGCCAGTCTGTTGTTTTGGATTTCTACCCTATAGTGAGGAGATGGACACTACCAACTGGGCGGGGTTGACAGGTAAACACATTGATTATATTGCATTTGGTTAGTGCAACAGAAAGAGATCGAGATTGAGAGAAATACCTCTTTTCGACAGTTGGTCCTAGCTTTCGCTTGGTCTCTCACTTGATCTCTTATTTTCTCTTTTGCTTGACGAACCTACAATACAAAATATACCTTCCTCAGTGTATCTTAAAAAATATAACATATGATGAAATTATAAAGCAATTTAACATCAACTATAATCAAGAATTAAGCCAAATAGACATACAATCCAATAGATACCTGATTTGGGACAGGAAGGGTGTTTCGACCTTTTTATTGTCAAAGAAACATGAAATCAGTACAATATACCTGACATGTAGAGATGTTTCTGCAACCGGATCCTGGGCTCCTGCTCTTCACTCTAACTTGGAATTTTCCTCCAGCGTAACAATGCTTAAAGCCTTTCTTCTAGGTATTATGAGTCTAACCCCTCTCATGGATCCTCCCTTTATTTATGGGACAAGGTAGGCAGTTTAGATCGAGAGGTAGTTGGATTGGGAGGTTGGGGAAGTTGCAGAACCAACTTCAACTAATCCCAATTCATCAAATTAATATATTTTTTTATTTCATTTTAAGATGTACGCTGGTTTCATACCACAAGAATAGCGTACATGAAGCAACTTTTGGGCTTTACAACAAGCGTTTACAACTTTTTGGGAGATGTATGTTGGTTGTCCTTAAGAAGAGTAGGGTATTTTCTCAAGGTGTACACTGGTCTTGTATGCAAAGAGGGGTGTACATGTGGAAAAATCAGGGGAAATTGCAATATTTGTAGGTGAGGAGTGTACTTCTAGCAGCAAGTCATCCAAGGGAATCTAGCTCTTCAATCCTTTGTGTCCTTTTGTGTGATCTACAAGGAAAGGTGATCACGGGACGAAGAAGTGCATATTTGACCTATAACACAATGGACCCTTACTAAGACAACAACTAAATGGTATATTGAGCTTCCATGACACTCTTTCCAAGATTTCAACTCCCTCACAATTCAATTTCTGACACATTTTCAGTTACCAATTAGGTATGAAACTGACACGGACCTATTAAATTTTTTTCAACAATCCACTTCCACTCACATATCCGATCACATACATGAGTGGAGGAGGCGTCGAATATTGATAAAGGCCCCGATTCCCGATTAGTTTCTAGCCGAGTGGTTTACCAAATCACTACTGACACCTTTTGCTAGGGATGTTTCCATGGGAGGGGATGCTACTGAAGAACAAGCCATCAATCATGCACAATATCTAGACTTAGTTTATTCTCAGTACAAAAATTTATACGACTTCATCCCCAACAATCCTCTCCCTACAAACAATCCTTCCAGGACCACCATTGAAACCCATTCCAATGGTATAGTTGGTTCTATAAACTCCTTGCTCACCTAAAAATGAGTGGACAATTGAGTCAGTCTACATCCACCCCATCACAGACTCGAGCTGCTTCCAACACGAAAAACAATGCTTCTCCTTCTCAAGCCTCTGAGGTGAACTCGGTTCAATCCTCATCACAACAATGCAGAGGGAAGAAGAAGAAGAAGAATCGAGGAAAATCCAATAAATATTCTAACCAGCAGGAAAATCCAAAACCCCAAGAAACCAACGTTGAAAACAAACCCAAGAGGAAAGCTAAGTTCCCTTGTTTTATTTGTTAGGAAGACCACTATACAAAAGAATGTCCTTACCATGAGGAATTCAATAAATTCGTAAAAGGTTATTCCCGTCCAACAGTGTTAACTGACCCTTTCTGGCTTAACAACAATAGATGGTCATGCACACTCCTCCACAAGGGGGCAATACAAATGTTTCCAATCAAGCTAAGACATCCTCATCTGCACAAGTCTTCATGTGCAATGAGACTGTCAATATTTCGACTAGGTCAAAGACATATGACCCAATTCCAAATTCAAACCAAAATGGAAGTTCTAAGGGAAAATAAACCATTTATGATCCTTCCACCACCCCTCCTCCTTCTGACTCTCTTCATATTGAGAGACTCATGTATGACATAATGTTGTTCCCGCCAAAGGACACTATTCACAAAGAAATGTCCAATCCAAGTGACGAGCTACCCAAATTTATAACATCGTCAAGGACTTAGCCCAAGCCCCCTACTCTATGTCGACTTTCAAGGTTCTACAACATTGTCACAATCAGCGTAAAAACATTTTGTCAGACTTAGAAGTTGTAGACCCTAAAACTTCCAAAACAATTATGTTTAATTTGAAATATTTTAAATTGGGGATTTCCCACCAACTCACTTTCCAGATCCACACAAAGATTTATGGAAAAAATATCCATCATACCGTTTTGGACGAAGGATCCTGCACTTCTATTATGTATTTGTCCTGTTGGAGGTCTATTGGCTCTCCCGAAGTAACGTAGTCTCCTACAAATTTAAAGGCCTTCGACAGTCATGGTTTTCAACCTCATGGACTCATTCCATCATTAGTCGTCGAACTGGGGGGAAAAACCGTTTCCATCCACGTGGAAATAGTTAATGCTCCGTTGGATTACAATATACTACTTGGTCGAAATTGCTTTTATGCCATGATTGCAGTAGCATCTTCAGTCTTTTTCTTGGTGCAGTTTCCTCATCAAGGAAAGATCGTCACCATGGACCAACTTGATTTTTGAACCCTAGATATTCATTCCAACAACATCCCATTGTTGGCCCAATCCCAACATCACTATGAAGACGTTGGGGTTGGAATTTTGAAAGACTCTTCCATCATTGGAGTCTTCCCAGATCTTACTCCCCCAATTTCCATAATCAATATGATTTCTTCTACTGTACAACAATCCCATGAAACACATGATTCTTGGGTAGTACTCATTCCATGTGAATGTGAAATCATTGGAAACCATATGCCTTTAAATTTGAATGAGGAAACTTATGATGCGATTATGTCTACTTCAAAATGTACTGACCCCGATGACCACCATCTTGTGGCATCAAATTTAAACCCTCCGCCGTCTTGGATAGATTCATCCTTTCCTTCGAATGACTGTTTCCTACAGAATTTTCCTTCCGACGAATCTATAATGGAATTAATGAGCATCGATGGGAATATCACCATCATAGGTCCTCTTTCCTACTTGATCTACAAACAATGGAAAATGATATCAAATCCATCGTTTCATATGATATCATCCCAAATCCTCAATCTCCCATCCTTACTCGCAACATCCTATGAGAGGGAAATTTAGGAAACATTACAGAAAAATTTCCTATCGACATATCAGTGAAACCTAGTGTCGTGGAACACATCCAGTTAGGCATAACTTGTACACCACCAGAAGTCTAATTTTATACAACCTTGTTTAGGTATTTTTGTGATGTATTCTCTTTGAGTTATGAAGAAATTCTGGGAATTTACCCTTCTATAGTGGTCCATGAAATCAAAACTTATCCCGACACATGACCTGTCTGGCAGAAACTATGACCCGTTCACCCCAGAAAAACTACGACTATAAAGGCAGAAATTGAAAATCTTCTTCGAGCTAGATTTATTTATCTTGTCCCATTGACAGAATGGGTGTCTAATATTATCCATGTAGCTAAGAAACATGACACTATAATCATGTGTGTTTATTATAGGGATTTAAATAAGGCTTGTCCTAAGGACAACTACCCTACCCATTTCATCGACCAAATCATCAATAACTATGGCAGTAGTGTCATCTTTTCTTTTATGGATGGCTTCTCTGGCTATAATCAGATAGAGATACTCCCATCCGCTCAGCATAAAACAACTTTCATCTGCCTGAGGGTAACTTTTGCATATCATAGGTTTCCTTTTGGCATTAAAAATGTTGGGGCTACGTTTCACCGAGCCATGTCTTACACATTTCACAATATCAAGCATATTGTGGATCCTTATTTGGATGACTTACCCGCGCATTCTACTAAGCGAGAAGCTCATCCCGAACACCTCAAAGCCATCTTTCTACGATGTCGCCATTACAAGATCCGCTTGAATCTTCACAAATGTGTGTTATGTGTTGAAGCCAACAAAATATTAGGATTCATAGTCTCCAAGGATGGTATCGGAATCCATCTATTGAATTTTGAGACCATTTTAGCCTTACCTTCCCCCATTAATATCCAAGAAATCCAAATTTTGCAAGGGAAGGCAAACATATTACACCTCTTCATTTGCAATTTTGCTGAAATTACTCAGGGCTACATGAGAATGCTCAAGAAGAATGTACCATTTGTTTGGGATGATGAATCTCAATAGTATTTTGATAGTCTCAAAAAGGCCTTGACAAATGCTCCCGTGCTACAACCCCCCAAATACACACTAGATTATATATTATATCTCGCGGCCTCCACTCCCACCATCAGAATGGTGTTAGTACAGGAAGACGATAGTGGCCAAGACCATGTGATATATTATTTAAGTAAGATTCTTGTTGATTCTAAAATTATTATTTAAGTAAGATTCTTGTTGATTCTAAAATTCGATATTCACATGTGGAGAAATTGGCTCTGGCATTCATTTTCATTGTCCAAAGATTTTGTCATTACATATTTATCCGCAAGACAACCGTCATTTCCAACTTCAATCCCATGTATTATATCCTAACATGCCAAGTGCTAGGGGAAAACACTCTTGTTGTATTGTTGTCCTCAAAGAATTTGACTTGGAGTTTGCAAAGTCTAAATCCAAAAAATATTTGGTCTTTGCCGATCTGATATGTACTCTTCCCCATGTCAATGAATATTTTGGTCCCATTGAATCTCTTCCTGATGAGACATTGTTCCTCATTGTCACACTTTATCCCTGGTACGAAGATATCGTTTTATATCTCTAAACCCAACGCTTCCGGTCTGATCTCATCCGTGATGAGCAACGTCGCATCCGACAACATGCCAAATATGACCTTGTCATTGGTGATATTTTGTATCATCGTGGTATCAATTCTATTTTGCATCGATGCTTGACTCTAGAAGAAGCCGAACGTGTACTTAATGACTGTCACTCTAGAGCTTGTGGTGGTCACCTCACTGGGACGGCTACATCCTAGAATATTTTGCGCACTGAATACTTCTAGCCATATATCTTAAAATATTGCATAGTAGCGATCGAGAAGTGTCCTCCATGCAATTTTTTTCGTTCAAAAAAATGCTCTCATCAAGCTCCACTACACCCTTTGATTGTTGTATGCCCTTTCGCGAAATGGGGAATTGATTTCATGCATTGTAAGCCTACCTCAGCTAGGGGGAATAGTTATAATCCATGTGGTATGGTCCCTACATCGTAAAAAAAAATTTAGAGAAAGGGGCTTACGAGCTAGTTGACTATGATAGCTCACATTTGGGAGAGCCCCGCAATAGGATCTACCTTAAGAGATTATGTGCGTACGGACATCCTATGCATAAATTTTGTATATAGTGTATTTATGGTGATTTTGATTTATTTTTGCATGTTAGGATCTTATCTCACCCGTGACTATTTAGCCTGATTTGTGCTTTGATGCGCATATGTCGGTGTATTCCAGATTCGTGTACGGTTCTAGTTGACATACCTAGAATATTGCTTCTACAGCGTGGGTTCTTTATTCCCCTACTGACGATCTGATCTCCTTAGGTGGAATCTGCTTAGGTTCAGCAACAAATAATATTGCAAAATAACGTGCAATAATTGGGCTTCTTACCGAGGCATCCTCCCTTGGTATTGACCATCGTATAGTCTACCTTGATTCCCAACTCATGGTGTCTCAACCAAATTTCATTTACACCATTCATAATCCCATATTGATTCATTTATATTGAAGGATACACCTCCTTGAAAGATCATTTGATTACATTTTATATCAACACATACCAAGGAAATTAAACAAAGTGAATGACTCATTAGCTAATTACATGTTAAATTGGAATCTATCTCATACATAAACGACTACCATCATCATTTAAAACATGTAAATGATGCAAAGTACAAATCATCATAGATAAATAGATAAGATAGGTCCATCTATATATCATGTAAAAGGTTTAATCACGTCACACAAATATGAAAATGTGCCAAAGGAAAAAATTGGGACTACTTCCCGTACATCATGTCAATGTTGCTAACACTAGAAAAACTACTGTCTAAATCTAATCACGAGGGTCACAGTGCTTTTGATAGCACACCACCGTCCTAGGAACACGGCGTAGTAGTCAGACTATATGCTCTGACACACCCACGGTATGCCTTTGAAGATGGTATGGGATATCAGGCAGCCTCATAGGAGGGACTGCCATGGTCAATCCCTCAATATTTCTCTCTACATTGTGGATTTCCCCTACCTCAAGCTCCTCCGCACGATACTCCTCTCCTCGTCTCCGCAGTGGTGAAGATCTTGTTGGCCTCCCTAGTCCCCGATCTATGGCATTACACATGCACATATTAGTTCTTTTTCACAACAAAAAAATGGAATATTTTAAAATCCAAAAAACACATTTAATTAAAGGTCACATACCTAAATCATCCCAGTCCTCGTCCTCCAGTAAATACAAGTCAATGTCATTTTGGAATTCTACCCTGACATAAGGGTAATCCTCAATCATCACGATCTACTCCTCCAACCATGAAAATGAGTTGGCACTGCATGATAAAAGTTGTGGCCCACCTAGTTGACCCGCATAACCACTCCACCTCGCCATCTGTGGCTCAGATTTAGGGAGAGTAGGTCTATCTATCTATGGGTGTAGTACTGGCACCCTCTCTAGAAAGAAGGAAACTAGGATGATGTCATACCTGAACTGCTTGATCTTCCCAATGTGACACTTGGTAACTTGGTCCTTTATGTTCACTAGGACCCCCTCATACCAATTGAACAACTTTTGTTCAAGACATTCCAAGGCATAAGCCATTTGAGACTTGGTAGCATGATGAGTACCCATGGTTCTAGATACCCAAGCAATAGTGAATAAGATCGTCTTTAAAGGAAGGTATCTCACATCAGTTATGGGTACCTTCCCACTCTTCTTCTGGGATCCCTTCCTACAAAACCAAGCTATTTAGTCATCTGTGTTCTCCTTAGTACTGTGGTGCCCGACCAAATTGACCCGCGCCCCTGCTTTGGAGAGATTGGTCAAGAAGTATATGTCATCTAGCTAGATTTCATGGATATGCTCCCCTACCCAGAAATCTTGTATATCAGGATCCCACATCTCTATCAAGTGGTTTAGAAGCGTGCCTTGCTTCCTCATACCTTGTGTCTTGAATTTTTTTTAGCAATCCACACTCCCAAAGTATGGAAAAAGTTGCATCATCACTGAGGGAATCCATATCATCACCCTCATGGTATATCTCTTTCCACTCGATCATGGTTTCTCTTGGCACTTGAAAACTCTTGAAAATCATCAAAGGAAGTCATCATTAGAACCTTGAAGTAATTTCTTCCTTGATGGGTGAGAGGCAAGCTTTTGAAATCTCGCTCCTGCATATTTCCGCGCCCTTCTAACAAGTTGAAACATGGAATTTATCAATTTTCTGGCCCCTCCCATTGCAAGAGCGCGAAAATATTGGAATTTTTGTGCTTCATGATACATGGAGGCCGCAAAAATTCCTGGGAGTGCAAAAAGAGCCCTAGATGGGATTTCCACTCACCCAAACCAACATGAAAACCAAAAAATTATCTATGAAATGAAAGAGCAGGGAAAGAGGACTAAACTAGTTCAAACGACGACTCGAATGGTGTCCTAGATCTCCCAAAATCGTCAGTTGAAAATTGGTCTCCAACAAGGGTAAAAATCCTCTTAAGGTAAAAATAACAAGGTGAAAATGACTTGTTTTACATTTCACTACCTTTTTATACTCATGGAACTAGTTTTTTTTGTTTTTGTTGCTATGTTCACATTTATAACCTTTGTTTAAGACATTTTTCCACTTACTCTTTATTTTCTAACACTATTTTCTAGAACTTGACCATGTTTGAACAGGATCATCAATGATGTTCATACTGAAGGAACCGCTTAGTGATCTTTTAAGCTTAATTTTTATTTTTCGTGCTCTGGATCCAAAACATGAAAAATATTCCAAGTGCTTTTCACACTTTAAGTCCTACTTGTTAAAATTAAGTAAAAAAGTGTCAAGTATAGTCTACTTTACTCGTGCTTGTAAAATGACGAGGAAGTTGTTGGTTGTGGAGCCAGATCTTCTAGTCTCATAGATGATATTGTATCAGTTGTGTTTGTACCCCAGTTTTATATGATATGTAGGTGGACTGTACACTCACCCCAGCAGGGGGGTGTGGGGGGGCATCGCCCCCCCACGGGGTTCCAGGGGGGACCATCCCCCCTGGCTGGGGGGTCCGGGGGCCAGCGGTCCCCCGGCGGGGGTTCGGGGGCAACGCCCCGAAGAAAATTTTTTGGGGTTGTTTTCGCCAGCTGTTTTGCAGGCCCATGGTTTTGGGTATCCCGTGGTATTTTCCCATTGTATTTCCTTTATAAATAAAGACATTGTAATACTGCTAGGGTTGATGTATTAGGTTTTATGCATTGTAAAGATCTTTGAGATCAGGAGAGAGACTGTGAAACAAAGAAGAGGAAGTGCAGCTGTTGTGCTGCAGGTTGTATCCCTTCACCTTGCTGGACGGTAATAATAATAAGGACTGGCAAATTCAGTGTGGACGTAGCCCAAGTTGGGTGAACCACGATATATCTGTGTCTCTCTTGTAATGTGTATGTGTGATTATATTTGCATTTCTGTTTATTTTTATTGCTCTGCGATCCTGTTTTTCTAACAAATGGTATCAGAGCCAAAGGTCTATTTGGCAGTTAAACCCGCAGGAAGCTAGGGTTTCTGGTTCGAGTGGGAGCAATGGCAGAAGAAGGAAAGTTTAAGGTCGAGAAGTTTAACGGCCAAAACTTCGGGTTATGGAAGATGAAAATGGAGGACTATCTGTACTAGAAGGATCTATTCCTACCATTGGGAGGAAAAGCAAAGCAGCCGATGGCTATGAAGGACGAAGAATGGGAGGTTCTTGACAGAAAGGCTATGGGAACAATACGGTTGAGCCTGGCTTCGTCGGTGGCTTTCAATATCTCAAAAGAAACGACAACACAGGGTTTGATGAAAGCATTGGGTAAGCTGTATGAAAAACCCTCGGCCTCCAACAAGGTATTTCTAATGAAGCGTTTATTTAATATGAAGATGTCTGAAGGTGGATCTGTTACTGATCATTTAAATGAGTTTAATACGGTTACAAATCAGCTAAGTTCTGTAAGTGTGAACTTTGATGATGAGGTTAGGGTTCTTCTAATCTTGTGTTCATTGCCAGAAAGCTGGAATAGCTTGGTCATGACTGTAAGTAACTCTGTCTCTGGTTCAAACACCTTGAAGCTTGATGATGTTATTGGTGTTATTCTTAGCGAGGAAATGCGAAGAAAAAGCACAGGTGAGACATCAGGTAATGCGTTGACCATGGAGAGCAGGGGAAGACAAAAGGAGAGAGGAAAGAGCCAAGGTAATCGTGGAAAGTCTAAAATGGGCAGATCCAAGTCCAGACTGGGAAAGATAGAGTGCTAGAACTGTGGAAAGAAAGGACATATGAAGAAAGACTGCAAATCTCTAAAGAAGAAAGGAGATGCACAGAAGGAAACTACCCAGGAAGCAAATGTAGCAGGTGATGTGTTACAAGATGCTTTGATTCTTGCATTACATAATACTAGTGATTATTGGGTAGTAGATTCAGGAGCTTCATGTCATGCTACACCCCATAGGAAATACTTTCATGAGTATGTTCCTGGCGACTTTGGACATGTTTTATTGGGTGATTATGAGCCATGTAAAACTGTTGGAATGGGTAAGGTATGGATAAAAGTTAAGAATGGAACTGATTGGTTGTTGAAAGAAGTTAGGCATATTCCTGCTATGAAAAGAAATCTGATCTCAACAAGGCAGTTGGGAGATGGCGGCTGTCTATCTACGTTCGGAGAAAAGTGGTGGAAGATCACTAAAGGATCAATGGTGATAGAAAAAGGAGACAGAGTAGGTACATTGTATTTATGTCCTCATAATACTGACCATTCTATCTCTTTAGCTTCCACAGGAACAGATACAGCATTGTGGCATCATAGGCTTGGCCACATGAGTGAGAAGGGGATGCAGATTCTCCACTCAAGGAAGTTACTGCCGGATTTGAAGTAGGTAAGTTTGGAATTCTGTGAAAACTGTGTTTATGGAAAACAGAAGAGTCAGATTTCTCAGGGTTGGGAAACAGAAGAAGAAATATATATGCAGCAGCCACAAGGGTATGAGGTCAAAGGTAAGGAGGATCTGGTATGCAGGTTGAAAAAGAGCTTGTATGGATTGAAGCAAGCTCCAAGGCAGTGGTATCTAAAGTTTGACAGGTTTATGACAGAACAAGGTTATAGTAGATGTCATTCTGACCACTGTGTTTATTTCAAGAAGCTAGACAATGGAAGATATATTATCTTGTTATTGTATGTGGATGACATGCTTGTTGCAGGGTCTGACATGCAGGATATAAATGTACTCAAAAGGAAGCTAGCTAATTCATTTGCGATGAAGGATTTGGGTGCTGCAAAGCAAATCCTTGGCATGAGAATAATGAGAGATAGGAAAAATCGCAAATTGACATTGTCTCAAAGTAAGTACATACAAAAGGTGTTGGAGAGGTTCAGAATGCAGAATGCAAAACCTGTAAGTACACCTTTGGCTAGCCATTTCAGTCTAAGTAAGGAAATGTGTCCCAAGACACAAGAAGAGACAGATTACATGTCCAACATTCCCTATCAATCAACAGTTGGCAGCTTGATGTATTCCATGGTGTGCACAAGACCAGATATTGCACATGCAGTGGGAGTTGTGAGCAGATATATGAACAATCCAGGTAAAGAACATTGGAAGGCAGTACAGTGGATTCTCATGTATTTGAGAGGTACTACCACTGAGGCATTATGTTTTGGAGGTTTAGACACTGTTCTACAGGGATATGTTGATGCAGATATGGCAGGTGACAAGGATAGCAACAGGAGCACCTCAGGGTATGTGTTTACTGTAGGTGGAACAGCAGTAAGCTGGATTTCGAAACTACAGAAGGTTGTTGCACTTTCAACAACAGAAGCAGAGTATGTTGCCATTACAGAGGCTAGTAAAGAGATGATTTGGTTGCAGAGGTTTATGGAGGAAGTGGGTAAGAAGCAGAAGGATAGCAGATTGTATAGTGATAGCCAGAGTGCCATTCACCTTGCAAAGAACTCAGCATTCCATTCCAGGACTAAACATATACAGCTCAAGTACCATTTCATACGCTCTGTTATGGAAGATGAATTGTTAAAGCTGGAAAAGATACATACGAGCCAGAATCCTGCAGACATGTTCACAAAGGTAGTGACCAGAGAGAAACTGAGTTCGTGATCGGTTTCAGTTGGCCTTCTAGCATGAAGGTGAAGAGGATAAATTTGCCAAGTCCAAGTCCAGCAAGTGCAGCAGCGGTGGAGTTGTTGTGATCAGTCTCCAAGTGGGAGATTGTTGGTTGTGGAGCCAGATCTTCTAGTCTCATAGATGATATTGTATCAGCCGTGTTTGTACCCCAGTTTTATATGATATGTAGGTGGACTGTACACTCAACCCAGCGGGGGGGGTGTGGGGGGGCATCGCCCCCCCACGAGGTTCCAGGGGGGACCATCCCCCCTGGATGGGGGGTCCGGGGGCTAGCGGTCCCCCAGCGGGGGTTCGGGGGCAGCGCCTCCGAGAAATGGGGGTTCGGGGCCAACGCCCCGAAGAAAATTTTTTGGGGCTGTTTTCGCCAGCTGTTTTGCGGGCCCATGGTTTTGGGTATCCCGTGGTATTTTTCCATTGTATTTCCTTTATAAATAAGGACATTGTAATATGGCTAGGGTTGATGTATTAGGTTTTATGCATTGTAAAGATCTTTGAGATCAGGAGAGAGACTGTGAAACAGATAAGAGGAAGTGCAGCGGTTGTGCTGCAGGTTGTATCCCTTCACCTTGCTGGACGGTAATAATAATAAGGACTGGCAAATTCAGTGTGGACGTAGCCCAAGTTGGGTGAACCACGATATATCTGTGTCTCTCTTGTAATGTGTATGTGTGATTATATTTGCATTTCTGTTTATTGTTATTGCTCTGCGATCCTGTTTTTCTAACAGAAGTATCCACCTCGTATTACTTTATCTCTTTTTCGGGCTAGGTAGATTAATTTACAAAAAAGGAACCCCATGGAGTTTCCTTTAATCTCTTTTAAGACTCTTGAAATAAGAAAATATCACCAAGATAAATTGTCTCTTTCACGCTTGTAAAAGTAACTGAAAGGTCATCTATCTGGTGATAGTTTACCCATTTTCAGACTGTTTAGACTATTTACAAAAGATGAATACCCTACTCAACCATTGAATAAGAGAGTTTCTCTATGAATTATTTTAGACTTTTTCGGGCATGGGAACTAACTTCTATGAAAAATTCTATCTCGGAGTCTTGTTTAGATTATGTCAAACTCTCTAAACATGAAAAATCAATGAGTTTACCTTCTTTGGACTCGTAAAATTAAACATTGAAGGATGCTTATGGGATCGAACCTCTCCTTCCTTAGGTTCGTAAAACATGTAAGTTTGGACTCATTCGTAAGATGAGTTATATAGAGCATCTGTTATCCTCCTCAAGCTCATTAAAAAACAAAGAGTTACTCGTCAAACATGATGGGGGAAAATGGGGGAATGGACCAAGTTTGACTTTATGGAATCCATTGAGTCGTCACCTTTGAACATGGAATTTGTTTGCGTCTTGTCTTACAATTGGGTATTTAGTTTTTATTTGAGTCATAACCAAAACCATGATTCTTTCTTATCCTTTGGGTCATTCAAAGAACACCACGGTATTCATCGTGTTACATTTTGGTTCTTGCCTCTTTAATTCAATACTTCCAAGTCATATGTCATGTCATTATGTGTTCAAAGGAAAGTGCTCTCCTAAGTCAACCTTCAAAAATATCATTAACTTTTCATCCTTGTGTCAGTACTCACTCATATCTTTACTCATCATAAATACCTTGTGTCGGTTTCGTGTTGATGACGTGGGAATCATTATGGCCCTCCTTCGACGAGTCTATTCTTGTTGACGTCAGTTCATCATTTGGGAATTGGACTTAGAGACCAATCTAGTACCTTGTAACCTATATACCTGAATGGGAACACAGATCCAATCTTGTATTGGTCATGGCTATGTCATTATTTCATCATGGATCTATGCTTGTATCCTAGTAGGCATGAAAGTTTGTTCAACCAATATCATCATGGATCTACAATGTATTGGTTGGCAGCCATGTTTTGAGTTATTTTTTTCCAATCATGGGTATGCCCCCCTCAGGGATGATCTGGGTATGTTGGTTCTTCGCAACTCTCCTTCGACCTTTCTTTTGGTTACCTTTTGAGAATCTGCAGTTTGGTAAAGTGATTCATCCATCAGATGTTTCTGACCTCACACTTTAGGGGGGACCTGTTATACCTCATTTTGTCATCCTTCGACTATACATGCCTTACCACCATGGAAACATGAATTCCCTAGTCTCATAGGTGTGTTGGGCCTATTATTGTATGGTGAACCCATTCCCCATCAAAGTTGAAAAATTTACCTAAGCTAATGAGGTCAAATTACACTTCATCATACCAACTTAAGCCATCAAAAGGAGGATTTTTCCGCTCTGCTCTATTTCATGGGCACCAAAATTACAACTATTTTGCACTTTGCTCAGTCCAAAAAGTGCGAAAATGACAGCATTTTCGTGTGTTTCTTGGTGTTCGGGTTGTGAAAATATTGTTGAGGGATATTTTCCTTGGATCTGGGGATCCCTTATCTAGAGGATTTCATCATGTCTTCAAATATCATTCTGGTTTTCCTTGTAAAATAAATTGGGTATCATGTGATCCATGTTATTCTACCAAGATCCACATCCTCCTCTCATGATCCATATTCTTCTCCATGATGGTTGAGATCTCTCTCACTATATCAAGACCATTGCTCTTTGTTTTTTGGGATTAGACACATAGAGACTAATTTTGAACTATAGTTGCAGAGTTATTTGTGAAGGGGTCCTTATGTTCTCAAGGTTCTCAAAGGTGTCTTGTTGGAAGGAATAGGAGGAGATGTTTCCAGAATGAACTCAAGTATAATGACACATTGTATTATTTCCTCTTTGGTTTTCTAATAGATAACTTGACCTATTCTCCCAAATTGCATGTTTCACACTGAAATATTCCAATTTGTACTTGTTTAAATAGAGGGATTTATCCTAACATGTTGATGTAGGAAAGAATATTATCTTCTCTCTTTTGTCTACAGGTTATCCTACTTTGATTATCAAGCAAGGGGATGGATCAACAAGGAGAAGTGAATATTATCATCTTGGTTAAGGTAAGATACCTACCTTCATCCTCTTTCCTGTCTTGAATGCTTGCACAAGTGTGCTAAATCTAGGAGAGTAGATTACCACTTGTTTTATTTCTGTCTTGGATTTGGTTTAAGTGGGGCATCTTATTATCCAATAAATTTTCGTCTTATTTGTAGGAAGAAAATATTATCACATTCATTGTTGTATTATTGATGAAGGCGCATCCCCTTACGTTATGTCTGCCAAAGTATGGAAACGATTAAGGTCTCCTGATTTGGTCCCCTCATCTATTTCTCTTCATGCATATGATGGGAGGCCATCCCAACTAAGTGGATTGTACCAAAATTTCCTCATAGAGCTAGGGGGAAAGATGGTTATGATCGATATCAAAGTAGTCGATGCTGAACTCGACTACAACATCCTCTTGGGGCATAGTTACATGTATGCCATGAAGGAAGTATCCTCCTTGGTCTTTTGTATCATGATGTTTACCTTAAATGGGAAGGTAGTTACTCTCGACCAACTTAACTGCTATGACCCTAATACTACAAGCAACCTCGACAATGTCCTACCGACTGTATTGTGCGATGATCAACCGTACGTTGAAATTTCCCCCGATATGTACAAGGACTCCAATTTGTTAGGCGTATATTTGGGACCACCACCAAATATTCCTAGATCTATCGATGGCCTAATGTGCAAAATTTTCATCTCTAAAAATGGATCCTCCTACACCCCAACACCATCATCAGCACCACCGCTAAGCCATGGCATTGAACAAACGTTGAGTCCATCAGTACCACCAATTTTTCAAATCTCATTCTTATATCCTCCCACAGGTGTACAAGGGACACCAATTATGGCTCAGCTAACTCTACCTAGGATAACTTTGGGAATCCTAGTTTGGTGCCTTACACCACCCTTCCCATAGATGGCTTCTAAACCAGTCGCCCATTATGAGTTTACCCATGTTTTGGCTAGTACGGCTGCAAGGCCCGTAATACACTTAGTTACAAAAACCCAACCTATGACATATGCAACTACACCACAATCGGTCATCGCCAAGATCGCCAATGGGGGCACCAAACAACCAAAGTTGAAAGTTCCCCTATTACCCAACCCAATGGAAACTGCTAATCCTAAATCAGGGGGCATAAACCAACATGTTTTACAAGCCCCGGTTATGATCAATACTCCCAACCAAAGCGTCACACCACTGTGTTATCTTTGTGGGTTACAAGGCCGCACAACAAACTTATGTCCTACTATACTAGAGCTAAGGAATTTTCTCAACACTCTCGTCATCATCACCCACGCTCCATCGACAGTAAAAGGGGTCACCTCACCCTCTTCAACATCTAAGTCCAGAACACTGCGCACAAACCACGCATGTTCCATATGTTCTTAGTATGGGCAGTATACACATCACTGCCCTGACCTCCCTTGCTATTTGGAGGCTCTGGAAACCATTCACCTCACCGCACCCTTGGAAGATACCTCACCTCCCTTATCACCAGACACGAACCCTATCCCCACGATTACCAAATTGACCCCGACTAGTCCCTCCCCACGGTGGGATGACTACATACTCGATCAACAGTCACCGCAGTGTCCACAATGTTCGTCCACTATCCTAAATCATACTAACACCGCGAGACCGTGTCACTCATGCAACCTAATGTCTCACCATTCATTCTAATGTCCTCTCGTCACCGTATTTCACACTCTACATGAAACCCAAATTCAATTGGATGATAACCTCATCCCTTGTGGGACCACACGTCCTATAGTAATTGAGGAGGATGATGAACCAATAGAGTCCAACATTGAAAACAACATGTCACATCTGTTATATACCTTGAGAGATCTTGAGCCCCTATCACCAATTTCTCGTGAAGCACTAGATCCCTTAATATTCACTCAAGACGATATTCTATCACCCACCCCAACTGTCTCCGAGTACCTTGACATCCTGCATATCGATTCAATTCTTCTGTAATATCCCCAATTTGGAATTTTAGTCAATTTGGCCAATTTTCAAACCTTGGACTAGTGAAAATCCAAATTGTTCCAAATGATCCCAAGCGGTTTCGAATTATTTCTATAGTGGATTGAGGTGTATTAGGACACAATAATGCATCTATTATATTATTTGACACTTTCTAAATACTTTAGCAACTTGCATGTACAATTAGGGAATGACATGAAAAATTACTAGGAAAATCGATGTTGAAATCCCCAAAGGTAAATGGCTCCAAAAAACTCCTAAGGATTTCGAATTGGGTTTGAGAGTGTTTGAAGGGTATTAGGACATAAAAATGAACCTAATGGTTTCTTAGACACTATCAAGAGACTTCTGCAACATTCATTTAAGTTCAAGAGAAAATGGGGAAATTTGCTAGTAAATTCGAGGTTCAAATCCCAAAGGGTAGAGGTCACTAATGGCTTCCCAAATGCAGTACGAACCTCCCAAATTTCAGAACAGAGATATGGATTATTTATAAGACTTCAACGGGCACCCAAATGCATCATTAATCAGTTTTTAAAGGCTTATGCAACTCCCATAAATCAGATATTTGTAAACATGTCTTAACATAGGGGGAAATGAGAGAAAAACGCTATAACTTGCTATGAAATTTGTGAGGAATGTTACAAGGACTTGCATAAGGTGTATGGAACTTATTCAGTATATTAATGGCTCTCCAAACAACAATAAAACCACATATATTTACTTATACAAGTCGATACCAAACAACTTCAAGCTCTCTCAACAATATATATGGGAAAATGGATCGAATCTCCTCCTTGAATGTAAATATCACTTGAAATGCATAATGTTTCGAGCGGTGGATCTCATGATATGATTATTAAAGATATATATATCATCTGACATGTCCATGAATTCGAAATAGCAGTCCTTCACTAACTATATGCAACAACAAGTGCGCTATGCAAAAGCGATGGGGAAAAAGGAACCATTCATACATAGTTTGGCATTTACACATAGGGTCACTTGGATATTCGACCTGAGGTTCATATGAGAATCAATTATAGAGTTTAGACATCATATTACAAATAAATGGGGCCCCTTGGACTCCCCCAAAGATATCAGCATCTCACCATGTGCGCCCTTCCTCCAAGAGCAAGAATATAAAGAGAAATGTGAGAGAGATGTGGGAGCAAGTTGAAGAAGAAAATATCACGATCAGCAGCCCTATAGCTTCAAACTGCAACAAATGAATCCATTGTAGATCCAAATGAAAGTTCTGAATTGACTCTCCAATTTCCAATTAGGATGGGAATCTTGCACCCTCAAAATTGGTACTAAGGAAAGTAGAGTAAACACTCCACTAGCATGGACAAGTTATGCTCTCCAATTTGCAAAATGATAAATGATAAAAATCTGCTCTCTTTCTTTCCTCTTGTATTTTATTAACCTCCCAAGGCCTCCTTAGCTCGATTTCCATCCAAGAGACTCATCCAAACTCAATTTAGGGAGAGATTCCCATGAATGCCACTTGTCCAACTTTTCCTAGCTATCCTCTTCCATCAATTCGAATGGGGGACTCTTGGATACCATAACTCCCCTTGGGCGCTCACTTGGAGGCTATTTTTATCCCTGACATGTCATATATGTCATATGTAATCAATTAGTTCTGAACTTTGTCATAAGTGTCATAGAATCTTCAGCATTATTGTCATAGGAGTTAGGGAATCTAGGTCCAGGTGTCACAATTCTTCTAGATTCCTCTTCCTCTTCCATGGAGGTTACTCTTTAACTCCAATTCGACCTTACATGATTCACGCCATGAATAATACCTCTTCAACTCCCCCAATTATGTTACCCTTCATCTTGAACTCGAATTAGTGAGAGAATAATGCCAAGTGTCGTGGGGAATCTTGCCACATGTGGGTCCCACAATCTCTTATGTGCACTCATGATCCCATGCCCCTTTATTTTATTATTATTATTATTTATTTGACCCATTTAATGTGAATTTATAAGTTTAAGGTCATTTTGGGTCTTGTAGTTCCCTTATTCCAACTTTTAATGCTTCCACCCCCAACCTAGGGAACTAGTAATTTTACTCCATGATAGTTCATTTGGATGAGTATGGGTGAAAACATGAAGTCGGGAAACAATTTTGGCTTGTTTTTGACAAACAAAACCCATATCTCCCTTAGCAATTTAAACTTGAAGTAAACACAAATGTTTTAGAGAATTGAATTAGCTTTCTACTCGTATTTTTTTTATTTTTTTTATGGACATATCGTGGGACAAATTTGGTGCACACCAACGACATATACTTGAAACTTTTAGGTATGGATATCAAGTGACATGTGTGGACATCAGTTTTTTGATAGATGGTTATTCATTTTAGGGAAAAAAATTGTATGCTCATAATCTACACACACTACACTTGTGCGTGGACTATATTTTGAGTTTTTTAAGACTTGGAAACTATTTGTTATTATTTATCAAAACAACATGTGTTCAGAAAATGGTGCATTATCGACACACGATGGTGAGATTCAATTTTATTTTTAGTGTGACTCTTATTGGAAAAACTAAAAGTACCCTTTTGAAGAGGACGAGCCAATTATGATCTTTGTGAAATTTCAAATTTTTTGGTGTTGTCTTTGTTATGATATGGAATTTTCATTTCAGGTGTTTTTCAGAGTAATAAAATTCTTAAGGGATAAGGTTTAGAAAAAAATTATTAATAAATAGAAATTCAAATCAAAATGAAACAATTATTATATCATTGGAAATTAGATTCAAATATAAATCCATTGCTACCAAGTCCGACAAATAATACTTAAAATTTGCAAGGGTTTGGTCTTGTTGAAGTTGCAGGTTCCATAAAGATGCCAGATATTTTCGCAGGTTTTGTTGACCATAAAATCTAGGCCAAAAAATACCTTCCAAACTCTCGGCCGAGAGTTTAGTTCAAACTCGCGTTCGAAAGTTTTTTTGAAAATACAACGCAGTGATTGGTTCAAACTCCCGACTTGAGTTTTTTTAAACTCTCGGCTGAGAGTTTGAACTCTCAAATCTCTTGGATGAGAGTTTGAGGTTGACATTTTTTCCCTTGTTCATCTGTGCGCCCTCTTTTGTTTTCACTCCATTGTCACGAAATTGTTTCCCAGCTTCGCATTTTCACCCGTATATTACAAACTTTGAATTGGGAATTTTTTATTAATGTGACCCACCTTGTCCATTTGGATCTAATTGTACATTATTACTAACTCTGACATCATGCTTGGAAATGATTTGACCCTTAGCATCAATTTGACAAACTATCATGAGTATGGCCAAGTGGCTTAGGCCATTATGACCCAATGCAAAATTTGGGGACACGTCAAATCCTCCCCTCCCAATATTGCTTGTACTAAAGCAATTTCAAACATGGATGTTGAAGAACCTGCTTTCTTTCCAAAAATTTGCTTCCAAAACTTTCTTTCCAAAACTCTGAGTAGTGGTACTCATGTACTCTTTCGTATTTTGGAAACCCTTTCTGAAATTTTCAACCCTTTTTCTCACAATATAATTATTTGAAGTTGCCACTAATTTTCCCAACTTTGAGTCTTCAATATTACATGAAAAATTTAGAGAGGAACCACCATTCTTGCTGCTGCACTACTCTGATTACAATCACCTTCTCAAGTGGTGACTTAAACCAGACTACTTGGTGCCCCAAAAAATTGAAACCAATGAGACAAAAAATGATCCCAGGGTTCCAAATGATCCTGATACATGTATGGTGTGAAATGTCTAGTATGAAATGCCATGAACACCAAGCATGCGAAGATTGGATCCATATCTCAAAAGCTCTCCCACATAGGCAACCGGAACACTATTCTGCAAGGATGTACGCAAACAACTGAAGGTTGGATTTCTCTCTCAAACCAACAATCGAACTGCTCCTCCAAGTGAGTTGAAACCAATCAGCACCAGGATCCCATTGCAGATGATAGCTTCCTGCTCGAAAATGCAATGGGATGGTCAAAACCTCCCTCTCTTGGTTGTGCTAGTACAACACCCAATGCTATACATGAAGAATCAACATTTACATGAAATGGATTCTCCCAGTCTGGAAACACTAAGATCGGTGCAGTTACCATTTTCTCTTTTAATGTGTGTAATCGTTGCTCACATTCCGCGTTCCAGATGAACTGTGCATCTTTCTTCAACAGTTTATGCATCAGCACAGTTATCTGCGCATAACCCTTGATGAATTTTCTATAGTAACCTGTATGCCCCAACGTGGTGCGAAACTGCTTTACTGATGTTGGTGCAGGTAGATTTATGTAATCACTACGATCTTCGTAGGATCCACCATCAAACCTTGTCTGCACACAATGTGTCCTAAAAGAATACCGTAAGGTACACAAAAAACACACTTCTTTAAATTCAATGAAATTTGATGTTGCTTGCACTTAGCTAACATCATTCTGAGGTTCTCCCAGTGGTTCTTTAGCAAACCAAAGACAGTCCAATCATCAAAATATGCTTCTAAAAATTTATGCATGAAATATTTAAATGTTGCAACAACAACTCTGGAAAAGATGGCTGGTGCGTTCTTCAAACCAAAGGGAATTATTGTATACTGGAATGACCCCCATTCAGTGGCAAAAGTGGTCTTATGCCTATCTCCTGGATCAATTATTATATGATGGTATCCATAAAATCCATCGGTAAAAGAGTATTCCTCATTTCCTCCAACATTATCTAAGACTTCATCTATAAAAGGAGTGGGAAATGGGTCATGAAGCGAAGCATCATTCAGCTTCCTAAGATCCACGCAGATCCTGATCTAACCCTTAGTTTTCTTGTCTTGGATAACCATCGGTCTTATCCACTCGTATTCTTCAACCGGCTCAATGATCCCCGCATTGAGCATCTTATCAAGTTCTACCTTGACTCTTTCTTTATATCGAGGATTCAATCTATAGGGCCTTTGCTTAACAGGTTTCACACCTGGCTTAAGAGGTATCTTCATAACTCTTAAGTCGCCCAGAATACCTTTCATCTATGTAAACTTCGTCAGAAATAAATCATGATATTCATGTAGAAGGTATGTGATCTCCGCGACCGTCTGATCATCCCAATAGTCCCCAATTGATGCGAACTTCGGCTCTTCACTTGTGCCAATGTTCACTTTTCTCATCACTCATGTCTGGAATTTCCAATGGATGTCCCTCTACGTCGCACACACCTTCGGACTCAGGTATATTGACATTGCATGGATCCTCCTCATCGCTTTCTTCTTCTTCTTTACCATTTTCAGCGAGGTTATGGCATTCAAGGGCATGCTCTATCATTCTGGCCCATTCTGGCTGAAGATTCACATGTACTTTTACATCTTCAAACACTCTCTCTTTGAGTTCCTCCAATGCCTCGTTTATACTTGGGCATTCTTCTCTGAATATTCTTTCCTTAGTGATCTGCAAAGCTTCATTTATACTCGGAATGTTGTCTTCAAACCTGAAGGTTCTCTGGAAGTTCACAGTCAGGGTAGGCCAATCTATAGTTCCTCTGCGCAACTCTATCTCTAGGTACCAGTTCTTTGGTGTGTGCTCCTCCAATGTATGTACACAAACAGATGAACCCATTATGTCTGTGGTCTCTCTCCCATGTTTGTGAACAAATTTCAATATGATCCCTTGGATCCGTCTGTCCAGTATATTTTTCAAAGGGAAGTACAACCTTCTCAGCGAACCTAATCTGCATCATGCATCTGCACTGATCCCATGTGGTAAATGTCTACTTATGCGCAGCCCACCATCTGGCAGGTGTTTCGTGCAGTGCCATATCTAGTGCTGGTATGCGATGTTCGTCTGCAACTGATACAGTATATTCTTGGATAAATGAATAAACATTAGATGAACCATCATATGTGGGGATTGGACTTACCTCTTTTCCAATCCAACGCAGTGACTTTGTGATCTGTGCGCATCTCCTTGTAGATACTTCATGCATATGTCCTTGCAAGTTCTCCAGTCCTGCATCAAAGTCTGAGATGCAAGAACTGTCACATCGCCAACTGAGTGTTCCATCTGCCATAGGATTAACATAGTCATCTTGATTCGCAGTCATCTTGTAAAGGCGGTCAAGATCTTGTGCTCTATATTCTTCTTGAATCGGATCACTATATATTTCTCCATCTGAAGGGTCCAATGGTGTAATGAATCTAAGATGTTGTCCTTCAAAGATCATCTTCTTTGTTTTCAAGTTTATGATGGCGAGGTTATCCATTTCCCAATCTATACCCAATAGTGCTAGATAAGGTTGAATATCATCCACAATCTCGATAACCTCAAAGTCTGCATGACTTCGCACTCCATCAATGTCAACAATAACATTAGCTAACCTTCCAAAAGGTATGACTTTCTCCTGGTTGGCCATTATCAACTGTATAGGTGACCATAGCAACTTTGGTCTCCCCATCTACTGCCATGTCTGTTTAGTCAAGACATTTACTTCAGATCCCAGATCAAGGATGATCTCATCCATCCCATAGTCTCCTATCTGCGCACTGAGCCTCATTTCTCTGTCGGTTCTTTTATGGTTCTTAATCTGATGGACCACGCTGTCGGCAGTCTCCTTCTCACTGCGTGGCTCATACTAGTTTAATAAATTTTGTACTTCCGCTACAGCATCTACGCTCTTCAGTAACTTCATGCAGCTTTATAGGAACTGTGCAACAAAGGTGCATGTCTCTGCTACATGGCATGTTTTGTCAAAATCGGCCGACATATCCTCTATATGCAGTATTTCACTACAAAACGGGATTCTTGGTGACCTAGGTGCTGACTCTTTGAAGATATCCCACGCTTCTTCAAACATTTGTTTGTTTTTCTCCAAGTTGAAGGCAGGTGTTTTTCCAGTAACTTTTCTTATCCTGATTGTTTCAATATGTTGATGTATATGTAACTTTGGAATGTATTTCATATATATATGTTGTATGTACTCCTATAGAGATGGTATTATTCCTCTATACAAAAGTGTCGTCATTTATATTGTAAATGTCGTAACTTATACTTGATGGGTTATTAGACCACCTTGTTGGGGTTGGCCCTGTATAAGTCATGTGGGTCGAAGGGTTATTAGACCACCCTATTGGGGGTCGGCCATGTGGTTCGAAGGGTTATTAGACCACCCTATTGGGGGTCGGCCCAGTCAGCATTATGTTATGTGGTTAAGTTCGAGCCTACATGGTATATGTAAAAGGCAAGTCAAGTCAAGTATAAATAGAGTGTGGGAGGCACTCTATTTGATCACTCACTTCTCACTCATGCACTCAAGGAGGAGTGGCGTACTTATGGCGGAGGAGGATCTGCTGCTAGGATATGTCTATCTCTTATGTTTGGGTTGTATCATTGCTCTATCTATCTCTGAGGAATTTATTGGGGTTTTTTACCTTTATGGTTTTCCCCAAGTAAATCTTTGTGTCTCTTGTGTGATTGCATTATTGTCTCCATGAATGATATGCTGTAGACTTGCTGTACATGTTGTTCTCTCAATTAAGATCCTAGATCAGATTGAAGTAAATTCTGAAAATTTAACATGGTATCAGAGCTAGCCGAAAGAAGGCATGATATGTCATGTATGACACTTGTTGCAATTACGATGCTAGGGCTTGATTGGGAAAAAACCAATCATCGTAGAACTTTTGCTATAAATCTGTTTTGGCGAAGTTTTCGGATCTAAAACCTTTACAGGTCGAATATTAAATCTTCATGTACCTTGTGTCCAAAGGAAAACCTCTAATTCGTTGTACTTTGTGATTTATGATCTGTACAATATAGGGTTTCTGCCTCTTCCAGATCTGAGTTAAAATCAGGTGACCTTGGGAACAAGGTCATAACTTGGGCTAGGAAGATCCAAATGAAATTTCATAAAAATATATAGGTAGTACATAGACTGTACTATCTCAAGAAAAAACTTTCGAGGCCGAAGTTGAAACAGTGACACGTGGCACACTGTACAAGTTCGCTCTCCTTTATTATCCCATAAACAGGTCACGTTACGAAACGTGGCATAACTCTCTCTCAAAGAATCCAATTGAGGTCAGACCTATCAGGATGGAAAGATAACAGGTCGGGCTATCTCAGAAAAAAATTTCATAGGCAGAAGTTGAAACAATGACACGTGGCACGCCATACAAGTTCGCTCTCCTGTATTATCCCATAAACAGGTCACGTTGCGACACTTGGCATAACTCTCTCTCAGAGAATCCAATTGAGGTCAGATCTGTCAGGATGGAAAGATAACAGGTCGGGCTATCTCAAGAAACGTTTTCAGACCCTGTGGATCAAAAAGTTCAGAGGTACACCAGAAACAATCAGGTACATATTTATGTCAAAACGGAATTATTTTTTGAGTACCTTCATTCATGGCTTCCGAAATTTAGGGCTTCGAACAAAGTTGGAATTTTTGTAATCAGAGACCACGGTTGGATGCTACTCATCAAAATCAAAATTTAGAGACCAAGATCAGAATTTTTGGTTGGGCAGAAGGCCGGGCTTGATCAGACCCTAGTTCGGGACTTTGATCAGAAAAGTGGAAAATTAGGGCTTCTGCAAAAATGGGAATTTTTGAAATCTGTGACCACGGCTGGAAGCTCCTCATAAAAATAGAAGCTTAGGGATTTGTATCAAACCTTTTGATGGGGCAGAAGAGTGGGCTTCATCAAACCCCAGTTCGGGGTCACGTCTAGTGAATCTGGAAGTTTCAAAGGAAAAATTGAGTGAAACTTTGCAGTTTTCAAATTCTGAGCATACCAGCGTGATCATCTCATTAAGGCGCATATTTCTATCCTTTTGGAAGTTTGAAATTCAAAGTTTGAATTTTTGGGGTTTCTCTGACAAACCCTAATCCAGCTCCAGATCCAGTGGATTGGGTTAATCCTAGAAGAAGATGGATTGGTCACCTGCATAAGTGAAGAAGTTCCTGTTTCAGAGGGAGATGAGGCTAAGGCCTTACATAAGAAGATTACAAGCGATCTCGACAGGTATGACTCATCGAGGTATGTTTTGAGATTTGTTCATGATTAAGTTTATGGTATGTTTGTCTTCATGTTATTACGGTTAGTACAATCTTGATTTTAGACTTGTCATATCACCCTAATAAAATTATGAATGCACGATAGAAAATATTCATTGATTAGGGTGTTGACACTTATGATTGTACTAATGCATTATGGTGTTGTATGAGGTTTATGTTGTCTACTAACATGAAAGGTACACCAAGAAAGAAAAATCATGTTCTGGTTCAAGAACATATGATCATGATGACATGAGGACAAAGATTCATCCATTGTCATGGATCTCATAGAAGATCCATTTACGAGGTATGTATAACTTGGTTTTATAATGGTTAACCTATGAGATATACAGGTTACTAGCACAAGTCATTAAAGAAGAACAAGAAGACATCATGTGAGTATGTTAGACATAACTAGCTAGCATGCTAATCCAGGTATGTTTTTCCTATATCAAGATAGAATCCTACCTTGTGTTAGGATCTTAAACTGTTGTGTTGTTGATAATTATTATTCATGAAGTCATAGGTTTGAATAGTCATGGTTGTATGCATATTGTGTTTCTTACCATAATTGATTATTTAACTAACCAAAAGAGTCCTATGATCAAATAAGAATATGCATCAGTAAAAGAAGACTTCCCTGAAACCTTGAATACTAATGTTTATTATCTGTGTTTGAAATGATCCTGACTATACATGCTTGAGACTATTGTGTTTTGATTATACTAATGAATGTTTGATTACGTATGAGACCTAGAGGATAACACAATGATGATACTAACAAGCATGCATAGGGATCGATAATGAATATAAGTTCAAGGACAAGTAATCCAGGAAGCAAAGATCTAGAGGGAGTACACTCCAGTGGTTTCTGTAAGGATGCAGATATTCAGAGGGATTTGACCATCTCTCTACATTCCACAACAGAAAGGTGTAGAAGAAGCTACCTCAGATTAGGACTCCAGTAGATCCTGCAAGGAAGCGAAGACTCAGAGGGAGTCCACCCAACGAACAAACAAAGATAAGTATTTGAATTGTCATTTCTTAAATAATACTGTTCAATAATGTATATACTGATGTTCCTAGAATTAGGTTGTGTATTATGCATATTAGAATAATTGCATTGATGAATAGTATACTACTAATATGCATGGGTAAGTGGCCTATGGCACTGTACAACATTCCATTGCTACTTATCTAGAATGAAACCTCGTTGCTGACATGTTGGGAGTTGTGCACACTCTTAACAATGTTCTGGTAGAGATTGGAAGGCGTCTAGAAAGTTATGGGATATGGATAAATGTTGTATTGAAGCATTGGCTAAGATAATTGCATGACTTTATGACATATTTCTTTATATGTAAGAATTTGTTCTGAAAATTATGAGATGTTTCTAATCATGCAATTTAACCGGTTTTGTAGGAAAGACCGTATATCTTCACCTACAAAAGGACTACAACATTTGTTCCAGCAACAAAGATATCTATTGAAGATATTGAAGTTCCCAAGATCTGGGATGAAGAAATGGAATGCCATGATTCATCGACCATGAAGAATGATGTTTGGGATGTAGTCCCAAGACCTGAAGGGAAGTTTGTTATGACTTCCATATGGATCTATCAAGATCAGGCATGCTGCAAATGGCAGCATAGAGAAATATAAAAGTGATGAAATAGAAGATACACCAGATGGATGTCAATACTGCTTTCTTGAATGGTGTAGTTGAAGAGGAAGTATATGTGGAGCAGCCACTCGGTTTTGAAATACATGATAGGGAGTCATATGTGTGCAGATTTGAAGAAAGCCTTGTATGGCTTGAAACAAGCTCCCAGAACCTGGTATGGTAGGATGGATAGTTTCCTATCTAGTTTGGGCTTTACCAAGAGTAAAGCGGATTCCAACCTCTACTACAAGGTTGAGGAAGGAAATCCTGTGATTCTACTCCTGTATGTGGATGACCTATTTGTAACAGGAGATGACAGATTGATTGCAGATACGAAGAGGAAGCTTGTTGCTGAATTCGATATGAAAGATTTGGGAATGATGCACTATTGCCTAGGTATGGAGGTGTGGCAGAGTGCAGGTGGGATCTTCCTTGGTCAAGGGAAGTACACAGTAGATATCCTGAAGATATTTGGGATGATGGATTGAAAGGCCATGGCCACACCTATGGCATTGAATCTGAAGCTTCTATGTGATGCTTCATCTGAGCCGGTTGATGTCTCTATGTATCGTCAGATGATTGGGTCCTTGATGTACCTGACGAACACGAGACCAGACATTTTCTTTGTTTTGAACACATTGAGTCAGTTCTTGACAGATCCGAGGAGTGTTCACCTGGTTGCTGTAAAGCATGTTCTAAGGTACCTGAAGGGTATACTGGATTATGGGCTCAAGTATGAGGCGAATCAAAAGTTTAACCTGCAGGGTTATGTTGATTTAGATTGGGCTGGCAGTGCTACAGATAGGAAGAGCACATCTGGGTGCTGCTTCAGTATGGGATCAGGTGTGATCTCTTGGTTTAGCAGGAAGCAGTCCTGCGTAGCACTGAGTACAGCTGAGGCAGAGTATGTTGTAGCCTGTTCAGCTAGTTGTGAGGAAGTATGGCTACGGAAGCTACTGTCTGAGTTATTTGATCTCCCGTTGGATGTTACTGGTATCTTTTGTGATAACCAGAGTTGTGTGAAGCTGTCCGAGAACCCAGTGTTTCATGATAGGTCAAAACACATAGAGATCAAATATCACTATATCAGGGATATGGTGCAAAGAGGAGTTGTGAAGCTCCTGTATGTTGCGATGGACGAGCAAATTGCAGATGTGCTGACGAAGCCATTAGCCAGGGTGAAGTTCGAGTACTTCAGAGAGAGGCTTGGCGTTCTTCAGATCGAGGACACTTCGAGGAAGAAGTGATGGACACATTTTTCGAAGCCATTCCAAGCATGTTGGAAGGAGGATCCTTCACATGGCTGTGGATGTAAGCGCTGGATGATGAACATCAGGATGATGTTCTAGTTTCTGCTTGGATATGATCAGTTGGATCATTTTTATATGTATGTATGCATCATGTTGGACGCTGGATATGATCAATTGGATCATTTATATGTATATGTATGTATGCATCATGTTGGATGCTAGATATGATCGATTGGATCATGTGTATGTATTTCTGTATATGCATAATGTTGGATGCTTGGACCATGTATCTGTATATGTATCAGGTGGATACATTGTATGATCAGGTGGATCATGTATGGTGATATGTATCATGTATTTGTATTTGTATCAGGTGGATACATTGTATGATCAGGTGGATCATGTATGATGATATGTATCAGGTAGATACTTGGTATGCATCAGGTAGATGCATTATATGATCAGGATGATTGTGGATGACGAGCTTCAGGCTGTTTCTCCAGATGACATGCAGCATGATGTTGCAGTGATGATGATCAGGATGATCATGTGTACATCAGGATGATGTATGGTGAGTATCAGGTTGATACTCTATGGCCATGGATTAGGTTGTGCAGATGAGCATATAATTTGGCCCTGGGAGATTTGCAGATAGTCTTTCGAGGTTTTTCCTATGGCATGTAATTCGTTTCCCTGGGTTATCTGGAAAATGCTCTTTCGAGGTTTTGCTCTGGGAGGACATATAATTTGGCCCTGGGAGATCTGCAGATAGTCTTTCAAGGTTTTTCCTATGGCATGTAATTCGTTGACCTGGGATATCTAGCAAATACTCTTTCGAGTTTTTGTCCTATGGCATATAATCTGTCCCTGGGAGATCCGATAGGTTGGGCTGTGTGCCCGTAATCAGTCCTGGGATGCTCTTGCGAGGTTTTTCCATGACCACATGTAATTCGTGCCCTGGGAGATCCTATAGGTAGAGCTGTGTGCTCGCAACAGCCTGGGATGCTCTTGCGAGGTTTTGTGGTGACCACATGTAATTCGTGCCCTGGGAGATCCTATAGGTAGAGCTGTGTGCTCGTAACAGCCTGGGATGCTCTTGCGAGGTTTTGTGGTGAGGTCACATATAATATGGCCCTGGGAGATCTGCAGATAGTCCTTCGAGGTTTTGCCTATGGCATGTAATTCGTGCCCTGGGATATCTGGCAGATGCTCTTTCGAGGTTTTATGACACACGTAATAAGTCCTGAGGATTCCACAGTATGGCTAGTGATGACGAAGACCTGCAAGTGGTGGGCCTACATCTAGTATGAAAAAGGACTGGCTCTGTAGAACTTCCTATGACGAGTAGATTCAGTGATTGATTGAGATAGCAGCAGTAGTGACGATGATGATGACTCGATGATGATTATCCAGTGACGATGATCCAAAGAAGAAGACTTGTGCTGAGAAATACCTTCTTAGTTAAGAGGGAGTGTTGATTTATATGTAACTTTGGAATGTATTTCATATATATATGTTGTATGTACTCCTATAGAGATGGTATTATTCCTCTATACGGAAGTGTCGTCATTTATATTGTAAATGTCGTAACTTATACTTGATGGGTTCTTAGAACACCTTGTTGGGGTCGGCCCTGTATAAGTCATGTGCATCGAAGGGTTATTAGACCACCCTATTGGGGGTCGGCCATGTGGGTCGAAGGGTTATTAGACCACCCTATTGGGGGTCGGCCCAGTCAGCATTATGTTATGTGGTTAAGTTCGAGCCTACATGATTTATGTAAAAGGCAATTCAAGTCAAGTATAAATAGAGTGCGGGAGGCACTCTATTTGATCACTCACTTCTCACTCATGCACTCAAGGAGGAGTGGCGCACTTATGGAGGAGGAGGATCTGTTACTAGAATATGTCTATCTCTTATGTTTGGGTTGTATCATTGCTCTATCTATATCTGAGGAAGTTATTGGGGTTTTTCACCTTTATGGTTTTCCCCAAGTAAATCTTTGTGTCTCTTGTGTGCTTGCATTATTGTCTCCATGAATGATATGTTGTAGACTTGCTGTACATGTTGTTCTCTCAGTTAAGATCCTCGATCAGATTGAAGTAAATTCTGAAAATTTAACACAATAGGGGTCTGCTTAGTTTCAAAGCCTCCAGAAGTGGAAGCTTCTGCTTTCCTATCCCTCCCTGTGGCAGCGCCACTTCGCGTTACTGCATTGATACTTGGATCCACAGCCCTTCTCTCTACTGCGATCAACTGAATGTTTGGGTTACGTGCATCTTTCTTTCTTTTCTGCATTTCTGCCACTAACACTGGGCATTCCTCAATAACATGGTCAAAATATTTACAATAATTGCAAGTAGTACACTCATTGGTACAATCTCTAGATAAGTGACCTGCCTAGCCACAATTGTAACAGATAATGTGGCCTCTTCCCCTTCCTTGTCCTGGGCCATTATTTCTTCCTCTTCCGTGGAATCCTCCACGGACTCTATATGTGCCTTGGTCATACTGCGCATTATCTTGCTTCTGCAGAGTCGCTTCTTGGACTCTGTATACTCCACTATCACACATATGCTCCATGTCTCGCTTTCTTTCCTGCATGAGCTCATATGCTCTACAGTTGGATTCATCATGTCCAACCGACTTACGGAAGTTGCAGTATAGATTTTTAGGGGTGCGCACATACTTCTAAATTAAGTAGCAGTCTTATGGTCGGTGTCCTCTAGTTTTACAGATTTCACACCACGATGCTTGATTTTGATTTAGTGGATTCGATGCTCCAATGTTAAGGTACTCTTGAAATAAGGGGCAGTGCTATCTGATGTGTCCTTCTCCCTTACATCCTGTACACTAGACTTCTTGTCTCTGTTCTTTTCCCTTCTTCATATCCTGTAGTTGTAGTGTCAGGGTAGCTAATTATGTCTGGATCTGAGACATTCCAGTGCTAGTCTCTTTTATAGGTGAAACTTCTAATTTCATCGCAATCTCCAAGGCTTATCCCTACGAAGCTACTTTCTGTTGCATCAATGGCAGTCTGATATGGGGCAACAACGCGCCTATAAACCATTCTTGGTGCTGTTGCGGTGCTATGATGAAACTTACTTGGTCCAATAGTGTCTTAAACTTTTGGTCAAATTCCCAAACTGTCTCATTAGGTTTTTGCTTAATTTCCTTTAGTTCTGTTATACATTGGGATTCTGACTTCGGTTTCTTGAACTCACTCAATAGTGCAACCTTAATCTCTACTAAGATTCTATTATTTCCAACAGAATACTTCATGAACCAATTCAAGGCTCTTTCTCTAAATGTAGTGATGAGCTGCGCTTGCTTCACAGCATCATCCTGAACTTGCTTAATACTCCATACAGATTCACATAGAAACCAATGTTGCTTAGGGTCTTCTAGACCCATTCCTTTAAATATCGGTAGCTTAATATCATCAATCATCATTCTCCTAGATGGTATAGGGTTCTGCGCA
Organism: Larix kaempferi; assembly: GCA_027924585.1. Lineage (NCBI taxonomy): Eukaryota > Viridiplantae > Streptophyta > Pinopsida > Pinales > Pinaceae > Larix > Larix kaempferi. The sequence continues at coordinate 22,575,550 of BSBM01000338.1, forward strand.
GGGTTCTGAGCGGCAAAAGTAAAGTTTGTATTGCGCAGAATGTTTTGAAGTGGAATATTCTGAGTCGAGATAGTTGGATTCGAAATGGTCTAAGTCAGGATAGCCTAAGTGCTCACTCCCGCGGTATTACTAGTATTGACGCTCTGAGGGTTAGGAATATTAACAACAGGAGGGTTCTGAACTTACAAATTCTGAGAAATAGGGGGTGTGGTACTTGCAACCGACAGATTCTACGGAGTAATTGGCTGATAGGTGGCTGATAGAGGTTTGGTTTGGCTATCAGGCGCAGTTTGTAAATCAATGTCTATGCGGATTCCATGTTTACTAGAGCTCTTCTTAGTGGTATACTTATATATTTTTCCACTTCTCAAATTATGTATCTCTTCATTAGGATCACTATAGATGCTATTGACGATTACAGATTCAAAAATTTCTGTAAACATTTACTACATTCTTAAAACGCCTTTCTCAGTTAAAAGCATTTTAATATATAAACTCAAATTGTTCAAGTACTTACCTCTGAAACCTTTGAAAAACTTTGCTTTGATTGCACTGTAGGACTTCATCATGTCCACAACGAACTCTGTCACGAAGCCTTCTAGTATACTGTCAACCCAAAATTCGACTGCTCGCGAAAATGGACTATCTATTGCTTTGAGCCTCGCAATGATCTCCGAGGTCCACTCGGTCGGTACTTCTGGCAGGAAACTGTTCTTGCGCTCTGCGAGCCTCGACAACCACTCGTGCAACTCATTTCCAAAGGATGCCTAGAAAATTTCGTGAATATCTTTCCACAGGTATTTGTTCAAGCAATCTATGTCAGATAGATGTGGATGTCTATTTTCTTTCCTTGCGAAGTCTCTTTCTGTCTTGTCACACCAAGCCCAGATTTATTTCTTGTCTCGATGCCAAATTTCTGCAATCAATGGAACCTTTTCTTCTGAGCACATCACTTATTTCTAGCAGGGCAAATCATCACGGATTCTTATTGCGGTAACGGAACCATTTGTTGGCTTACATAACTGTCTTGAGTTTTTCTATAAAGACCCGGGTTATTCTCGGTTCAAGGAACCAACAAAACCCCTTTTCACCGGCCCTTTCGGCAACAATCTACGAATAGAATGAGATCTCACCCGAGGCGAAGTTATGGGGGGGCTGCGGAATCTGGTTTCCACAACCAGATGATGAGTGTGTAAATAGATATGATGAACAATGCACTATAGGACTCGCACTGCGAACTGAAGACTGCGCGAATATTAACTCCTTCGCAGTCAACACTTACACTATCGCGCATCCAAGGACTGCGCGATGTCAGATGGACTTTCGTCGACAGGACAACTCAACTGATAACTATGCTCCATGTAACTTCAGACTTAACCAATTTCAGCGACTCTTCCTAGGATTCCCTATCCATTCATCAATTGCCTTAGGTTATTTATCTTATGACTTATGCAACATGACAAAACACAATATACTGCACACTTTCGGTGCTGTGCTTCAAGGGAGCCGCACTGTGCGGACTCTACCTACATAAGTGATTATCCAACTAACTTATGCATTCACAGACTTAGAAATACTTGCGCATCTAACATTCATTCACATATGAATTACTTAACATATTATTCCCATCTCATTGTTTATGGTGAATACATATAAAAGTAAAACACATCAACTAATAAGCAAGTTCTTAAGCATTCATTGTAAGCAAATAAACAGGTGCAAATATGTACACAATCACACAACACAAAATTTAACGTGGTTCACCCCCAGGATGGGAGTTACGTCCACAGGAAATGTTGTTATCTTATATTGGGAAGGGTACAATAGTTCTAGTCTACGCACTTAGCTGCAAATTCTCTTCTCTCTCACTAGGCCTCTGCGCACGCACCTTACAAAGCCTTTACAATGGATTTCAGAAATACAACACAGTATCGCTCAGATTCAACAATTACATTTCAACATTAACAACCAACCCTTTCCCTTGCAAAATTGTGCCTTCTTATAGATCATGCCCGTAGGTCATGTCTTTACATTGCATAGGCAAAATCCCTAAGGTTTCCTAAAACTGTCATGGTTTTCCCTTAGCCGGACTTGCTGGCTTCTGGTAGCGAATCTTCCGTCGTGGCCATCCTCTGCATGTGGTCACGTCGCTTTTAGCTTGCCCTGTCAACTGCATGCTGACTGTCACTTTCACCTGGCCGTTCCTTCTCTAACGACCTTATGCATCTGGTTTGCGTCGTGCTTCCTCTGCACGTGTGACCGGTCGGTTTCCTTTTTCCTTACTCCTTACCCGCATGCTTGGTAATCATGGAGTATCTTAACCAAAAATAGTTCGCTTTCACCCAGACGACCTTAGATTCATTCTTTACCCAAAACAGGTGCGTTGCTGGCACATCGTGGCGCTACTACTTCGCAGAACCGATCCTTAGTTGCGCGATTCCCATTCTGCTGATACTGCACTGCGCTCACATCGTAGCTCCTAAAAAATTGTCTTGCCAAAAAGTCTTCATCTGAACTGTGCTCAACTTCACAATTCCAAAACTGTTTTATCAAAAATTCTTTCACATATTATATGTACTTGCTTGTATTTGTTGTTGAGACTAATCTGCAGGTCCAAGTGTAGAGATTGAAAGCTCAACGGGGATCTACTTCGAACGTCCAGTTGAAGGTTGGTTTGATCCTCCATATCTTAGCATTTTCATTATAATAGCATTGCATTGGGAATTGAGTTATTTTTTGGTATTCATCTATCTGTTGTGGTCTGCCTCGAGCCATAGGAATTTTTTCTCCGTAACAGAAATGGTGACTCCGCTGGGGAGGAACCTCCATTTTGGGGATTTTTAGGCATTTGTCCTTATTTTGAGTTGTTGTTTGTCGAGCTTCTGTGTCATTGATTGGTTGTTGGGATTTACATTAGAAAACTAGCTTTTCTGGGCTGTTTGACTCTTTTTGGGGTCATTTTCCTTTCCCTGTACGCAGGTCAACCTAGTTATGCCCACGTCTACCCGCCCCTGTGTGAACTATAGCCCACGTCTACCCGTTACTATTCTTAGAACAGTCGCGTACAACTCTGGGATTGATTGATTTTTTAACTTGGGTGGTTGCTGGGTTGGTTCTGAGTGTTCTTGAGTCTTAGTTGGCATGTTTCCTGACTGTTCCATGCCCTGTTCGTGACCAGAAACTCCTCTTTCTTTAGTTTTTGAGATTTTTGCTTTCCCACCATTTTTGTTTTTTATAGCTCATTAGCTTGGCTGAGTCTTACTATTTGGGATTTGCTGGGTTTTCTACTTGATATGCTCTGCATTTCTTTACTGAATAGTTAGATTTTGCTTGCATTTTTTCATTTCCATTTATATTGAAAAAATACAAAAACATTGTTTTGTATTTTCCTTCCGTTTATAAGAGAAAATACAAAAATATTTGCTTTATGTTCTGCATTTTGCATCAGAGTGCTTGTGATTTCATCTAGGACTTGCTGTGCATTGAAATTTTAAAGGAGATTGCATTTTATTTCAAACCGTTGGATTGATTGTCATATTAGTGGCATGCTCTTTTATTGAATAGATGAGTCTAGTGTTTATCGGTTGTGCATACCATTGAGTCTTATACCTCATCAGTTTCACGACCATATCCTTTGAGTAATTACAACCATTAAAATCAATGCTTAATCTTAAAATTGATTAGAAACAATTTTATTTTAGGGTGCACCAACTAGCTTAGGTTTAGAGTCTTGGAATAGATCATTGTGAGTTAACAATCCAAGAATATCGAACCAACATTATGTGTCTGACCAGGGAGTGGTTAAACCCATGGTATACATCAGTGTTCTCAGGAAGCTCTATTGAAGCTAGAGTTAAGCACGAGGTCATGGGAGGTTGGTTGCGGAGATAGCCCTCCAATACTAGCTAAACGTGGGATATATTTCCAGGATTTTTTCGTGTACGAGGGCTCTTGGTGGATTTGACCCTCTTGAGTTTCGGGATTTGCTACCCTGCCCATACGACGGATCCCACCTGGGAATGTCCACCTGAGCATTGGTTATATCGTGGTGACCTTAGTTGCTTTACCTAGGTATCACATAGGGAATTCGTTGTGGTTATTCTATGATTTTCCTGACTCAGATAGGGTTGGACAACACAGTTTCCTGTTGTATAGGGATTTGACCTTGTGCATGCAGTGAAGTCTGGGAACCCTTATAACTAATTATGTTACCTCCAGTTATAGTTTGAGAGTCTCAAGCCTCTCCTAGGAGAGACATACTAGCTGTAGTGTCGGGAGGTCCCTTGATCCAGTATTGTTTGTGTGCATTTGACTGTAGTTTCTTTAGGTGTATGCTCTTTCATCGTTAGTTGGTTGTTAGGAGGCGTTTAGCTTAGTGTACGTTTTGGAGTTATCGTGGAGCAAGATCCACCTCTCCGTCGGTCTCGTCGTTTGGCTGGTCTACCGGCCGATGAGGTAGCACATCCTTTTTATAAGAGACGTTGGAGGATCCCCTTCAATCCTTTTGATACTTTTCACGAACTTCAGGATTACATTATGACTTTTGCATCTGGCCCAGGAATAATTCCCGTGACTTTCTCGGGTGAGGTCGATGGACAGACCGCTCCCTCCACTCCTAGAGAGATCGGAGAGGAAGGTTCGCCCCCACATGTCACTCCTACAAGTTTTGGGTCGAACCTACCCCGGAGTCAAACCCATTTTATGGTACACACACACATGGTTTCCGATATGGGATGCCAGACCTTGATAACACTACAAACCCTTCGACCACTAATCCCTTTTCAGTTGGTATGCCTAGTCTTAATTCAAATGTTACATCCACTTCGTCGGGTAGTCAATCTAAAACTAGCCTTGGTGTTGGGGGCAGTGCTCCCTCCAGGGGAGGTGCACCCTTTTCTACTCCATTTCAATTTAGTTATGGTCATATCCCGTCAACTACTACAGCTATTGGGGGAGGGCCAACTCCCAGGACTACCCCTAATTTTTGTGGGAACACTTCTCATAACATGGCTCGTATTCCACATGTTAACCCGCATGTTTCTACGCATATACCCGTGACTACGACCATGTTTGCTAACATTAAAAACCCTCCTAATACTGTGGGTGGGAACATACCCTATACTTATGGTCATTACTCGACTGATCCTGCTATGACTAGAACCTATATGCCCCATAATTATTGTTGGCGGATATTTCTACCCTATAGTCAGGAAACTAAACTATCAACTTGGTTGGGGTGACAGGTAAGTGTATTTATGTCATTTACAGGAGTGTTTGCAAAAGAAATAGATTACAGATTTAGAGAACATACCTTTTACTGGAGTCTGATCCTAGCCTTGACCCAGCCTTGTGTCCAGCTCTCAAATCTTCCTTCTTTCAGCAAACCTGAAACAACAATACCTTCCTCAAACACTTTGGGCAACATATAAATCATAAAATAAACAAAGATTATGTTGAATATCCAATATTGACCAAAATGAATCCAACTCAAAATGCCATTTGATAACACCTTCAGATTGGAACAAGGAAACACTTCAACCTTTATTTGTCAAAATAGTATGCAGTACAAATATACCTGATAATGCAGCAGGCTCCTGCAACTAGATCCTGGGCTCTGGCTCTGCTCTGGTTTGAATGTCTTCTGCAACAGTTTCTCCATTAACTCATCCTCTCTTTCTTTAGTAAGTATTTGCATTCATAATTTCTTCTAACCTTGCTCCCTTAGCCTTCTAGGAATTTATAGGTTTAAGGAAGCAGTTCCAATCGATGAGGAGGTTGGGGAAGTTAAGAAACTGTCTTCAACTAATCCTCTTCGATGGATTAATATATTTTTTAATCATTTTTTAGGGTACACGCGACTATTACACAGTGGAGTAGCGTATAAGGCGCTACTCTATTGTTTAAACAATAGCGCTCATTTAGTTTTAAATTGTGAGCGCTACTTTGATGAGACAGAGTAGCGTATATACTGATATGGGCGCTACTATTATGCACTGGAGTCGCGTATGGGCGCTAGTCTCTTTAAGTAGAGTAGCGCTCATACCTCAAAATGATGTTTTTGTATGTTTTTCAGTATTCTCCGGAAATGGGATGAGTTGTCATGATATCCAAGGTCAACATGCTCCTCCATCCAAGTTGTCCTTTTGTGTGATCAGCAGCTCAGGGTGATCACGGACGGAGAGGTGCAAGTTTGACCTATAACAGATGCCCCCTAATGTGTGAGATCAGAGGGTAACGATGGCCGAAATACATTATAATCCAAAACCAGAGAGAGAGCACAGAACCGCAGAACAAAGTCGCAGAAAACCTGCAACAAAAATCAAGGTCAGAGAGCAATTACATTGTTGACATCTTATAGATGTGTAGAGTGATACAACATGATCTCCGATACATAACAAGGAGATGTATATAAAAGCATGGCCACTTGAAATACAAGCGTGGATCCATGTCAAACTAAGAGATCATAGCCATAACAACACACTGGATCTATGTCTCATGGAGAGCCGTATAGAAGTGAGGCTCAGTCTTGCGCAACTTGGGTGATAACAAAATGGGGTTATGTCATCCAAATCCCAAGGTCTTCATCCCATAACAACCCTAGGTACAAACCCGAGCCATGTGAATAGATGAGTTGACAGTCGAACATGGAGGGCATCGTCTGATTACCGGTCATTGATGTATACCGTTAACAAACGCGAGGACTTCCACCGATAATAATGATGGAGTCCAAGGTACCAAGTACGATTCGCCAAATGTGAATAGATGGACTTGGAGTCGAACACTTGGGAATCCTGTCGAAGAAGAGACATTGATGTATTCTCATCATTCAACAGCGAGGAAAATTGCCACTGGTGACTGCAATCTCCAAGGTACTAACCGAAACTCTAAACTTCAATCCCAGAATAATGATTTGATGTCGATGGGAAGAAGTCCGTTGGAAGGGAGGCCTTAAGGCATCCTCCATCATCCAACTCGAGGAACACTCAACTGGTAAGAGCTGATACGAAACGATATGTAACAAGACTGACACTAGGAAGGCCGACACATGAGGTCAAGATAAACTGCAGAATGGCCGACACAGGGTATATCCTTGAACATTGAACACGACACAAAGTGACTCAGGCAGTTTCTGACATAATGGGGTAAATAAGTCTGAAATGTAAGAGACATTAGCAGACCCTCCATATGGTTGGAAGAATAACCAACCGGGGGAGTAAATAACTCGGAGGAAAGGTTCACCTTAAGGCCAAAAACTAAACCCAACTGACAAGATAGACTCAAGTAGGTGCTGTGTTCAAGGATAGGACTTGACTGATACTGCCTTTAACAATGAAGATATGATGTGTTTTCCCGTTCCTTATTCTTTTTAGATAAAAGAATACCCTTCTTGTGGATTTAATGAGTCCAAGAAAGAATGAAAACTCAATAGGTCCAACCATGTAAATAGTTTAATGAGCCCATGGGAGGAAGACTCAGTACCTTCTTCATAATTTAAAGAGTTCGAAGAAGAGATAGAAGATTACTCTATATGTACTGATCTCTGGATTTTAATATCGAGCCGAGATCTGTTCTTGCTCGCCGGTGTTTTCAATTTTAAGGAGTCTGAAAAACTTAAACAAGAACTCCATATATCTGCTCGTGGATTTTAGTATCGAGCCCAAGCAGATTAATGCTCGCCGGTGTTTTCAATTTTAAGGAGTCTGAAAAACTTAAACAATAACTCCATATATCTGCTCGTGGATTTTAGTATCGAGCCCAAGCAGATTAATGCTCGCCGGTGTTTTCCTGTTTATAGAGTCTGAAAAACTTAAACAATCCTCTTTTCACCTATCCGTGGATTTTATATCGAGCCCGGATTGGTCTGTGCTCGCTTGGTATTTTCATATTTAGAGAGTCTGAAAACCCTAAAGAGAGACTCTAGAAGGTCCTTTTTCATATAGTTAGTCTCCTCCCCCGAAAAAGTATAAAACAATGAAAGGAGAACTCTTCTAGCGCATACTGACGTATACCTAGAGTATACCTTTTCCGTAGTTAATCCACTGAGGCCCGGAAAAGGGGTAATTCTATACCTGAGTGGATGAGCCTTCGGGTACTTTAACGAGCTTGAAGAGGACAAGTCTGCTCGGCAATCTTGTTTAGGTTTAAATAGTCCAAACAAGAGCTTAAAATGACTTAAAGGTCAGCTTCTGGGATCATAACTTCATGTCCTGCCAAAACTAGGTTTTCAACAAAATATTAGTTGATGACGCAAAAATCTTAAAGAATATATGGATTTGAAATGTTTAGCTAACTGACAAGTTTCATCGTTAAGAAATTTGAGGTCAAGAGACGAATTCGACAACATGTTAGTGAAAATTGAACTTGGATCAGTTTTATACCTTATTTTGTGTTTCAATTAATTAATTAGGGTTTTTGAAAATGTTTGAAACTATAGAAAATTAAAAATTATGGGTAAAAATTAAAATCCAATTATATATATAATTTCAATATTAACAAATCAATTTTCATTTTGTGTTGTAGGGCAAACATTGGGCACATTTTCACGAATTTCAAATCTCTCTTGTGATCAAACGGAGCATCCAAACGCCAAACTACTTCCATCAAGTAAGTAACAATCAACCCACCTTGCATTTCAATGGTTTATTTTTAAAATTTTGAGGAAAAATGGCCCGAAACGCTATGCTCATAAAGTTTTATGCGCGGGCGCTACTGTGTGTACATAACAGTAGCGTATGAAGGCGAATGGGCGCTACTTTACTCAAACAGAGTAGCGCCTACACGCTACTGTGTAATACACACAGTAGCGTACACATTTGCAAAGCCAAAATGAAGCGCCGAGACTCAAAAATTTTGGGGTTTTTGTGCAGGATGGTCTTACAATGGAGGGAAAGGGAGCATGAAGACATGGATAGACTAGCTATGCAAGACCCTGCTACCCTTCATGCGCTCCGTAGATGCGGTTTGTTGAAATTTTATCGAACCGTAAACATGCGGGCACTAAACAAGCTGTTTCGGAGATTGATTCAGTATTGGGATGTTGATACTAATACCTTCATCATCCGGGGGAAAACTCTTGAGCTTACCGTTGAGGATATATATTTTATTACCGGTCTCTCAAGAAGAGGAGACGTAATCAATCTAAAAGGGACATCTCGCTTGGGTGCACGGTCCGTGCAAGAATATGTGAACACCTACTGTGTTGCCGGAGCAGAAAAATCGGGAAGCCAAGTCCTGATTTCAACTATTGATGGTCTCCCGCTGAAAGTAATAGTGAGTACGATCAACCGGGTATCCGGTAGTGCATCACAACACTTGGCTTCTAGGAACTCGATGCATGTCGGTGTACAGTGCTTGCATGGGCATGTTTATGATTGGAGTACTAGCTTGTTGGTGAACATGAAGTATCAATTGACAAGTTGCAAATCTGGTACAATGAAGAATTTCGGGTACGGGAGTATCTTGTGTACTTTCTTCGAGAGAGAATGCCTGCTATTAGTTTGGGAATGCCATTACCACAGGTTAACCCCCGTGAGCCCAGACTAGGCCGTTGGGGTGACATTTTTCTCCGCCAAGGTGGTGGGGAGAGTCACTACTGTTACCATACAGATGACTTCTGGGGGTGGTGGGAGAGACAAGTTCCCGCTTTTGAGCAGTTTCCCTATGCTGGACTAGATTTTCGTCATGACCCAGAGCTGGTACTTCCGCCAGGTGGTGCCTGGGGAGATATTGGTATGTTTACTTTTTGAGAATTTATTTAATTTTTTCAAACTTTTCAAATATTTTATTTTTTATGAAATGAGTTTTGGAGTTCTAATCGAGTGTTCAATGCAGATGTTGGGCCTGTTCGTCCCGAGGGCCATCCTACTATCTATGTGAGGCCAGCTGATATCACCGCAGCAGAAGCTATGCTGGGAACCCTAGAGAGGAAAATGAGTCGGCTGACTCATGAGATTCCTACCAGCCGCATGGACCAGATACCTGTTGACATGCAGGAGGATGTTGTTGGGGTGCCCCCAGCATGGCTTAGATTACTGCGTAGGGTTGCTAGACTAGTGATATGCTACCGTAATGCGGTAGATGATGAGGAGGTTCCTCCTTCTCCATAGGAGAAGAAAAACATTATATGTATATATTTTTGAGGCTGCCATGCCCAACTTTTGTACTTTTATGACTTGACTTATGAAACTCGTGACTCGAAACTCATATTTTTGGATACGGTATCAGTTATATATACAGTATCGGTTATTTACATGTGAATGTGTTTTTAAATCTTATGTGTGGAATGTTGTTTATAATGTATGATGCAAATGCCAATCTAACACATAGTTTGCTAACGAATCAGCTAAATTGTTTAAATTTCTTGGAATGTGTTCATATCTGATGGAATGAAAATGTCTTTCCAATAATCTAACTCGTAGAAACTGTCGTAGCAATCCTGGATCTCAGATCCGATAGACACCTGTTAACTGAAATACAATTAGTTGTGAGTCAAGCCTTACCTCCAGGTATGAAATGCCATGACTGAGGGCATCTCGGAGAAGTTCTATAACTGCACTGTATTCAGCCACATTGTTCGTGGTAGATCCCAAACAAACCCCCCCCGAAGAGACAAGTTGGTCAGCGGGTGAATAAATGACCCAAGCTGCTGCAGCCAACTGACAGGTGTGGCGACTGGCGCCATCAGCAAATCCTAAGAAATGTGCGGTTGACATCTGATACATGAAACGAGAAACACACATCAGATCACCTAACGAGCATAACAAAACTAACTATACAGAAATATACAGCTATGTTACAAGAAAAAGTACTTCAACCTAGGCGTAGTACTTCTTCAGGTAGAGCCCATTTCTAGGCTCGTCCAACTTATTACCTTCGTAATCCACCAGTTCATAGGCACCTTTCTTCAAAACTTTAGAAATGATATAAGGTCCGAGCCATCTGGATTTGAATTTACCGGGTCCCAAAGGTTCTTTGTCTTGATCCCAAAGTAGGACCAAATCTCCTTCAATGAAAACTCTGGGTTTAACGGATTTGTCGTATTGTCCTTTGACTCATTTTTTGTGAACCTCGTTTGTTGTAAGCGCATCCCGGCGCTGTTCATCTAGATGTTCTAAGCGTAACAAACGTTCTTCAAGTATTGAAGTATCGGGTAGTAATTGAACTGCTAGTTTTAGCGAAGGAATCTCGCATTCAATCGGTACCACTGCCTCTATCCCATGCACAAGTTGGAAAGGAGAGAAACCAGTAGCAGTCTTAACGTTGGCTCGATAAGCCAAAAGAGCCGGGTATAGCATGATGTGCCAGTTATTTCTACTGGCATTAACAGTTCGTTGTAATATAACTTTTAACGTTTTATTCACTGCTTCAACTTGTCCATTCGCCTGAGGATAGTATGAGGACGAATGTTCTTGTCGAAAACCAAGCATTGTATATAACTCAGTCATCATGCTATTTTGAAAATGTCTACCATGGTCAGTCACTATCTCTTTAGGTATACCAAACCGTGCTATGATCTGATTAAATACGAAATAAGCGGCAGTTTCTCCATCTGCCTTAACAGTAGGCATTGCCTCTGCCCACTTAGTAAAGTAGTCAACGGAAACGATGATGTAATGATGTCCTCCAGCTGAAACTGGATTACATGTCATGAAATCAACCCCCCATTTTGTGAAGGGACCTGCTGTAATTATAGGATGAAGAGGAGCTGGGTGTGCCCTCATTTTTTTAGTGAAAAACTGACATGGTCGACAATGTTTCACTGCTTCCACACAATCTTTAAAGATCGTGGGCCAAAAATATCCGGCACGCAGTATCTTCTGAGCTGTTGCCAACCCGGAAAGATGTCCCCCACAAGCTCCACTGTGGGCATCGTTTAACACTGCTTCAGCTTCTTCCCTAGTTAAGCAACGTCGTAAAATGGAATCTACCCCACGCCGATATAAAGTATCAGAGATAATAAGGTAATTTTTCGCATGGGTTTTAAGTTTACGTCGCTCTTCTCGGGAAAAAGTGGTAGGACACCTCAAAGTCTGGAGATATATTAAAATATCTCCGTACCATGGGTCAGAAGAGGCGATGAGAAAGATATGTTCATCAGGAAAAGATGTTTCTTCCTCCACGCGTTCTAGGTCACTTGGAAATTCTGAGATTAATTCCGCGAATACTAGTGATTTTTTCGATTTAGCTGATTGGAAAACCAAATCGAATTCTTGTAGAATTACAATCCATTTATTGTATTTCCCACCAATGATTCGTCGTGTGAGAACATACTGGAAAGGGTTTACTTCTGCTATCACTGTAGTAGTTCGTAAAAGTATATAGTGACGAAGTCTCTGGACCGCATAGACCGCAGCAAGTGCTAACTTCTCAACGTGCGAGTATTTAACCTCAGGGGCTATCAATGCGCGAGAAAGATAGTAGACAACATGTTCTTGGAACATATCATCTTCCTGAACCAAAACTATACCAATTGTAGTAAGAGACGCTGCCAGGTATAACAAAAAATCTTTTGAGTAATCTGGCGGGCTTAACAAGGGTGCTGAAAGAAGTGCCTTTTTTAATGCTTCAAAGGATGATTGTGCAGCTTCGTCCCACACAAAATAAGAATCTTGTTTGAGTAGCCTCATAAAACCTTTGGTAATTTTGGCGTAGTTTATTATAAATCGCCGTAAGAAATTAGACATGCCTTGCAGACTTTGAAGTTGTCGCAAGGTGCGAGGAGGAGGCAGATTTACAATCGCCTCAACTTTAAGTGGGTCAACCATTATGCCACGATTAGAGACAATGAAACCTAGCAAACGTCCCGATTCGACACAGAATACACATTTATTCGGATTCAAACGAATCTTATATTTTCTGCATCTTTCAAACACTTGTCTAAGGTGATCCGGATGGTCCCGTCTCTTTCGAGATCGCGCCGGGAGATCGTCCAAGTAAGGTTCTACAATGTGTTTGATGTCGTGAAAAGCAAAATTCATTGCTCGCTGGAAGGTAGCCCCAGCATTTTTCAAACCAAATGGCATTTTCCGATAAGCAAAAGTGCCCCATGGGCAAATGAAAGCTGTTTTATGCTGATCTTCCTGTTTGATCTCTATTTGATTATATCCTGAAAAACCATCCATAAAAGAGAACATTTCATGTCCTGCACACGCATCTATGATTTGATCGATAAATGGTGTGGGATAGTTGTCTTTCGGACAAGCTTTATTCAAATCTCGAAAGTCAGTGCAAACTCTAATAGTGCCTTGCTTTTTATCAACCGGAACGGGGTTTGAAACCCATTCCGTCATATCGATCGGATAAATGAAACCGGCTTTGAGCAACTTTTCCACCTCAGCTTTGATGGCGGCTGCTTTTCTAGGGTTTACGGGACGGAGCTTTTGCCTCATAGGTTTCGCATTAGGATATGTCGTGATGACGTGTTCCACAATGGTTGGGTCAATACCTGGCATCTCCTCATATGACCAGGCAAAAACGTCGCGGAATTCTTTAAACAATTTGGTATACAGAGCTATCTCTTCTGGAGAGCAGTCTGCACCAATAAAAATATTTTCCACGACCCCAGGCTTGGTGGAAATGTCGACTGGAGTTGTTTTTGAAATATTAGCCATGTTCCCTTCAGCATAAACAGCTTTTGAAGTAGAAGGAGAAGATGACAGATCAACAAGTCCACCGGGTCTCAAAGGGAATTCTCCTTTCTCAATTCTGTCTAAATCCGGAAGTATGTAGGACCTATGATGCATATGTTCCCAAGGTTGGTCCAGGCCCATCATGACTTCTAAGATGGCTTCATCAGATGGCAAAACCGTATCTAAACAATCGAATGAGTGAGTAGAATTCAGTGACCATGCCGGAGCATAGTCCATATCTGACTCGACTGAGACTGGTGGAGTCATGATATGTTCCATTGTAGCGTGTTGAGTTTCCATATAGGCTACTTCTGCAATGGAGGGAGGCACAAAAGGATCTGACGTGGTAGGAAGGATCCAAGGATCAGTTCTTAAACCGACTGTAAATTTTTCAGTAACGGTACCCACATCAGAACGCATAAACAGAACAGGAGAGGGGATGTCGAAAGTGCCCATTAACGAACCATACAACCCTGCTCCTAAACTCTCTTTAACCGGGGCGGTTTGATCAACCATAGGAATCGTGGTTTCCGTAGAAGTCTGGTGTTTTCCTTGAGTGAAAGAAAGTTGATCGACTGTAACGACCTTACCTTCAAATGGGAACATGACCACTCGGAAAACTGCCGATGCTATAGCTTGCATGGCATAAGTCCAACTCCTACCCAACAACATGTTGTAATCGAGCGGAGCGTCCAGAACTTCAATCTCAACAGCAACTGTCTTACCGGCCAAAGTGACATTAAATGATGGCAAAACTCCATGTGGACGGAAAGTTCTGCCATCAAATGCAGTAAGCATTGTGTTGGAAGGGACTAACTCAGGAGAACCTAGAGCTTTCCAGCAGGAAATAGACATTACGCAAGTCGACGCTCCCTCATCTACTACAGCTCGTCTTATGGTCATTGGACCATGAACGAATTCAATCTGGAGGGCAACGTGATATGGCAACCGGTATTTGACATCAGTCATATCAAATCGCGCAGACATGTTGGAGGACTCCATACTCCCAATAGCTGCCAGAAGTGCATTTCGTTGCAAAGGACAACTCTGCAAGACTTCTAAGGTAGACATGGCACAAGGAGTTTGAGCTAGATCTTCAACCACATTGTAGTTGGAAGCAGCCCGCGTGTTGGGATTGTGCGATGCCCTCTTTAAGACACCTTTCGGAATCTTAGGCATTGGGTCCACATGTATGTGGAGTGGAGTGGAAGATTCAGCAATCTCCTTATCCTTTCTCTGCGTTTCCGGGGTATAGTTTTTAGCTCTGGTTTGCAAAAGTGCATCTGAGTTGACCATGTTTATGAATGTTTGATCAACCGAAGCGTGTGAGGTGCCCCCAGTTTTGGAGGTGCCAGAAGTGGAGCCTTGCCCTTTGGGAAATGGATCTTTCAAGACGGCAGGCTTCTTCTCTTTCAAAAGCTTCTGGGCTTCTTCTAGTAGAGGGCATTGATGAGTAAGGTGGTTTTGTTTGCAAAGTTTACAAGGAAACCTAACCTTCTTTTCTTCTTTATTACCCTCTTCGGCATTATCTTTTTTGGGCTTTTGTTGGTTCCCCTCTCCTTTCTTGCCCTTCTTTTTGTTATTGGGCTGCCGAGGGCCCTTTTGATTGTTCTGAACCTGATTAACATATTCAGAAGTAGAAGGAGAGGTTGTGACGGAAGCAATGTCTGCAGTCGAATGTTTGACAGTTAAGGCTTGGACCTGTTTGGTCAGTGCTTCGAAAGCTGCAGAGTTAACCGAACCCACTATGCCGTCAGCATGTGGTCCGGGTTTGGGCCTACTTAGATCAGTGTTTGATCTCGGTGCGTCTGGTATAATCTCATACAGTAAACCAGATTGTGCGTATACAAGGTCTAACTATTGAGTCCTTAAAATGGCCTCTTCTTCATTGGAGACTCCAGATGTTGCTACTTCCTTAGAAATATAAGGAAGGAGTGATTTCAAGTACCACTCGAGTAGGAACTCTGGAGGGATATTGGCCTTTATGAGCCTTTTCCGTCTTCGCCACTCCTGAATGTGGTCAGATAGGTGAGTGGCTTTGTTTTGTCTAAAAGTAGACAAAAGTTCTGTTCCGGCATCATACCGAACAGGAAGTTGGAAATGGTTCAAAAAGACGGTGGCCAGATCCCCAAAACTAGAGAAAGTAGCCGTAGGCAACTCAATGTACCATTTGGCCGCGGGACCAGTTAAGGTCCTTTGAAACAATCTCAGTCTGATGGAATCTTCGTTCAATGAATTTGAAGAACACCACAAGTGAAAGGTAGTGACATGGTCACCAGGATCTTTACCAGCTTTGCCTTCGAATTTGGGAATATCCGAAGGTAATTTGGTGGGAACTGGTGGCCATGCTGAGTTATGACACACCGGATCATTAGTCAATTTCGAAAGGTCTGGCAAATTCAAAGTTGCCAGAAAAGGTAGACGAGGCCGATAAGATGGAGCTTGATAAGGGAAAGCACCCATTGTTTGTCCCATGAATTGTTGGTAGGGGTTGCCCCCAGCCATTTGGTGATTAGGGTTGCCCCCGTGCATGTGTTGGTAGGGGTTTCCGCCTCCCAACTGTTGATAGGGGTTACCCCCAGTTAACTGTTGGTAGGGGTTTCCCCCAGGTATTTGTTGGTAGGGGTTGCCCCCTACCAGTTGTTGTTGTTGTGAGAAAGAATGATTAAAATTTCCCCACCCATACGAGAGCGGATTAGTGCTTTGTTGGTTCGTCCATTGTGGCTGGGTGTTAGCCCCGCCATATTGCTGGTTGAAAAATTTGCCCCCTCCCCCTGAGAATAAGGAAAAAGGAACATTATTTGCAGGCATGCTACCCTGATTCAAGTTAGGGCCTACAAAGTTGTTGAAACCAGCCGAAGCTGATGTGGACGGTGCAGTCATGGTACCCATGACTGGCATGTTTGCTGAAACACTTGGTCCTACCACAGGTGTGGAAACCCAAGTACTAGGGATCTGATATAAAGGTTGTGAAGTAGAAGGTGTTGCACAGTTAGCCATACTGCTAGGTCTAACAGTAGGCGTGGGAATAGATGCCATTGTTGTGAAACTAGGCATTCCTAAGGTACTAGTGTTAAAACTAAAAGATGGGGTAGGCACAGACGTAGTTTGTGCCTGACTAGATGTAGCAGTAAAAGAAGGGTTAACTGTGCTAGTATTCATACCTAAGGTGGGAGTTTGGGGACCCCCTGGTTCACCTCCTGTGTTAGTCATCAGATAATCGGGAAACAAAAGATCTGCACTGAAAAGAGGCTGTTGGAAACCAACAGGTGACAGCACCGGAATTCTAGTGTCAGTTAAGGGAGGATTGAAAGGAGTGCTATACTCCGCGGAAGTAAGATCTTCCACCTCAACAGTACTAAAATGTTGTTGTTCTGTGATACCTGGTGATGGTTCCTCAAGAACCTCAGTTTCAAGGTTTTCTGTTATAAGTATTTCTTCAAGCAGTTCTATTTCAGAGGTAATTTCTGAAGAAACACTGGGGTTTACCCTCTGTCTTGTAGCTGGTTGTAAAGGCTCTATTCTAACAGGCGGAAGGTTTTGAATCCTTCTCGATCTACGGAGTTGTTGATTCTCCGTGATTATAGATATCCAATAAACAGCCTATAACCTAGTGGCCACTAAGACTAGGGGGCAAACAGCACACCAACTAAAAATTCCTAAGTATTCAAACCAATCAAACAAAGGTGCCTTCCGGAGAAGAGTCTGGGATGATGAGGGCCCAGAACAGATCAACGAAGGATGAAGAACAGTTACCCGGGGTCCACAATACAATGACTAAGGGTGCAAGCGCTGGAATCACCCAACCGCCCTCCCAAAGACCTGCAAGGGATTTCCTCCCGCGTCTGTCCTAGGTACAGCAGATATACCCTCTGCTGTCACCTGTGTAAGAACCTAAAAGTCTGATACTAAGGATACCAAAACACCGAAAAATCCTGGGGGAACAGTCACCGGTCGAATCAGAAAGCGTGGGCAGGGTAGCTAAGCCCGAAACTCGAAAGAGTCCCCAATACGCTATCCAATCCTGGCGTATGCTCAATCAGAAAGTAGGAGAGGTATTCCCACAAACCGATCTCACATTGACCTACTGCATATGCTCCCAGGCAATTTTTGAGTGTAGTGGATTTGCCTAAAAGATAATCTCACTACGATTATTGCGCAATGTGTGATCTTGGGTGGTTTAAGGTGATTTAAACCCAAGACCCTAACCAAGACTAGTTGGTGTAGTGTGCCCTAAAAAAGAAAAGGTTTCTAGTTCATTTTATTAATAAATTTTAAGGGCTTTTATTACGCAAAGGGGATAGTGAGTGTGTGAACGTGGTTATAACAAGAAAACTAAATGCAAATATATTCAAAATTTCTTACAACAAAACTCTTTTATTTTTTACTTTTTCATCTATCTTTTTCGAAAATGCAAATCTAAGCAAACTTTCCTACTAATTTTTTGTTTTCTTTTTTAATTAAACAAAATATACTAAGCTATTTTGCGTTGAAAAAACAAGTTCTATTTAACTCAAAGTACCAAAATTTTTTTTTTTTTTTGCTTTTTCAATGATCGAAAAAGAACTATATAAAAAAAAAAAAAAAAAAATGGAAAGCCAAATAAACTTCTTATGCAAAAGTGGAAGTATGGCAAATGTTCTTGAGCCTACAGCTATCGAAATCTAACTCGAGAAAGGCTTAATCTACAGGTTTTTACTCAGGAAAAAACCTATAAACTTGGACACTAACTGGAAGAAAAACAAGGAGAGAAAACACCTAAGGACTGACCTAAAGTGCTTAACCCTAACAAGACCACGAAGCCAAGTATGTAGATAAGCAGGCTGTTCTACTAACACGAAGAAAACTGAGAGGTGGAGACTAGCCTAGAGCTGTTAAAGAAGCACTTGTGACCATCAAAAGACAAAAAGTCTCGGGAAAAACATGAAACTAGACACAAAGAAGACACCCTAAAAGCTCTACCAAAGACCAAAACCCTAAACAAAGGACATGGACAGTAGAGAACATACAACTTCACCACAAACAACAAACACAGGAGTGTACAGGTTTGTAAATGGGCAAAAGTAGTCAGGGTCTGAAAACAAGTGAAAATGCTCGTCACCGAACACCACTAGGTCTTCCAAATAGGTCAAAAAGGTCTCAAAGAAATCCAAAGGTCAACAAATGGTTTAAAACATGGAAAAACTTTAAAGAGTGGTTCTATGACTTGAATCAACGATTACAAACCTTAAGCAATCATCCCAAGAATCCTACAACAAAGTCAGAAAATCTCCAAAGGGCCAAAAGCAAGAAAAATCAAAAAATGGCTGCTTCAGAAAAAATACTCTACTGTGCAGTAGAGCAACTCGCGCCCATGCCAAAACGGGCGCTACTGTATATACAGTACAGTAGCGTATGGGCGCTACTGTGTATATGAAATAGTAGCGCTCATCTTTAAAAAGCTAGGAAACTGACCTTGGGGGGAAAGGAAATTGATGAAAGCAGGCAAGCCAAGACAAAAGATACCTGAAAAGGTTCTTAGCAAGTCAAAGAAATCAAAATCAACCGAGAAGACAACCAACAACAATGGTTTCCTAAAGCCAAAACACTTAGTTCCCCAGCGGAGTCGCCAGTCTGTTGGCGGATATTTCTACCCTATAGTCAGGAAACTAAACTATCAACTTGGTTGGGGTGACAGGTAAGTGTATTTATGTCATTTCCAGGAGTGTTTGCAAAAGAAATAGATTACAGATTTAGAGAACATACCTTTTACTGGAGTCTGATCCTAGCCTTGACCCAGCCTTGTGTCCAGCTCTCAAATCTTCCTTCTTTCAGCAAACCTGAAACAACAATACCTTCCTCAAACACTTTGGGCAACATATAAATCATAAAATAAACAAAGATTATGTTGAATATCCAGTATTGACCAAAATGAATCCAACTCAAAATGCCATTTGATAACACCTTCAGATTGGAACAAGGAAACACTTCAACCTTTATTTGTCAAAATAGTATGCAATACAAATATACCTGATAATGCAGCAGGCTCCTGCAACTAGATCCTGGGCTCTGGCTCTGCTCTGGTTTGAATGTCTTCTGCAACAGTTTCTCCATTAACTCATCCTCTCTTTCTTTAGTAAGTATTTGCATTCATAATTTCTTCTAACCTTGCTCCCTTAGCCTTCTAGGAATTTATAGGTTTAAGGAAGCAGTTCCAGTCGATGAGGAGGTTGGGGAAGTTAAGAAACTGTCTTCAACTAATCCTCTTCGATGGATTAATATATTTTTTAATCATTTTTTAGGGTACACGCGACTATTACACAGTGGAGTAGCGTATAAGGCGCTACTCTATTGTTTAAACAATAGCGCTCATTTAGTTTTAAATTGTGAGCGCTACTTTGATGAGACAGAGTAGCGTATATACTGATATGGGCGCTACTATTATGCACTGGAGTCGCGTATGGGCGCTAGTCTCTTTAAGTAGAGTAGCGCTCATACCTCAAAATGATGTTTTTGTATGTTTTTCAGTATTCTCCGGAAATGGGATGAGTTGTCATGATATCCAAGGTCAACATGCTCCTCCATCCAAGTTGTCCTTTTGTGTGATCAGCAGCTCAGGGTGATCACGGACGGAGAGGTGCAAGTTTGACCTATAACAATTATGGTGGCAATCCTTCCTATAATGCATCCGGTTATGGCCCTTACTACAACCCTCCTCACTATGGTGCTTACAACACATATATACCTTCATACCCTTACACATGTCCAGGTGGAGGCGGTTATCAGCCTTATGTTCATGGTCATGGTTCATATCATCCTTATGGTCTGCAAGGTCAGCCTCTTTTGGGAGCTTTTAATCCAGCCGCACAGCCACAGCTCTCGTTTCTTGCTCGTTTGAATCTACCATATCTTTCGAAGCTCACGAATGATCCGGTGTGTCATGATCCTTCTTGGCCTCTAGTCCCTACCAAGCTCTTTTTTGACATTACGAAGTTCAAGGGGAATAATGGTGAGGATCCAGGTGATCATGTTACTACTTTTCACCTTTGGTGCTCCTCGAATTCGTTAAATCACGACTCCATCCGTTTGAGACTATTTGAACACACCCTCACGGGGGCAGCCACGAAGTGGTATGTTGAGTTGCTTGGGGGCACTTATAATATT
The DNA here is from genome assembly GCA_027924585.1 of Larix kaempferi. Lineage (NCBI taxonomy): Eukaryota > Viridiplantae > Streptophyta > Pinopsida > Pinales > Pinaceae > Larix > Larix kaempferi. The sequence goes on from BSBM01000338.1 coordinate 22,596,321, forward strand.
TTTAATGAGATAGCTTTGGTTTTCTTAGATCACTTTCAGTTTCCGGTTCGCTATGATATTGGAACCAAACTTTTATCTACCTTCCGCTAGAACAAGGCCACGCACATATCTGATCACATTCAAGAGTGGCGTCGACAGAAGAGGCTAGTGAAAGCCAACATTCCTCTGGACTTTGTGTTGGAGTGGTTCCTCAAGTCTTTGCTTCCCTACATATCTAAGGACGTTTCGGTGTCCAGCATTACGACTGAGGAGCAAGCTATATTCAAATCCCAACAGCTAGATTTACTCTATGATCAATCTGGTATCCTGTACGATATTATTCCTAATGCACCGTGCTCACGTCATGAGACCAAGCCTATTCCTGGACCACATGTTGATGGCATTGTTAGATTCACGAGTACTCTACCCGTAGAATTGGTTACAAATCAAATGCAAAATTTTTCTATTAACCAATCTACCCCTGGACAGGTTCACACCTCGTCCACTTCCACCCAATCAGCCGATGTCCACTCTATACAATCGGCGAACCCATCAGGTAACCAACAACTTGGGGTAAAGAATAAGGGGAGAAACAATCGTAAGGGTGGGAATAATGGGAATAATGGAAGTAATAGAAATACTCCTGGGAAAGAAAACGCCAATTCTCCTCAGGACGGCGAAAATGCTGGTGGGGACCGTAAGCCGAGACGTAAGGTGAAATTCCCTTGCAAACTTTGTGGGGATCATCTGACTCACTTGTGTCCTCGAATTTAAGAAGCATCGAAGCATCTTGCACAGAGCCTAGCTATGTTGAAAGATCCCCTTCCACATCATCAAAATATGGCTTTGAATGCTCCCGCCACTAGCTATGGGACTAATGAAACTACGACGTCTTCTTCTCATGCCGGTGGCTATGGATGAGTGAACATGGTCCAATCTCAGGTTAGTGTTGCTACTCGTCAACGCGATTATGGTGCACCACAACCAAATATGGGGAATGATCCTCCTCCTCCTCCTGATACTTCTTTGCATATCAAAAATCCTACTACTATGCAACATCAATTGTTAGGATAGGTCGGAGGTTGTGATTTGGTGTGTTCTAGTTTTCATCAGTCCAATTTTAATATTCTAACTCTGAAGATTTCATTGCTGGTGGGTAGATTGTGATTTTCTTCCTGGTATGTCCACTGGTGATTGTCATGTTTCCTGATCGACAACCTATGTAAGCGTCCGCAGTTGCTAACCAAGGTCTGCATAGGATAATTGGATAGCCACTAAGTTTGCTTTTGATTTCGATTACTATAAAATCAGCTGGGTATTCCCAGGATTCGATATTGATCATAATGTCTTCTAGCATTCCTTCGAGTTTCACAGTGGACGTGTTTGCTAGTTGGAGTATTGTTGTGGTTGGTCTGACCATTGATTGGAATCCCAAGTATAACATGGTTTCCTTAGTCATGACATTGGTCGCAGCTCCCAAATCTATTAAGCTTTTATTTATTTGTTTGTTATTTATGGTGATGTTTACTACAGGACTACCAGGATCAAGATATTTAGGTTTTATTATGACACCCAGCATCAAATCGGCCAATTATCCCACTACATTAATAGTTGGTGGGTCACGCTTCCTCCTTCCTGGCTTCTTTAGGAAATTTTCTCTAATGAATTTGTTGCAGATGGGCACATCCCTTATGGCTTGTAAAATCGAGATTTGGATATTTAAGTGCTTGAATTCATTTAAAATTGTATTCTCTTCCTCTTCTTTTGTACTTTGGACAAGTTTTTATGGAAATGGAGGGTTTCTGTTGCGTGGAAGTGGTAGGGTTTCGTCCTCAGGAGGTTCTAGTTCATCAGGATGTTGAACATAGGGTTCTAATGTTTGGTCTTTAGCTTCAGGTACAGGTTGTTGGATGTTGTGTGGGGATGTATTCTGTAACGTTTTTCCAGATCGCAGATTTATTTTGTTTATTTCTATGGTGTCTACAACATAAGTTGGGAATTGTGTGATATCAGCGTTATAAGCCTGTTGCTGTTGTGGGGGTCTGTTATTATTAGGATTTGGAATTGGTTGGGATGGAATGGGTGGAGGTCTGGGGGGTGGCATAATAAGTGGTTGTTGTAATGGCGCCCTCCAATTTGATGGAGGGGGGTATTGATTTGCATAATTTGTGGTGGATGGAAAAGGTGGGGGGTATTGAGGATAAGACCATGGATAATACGGTTGTTGATAGGATGGTTGATATGTTTGCTGATTTTGTTGCCATTGGTTTTGATTTGGTTGTGCTTGCCATGGAGTTGGTGCAGAGTTCCAATTTGGTTGTCCTTGATTATAGTAGGTTTGATTGCTCTGTTGATATGGTCTCACAAAATTATTCCTCCTCTGATTTAAAAAACAGAGTTGTTCTATTGCTCCTTCAGCTGCTGGGTCTTGAATAGCTGCCTTACATGAGGGTAAGAGGGAACATTTATCAGTGGAATGGTCGTCGGTGCAGAGACCACATACTTCTATTGTGTTCAAGGTGCACTGCCCCTTCTCATGCTTCTTTCTACAACGAGGATAGAATACTGCCAAGGCTTGGTTAATTTTCATCCTGTTTCTTTTTTATTTGAAGAGCATCAAGTTGCATGGCCAGAGATTGCAATATGTCAATCTTCATGTCATCTAGCAGGTTTACTAAATCAGATTTTGTAGGTGTTGGTCCTGAGGATGATGATCCACCAATGGATGTATGTGTATCCCTTGTACCATTCTTAGTTTTCCTAGATCTTGAGTAGTTTTTCAAGATTTGCAAGATCTGGTCAAAAGATTTTTGGAATATACTCCATCTCCTAGGAGATTTAAAAATTCAAAATTCTCCTCTTTTACACCTCTAAGAAGGACAAGTTTTAGTTATTCAGGATCCAAGGTGCAATGGCTGGCTCGTTTGTAGCTGAGTTGAAATCTTTGGGCATAATATTCTAATGACTCTCTTTCTCCTTGTTGCATCCTAAAGATTTCATCCCTAGTATATTTGGCCTTGCAGTAGTCCCTATATTTTTCTAAGAATGCCTATTTCATTTGATCCCAGCTAAAGATACTATTCCCTTCAAGGCTCATGAACCACCGAAGTGATAGGTCTTTCAGTGTGGAAGGAAAAAGCCTTAGCTTTTGTGCATCAGTAGTGTAATCAAATGATCTGCAAACTACCTCAAATTCAAACAGGAATGTGTCAGGATCTTCTGAAGTCAAGCCATGAAAGTTTGGCAGATTATTAAGATTGATGTTCTTCATTCTGGCATCTCCAAGAGGTATACTAATGGGAAAGGTAAAAAGCTCCCTAGGTTCCTCCTCTTCGTTTTCCATTGAGGTGTTTGAGCTGGAACTGAAGTTTTCTCTGTTTGGATCGTATTTGGGGTCAATTTCATCTTCAAAGTGTACCAATTCAAACCGAGAATGGTCAGAACTGTTATTACCATTGTTGCTCATGGGGTGCTTGGGAAGAAAGCAGCAAAATCTATCCCTTTGCAAACGAGGCATTCATTGGTAAAAATATTTATGTTTTTGTTTTATGTAATTTTTGTTTTCTTTTTGTGTTGTTTTTAGGTGATGTCTCCTAAAAGATTTAGCACCTCCCCGACAATGACGCCAAAAAGTGGTGAGCTCCCAATATGGATGCCTAATGAGGGAATCTATACCAAGAGCTTACTTTAAATGTCAACCCGGGGGACGTACAAACTTTAGAGGTGCAAGCACTATCTGTGCTCTTATAGGATAATCTTTGTCACAGTTGGATGTCGGTATCGATGTTCGAAGGGTTTCCTACTAAATATGTAAAACTGGTTATGCTATTCGAATTAAATACTTGAAAGCAATAAATCTATTTAAAAGAATTAAAGTGCTGAAAGCAGTAAATCTGTTCTAAGAAATAAAGATACCAAAAGCAATAAATCTATTTTAAATAATTAAAATGCTGACTGTGAAGGAGATAATCTTATGAAATTACTTAATGCAGAATGGTAAATCTAGAAAATGAAAATGCCATAACAGATCTATTCTAATATTGGAGAAAACAAGGTCTGTAATTACTTTATGCCTAAAACTAGAATTCTGATCTAAACCATTTTAAATCCCATGACTCAAATTGAAGTGCGATTGTCCAAGCTATCCATCTACTACTAAGGAGTCAAAGAAATAAATCACGATGAGAAACAGTCACGAACCTCAGATCTAAATCATGCTATTGGAAGCAAAGTTGATACACATGTAATCGTTGGTTAAAATATGCATTGGAAGAAAGCAGCTATAGGACAACTGAAACCGTTTGGCTGTACTACAGAACGTATTATAAATTACTACAGAAATAACAAATCATTCAAGCGCTTCCATATGCAATATAACTGTTCATCAATGTAAAACGCATAATTGGAAAAATACCTGCAAATAGAAATCCCCCGAATTACGTGTTGGAGGGGCCCTCTCCAACCCATACTCAGGAGAGAATGAAACTTATAAACGTTGGCTAGAATTTAACATCAATATCTCATTAAAATATATAATCCATGTCAAAACAAAGGTTTGTACTTCACAGTATCTCAATAGGGCAGAAAACATTAAAACAATGTTTTTCCAAAATATCAACAGGGGCCTCTCACTACCCAAGAGGTCCATATTTATACGATTTAATGATGATCTAACTAATTGTCTAAATGTCGATTCTTCTTGAACAGGAGTGCGTTCCTTATAAGTCAGGAACAGGGTGCCGAGCTTGGTGATCCCTCAGTGTTCTACGCGTTCATCCTTTAATGCCCTGAACCTACTTAATCACGCTTGGTTTCCACAGAATTAGTTAATTGAATATGCATTTTAGCATACAAGAATAATCATCAAAAACAATTTCATTAAATAATTAAAGTAAAACATTTTTCCCACAATTGAGTGTGTTTCTTTGCCATTGCTTGAGCTTGACTGTGGGAAAAAGGGTTATCAAATACCTTAAAATTGGACTCATCATACACCGAATGGTTCAAGGAATTTCGGGATGTTTTCTCCTGGTCATATGAGGAGATGCCACGAATAGACCCTAGCATTGTCGAACATGAGATTAATACATATCCTAATGCTAAGTCGGTTCGACAACGACTTCGTGCTGTGAATCCTAGGAAGGAAGCCACGATTAAGGAAGAGGTGGAGAAACTACTTAAAGCTGGTTTCATCTACCTGGTTACCCTTACCGAATGGGTGTCAAATCCCGTTCATGTGGATAAGAAGCAGGGAACCATCCGTGTATGCACATATTTTAGAGATCTGAACCGAGCATGTCCAAAAGATAAATTCCCCACCCCGTTCATAGATGAGATCTTGGACGCGTGTACAGGAAGCGAGGTTTTTTTTCGTTTATGGACGGTTTCTCAAGATATAATCAGATCCATATAAAGCTCAAGGATCAACATAAAACTGCTTTTATATATCCTTGGGGTACATTTGCGTACCAAAAGATTCCTTTTGGCCTTAAAAACATCGGAGCTACATTTCAGTGTGCCATGACCTATGCGTTTCATGACCTTAAGTGTATAGTGGAGGCTTAATTGGATGATCTTGCTGGCCATTCTTGCAAGAGGGTGGACCACCCCAAGCACCTTCACCTCATTTTTTAAAGATGCCGGTGTTACAAGATTCGATTGAACCCCAACAAGTGCATCTTTGTTGTGAAAACGAGGCATCTTTAAGGATTCGTAGTTTCACAAGAGGGTATAAGAGTTGATCCTCTTAAGGTTGAGGCAATACTTCGATTGCCTCCCTCACGCAACTTAATTTAACTTCAGAGCCTCCAAGGGAGAGCCACTTTTCTACGATGTTTTATAGTGAATTATGCTAGTCTTATCAAAGGTTTCGTGCGACTTTTGAAGAAGCACACACCATTTATATGGGATGAGCGAGCCCAACAGTCTTTTGACGCTTTGAAGAAAGCTTTGGTATCGGCCCCTCTGCTTAGTCCACCCGACTTTGCTCGAGATTTCTTACTTTATGTGGCCACGTCTCTTGGCATGGTCTTAGTTTAGGTAGATGATGCGCTCCAAGAGCATGTTGTCTATTATCTTAGTCGAAATATAGTAGACGTTGAGCTGAGATACACTCACATGGAGAAGTTGGCACTTACGACTGTTCATGCAGTCCAACTTTTACGGCATTACATTATGCTTAGGAAAACCACTGTCATAGCACACATCAATCCATTTCAGTTCGTGCTTTCACGACGTTTAATTGGGGGAAAGTATAATAAATAGATTGTTATTATTCAGGATTTTGATCTCAATTTTGCTACGGCGAAGTCGGTGAAATCCTTGGTTTTCGCTGAGCTCATGTCGGATTTTTCGTGACTTAATGAGGACATCGTCCATGAGGATTGCTTTTTGGATGAGCACTTATTTCGTATCTCGTCGGTGGACCCTTGGTATGGGGATATTATTGTATACCTACAAACTCTGAAGTTCCCTTCGCACTATTCATAGGATGAACGACGGCGTGTGAGGCATCAAGCTAAATATTATGTCATCGTAGGTGACACTTTGTATCATCGGGGAAAAGACTCTATCCTCCTTCATTGTTTGACTCGTGAAGAAGCGGAGTTAGTGTTGAATGACTGCCATGGTGGGGCGTGTGGTGATCACTTATCTGGGCTTGCAACAACCCAACGTATTATACGAGTTGGTTACTTCTGTCCTTCGATCTTTAAAGATTGTATGAATGCTGTGAAGAGATGTCACCCTTTCCAGGTGTTTTCTCAAAATATACACTCACATCTTGCACCCCTTCATCCGGTCGTCACCGTCGGTCCCTTCACTAAGTGGGGGGTGGATTTCATGGATTGCAAACCAGCTTCAGCTGGGGCGCATCACCATATCATGGTGGTCGTGGACTACTTCTCCAAATGGGCTAAGGCCACGCCTACCGTAAAATACGATGGTGCTACTGCAGCCCACTTCGTGTTCAATCAGATTATCACTCGATTCGGTATCCCAAAAGAGATTGTCACTGACCATGGTGGCCACTTTCAGAACAAAATTATGGTGGATTTGTCACTCAAGCTTGGGTTTTGTCAAGATCATTCATCTTCTTACTACCCCCAAGAGAATGGTCAGGTTGAGGTAGTCAATAAGTCCTTAAAGACCATTCTCCAACGTACAATCCAACAAAGAAATAGAAACTGACACATTATGTTATATCCTGCTTTGTGGGCATATCGAACTGCAGTCAAGACTGCCACTAGTTTCTCACCATTTCAGCTAGTACATGGTGTGGAGTCTATATTTACGATTGAATGCGAAATCCCTTCAATGAAACTAGCCATAGAGCTCTTGCCTGATATGTCAGACGTTTAAGCAACGTTTGATCCACCTTAAGCAGCTTGACGAGCTGCATCAAGATGTCGTCGTGGCTATAGATGCCAAAAAACGTCGTGTCAAGGTTCAATATGATTGGTCTGTCCGTTTCCAGTAGTATGCTGAAGGTTACTTGGTCCTCTTGTATCACCAAGCTAAGGAACCCCTGGGGGCAGGCAAGTTTAATCCCATGTGGCATAGTCCTTACGTAGTGAGGTGTGTCCTCGAGAAAGGAGACTACGAATTGGAAGACTATGAGGGGAACACCTTGAAGGAGCCTAGAAATGGGCTCTACCTCAAGCGGTATTACGCTTTAGCTTCTGTACATAGTTTAGATTTCTTGTGGTTTTTCGGATCTGTTGATTCGCTTATGTTTGGTTGACAGATGTCAGCGGAATCTCCTATGTTCTTGGGATTCACAGATGGTGCTATCCGTCATACACAGTGACTTGCTTCTGCTACGTGGGTTATTTATTCACTTGACCATCAGATTGTGTCTTCAGGAGGTGCCTGTCTCGGTCCTACATCCAACAATGTGGCTGAGTATAGTGTCGTAGTTGAGCTACTTCGGGATGCCATTTCGCATGGTATCCAGTCTTTAGAAGTCCGCCTGGATTCACAACTAGTTGTGTCTCAATTGAATGGCTAGTATCGCGTGAGTGATCCTACATTACTACGGAGATTCTTAAGGGTAAGACTCTTGGAGCGTCATTTTGTTTCCATTACATACATTCATGTTCCAAGATGTTTTAATCATGTATCGGATGCATATGCTAATTATGTCCTAGATTTTCTTTTGTCACATCAATAAAGAAGCACACAAATAAACGTTCATTCACACATTTGTACATACACATATAGTAGAACCAGAGAATCATAGTTTTTTATAAATAATATGTCCAAAAAGGTAGTGTCACAGTACAAAACTGGAGCCCGTAGCTCTCAAAAATATACATAATCGATACAAAATATGGGACTCTAAGATATCTAAGCCCTAGGAGGAGGCCTAGCTGCCTCGACAGGATGTGTCTGAATATAGTAATGAATTGCATTGGCTATGCACCGCAATAACCGCACCCAAGTGCTCGGTACTCCTACAACGTGTCATTGCATCACCTCTAGCAGATGCTCCACCTCAATCATGGGTACTCTGGTAGTCATACGGGACAAGTTGACCCATACGGTCTCTAGCGTGTGCTCTGCTGCAGCACCAACCACCTCTACACCCCTTTCCCGATGACGATGTCTCGAGAAGCCCTCTGGTCTTCGCGGACCAGCATCTGCAAGCAAACAGTGGAATTTCAATATGTGATGCTACACCAAAAATATTTTTGCATTTTTAATATATAATCAAAAATCCCAAAAAAATTAAATACACAAAACATAAAAGAGTAACATACCGATGTTTTCGAATGCTGCCCCTATAGGGAGCGACATGTCGCGGTCGCCCCGGTAGTCTATCCCGGCACATGGGTAGTCATCGATGGTAATGACCTATTGATCCCACCAGTGGAAGAACTCATGTGAATATGGTGATGCCTGTCAGCCACCACCCTGTCGCGTCAGTACCTCTGCCCACTTGGTCAGGGCTGGGTCACGAAGACTATGCGAAGGGACTTCAACCCTCAGAATAAGCCCCGAAACTCTCGAAGAAGAAGAAGCTGCAAAGTATACTGCCATACCTGAAGTTCTTTTCTTTCCCACACTTGCACTCCATTAACTGGGTCTTCATGGACACTAGTAACGTTGTGCACCAATCATATACTATAGGCCTCATCCACTCTAATGCGTAGAGCATCACCCGGCCTAGAAGCCTGGTGTAAAGATGCTGAACCTGTGATCCTCACGAGGGTGAGCACTATGATCTTCATGCTCAAGCTCACAATGGCCCCAATGGGTACCTGACTCCCCAACTTTTGGGTACCAGGAAGACAATACTGGTCTATATAGTTAGGAATGGCAATCCCACCACCTACAGTGCGAGATCAGAGATTAGCCACCTCCCCTCGGCGGGACAACCCTGTAATAAAATATATGTCATCCACCTCTAGTGAGAGTGTTTGACCATCCAAGTTGAAGTTCTGTGCGTCTACGTCCCAGTAATCAATCAACCGACGGAGAAGTTGGTTTTGGGCCCTTCAACCCCCAACACTCCAAAATTTGTAAATCCCACAAGCTTGCAGTGCTTGTTGCGCAGGAAAATCTTGGCGGACATTCTCATCCACAACATCATGTTCTCTTTCCCAACACTCTAGAACCATCCTGGAGGAAAAATCAAAAGTTTTTTATCTTTTAAAATTTAAAAAACCTTCTTCACGGCCATACCCGCGGGCAACTGAGTAGACAAGGGCGTCTACCCGCGTTCAATGCATGTGTTGACCACGTCTAGAAGGCCCTATTCGCAACTCACAGAGCTGTAGCCCACGTACAGTTCCATGGAGAAGTAGGGCTGGCCTAATAAAAATAATGGACCACTAAAAATTGAAATAAAACCTACCAAATGAAAGAGGAAAATGAGATGACTAACATGCTCCAGACGGCTCATCAAATGGACGCCCACAACTTCTGGAATCAGCAACTGAACTTTGAGGTGAAAACTAACCAAAAACTCCAATTTGGGTAAAATGTGAAAATGGAATAGTAATTGTAATTTTTTATTACTATTTATAGTTTTTAAAACCCACTTTCCTGTAGTTTTTACTGTTTTAAGCTGTTTTGGACTAATATGTCGTCCTAAAGTACCATTTTGAACAGTTTTTTCTAACGAGAGTTGATTTTTTTACCATTTCGCGCCTACGACAGTTATATTTCACACCCGTCATATGGGTTAGATGTCATTTTCACCTGCATTATGCATTTGAACTTTGAGCATTTGTCATTAACCCTAGGTGCGACCCCACTTTTTAACTGACACAGAGCCTTCACATTGTTATAGAAGTGTCGTTATTTGGCGGTAGGGCTTGTCCAAACATGGGTGCCCTAGTCAGAACCCTTTTTTTCCTTTCGGAGCCCATGCCGCTGTCTCTCCCTAGGATCGAAAGTCCTTCGTAGTTACGCCATGACTTTGCAATAAAGTTTCATACTCTACTTTGTCTTATGCTGGCCACCTCCCATAAGGACTCCCCCATTTGTATATCGAGTTGTGATTGCATTGCATCATCTTGCTTGCTGCTTGAGCCTCGTGCCGGCTCCCGCTTACTCAAGTGTTAGCCTGGTGCCTAAGCACTTCCCTTGTCGAACCCTATTGATCCAGGTGGATATCGGTGGCGGCCCACCTCTTCCAACTGGCTCAAAACAGTCTTCTGGCAATTTTGGTAAATTACTATTTTTAGCAGTTTTTCGGGTCCTGAACTTCCGGAGCCATTTTGAGGCCCTAAATGACATTTTTTGGCGATTTGGGGGACCAAATGGTTGCCCCCGGCATACATTTGGGCCCAGTCGAAAGTTGTAAATCTCGGATAGACCTTCCCAACGGGCTACCGAGCGCCCCAAACAGAGATCGTATGCAAAAGTTATGACCCCGGGAAGTTGACTGTTCAACTAACCACCTTGGGGCCGCAAACTTTATGACGGTTCATCTTCTAGGGTTAGGTTTTTGGATGTTTGGGATTCTTTCCCTCATGCTTATGATAAATAGGCCCTTTCGGCCTCTCTTTGATTTCATCTTGGCACGAATGAGCATAGCGGCCACATCTCTTCTCAGAGATAGCTACCACCATTCTAGCTATTGTACTTTACAGTCTGTTCTATTTCCGCTATTTAATAGAATATGTGTTTACTGTATCACTGTGTTATTTGCAATATATCTCTGTATATGATTCTGTATATGCTATCTTTTGTTTCGTTCCCACATAAATCCGGATCAGTGGTATCAGAGCGGTCTGCTCTTTGATTGTTTCTCGGTGCATGTCCCCGACGAGGTCAGGATACAGAGAGTTGGGTCTCGAACTAGTTTCACTTGGGGAAGACCACTCTCGCCGCCCCAAACGGCCTCCCATGGCGGAAGAAAAGAGAGACGACGGAGCAGTAGATCCTATCAAGCTGTTGCTCGAGGAAGCCCTCGCGCGACAAAGGAACGAGATGATGGATAATTTCGCCCAGATCCTTCAACGCATGCCAACAGCGGCAAATGCACCCTCAACGAGCAGCCATTTCGGAGATACGACTCCCTTCAAGGTACAAGTTAATTTTGATATCCCTTTATTTGAAGGCCAAATCGATGCCGATGCCCTAGATAAATGGTTGAATCTACTAGAAGGGTATTTCTCTGTCCACCAATTTTCCGACAGGGAAAAGATCATCTTTGCGCTCCTTAAGGCCGTCCCCCATGTCAAAAATTGGTGGGAAACTTATTGTGAGCAAAACTCATCAGACGAGTCTGGATTGTTTGAATATTCCAATCCCACTTGGGCCTCTTTTATAGATGCCGTCAAGGAACAATATTACCCTGTTGGAAACTATGATGACCAGTACACAAAATGGACCATTCTGCATCAAGAGAGGGACCAAACGGTGTCGGAGTACACCAACAAATTTCATACCTTGCGCACAAAGCTAGGTATCAAGGACTTCGAGCGGCACCTAGTACTGAAATATCGCAGTGGCCTACACCGGTACATCCGAACAGAGATGGATTTCCTGGAAATCTCTTCACTCGGATCCGCCTATCGATATGCTGTCAAAATTGAGCAGAAATTTCAGCAAAAGAACAAGCATGACTTCGGACCTGCGCAGAAGCAGGGCAAGGGAAACTCTGGCTCGCATAGCACGGGGCAGGAGAAGGACAACCAGTCCCAACCACAGGCGAAGAAGGGTAAAGAAAAGACAAAGAAGGACACCGGGAAGTGGTGCGAGTTCCACAAAAGCCCCTGGCACAACACTGATGATTGTCGCTCAAAACAGTCATTGGTGGCTGAGATCAAAGCTTCAGAATCAGATCCCAGTTTCGATGCTGACTCGGAACCTAATTTCACATCCGCGCGAAAAGGGAAGCAGATCATTGATGCAGAACCCAGTGCCGTTGTTGCCACCACACAGATTCAGCCAGAGGAGCCTGAAGAGTCGGAGGCAGAGGAGCGCCTTTTCCACTCACAGATGTGGGTGAAGGGAATTCCCCTACACTTTGTTGTGGACAGCGGCAGCCAGAAGAACCTAATCTCAGAAGAAGTCATCAAGAGATTGGAGCTACCAATAACGCCACACCCACAACCATACACCATTGGATGGCTAAGCCAAGGACGAAGGATCCGTGTCAGTCACCAATGCCGCCTACCATATGGCATCAAGCCCTTCAAAGATGAGGTATTGTGTGATGTGGTCCCACTTGAAGTATGTGATGTTCTTTTAGGACAACCATATATGTGGAAGCGTCACGCTGTATATGAATCACGACCTCGCAGTGTCATTGTCACTTTGGAAGGACAACTCTATCGGATACCAGAGATAGTTTCACCTACCCCGAACGAGCAGGGAAGAAAGATAATCTCCCACACTGGGAAATTTTCCCTATTCGCAATTGCCACTAAAGGTGAACATCAGATCGCGGAGACATCCACAACCTCTGCAGATTATCCTTCTACTCAGCAGAAACAAGAAAAACACAAAGTTAGTGCAGCATCCCCTATTCGGGTACCTCTACAGTGCAAGGCCACGCATTCAAGGGGCCCCTCCAAAAAGAAACCATCCACACTGGTGCATACCAAGGATACCACAACGACCAAAACTGTTGAACAGCTCCAGCGCATCCATCAACAACAATTACAACCCTGCGAAGATGTCAAAGTAAGGCAATCTTTCCACTTCAACAAATGTCGCACCAAGAGCTCAACTCGACACACAGCTCGACATATGATAAGGGATTTAACGCAATGGAGACCATTGCTTCCTAAGGAGGGAGGATTGATCCAGGTGGATATCGGTGGCGGCCCACCTCTTCCAACTGGCTCAAAACAGTCTTCTGGCAATTTTGGTAAATTACTATTTTTAGCAGTTTTTCGGGTCCTGAACTTCCGGAGCCATTTTGAGGCCCTAAATGACATTTTTTGGCGATTTGGGGGACCAAATGGTTGCCCCCGGCATACATTTGGGCCCAGTCGAAAGTTGTAAATCTCGGATAGACCTTCCCAACGGGCTACCGAGCGCCCCAAACAGAGATCGTATGCAAAAGTTATGACCCCGGGAAGTTGACTGTTCAACTAACCACCTTGGGGCCGCAAACTTTATGACGGTTCATCTTCTAGGGTTAGGTTTTTGGATGTTTGGGATTCTTTCCCTCATGCTTATGATAAATAGGCCCTTTCGGCCTCTCTTTGATTTCATCTTGGCACGAATGAGCATAGCGACCACATCTCTTCTCAGAGATAGCTACCACCATTCTAGCTATTGTACTTTACAGTCTGTTCTATTTCCGCTATTTAATAGAATATGTGTTTACTGTATCACTGTGTTATTTGCAATATATCTCTGTATATGATTCTGTATATGCTATCTTTTGTTTCGTTCCCACATAAATCCGGATCAGTGGTATCAGAGCGGTCTGCTCTTTGATTGTTTCTCGGTGCATGTCCCCGACGAGGTCAGGATACAGAGAGTTGGGTCTCGAACTAGTTTCACTTGGGGAAGACCACTCTCGCCGCCCCAAACGGCCTCCCATGGCGGAAGAAAAGAGAGACGACGGAGCAGTAGATCCTATCAAGCTGTTGCTCGAGGAAGCCCTCGCGCGACAAAGGAACGAGATGATGGATAATTTCGCCCAGATCCTTCAACGCATGCCAACAGCGGCAAATGCACCCTCAACGAGCAGCCATTTCGGAGATACGACTCCCTTCAAGGTACAAGTTAATTTTGATATCCCTTTATTTGAAGGCCAAATCGATGCCGATGCCCTAGATAAATGGTTGAATCTACTAGAAGGGTATTTCTCTGTCCACCAATTTTCCGACAGGGAAAAGATCATCTTTGCGCTCCTTAAGGCCGTCCCCCATGTCAAAAATTGGTGGGAAACTTATTGTGAGCAAAACTCATCAGACGAGTCTGGATTGTTTGAATATTCCAATCCCACTTGGGCCTCTTTTATAGATGCCGTCAAGGAACAATATTACCCTGTTGGAAACTATGATGACCAGTACACAAAATGGACCATTCTGCATCAAGAGAGGGACCAAACGGTGTCGGAGTACACCAACAAATTTCATACCTTGCGCACAAAGCTAGGTATCAAGGACTTCGAGCGGCACCTAGTACTGAAATATCGCAGTGGCCTACACCGGTACATCCGAACAGAGATGGATTTCCTGGAAATCTCTTCACTCGGATCCGCCTATCGATATGCTGTCAAAATTGAGCAGAAATTTCAGCAAAAGAACAAGCATGACTTCGGACCTGCGCAGAAGCAGGGCAAGGGAAACTCTGGCTCGCATAGCACGGGGCAGGAGAAGGACAACCAGTCCCAACCACAGGCGAAGAAGGGTAAAGAAAAGACAAAGAAGGACACCGGGAAGTGGTGCGAGTTCCACAAAAGCCCCTGGCACAACACTGATGATTGTCGCTCAAAACAGTCATTGGTGGCTGAGATCAAAGCTTCAGAATCAGATCCCAGTTTCGATGCTGACTCGGAACCTAATTTCACATCCGCGCGAAAAGGGAAGCAGATCATTGATGCAGAACCCAGTGCCGTTGTTGCCACCACACAGATTCAGCCAGAGGAGCCTGAAGAGTCGGAGGCAGAGGAGCGCCTTTTCCACTCACAGATGTGGGTGAAGGGAATTCCCCTACACTTTGTTGTGGACAGCGGCAGCCAGAAGAACCTAATCTCAGAAGAAGTCATCAAG
This sequence comes from Larix kaempferi, assembly GCA_027924585.1. Lineage (NCBI taxonomy): Eukaryota > Viridiplantae > Streptophyta > Pinopsida > Pinales > Pinaceae > Larix > Larix kaempferi. The sequence continues at coordinate 22,611,488 of BSBM01000338.1, forward strand.
AGATTGGAGCTACCAATAACGCCACACCCACAACCATACACCATTGGATGGCTAAGCCAAGGACGAAGGATCCGTGTCAGTCACCAATGCCGCCTACCATATGGCATCAAGCCCTTCAAAGATGAGGTATTGTGTGATGTGGTCCCACTTGAAGTATGTGATGTTCTTTTAGGACAACCATATATGTGGAAGCGTCACGCTGTATATGAATCACGACCTCGCAGTGTCATTGTCACTTTGGAAGGACAACTCTATCGGATACCAGAGATAGTTTCACCTACCCCGAACGAGCAGGGAAGAAAGATAATCTCCCACACTGGGAAATTTTCCCTATTCGCAATTGCCACTAAAGGTGAACATCAGATCGCGGAGACATCCACAACCTCTGCAGATTATCCTTCTACTCAGCAGAAACAAGAAAAACACAAAGTTAGTGCAGCATCCCCTATTCGGGTACCTCTACAGTGCAAGGCCACGCATTCAAGGGGCCCCTCCAAAAAGAAACCATCCACACTGGTGCATACCAAGGATACCACAACGACCAAAACTGTTGAACAGCTCCAGCGCATCCATCAACAACAATTACAACCCTGCGAAGATGTCAAAGTAAGGCAATCTTTCCACTTCAACAAATGTCGCACCAAGAGCTCAACTCGACACACAGCTCGACATATGATAAGGGATTTAACGCAATGGATACCATTGCTTCCTAAGGAGGGAGGATTGATCCAGGTGGATATCGGTGGCGGCCCACCTCTTCCAACTGGCTCAAAACAGTCTTCTGGCAATTTTGGTAAATTACTATTTTTAGCAGTTTTTCGGGTCCTGAACTTCCGGAGCCATTTTGAGGCCCTAAATGACATTTTTTGGCGATTTGGGGGACCAAATGGTTGCCCCCGGCATACATTTGGGCCCAGTCGAAAGTTGTAAATCTCGGATAGACCTTCCCAACGGGCTACCGAGCGCCCCAAACAGAGATCGTATGCAAAAGTTATGACCCCGGGAAGTTGACTGTTCAACTAACCACCTTGGGGCCGCAAACTTTATGACGGTTCATCTTCTAGGGTTAGGTTTTTGGATGTTTGGGATTCTTTCCCTCATGCTTATGATAAATAGGCCCTTTCGGCCTCTCTTTGATTTCATCTTGGCACGAATGAGCATAGCGGCCACATCTCTTCTCAGAGATAGCTACCACCATTCTAGCTATTGTACTTTACAGTCTGTTCTATTTCCGCTATTTAATAGAATATGTGTTTACTGTATCACTGTGTTATTTGCAATATATCTCTGTATATGATTCTGTATATGCTATCTTTTGTTTCGTTCCCACATAAATCCGGATCAGTGGTATCAGAGCGGTCTGCTCTTTGATTGTTTCTCGGTGCATGTCCCCGACGAGGTCAGGATACAGAGAGTTGGGTCTCGAACTAGTTTCACTTGGGGAAGACCACTCTCGCCGCCCCAAACGGCCTCCCATGGCGGAAGAAAAGAGAGACGACGGAGCAGTAGATCCTATCAAGCTGTTGCTCGAGGAAGCCCTCGCGCGACAAAGGAACGAGATGATGGATAATTTCGCCCAGATCCTTCAACGCATGCCAACAGCGGCAAATGCACCCTCAACGAGCAGCCATTTCGGAGATACGACTCCCTTCAAGGTACAAGTTAATTTTGATATCCCTTTATTTGAAGGCCAAATCGATGCCGATGCCCTAGATAAATGGTTGAATCTACTAGAAGGGTATTTCTCTGTCCACCAATTTTCCGACAGGGAAAAGATCATCTTTGCGCTCCTTAAGGCCGTCCCCCATGTCAAAAATTGGTGGGAAACTTATTGTGAGCAAAACTCATCAGACGAGTCTGGATTGTTTGAATATTCCAATCCCACTTGGGCCTCTTTTATAGATGCCGTCAAGGAACAATATTACCCTGTTGGAAACTATGATGACCAGTACACAAAATGGACCATTCTGCATCAAGAGAGGGACCAAACGGTGTCGGAGTACACCAACAAATTTCATACCTTGCGCACAAAGCTAGGTATCAAGGACTTCGAGCGGCACCTAGTACTGAAATATCGCAGTGGCCTACACCGGTACATCCGAACAGAGATGGATTTCCTGGAAATCTCTTCACTCGGATCCGCCTATCGATATGCTGTCAAAATTGAGCAGAAATTTCAGCAAAAGAACAAGCATGACTTCGGACCTGCGCAGAAGCAGGGCAAGGGAAACTCTGGCTCGCATAGCACGGGGCAGGAGAAGGACAACCAGTCCCAACCACAGGCGAAGAAGGGTAAAGAAAAGACAAAGAAGGACACCGGGAAGTGGTGCGAGTTCCACAAAAGCCCCTGGCACAACACTGATGATTGTCGCTCAAAACAGTCATTGGTGGCTGAGATCAAAGCTTCAGAATCAGATCCCAGTTTCGATGCTGACTCGGAACCTAATTTCACATCCGCGCGAAAAGGGAAGCAGATCATTGATGCAGAACCCAGTGCCGTTGTTGCCACCACACAGATTCAGCCAGAGGAGCCTGAAGAGTCGGAGGCAGAGGAGCGCCTTTTCCACTCACAGATGTGGGTGAAGGGAATTCCCCTACACTTTGTTGTGGACAGCGGCAGCCAGAAGAACCTAATCTCAGAAGAAGTCATCAAGAGATTGGAGCTACCAATAACGCCACACCCACAACCATACACCATTGGATGGCTAAGCCAAGGACGAAGGATCCGTGTCAGTCACCAATGCCGCCTACCATATGGCATCAAGCCCTTCAAAGATGAGGTATTGTGTGATGTGGTCCCACTTGAAGTATGTGATGTTCTTTTAGGACAACCATATATGTGGAAGCGTCACGCTGTATATGAATCACGACCTCGCAGTGTCATTGTCACTTTGGAAGGACAACTCTATCGGATACCAGAGATAGTTTCACCTACCCCGAACGAGCAGGGAAGAAAGATAATCTCCCACACTGGGAAATTTTCCCTATTCGCAATTGCCACTAAAGGTGAACATCAGATCGCGGAGACATCCACAACCTCTGCAGATTATCCTTCTACTCAGCAGAAACAAGAAAAACACAAAGTTAGTGCAGCATCCCCTATTCGGGTACCTCTACAGTGCAAGGCCACGCATTCAAGGGGCCCCTCCAAAAAGAAACCATCCACACTGGTGCATACCAAGGATACCACAACGACCAAAACTGTTGAACAGCTCCAGCGCATCCATCAACAACAATTACAACCCTGCGAAGATGTCAAAGTAAGGCAATCTTTCCACTTCAACAAATGTCGCACCAAGAGCTCAACTCGACACACAGCTCGACATATGATAAGGGATTTAACGCAATGGATACCATTGCTTCCTAAGGAGGGAGGATTGATCCAGGTGGATATCGGTGGCGGCCCACCTCTTCCAACTGGCTCAAAACAGTCTTCTGGCAATTTTGGTAAATTACTATTTTTAGCAGTTTTTCGGGTCCTGAACTTCCGGAGCCATTTTGAGGCCCTAAATGACATTTTTTGGCGATTTGGGGGACCAAATGGTTGCCCCCGGCATACATTTGGGCCCAGTCGAAAGTTGTAAATCTCGGATAGACCTTCCCAACGGGCTACCGAGCGCCCCAAACAGAGATCGTATGCAAAAGTTATGACCCCGGGAAGTTGACTGTTCAACTAACCACCTTGGGGCCGCAAACTTTATGACGGTTCATCTTCTAGGGTTAGGTTTTTGGATGTTTGGGATTCTTTCCCTCATGCTTATGATAAATAGGCCCTTTCGGCCTCTCTTTGATTTCATCTTGGAACGAATGAGCATAGCGGCCACATCTCTTCTCAGAGATAGCTACCACCATTCTAGCTATTGTACTTTACAGTCTGTTCTATTTCCGCTATTTAATAGAATATGTGTTTACTGTATCACTGTGTTATTTGCAATATATCTCTGTATATGATTCTGTATATGCTATCTTTTGTTTCGTTCCCACATAAATCCGGATCACCTATAGAGCTTTCATTTGCCTTTCACAATTTGATGACCTTTTGACCCTGAGGGAACACCCCCTCGAGTGTTCACATCCTGCACATGCTTCCTTGCATTGATCATAGGTATGTTCCACTGCTTGGGACTAGTCTGCTCGCTATTTGACACTCGTCCCATCACTTGTTGTACTATAAGCAATTTTATTCTTTTTCAAGCTTTACAAGTATGAAAAAGACCAAAAAAAAGTCAAATATTCCAAAAAGCCAGACGGGATAATTGTCACTTCTTTTTGTTGGCAGCTGTTGTGTCGCCTTTCAAACAGAGCATTCATTCCACTTCATCCATTATGAGTTGGGACTATAGTAGGACCCTAGGAGATGTACTCGTTTCTCAATTTTTACTCCACCGATTGGTTAATCTTCCAGTCATTATGGAGCTCTTTGTTGATGCCTCCTGCATCTCACAGTTTTATTACTCGAGTCTATGCTGCCTGAGTCTATCCATCTGCTCATGCTCTTGTTCAAAGGAAGTCCTGAAACCAGAGTCAGCTACTCCTCAAATCTCTTGACTATTGCATGTCAGCCATCGTTATTGATTCAGTCCATTCGTCCAAGTTCTTCCAAATCTTTCATCATAGCTATTACCTCGTGATGGTTGATGGGGGATGCCTTAATGCCCTCCTTCCAGCGATTTTCGTTCCGTCGAATTCAACTCATCTATTCCGGAATTGAGACTTAGAGTCGGTTAAGTACCTTAATGCTTCCAGTCATTAGTGGTAGGTTCTCTCTCCATCGACAGTTCTGGAAATACATCAATGTCCCCTGTTTTGTTCGGGATTTCTACCCTATAGTGAGGATATGGACACTACCAATTGGGCGGGGTTGATAGGTAAACACATTGATTATACTGCATTTGGTTACTGCAAAAGAAAGAGATCGAGATTAAGAGAAATACCTCTTTTCAACGGCTGATCCTAGCTTTCTCTTGGTCTCTCGCTTGGTCTCCTATTTGCTCTTCTGCTTGACAAACCTGCAATACAAAAGATACCTTCCTCAGTGTATCTTGACCATATAACATATGATGAAATTATAAAACAATTTAACATCAACTATAATCAAGAATTAAGACAAATAGACATACAATCCAATAGATATTTGTTTTGGGACAAGAAGGGTGTTTCGACCTTTTTATTGTCAAAGAAACATGAAATCACTACAATATACTTGACGTGTAGAGATGTTTCTGCAACCGGATCTCGGGCTCCTGCTCTTCACTCTAACTTGGAACTTTCCTCTAGTGTAACAATGCTTAAAGCCTTTTTTCTAGGTTCCTCTCTCATGGATCCTCCTTGTATTTATGGGACAAGGTAGGCAATTCAGATCGAGAAGTGGCTGAATTGGGAGGTTGGGGAGGTTGCAGAACCAACTTCAACTAATCCCAATTCATCAAATTAATATATTTTTGATTTCATCTTAAGATGTACGCGGGTTTCATACCACAAGAATAGCGTACAGGAAGCAACTTTTAGGCTTTACGACAAGCGTTTACAACTTTTTGGGAGATGTACGCCGGTTGTCCTTGAGAAGAGTAGGGTATTTTCTCAAGATGTACGCTGGTCTTGTATGCAGAGAGGGGTGTACATGTGGCAAAATTAGGGAAAATTGCAATCTTTGCAAGTGAGGAGTGTACTTCTGGAAGCAAGTCATCCAAGGCAATCTAGCTCTTCAATCCATTGTGTCCTTTTGTGTGATCTACAAGGTAGGGTGATCATGGGACGGAGAAGTGCATATTTGACCTATAACAGATGCCCCCTAATGTGTGAGTCCAGAGGGAAATGATGGCCTAAATACATTATAATACCAAGTCAGAGGAGGAGAAGGAAACCGCAGAACCAAGTCACAAAAAACCCCTGAAACAACAATCAAGGTCAGCAAACAATTACATCTTGACATCATATAGATGTGTAACATGATCTCCGATACATAACTAGGAGATGTATAGATAGAGCATGGCCACTGGAATACAAGCGTGGATCCATGTCAAAAGAGAGATCATAGCCATAACAACAAACTGGATCTATGTCTCATGAAGAGCCAAAATGAATGAGGCTCAGTCTTGCGCAACTTGGGCGATAACATAAATATGGTGATGCTATCATAGGCCCAAGGTCTTCATCCAAAACAACCCAAGGTACAAAGCCTATCCATGCGAATAAATGAGTTGAAGTCGAACATGGGGGGTATCGTTTGATTACCGGTCATTGATGTATACCATTAACAAATGCGAGGGCTTCCATCGATAATGATAATGAGGCCCAAGGTACCTAGTACGATCCAACAAGTGTGAATAAGAGGACCTGAAGTCCAACACTTTAGGAGCTTGTTGAACAAGAGACATTGATGTATTCCCATTTATTCAACAGCGAGGGAAACTGCCACTGATGACTGCAATCCCCAAGGTACTAACCGAAACTCTAAACTTCATTCCCAATGCATAATGAGCTGAAGTCAATGGGAAGAAGTCCATTGGAAGGGAGGCATTAATGCATCCTCCCTCATCCAACTCGAGTAACACTCACAGGTATGAGCTGATGTGGAGTAGGACGAGTAACAAGATGAAACAAACTGACACCCGGGATGACCGACACATGAAGTCAAGGTAAACTGCAGAATGGCCGACACAAGATGTATCCTTGAACAGTGAGCACGACACAAAGTGACTTAGGCAGTTTTCAACATGAGGGGAAAATGATATAAGTCTGTGATGTAGGAGACATAACAAACCCTCCATATGGTTGGAATAATAACCAACCGGGGGAGTAAAAAATCATAGATGAGGTTCACCCTAAGGTCAAAAACTAAAACCCAACTGACATGAAAGACTCAAGGAGGTGCTATGTCCAAGGACATGATTGACATAACTGCCTTTGAAACTGAAAGAGATGTGATACACCCTTCTTATCCCTTATTCTTTTTGGTAAAAGAATGGCCTTCTTGTTGTTTTAATGAGTCCAAGAAAGATAGAAAACTCAATAAGTCCAACCATGTAATAATTTTAACGCGCCCATGGGATGAAGACTCAGGACCTTCTTCATTTTTTACAAAGTTCGAAGAAGAGATAGATGAATACTCTATAATACTGATCTCTGGATTTTAATATCGAGTCGAGATTTGTTATTGCTCGCTGGTGTTTTCAATTTTAACGAGTCTAAAAAACTTAAACAATAACTCCATACACCTACTCATGGATTTTAATATCGAGCCCAAGTAGGTTAATGCTCATCGGTGTTTTCCTGTTTATAGAATCTGAAAAACTTAAACAATCCTCTATTTACCCTCTCGTGGATTTCACATCGAGCCCAAGTAGGTGAATGCTCACTTGGTGTTTTCATTTTTAGAGATCCTAAAAACCCTAAAGAGAGGCTCCAAAAGTCCTTTTTCGTACAATTAGTCCCCTCCCCCGAAAAAAGTATAAAACAATAAGAGGAGAACTCTTCTAGCCACGTATGACTAGAGTATTCCTTTTTCGTAGTTAATCCGGAAAAGGGTTAAACTTATACCTAAGTGGATGGACATTCAATTTCTTTAACGAGCTTGAAGAGGCCAAGTTTGCTCAGCAATCTTGTTTAGTTTTTCATAGTCAAAACAAGAGCTTAAAATGACTGAAAAGATAGTTACTAGGATCATATGTTCATGACCTGCCAAAAATATAATCTCAATAATCGAGTTAGTAAGTGATGACAAAATTTCTCTATGACATAATAAATGATCAATACAACGTCTATACTGGTCCGTCAATATAAAAACTAAGTCATACCGGTTCAATGCTTTGAGAATCTAGTGAAAATTTGAAATATCTAGGGTAGAAGTACTTCACCAAACTTGTAGGTATTAGTATTTAAATAGGACCCTTTAAGAGCAATTTGAAACTATATACTTTTGCAAAAAAAAGATTTAAGTCACTTTTATATAACTAGTTTCAAATTAGAAATTCAAATATCACAATTGAAAAATCTAGGGCAAGAATTGGAGCAAACCCTTGATCTTCTTCCACTCACTACGATCAAACTGGAGTACCAATCCATCTTCCGCTTTCACCAAGTAAGTTCATTCCTCCCAAACTTGCATTTTCATGTCTTTTTTGTCAATTTTTATGGTTAAAAATCATGTTTTGGCAATGCTCACAACGTGTTCTACATGTACGCTACTATGCATGAAGAACATCAGCGTTCTAAACGTGCCTGTCTAGTCTAAAGAGCAGCGTACACCCCTGAAAGTGGCCAAAAAGTTGAAAAAAGGCTAAAAATTGACTGTTTTTTGGTAGGATGGAGTTGGTATGGAGAGAAAGAGAGAATGAGGACATGGATAGAGAATCATTGCAAGATCAAACAACCCTTCATACGCTCAGAAGATGTGAGTTACTGAAATTCTATAGAACGGTCAACATGCGGGCACAAATCCGCTTGCTTGAAAGACTTGTCCGATATTGGGATGAAAATGTCATGGTGTTTGATATCAAAGGTGAGATACTGGAGCTCACCATAGATGACATTTACTTTATCACAGTTCTCTCTCATAGAGGTGAGATGGTGAATCTAAAGGGGTCTTCACGCAGTGTGGGTGCCTTGTCGGTGCAAGAATATGTCAATGCTCATTATCGACCAAGAAGTGAGAAATGTGGCAGTCAAGTTCTCATCTCAATTGTTATGAGATTCCCTCTTCGAGTTATTCTAAGTGTTCTCAACCGAATGGGGGGAAGTGCTTCTCAATATCTATCCTCAAGGCATTATATGCACATAGGTGTTGAATGCTTGCAAGGGCATGTTTATGACTGGTGTTCTAGTCTTTTGGAGAACATGAAGCTTCAACTCTCGGGGTGTAAGACCGAGAGAATGAAGAATTTCGGGTATGGGAGCATACTCTGCACCTTCTTCTTTGAAAGGATGCCTGCTATTAGTTTGGGCATGGCAATGCCCCCTATCAACCCTCGTGATCCAATGCTAGCCCGTTGGGGTGAGATCTTCCTCCGCTAGGGTGGTGGCGAGAGCAACCTATGTTACCAAGAGGATGACTTCTGGGGTTGGTGGGAATGCCAGGTGCCAGCCCTTGAGCAGTTTTCGTATGTTGGTATGGACTTCCGAGGTGATCCTGAGCTTATCCTTCCTCCAGGTACAGCCTAGGGAGAGATAGGTATGTTTATGTTTTTTGAAAAATTATTTAATTATTTCAATTTTATGTATATATGATTTTTATGATGAGTTCGAAATACTAAAACAAAGTGTCAAATGCAAATGTTGGACCAGTGCGCCCTAAGGGACACCCATATACTTTCGTGAGACCAGTAGAAGTGGGTGCAGCTGATGCCACACTGGGGGCCATAGAGAGGAAAATGAGTCGATTGACTCATGGCATTCCTACATATCGTATTGAGCGGATTCCCGTTGATATGCAGGAGGATGTACTAGGTGTGCCCCCAGCCTGGATTAGGTTTCTACGGAAAGTGGCTAGGCTGGTCATATGTTACCGAGAGGCAGATGAGGCCCCAACTTCTCCATAGAAGAAGAATATTTTATGTATATATTTGAAGCCATCGAGCCCAATTTTGTAACTTATGACATGACTTCGTGACAGACTTGTGATCTAAACTCATATTTTTTTTGATACAGTATCGGATATATATACAGTATCGGTTATCTACATGTGTGTTATTGTGTTTTATGCATGAATTATTATGTGTGTGAATGATACAAATGCCAATCTAAGACATAGTTTGCAAATGAATCAGCTAGTGCATTCAAGTTCCTTGGAATATGTTGATAAGTGATGTAATCAAATTGTCTCTCAAGTAACCTAACTAGCATGAACTGACGTAGAAAAGTAGGATCTCTAACCTGATAAACACCTAGTAACTGAAAAACAACTAACTGTGAGTCGATCCGTACCTCCAAATGTGAAATGCCATGAAATAGAGCATCTCAGAGTAGCTCTATGACTACACTGTATTCAGCCACATTGTTTGTTGTGGGACCTAGACAAGCCCCTCCCGAAGACACCGGTTGGCCATTTGGTGAGTAAATAACCCAAGCAGCCAAGGCTAACTAACAAGTGTGGTAGCTAGCGCCATCAGCAAACCCTATGAAGTGTTCAGTTGACATCTGAAACACCAAAAGTAAAAGATGCATAATACTACAACAACTATAAATAAAATTAACTTTACACAAAATGTACAGCTAAAAATACATGAAAAAGCACAATAGCACTTCTTCAAGTAGGGTCAATGCCTGAGATCTCGTCATGAGATCGGGAAAAGATGTCACAGAAATCATTAAACAGATTGGTGTACGGAATGATCTCATCAAGATAACAGTCCGCTCCAATAAATATGTTTTTGGTGACCCCAGGTTCAGTGGAAATGTTGATCAGGATGGTTCTCGCTGTACTCGTCCTATTCCCTTCGAAAAAAATAGCTTGTGAAGTGGAAGGGACAGAGGACCAATCAACATCTTCACTGGGTCTTGGAAAGAACTCACCTCTCTCAATCAAGTCTAGAATGGGAAGGAGATAGGACCTGGGGTGTAAGTGTTCCCAAGGGTGTCTCAGGCCTATCATAGCTTCAAAAAATGTTTCGTCGGAAGGCAAATCCATGTCTAAACTATCAAGAGAGAGGGTAGATTCCGTTGACCGTGCATGGGCAGGGGCCATATCCGACTCGGCAGAGACCAACGGAGTCATGATATGTTCTGTTCCAGGTTGTTGTGAATCCACATGGGTTATCTCTGCAACAGAGACAAGCACAGCTGGTTCTGATTCAATGGGGAGACTCCATGTATCTGTCATTGAACAGACCGTGGAGGTCTCAGAATATGAACATTCTTCAGAGCCAACAAACAAGGTGGGAGCAGGCAGGTCAAAAGTGCCTATTAAGGACCCATAGAGGCCTGCTCCTAAGCTCTCAGTGACTGGGCTAGACTGATCAATCAATGGAATGGATGAATCCGATGAAGTCTGGTTGTTCTTCCGGGTGAACGAAAGTT